>CM073002.1:9862500-11062500 GCA_037038555.1 Rhynchonycteris naso
GTTAGTGTGTCAGCTCCAGGTTGACAGTGGTCTTATGTTCATTGTCTCAGTGCCTCAGGCTCTCTATCTCTGTCTTTTTACCACGTCTGTTGTAAGCTCAGTGTTGAGGCCAGCCTGGACCTATCGGACGAGTTGCTGTGGGCTTTCCTGGAGGAAGTCTCACAGCTGAATAGACAGATACCAGCCCACAAGTGTGGTCTTTCGTTCCACCTTGTCCTTTCAGGAAAGTTGGCTACTCCCCTCAGCCATTCTTCCAAATTCTCCCCAAGATACCTGTCCCACCTGGCCATTCTGTCCTTTCATTACCCAAGAAAATGGAGGACTTCCAGGATGAATATGTTCAACAGTCTGCTCCAAATTCCACAAACTGGCTGGCCACCATTCCTACTCTTAATTCAACAGAGGGTCAATGAAAGGTGTTCCAGGGCCCAGATCCTAGCTGCCAACTCTCTGAACTTGCTTCACTCGTGTAATTTAAGCTTAGTTTCTTAGCTGGTTCGGTCCCCTCAGCAGGTGGACATACCCTGATCTTTCCCTTAAGATCTAAACAAACAAAACACACTCCCCTCATCTTTAGTAAGTGTTAGTCCTTTCCTTTTACTTTTAGACTTCTTCAAAACATCATCTCACTTTATATCTGTCTGCACTTCCTAATTTTATATTTGCTCCGTGACCCACTGCAATCAGGCTTGTTTCCCTAATGACCATGAAAGCTTTTGCTGAAGTTTTTCATTGAATGTTAGATTAAACATGTCCAACACTGTACCGATCCATCTCTTAAAATGCTTCTTCCCTCTCTTGAAAAATGGTACCACCACTCAGGCTGAAACCTAGGAATTTTCCCATCACCAAGACATCTTGAGTTTTACGTCCTTACTATCTCCAGTGTCTGTGCCCTTGTTCCCATCCCTGCTTCCACCCTTCAGTTTAGGGCTGCATTCTCTCATGTATTTGATGGTAGTTTTTCCATCTCATGTATTCTTCATACTGCTGCAGTAACTTACTTTTTTATTCCTTACAGAAATCTTATTATATGTAAATTAAGCAAATACTATAATATATAGTTAGTTAAAATCTTTTGTATATATATAAGCATATATACTTGAAATATGCATAGCTTAACTTTTTATGATTAATATAATATAGGATTTATTTTCCTATCAATATATGTCTACTTGCCCTGCCTGGATACCTCATTTGGTTAGAGTGTCATGAGTGTCGTCCTGGAGTACGGAGATTGTTGGTTCTACCCCCAGTCAGGGCACGTATAGGAACAGATGGATGTTCCTGTCACGTGCACTGTCTCTCTCTTTCTCTCCCCCCTTCCTCTCTCTTGAAAATAAATAAAAATAAGTAATTAATAAAATATTAGTATCTACTTAAGTCATTTTATGATATTGAAATATGGCTATGCATACATAATTTATTTGACCGGGCCTTTATTGGTCAGCATTTTGCTGTTTTCAGTTTTTATTGTTAAAATTGCATGAGAATAAACATAATTTATCATTTTACCTTTCTGAATCATAAATCTAACTGAATTGATCCCTTATTAAAAACTCTTAATGGAAGAAGCCCCCATTCTTTTGAGGCACAAGTTGCTGCCTGTGATCTGGTTTCTCCCTAACTATTTAGGCTCCTTTGTTCTCTCCGTGTTTCTTTGAACTGTATTCTGTGCTGTAGTAAGACCTTTGCTGTTCTTTGATCATGACTGAGCTGTTCCTCTGTCTGGAATGCCCTTCCATAGTTCCCTAAAAAATTCCTAGCCATCCTACCCATCCAGTCTGTGCATGCACCATGCAAGCACAATTGCATTGTACCTCAACACCTTGCTACTAAAAGAAAGCTTGTTAAAGTGCAAAATCTCAGTCCCTATTCCAGACCTACTGCATTTGAATTGGCGTTGTAAGATCTCTAGGTGAGGCCTGACCTGTGGTGGCGCAGTGGTAAAGCGTCGACCTGGGAACACTGAGGTCGCCAGTTCAAAACCCTGCACTGGTCTGGTCGAGGCACACATGGGAGTTGATGCTTCTAGCTCCTCCCCCCTTTCTCTCTCTCTCTCTCTCTCTCTCTCTCTCTCTGTGTGTGTGTCTCCTGTCTAAAATGAATAAAATAAAAAAATTATAAAAAAGAAAGATCTCTAGGTGATTCTGTACATTTAGATTTTGGACGCACTATCTTACTGCACCATTACACCTAGTGTCTCTTTTACTACATCAATCCACTGTTGAAATATTTGCTTACACCTTTCTTCCATACCAGCTGAGCTCAAGGGCAGATGCTGTGTCTTTTTTGTGTCTATCCCTACCTAGCACAGTGCCTAGCACAGAGTGTCTCATTAGTGTTGATTAAATTGGAATTCTTCTGTAATATTTTTTATATTGTACTGATGCCTAATATTGTTCTTCCACGTGGCTGGACTCTGAAAGCACTGAGCTTCATGAAGGCAGATCCATAGAAGCTAATGGCAACAGTGTGATACACTTCTCCCTACATAGGCTTGGTTACAGAAAAATCCATCGTTCTTTTGAAGCTTTTAATTGACAATTTTCAATTCTATTAAAGCAAAGTATTTTGAAGGTAGTGGACTCGTTAAAAAGGTCATGGAAATTTCATCTGATGCTGCTGATTTTTGGTTTTGGTATGGTCAGGTACTTACAATTTCATCAGAAATCCCTAAAAGAATTCAGAATGCCTTAAAAAATGCAGAAGAATCAAAGCAATTTCTTAATCAATTTCTGGAGCAAGAGACACATCTCGTCAGTTCCATTAATAGACATTTGCTGACCGCACAGCCCTGGATGGAAGATCTTGGGGCCATGATTAACCAAATTGAAGAGATTGAACGGCATCTAGCTTACCTTAAATGGATTTCACAAATTGAAGAACTAAGGTAAAATGGATCTCTTTGTTCTCATAATTATTATTTTCCTTTGAGGCTCTGCCTTAGAGAGTACATGTCTGCCATTAAATAATTGAGTTAATTAAAGATTATAATAATGTAATTGTACCAGTTATGAAAAGAGCATTACGATAACACTGGGGAACAATTTTATTTTCATTTTCTGTTGCATAAGGTCTTAGAACTGTTTCTATATATTTCTGCATTGCTGATTCCAAATCTGGAATTCGTTTTTTGGTGCATGCTCTAGTTTTTATGCAATTTTAATTTCTTTTGTTACAGTTAATGGCATGCATTGGTTTTTAAATTGGAGTTAAAGGGCAATGACTCTTGGATTGAACATAACGACAAGGCAATTAATGTTTTACAAACATCACTTTTACATAATTGTAGTTTTTAAATGTAAAAAATTATTATCTGATAAAACACCCTCTTATTTTAAGATTGAATCATGGCTTCTTCTATTAGGCGTAAATGTAAGAATAGTCCTGGCACCTTCTGTTATATAGGTGGCTGTTACACACTTCAGCGTCAAAGGCGCAATATTTCATCATTTGTGACAAGTGCATATACTGCCTATTTTCAAGTTCCCCTTGGCGATCAAGACAAGAATTGGGCTCCTCATATTGTGTGTCATGATTGTGAGGAAATGCTTTGTGACTGGACAAAAGGAAAATGCAAAGGAATGCCTTTTGGTATTCCCATGGTTTGGCATGAACCTAAGGACTACAACAGTGACTGTTATTACTGTCTGATTCATACAAAGGACATCGGCAAGAAAAAAACGGCATATGATCGCACATCCTAATATTCCTTCAACAATATGACCTATCCCACACTCTGAGAGAATCCCGGTTCCAGTTTTCAATGGTTTTATTTCTTCTAAGGACGGAGAAAGTGAACATGGTGATCAAGTGTATTTTGATAAAATGCATGAGAAAATGGTTGTAGAATCTGAAAGGTCTTCTACAGCCAAGCAGTCATTAACTCCTCAGCAGTTTAGCCAACCCAAATTGAATGACTTAGAAAGAGATTTGGGCCTGTCAAAGAAAGCAGCTGAGTTATTAGCCTCTAGACTTCCAGAAAAGAATGTACTTCACCAGTCAGCTAAAGTATCCCATTTCAGGAAGCATAAACAAAGTTTTGTGGACTTTTTTCCCAAAGACAAACACTTTGTTTACTGTCATGGTATCAGTGGTCTTCTCAGCCATCTAGGTGTTACCACTTACAGTCCAACAGAATGGCGGTTATTTCTTGACAGCTCTAAATGGAGTCTAAAATGTGTTCTCCTATACAACAGTAATGTTTATACAGAGGTTCCAATTGGTTATTCAACTCATCTGTGAGAAGATTATAATGACATAAAAATTGTCCTCGACTTTCTGAAGTATGAGGAGCATAACTGGATCATTTGTGTGGATCTTAAAATGGTCAATTTCCTGCTAGGATAACAGAGAGGTTTCATGAAGTATCCTTGCTTTCTGTGTTTGTGGGACAGCCAAGCTCCGGAGAAACACTGGACAAAGAAGGAGTGGCCGAAACATGAAGCTCTGGAAGTAGGGATGCAAAATATTGCGAGTGAACCCGTAGTTAATCGGAACAGGATCATTTTTCCCCCACTTCACATCAAATTTGGCTTAATGAAGCAGTTTGTTCAGGCTTTGAGTAGAGAAAGTGAATGCTTTCAACATATTATTTCTGCTTTTCCTGCCTTGTCTTTCAAGAAGATAAAAGCAGGTATATTCGATGGACCTCAAATTTGAACCCTTACACATGATGAAGAATTTGCCAGGAAGATGAATAAGGAGGAGAAAGCAGCATGGCAGTCTTTTGTGGCAGTAACAAAGAACTTCCTTGGCAACAAAAAAGCAGAAAACTATGAACTTCTGGTTCAAAGGATGCCGTTGGCTTTCTGCGACATTGGATGTAACATGAGCGTTAAGATTCACTTCCTGAACGGTCACCTTGATAAGTTTCCCAAAACTCTTGCAGCTGTTAGTGATGAGCAGACTACTGCTGGAGCATCAAACGAGATTGTCCTCAACAAGTACACACATACAAGAGCTACAACAAACACAAATTTTTGCCTGAATAAAATTTAAATGAGTTTTGCGCAAATTTTATGATTAAAATAAATGTTTTAATATGTTCTATTTTGAAATTGTAGACAAATTCTGATGCAATCATATCTTTTTGTGTATTAGTGTATTTACTGCATTATATAAATTATTATACTTTCATAAAGATGATGCCCAAGAAGACATTCTACTTCATTATGTTAAACTAAATGTTGAAAATTTTACAATAAGATGAAAACCTAAAATCTTGAATTGCAAAGAAACTGTAGCTTACAGAGAAAAACTAATGTCAGATTTGAGATCAGCACACTTGAATTAGTAAGAACAAGTGTTTTTGTGGATGCAACAAAAATTTTGTTCCCCAGTGTCATGATTCTTTTTTATTATTATTATTATTATTATTATTGTGAATGAACATAAACTTTTCAGGGAGCTTCTTCTGCGTTTTTTCTTCTTCTTTTCCAAGTGAAAGGAGTGGGGAAAGACAGACTTCAGCATGTGTGCGCCAACTGGGATCCATCCAGCAGCCCCATCTGGGGCTGTGCTTGCAACCAGGCTAATTTTAGCACCTGAAGCAGAGGCTCCACAGAGCCATCCTCAGTGCCCAGGGCTGATGTGCTCAAACTAATCAAGCCATGGCTTTGGGAGGAGAAGAGATAGATAGAGAAAGAGAGAGAGAGAGACCAGGGAGGGGGAATGGTAGAGAAACAGATGAACAGATGGTTGCTTCTCCTATGTGCCCTGACTGGGAATTGAACCCAGGACATCCACATGCCAGGCAGATGCTCTACCACTGAGCAAACCGTCCAGGGCCTCAATTTGCATTTTAAAGAAAGTAATCTTAAGTAAAAATTTTAAGTCCTATAGTCATATTGTGAACACATGATAAAAACTATATTTTATAATGCCAGATTAATGAACTGCCACATCATTGTGGTATATTCATGTTTATTTTTTAGAGATGGCCACTTAATGAAATGGATTGCTTTCACTATAGTTGGAATTCTTTTTCAGTGGCAATTATCTAATAAGAGCACAAGTGTTCTTAGATGACTAATAGAGTTTTAGTGTGGGTAGGGAAAAAAGTACTTCTTTTTTGAATTGAATATATATCTTTGGTTGTTGATTGTGTCAGTATTCTCCCTACACTGGCAGATTATATGATTTTAGGATAATTCCCCCTGCCACTCTAAACTGTACTGTTTTACCCTTGCATTGTATCACTACTTTCTTTCAAAGCTGTCAGAACCCATTAATGTCTTGAAGACTTCAATGAGAAAAGTTATCAAAGGGTCTTGATGTGCATTTATTTATTTATTTATTTATTTTCAGAGAGAGAGGAAGGCAGAGAGATGAGAAACACCAGCTTATAGTTGTATCACTTAGTTGTTTATTGATTGCTTCTCATACGTGCTTGGATGGGAGGAGGGATGCAGCTCAGGCTGAGCCAGTGGCCCCTAGCTCAAGCCAGTGGCCTTTGGGCTCAAGCCAGCGACTCCATGCTCAAGCTGATGAGACTGCAAGCAAGCCAGTGACCTCAGGGTTTCAAACCCAGGTCCTGAGTATCCCAGGTCAATGCTCTATCCACTGTGCCACCACCTAGTCAGGCAGAGCCTCTCCTTGTTTAGATAAATTATTTGCAGTGAAGAAATTTTAAACTTTGATTTAGTTTACATCTTTTTTTCCTTGCCCCTCTGAAAGAAAATATCAATAAGGGGTAATTTAATAACCTTATCAGTTATTATAAAACCTTATTAAGTAAAAGCCTCAGTCTTGTAAAAGCTAAAACAATAGGTTAATTAAAATAGGACGATAGTAGCCTTTTTCTGGTATTGAAATTGTTTAAAGGAGAATATATGCCCAGGGAGTTATATTAGAAATAAGAATCAAATTGATAATCAAATAGAGCACAGTTATTTATCTTTGTAAAACATGCTCTTTCCCTGTAGGTCATTTGTGATGTGTCTCTATTTCTGGCTTTATTTGGGGCTCCTGAGACTTTCCTTATCTCCTCATTTCTCTTTAATGGCTTGTTTTTATTATGTTGCACTCTCTCTTTTAAAAAAGTAGTTTCTTCTTCCTAGAATTAACATCTTTATATTAACTTTCTTAAGTACTACAGTTCAACAGTATCACTATGAATTAACCCTATGACCCTGGCTTTCTCTGAGCTCTGAATGTCACTCATGCTTCAGTGTTGTGTGGAGATCTAGTTCATTGGATCTTAGAAAGTGGTCCTTCTGTATTCTGTGGTGACTTGTACATTTAAAAATATTTTGTGACATTTGTACATTTTTTTTTGCATTGATTTTAAAGCAGGGAGGGGGGGAGAGAGAGAGGAAAGCATCAATTTGTTGTTCCCTTAGTTGCTCCATTTAGTTGTGCGCTCATTGATCACTTCAACAATGAAAGTGGCCTGACTGCTGATGGAACCCTCCACCTCAGTGCACGGAAAGATACTTGATCCACTGAGCCACCCAGCTGGGGCTTGTATGTTTGTTAAACATGGTAGTCTTCGTTTTGACATAATACAACACTTAATTTGGATTTATATCTTTGAAGTGGAAATAGCAAGATTAGCGATAATGTACAGAGAAGAACCTTGCATAAGAGCAGTCACTAGTGCTTGCCAACCAGCAGAACAAATCCCGAAGAGGAAATGCTGCTGCCTTAATTGTAGAAATGGTGGACAGCTTGATTCCAATGGGAAAAAAGTGTTTTAATTCTGAGAAAAACTAAAAGACAAAATCTATTGGAAATCTTAATAAAAATTATTAGTAAGGGATAAGAAAGAAAATGGGAGAATGAGTGTGATGGCCAGAAGGGCTGAGAGAATAACACAAACGTGAGCTTAGCGTTCTTGTTGAGGCCCGAAGCAGTGACAGTGAAAGGCAGACAGCGCTCCTGGAGAGAAGAAGAAATCTAGGAGCGCAGAGTGGGGCTGGCAGGAGCTACACGTCCCTGCCCGTCAGGAGGGCGCTGGGCCCACCCCAGAGCATAACTGAAGCAGCGCAGCACACCAGGGACGAGGGTCCTCACATCCGCCCTGTTCCAGCGCAGTGACCAAGCACCCAGGTAGAAGGTGCATGGGCTGCCCGGAGGTGGAGGTCTTACTTCAGGTTTCCTGCTGTGGTGACCTGAACTGAGATTCATTACTGAAAAGGTTACGTTTTGTTACTTCTTCTTAGATGGCTTAAGATATGGAATATGTTACTTTTATCAAAACAAATATTTCATATTTAAAAATAAATATTTCATTGGTGTGTTGTTTTTCTTTGTGGAAGAGACAGAGTCAGAGAGAGGGACAGACAGACAGGAAGGGAGAGAGATGAGAAACATCAGTTCCTTAGTTGTTCATTGATTGATTTCTCATATGTGTCTTGACTGGGGAGCTACAGCAGAGCGAGTGACCCCTTGCTGGAGCCAGCAACCTTGGGCTCAAGCTGGTGAGCCTTGCTCAAACCCGATGAGCTCACGCTCAAGCTGGCGACCTCGGGGTCTCAAACCTGGATCCTCCACATCCCAGTCCAATGCTCTATCCTCTGCGCCACCGCATAGTCGGGCCATTTTAAAATATTTTGCCTTATAGAGCCCAAATGGTAGCTCATGGACTGAATTTGTCCTAAAGATAGATTGAACTTGGCTTGTTTTAAAGAATTTGAATAATTGGTTTGACTTTCATATGAAAACCTTGATTTCCTTCTGCTCTAGAAAATTTTTAAGATTTGGCCAAGTTAGACACACACTCTAGTGTGGCCACAGGTGGCTAGAGCCATAGGGTGCACTGCTTCCACCCACTTTGCTATTTATTCTTTTGTTTGTTTTATTTATTAGTTATTGAAAACTTCCATTACTTTGAGAAAGAGAGGAAGGGGGTGTGTGTTAACTCTTGTTTCACTTAGTTGTTCCATTTAGTTGTGTTCTCCTTGATTGCTTCACACATGCCCTGAAGAGGATTAAACCCACAGCCTCTGATGCTCCAGGTCGACGCCTTATCCACTGAGCCAGCCGGCCAGGGTCCCCACTTTGTGTTTTAAATTTACTTTCCCTGTTAGGCCTTTGTAGGCCTTTGAGTTGGCAACCCTTGCTATAGAGCTTACCTTAAATTTTATCTGGAACTTTGGTAACAGTAACTTGAAAGGCTTGGGCTCTGAGGTGCCTTCTCCTTCAGTTTCCTATAATCAAATTCAGCTGGGCAAAGTAGGTAAAAATTGAAGATTACCATGTTTGACCCTGCCAGATGCCACCCACATTATTCCCTTGGATGGAGATACTAAAGACTGTAAAAGGCAGATTTATGAGAAATGAGTGGTGCCTGAGGGAAGGTGACCAAGGCGAATCTCTGTTCTACTGGAGCAGTGGGAAGGGAACGGTGCAGGGAGGGTCCTGAATCTGGGCCACTGTTCTTGGGATGGTACTGAATTTGGCGACTCAGGGCTCCAAGAGACATGGGTGTCAGGTAAAAAAGCCACTTTAGTGTGGTGCTTCTCATATAATTTTGTATAAACCAGGACGGAGAAGCAGTTTTTCTGCATTTGGAGTTACTCTGAACTGCCTTCAGTTTGCTTTACCTTGTTTTACAGTGACAGCATTCAGCAGTATCTGATGACCAGTAATGTCCCCGAGGCAGCCTCCACCCTGGTGTCTATGGCAGAACTTGACATCCAGCTTCAGGAATCATCTTGTACTCATCTTCTTGGTTTCATGAGAGCCACTGTGAAATTCTGGCATAAAATTCTCAAGGACAGGCTTACAAGGTAAGGGATTTACTCCTATTTCATGGTAATTGCTTCTCAGTGGCTATTTGGTGATCATTGTACTCATTGATGTATGTGTTACTTGTCTGTTACAGTGATTTTGAGGAAGTTTTAGCACAGCTGCACTGGCCATTCATCACACCCTTTCAGTCTCAAACCACTGGCTTAAGTCGTCCAGCCAGCGCTCCCGAGACACATGCTAACCTGGAAACACTATTTTGTCAGCTTCTGAAACTACAAACTTCGTATCTTTGTTTGCGTTAAAACTTACTGTAATCTATTTTTCTATGGTGGATTTGTGGCTAGAGAGGAAAACTTTGTGAAAGTGGCCAACAAGCCAAGTGGGAGTCCCAGGCTTGGCCTTGATCTGTATATGCTCACGGAATGTTGGAGAGTTTTCTTTCACAGTAAATTGTATGGGGGTGGAGGGCGTGGCTCAGCCTGAAGTACGTGACTGACCCAGGTGTGCCTGACCTGGTCTCCCGGACAACAGAAAAAATGGGCAATTGGGAGGAAACCTATTAACTTTGTGTTAATTTAATCAAATGATTACTTGAATGTGTTTTCTTACTACTGTTTTTTATTTAATAACAAAGACAGATTAATTCTAGTAACATTTTTCTGCATTTTTTACTTAAATCATGTAGAATGTATAGGTAGATTACATAGTGCCTGTATTATAATTGTTACACACACTGCTCACAAAAATTAGGGGGTCAGGAACGTGTAGGTACTCCAGTACTTCAGCCTTTTCTATGGTGCATTTTCACCAAAGAAATAAAAGTTGGTTTTGCATCTCATTTACATAATCAAACAACTTTCTTTGACTTGTCGTTTGTTTTTTTGATGTTCTTGTTTAATTTACAAAAATCAAATGCTTTTTTTATCACTTCATGTTCATTTTGAAATATCCCCTAATTTTTGTGAGCAGTATAGTATCTTACATCTTTGTTGGAAAAATGGATTGTGTGCATATACATACATGTGTGCTTTTGATTCTTTTCCCTTGACTCTACTATGCCAGAGATGAATTACTTACAGAGTCAAAACAACCTCCGGAAAAGTACTCTCCTCCTGCATCCACTTCTGTCCTCCTGCCCATCCAGGTTATGCTGACTCCCCTTCAGAAGAGGTTCAGGTATCACTTCAGAGGCAACCAACAGACTAATGTTCTAAGCAAGGTGTGCTTTGCCAGCTCTTATTCTTGATTTTTATTAATTGTAAGGTGACCAACTTTTTTACAATGAAAAGGAGGACAAAAATAAATAGAAGAAAACAATATTGTAAATAAAAGAAACATTTTATTCATTGCAATAATATAGTATAATATGATAAATGCATAATAAAAACATTTGTAATATTTTATATTGCAATTATGCTTACATGCCTATTAATTTTTAATAAAAATTGTAAGAAAAAAGTACTCATCTAGATACAAATACATCACATCACACACAATGGATTGACTCTGCATTAATCGAATACGGACATTTACAGATTAGTCTTCCAATATCAAAAAGGAGGACATGTAGCCTGACCAGGTGGTGGCATAGTGGATAGAGCGTCGGACTGGGATGCGGAAGACCCAGGTTCGAGACCTTGAGCTCGCCAGCTTGAGCACGGGCCCATCTGGCTTGAGCAAAAGCTTGCTAGCTTGGACCCAAGGTTGCTGGCTCCAGCAAGGGGTTGCTTAGTCTACTGAAGGCCCGTGGTCAAGGCACATGTGAGAAAGCAATCAATGAACAACTATGGTCTCGCAACGGCAATGAAAAACTGATGATTGATGCTTCTCACTTCTCTCCATTCCTGTCTGTCTATCCCTATCTATCCCTCTCGCTGACTCTCTTTCTGTGCCTGTAAAAAATTAAAAATAATAATAATAATAAAAAAAGGAGGACATGTAGGACACTTTTTGAGGGAGAACAAAACTTAAAATAGAAGGACTGTCCTTCCAAAGGAGGACTATTGGTCACCTTATTCATAGCAAATGTTAAGGGTGTCTGTACTTTTCTTTGTTTAAGTTAAAATTTGATTCTAGCCTGCCCTGGTTGTGGCACAGTAGATAGAGTTAGCCTGGGATGCAGAGGTCCCTTGTTCGAAACCCTGAGGTTGCCAGCTTGAGTGCAGGCTCATCGACTTGAGTGCAGGTTTGTGGACAGGATTCCAAGCTTGCCCTCTAAAAGCCCAAGGTCGCTGGCTTGAGGCAGGGGTCACTGGCTCGGCTTGAGGCCACTCCCTCCTCCTCAAGGCACATATCAATGAACAACTAAAGTGATGTAATTACTATTTGATGCTTCTCATCTTTCCTCTCTCTTTCTCCCTTCCTGTCTTTCTTGCTCTCATCAATAAAAGAAAAAAGTTAAAAAATTTTTTGATTCTATTCACATTTCTGGTTTTTCTCTAAAGAGGTAAATTTCTGCTATGTCACTGTCCTTTATAGATATACTGTGTGTCCGTAAAGTCATGGTGCACTTTTGACTTTTGACCGGCCAAAAGTGCACCATGACTTTATGGACACACTATTTTGGGACTTGTATTGATACATTGTAGGAGTCAGCTCACTCATTGTCACCTCATCTGACCAGTTTCTCAGGTTTCTCCTGGGCTGTGCTATGGCACTTTTTACAACTGGATTCACATGTAAATTGCTCCAAGTTTATAAAGGCTATTTAGAATTTATTTTTATAGATTTTAGAGAAAGGAAGGGAGAGAGAAAGAGAGAAAATTTGCTATTATGTGTTCATTGGTTGATTCTTGTATGTACTCTGACTGGGGATTGAACCTGCAACCTTGGTATATCAGGAGGATACTCGAACCAACTGAGCTACCTAGCCAGGGCATAGAATTTTTAAGGAATTCAGAGGTAGGAAGTTATGTTTGTATAGGTAGAGTAGGCTGGCAATGGATTTCTGGTTCTTAAGTTCAGCTTGCTCTTTTGTACTTTATGGGTTTCCTCCTCTTGGATGGTGTTGGTGCAAAGAAGAGGAGAAGCAATTAGTAATAGTGAGCAAAGCATTAATCCTAAAGCTGTAGAGAGGTAGTAATAATTTGAGGTAAGGAAATTGTGAGTTATGTGGCTGCTTTTTAAAGTGTGGTCCTAGCCTGACCTGTGGTGGCGCAGTGGATAAAGTGACGACCTGGGAACACTGAGGACGCCAGTTCAAAACCCTGCACTGGTCTGGTCAAGGCACATATGGGAGTTGATGCTTCCAGCTCCTCTCCCCTTTCTCTCTTTCTCTCTCTCTCTCTCACTCTGTGTCTCCTCTCTAAAATGAATAAAATAAAGTGTGGTCCTAGTCCTCTGACATCAAGCCTAAACTATGCAGCTCTTGAGATTAGAGATTGCGACTTACTCGTTTTTGTATTCCTGACATTAGCATACAACGGGGATTTACCTTTCAGTAAATGTTTCTGAATCCTTGTCTAGCAAAACTTGGAAGATTTATAGAATCATCACTAGAGACAATTCAAAATGCTATGTACTTATATTTCCTTTTCTCAAATTGTGCCTGTTGAGGCATGCATAATTTTTGTAATGCAGACCAGCCAAATTTTTTTCTTAATTCACATTTTGAAAAGAAAAAGAAGAAAATAATGTTATGATGTTTAAAAATTATTTTGTAATGTTATTTCAAAAAAAAAGGAACAATTTACAGGTCATCCAATTTTTTAATGCTTATCATTTTATATATTTGTAATTGCTAGGTTTTAAATATATATGGCATTGCGAAGTTTATGAGTTTATTGATGTAAGCCACATTATTGGAATTTGATGGGAGTATATTAGGAGACATTTGATGAGTAAGCTTTGCATGAGTTTGAAGTTCAGAGTAGAAATTGTGCTCTTACATATAGGAATTGCTGTGTGTATACAATGAAATAGAGCCATTTGATTGTAACTTTCTAGTGGAATGACTAAAGAAGTCAGACTCTTTTGCTTCCTTCCTAGCCTGAATGGTACTTGGCTCAGGTGCTTCTGTGGATTGGGAATCACACGCAGTTTCTGGATGAGAAGGTTCAGCCGATATTAGACAAAGTCGGCTGTGCAGTAAATGCCAGGGTAAGAGCTCGGTCCTAAGTGTTTTAGTTTTAGTGTCCATGACCTTGTCATTTATATCACTTTATGCTTCCTTATGTATTTCTTTTAGCTTGAATTTTCTCGGGGCCTTATGGCACTGGTTCTGGAGAAGTTAGCTGCTGATATTCCTTGTCTGCTCTATGATGACAACCTCTTCTGTCATTTGGTGGATGAGGTGCTATTGTTTGAAAGGGAGCTCCACAGTGTTCATGGCTACCCTAGCACTTTTGCCAACTGTATGCATATTCTATCAGAGGAGACCTGTTTTCAGAGGTGGTTGACAGTGGAGAAAAAATGTAAGTGCTCGTGTGGCCGTAGGTGGGGAGATATGTCTCCATGTATGTATTAACTCTTCATCAGAGTTTGCCAAGTTGCCTTCAGACACAGTTTTCTTCTCATCAAACACTTTTATTTCTTTAATTGCACTCTACATGTTTTCAGAGTCTAATATTTAAGCCAGTAAAGTTTATAGTTAACTGTCTCATAGATTTTTACATACAGCATTTCTGCTCTTGCTAGAATTATTATGGATGCAGCTTATTTTGTCAGCATAACAGCTTTGAAGATTTTGGGTAGGGTTGGTGGGGAGGTAGGTATATCTTATTAACCTTAAAATACAGCATTTTTAATATACATAATACAACAAGTAAGAGTTTGTGGATTTATATTTTATTGAAAAGTCATCATTTCTAAAAAAATGTGAGTTAAGAAATTAGAAATGATTATAACTATTTCACATAATCCTTTTATTTTTTGCATACAGTTGCTCTTCAAAAAATGGACTCAATGCTTTCATCAGAAGCTGCCTGGATATCCCAATATAAGGATATCACTGACATGGATGAGATGAAAGTTCCAGATTGTGCAGAAACTTTTATGACACTACTCTTAGTTATAACTGGTAAGTGTAAGTCTCGTTGGATAAAACTTTGTTTTAAAAGAATGAACTCATCCCATGGTACTTTTCAAGTAGTTCAACAGAATTAATATTGCATAGTCATTATTATAAGTTCTTTAAATTCAGTTTCTATTTTTGCAGAGTTCTAGCATAATATACTAGGTTTCCGATTTTTAACAATTTAAGTAAGATCTTAAACATTAATATATATGAGGGAAAATTCCTGAATTGTTACATAAAAACAAATAAGAAGAGAGTCAGAGAGAGGGATAGACAGACAGGAACGGAGAGAGGTGAGAAGCATCAATCATTACGTTACGACACCATAGTTGTTCATTGATTGCTTTCTCACATGTGCCTTGACCACGGGCCCTCAGCAAACTGAGCAAGTCCTTGCTGAGGCCAGTGACCTTGGATCCAAGCTGGCGAGCTTTTGCTCAAACCAGATGGGCCCTCGCTAAAGCTGGCAAGCTCGGGGTCTCGAACCTGGGTCTTCTGCATCCCAGTCCGACGCTCTATCCACTGCGCCACCGCCTGGTCGGTCTAAAACAAATAAGAATTTGATTTTATTACCTGAATTCTCTTGTCATTTAGTTTAAGTGTCTTAAGTAAATGGTGATGGACCAAAATTTTAACTATGTCCTTCACTTTTATATATGAAAGATTGCAGAAAAGTAAAATAAAGTAACTTTAGGATTGGAGTAGTAGTAGGAACTCTTCTAATAGTGCAAGAATATTCTGGTCGGAGGGTGGTCTAGCAGCCTCTAGCTCTGGTTGGTCTGTAGAGATCCACGTTGCCTCCTATAAGCCACCAAGTTCTCCAGGTGCCACTGAGCGCTCATTACCACCATCTTGTCCATTTCTTGGGCCTGTATGTGTAACCTGAAAAAGTGTCATCGCAGCCTGGTCAGTAAATAATTCCACATTGTTAACTGTAAGAAAAATATAGCCTGACCAGGTAGTGGCATAGTGGATAGAGCATTGGCCTGGGACACAAAACACCCAGGTTTGAAACCCTAAGGTTGCAGGTTAAGCTCAGGGTTGCTTGCTTGAATCCCAAGGTCGATGACTTGAGCCCAAGGTCAGTAGCTTGATCCCAAGGTCACTGGCTTGAGTAAGGGGTCACTGACTCGACTAGAGCCCCTTGTCAAGGCACATATAGTATAAGAAAGCAATCAATGAACAACTAAGGTGCCATTATGAAGAATTAATGCTTCTCATCACTCTTATTTTCTGCCTGTCCCTGTTTATTCCTCTCTCTCTCTCTTTCTTTCTCTCTCTCTCTCCAAAAATAAATAAATACATAAAAATAAACACAAAAAATTTAGAAAAACTCGTGTCTTTTAAAGAACTTTTTATTAGGGAAAGTTTCAAAACATATACAAAAGTAGCATAATATAATGAACCTTCAGGTATCTGTTACTAAGATTTAAAAACAATTTTTACTTTTTTATTATATATTATTTTCCCCAACTCTTTTTATCTGGGATTATTTTAAAGAATACTTCATTCAGCCTGACCAGGCAGTGGCACAGTGGATAGTGTTGGACTGGGATGCGGAAGAGCCAGGTTCGAGACCCGGAGGTTGCCAGCTTGAGCGTAGCCCATCTTGCTTGAGCAAAAGCTCGCCAGCTTGGACCCAAGGTCGCTGGCTCCATCAAGGGCTTACTTGGTATGCTGAAGGCCTGCGGTCAAGGCACATATGAGAAAGAACTACTAAGGTGTCGCAACAGCAACGAAAAACTGATGATTGATGCTTCTCATCTCCCTCCGTTCCTGTCTGTCTGTCCCCATCTATCCCTCTCTCTCTGACTCTCTCTCTGTTTCTGTCTCTTTGTCCCTGTAAAAAATAAATAAATAATAATAATAAAAAGAATACATCGGACATCTTAACATTTCACTGTAAATTCTTAAGTAGATACCACTTTTTTTTTTTTTTTACAGGGACAGAGAGAGAGTCAGAGAGAGGGATAGATAGGGACAGATAGACAGGAACGGAGAGAGGTGAGAAGCATCAATTATTAATTTTTCGTTTCCGTTGCAACACCATAGTTGTTCATTGATTGCTTTCTCATATGTGCCTTGACTGCGGGCCTTTAGCAGACCGAGTAACCCCATGCTCAAGCCAGTGACCTTGGGTCCAAGCAGGCGAGCTTTTTTTTGCTCAAGCCAGATAGGCCCCGTGCTCAAGCTGGCGAGCGCGGGGTCTCGAACCTGGGTCTTCCACATCCCAGTCTGACGCTCTATCCACTGCACCACCGCCTGCTAAGGCCCACTTCTTTTTTTTAAATGAGAGGAGGGGAGACAGAAACAGACTCCTGCATGTGCTACCACTGGGATCTACTCAGGAAGCACCCTTAGGGGCAATTTTTTGCCCCATCTAGGGATGTTGCTCAGCAACTGAGCTATTTTTAGTGCCTGAGGTAGAGGCTCCATGAATCCATCCTTAGCACCAGGTTAACTTGCTTGAACGAAAGGGAGGGGAAGAGAGAGAGGGGTGTAGAAGAGGTGGAGAAACAGATGGTTACCTCCCCTTTGTGACCTGACCAGGAATAAGACACAGGACATCCACATGCAGAGTTGATGCTCTACCACTGAGCTAACCGGCCAGGGGAACTAAATACCACTCCCCCCGTTTATTTATTTTTGTGACAGAGACAGAGAGAGAGAGGGATAAATAAGGACAGACAAGAAAGGAGAGAGATGAGAAGCATCAATTCTTCGTTGCAGCACCTTAGTAGTTCATTGATTGCTTTCTCATATGTGCCTTGACCAGGGGACTACAGTAGACCGAGTGACCCCTTGCTCAAGCCAATGACCTTGGGTTCAAGCTGGTGAGCCTTGCTTAAGTTGGCGACCTTGGGGTTCTCTGTGTCCTAGTCCGATGCTCTTATCTACTGTGCCACCGCCTGATCAGGCTAAATACCACTTTTAACGTAACCTAGATCCTCCTTCATTTTAAAAAATGTTATTTATTTGTTGAAGAAATTGAGTGATTTTTGCATATCATTATGTCATATGCCTTTTTAAAAAATTGAGATATGATTTATATGCAGTGAAATGCACAGATTTTATGTATACAGTTCAGGTTGTTTTGACAAATACATTACTTGTGAAACCCACATCCTTAGAAAATTTAGAAGTAGATCCATATTTGAATGGTCAGTTGGTTTTTTAACAAAGGCACCAAAGCATGTCAATAGGAAAAACCTATAACTATGTTATATACAGTACCATAAACCTTCCTATGTCTTGTTAACTGTCTCCACAGACAGATATAAAAGTCTTCCCACAGCTTCCAGAAAGCTACAGTTCCTGGAGTTACAGAAGGACTTAGTAGATGATTTTAGGATACGACTGACACAGGTGATGAAAGAAGAGACTAGAGCTTCCCTTGGCTTTCGGTACTGCGCAATTCTGAATGCCGTGAACTATATCTCAACGGTACTAGCAGACTGGGCTGACAATGTTGTAAGTTAATGTGCTTTTATATTAAATAATACATTAGTAGTTTGAACAATTTTATATTTTGAGAAGTTGACTCTATAGTAATAAAACACACACATAGGGCAGAATAACAGGCCAAACATAGGAGATGTGATTTAAGTAGTATATATTTTTCTCAATCACATCTTAAATAGATTATAATTCTGATATTTTAATCACTAGAGAAAAAAGCCAACATTTCATGAAATAGTTTTTATAGAATAAACCTTTTTTTCATTTAGACTTTATATCTGGGAAATATTCATGTATGGTAATTGCATCTCAGAAAAAGATAAGAGTGAATATGGTGTCAAAAATCAATAAAATAAAGCATTTTTTTTCGGGGGGGGGGTAGATAGGGACAGACAGACAGGAACGGAGAGAGGTGAGAAGCATCAATCATTAGTTTTTCCTTGCCGTCGCAACACCTTAGTTGTTCATCGATTGCTTTCCCACATGTGCCTTGACCTCGGACCTTCAGTAGACCGAGCAACTCCTTGCTGGAGCCAGCGACCTTGGGTCCAAGCTGACAAGCTCGCGTCTCGAACCTGGGTCTTCCGCATCCCAGTCTGACGCTTTATCCACTGCGCCACCGCCCGGTCAGGCTAAAATAAAGCATTTTAAGGAAATAAAATAATAGCCCTTTATATCTCTTGAATGCCTTCTAAATGTGACAAATCAGAGGAATCACAAAAATAGAAACTTTTTAAACTTTTATTTAATGCATTAAAAAATTACTTAATGAGCCTGACCAGGCGGTGACGCAGTGGATAGAGCATCGGACTGGGATGCGGAAGACCCAGGTTCAAGACCCCGAGCTCGCCAGCTTCAGCGCAGGCCCATCTGGCTTGAGCAAAAAGCTCGGCAGCTTGGACCCAAGGTCGCTGGCTCCAGCAAGGGGTTGCTCGGTCTGCTGAAGGCCCGCGGTCAAGACACATGTGAGAAAGCGATCGATGAACAACTAAGGTGTTGCAACGGCAATGGAAAACTAATGATTGATGCTTCTCACCTCTCTCCATTCCTGTCTGTCTGTTCCTATCTATCCCTCTCTCTGACTCTCTCTGTCCCTGTAAAAATAAATAAATAAATAATAATAATAATGTTTTGTTTATTTTCAAACATATACAAGAGTAAATAGAGCCTGACCAGCCGGTGGCGCAGTGGATAGAGCATCGGACTGGGATGTGGAGGACCCAGGTTCGAGACCCTGAGGTCGCCCGCTTGAGCGCAGGCTCATCTGGTTTGAGCAAGGTTCACCAGCTTGAGCTCAAGGTCGCTGGCTTGAGCAAGGGGTCACTCACTCTACTGTAGCCCCCCGGTCAAGGCACATATGAGAAATCAATAAATGAACAACTAAGGAGCTGCAATGAAGAATTGATGCTTCTCTCTCTCCCTTCCTGTCTGTCTGTCCCTATCTGTCCCTCTCTCTGTCTTTCTCTGTATCTGCCACAAAAAGAAAAATAAAAGGAGTAAATAGAATAATAAAATGAATCGCATGTGATTTTTTTTTTGTGACAGAGAAGCCTCAATAAATTCAAGAAGATTGAAATCATAGCAAGCATCTTTTCTAAACACAGCAGTATGAAATTAGAAGTCAATTACAGGAAGAAACTGGAAAAAACACAAATACATGGTAACTAAATAACATGCTACTAAACAACCAGTGGATCAAAGAGAAAATCAAACGAAAAAAATGAAGAAATAAAGGGGGAAAATAAATAAATAAAGCTAAATCAAGCTGTTGAATATTGGCAAGGCAGGAAATAATAGGGGAACATGTTTTAAGTTTTAGCCAAAATTTAAATAAAAAGAACTAATATATCTGTGTGCAGTTTTTTAGTGAGGTAAAAAAAATACAATAATTTTAACTGAATACTTTAAAAGTACCTCTTTAAAACTGTAATAGGTAGGGATTGAAAAATGGCAGTTAAGTAATTAGATTGATTAACTGAGGATTGGTGATAAGTTCACAGCACTAAAGAAAATGTAATTTCTGAGTGTACCCACATGAGTCACAAAGATGGATAAGGCAAATTATTTTAAAATTTCTAGGCCCTGGCGATTTGGCTCAGTGGTAGAGCGTCAGCCCAGTGTGTGGAAGTTCGGCGTTTGATTCCCAGTCAGAGCACTCAGGAGGAGTGCCCATGTGCTTCTCCCCCTATCCCCTCCCCTGTCTTTCTTTCTTTCAGTCTATCTCTGTCTCTCTCTCTCTCCATTGTTCTCCTGCAGCCATGGCCCCAGGTGCTGAGGATGGCTCCATGGCCTTGCCTCAGGCACTAAGATGGGTAATAAAGCAGTAGCCCAGACAGGCAGAACATCACATGGTAGGGGGCTTCCCAGATGGATCCTGGTCAGGGGGCATGTGGGAATCTGTCTCTCTGCCTCCCTGCCTATTACTTACTAAATAAATAAATAAATCTGTACACTGTCAAATCTTAGAGTGTCAAGTCGTAATGCAATAAAACATAATAAAAGCAGGTATGACAGTCAAACATGGATATGTTGAAGTATTTAATATTTGGGTTAGGGAGGAAGTTTAGAACATATGAAAAGAACGTATCTTAGTTTTTGACAAAAAAATTATAGTGTATTGCTAGTATATTTATGTAGTTTGTTATATGTAGAAAAAAAGTCATGTACTGGGAAAACACAAAAAATGTATTCTGTGAACTAAAAGAATGTCTTTTTCTTAAATACAAGGTAATCAAACTAAAATTAAAACAAAAATAAATATACTTATATAAACAAAATAAAAATTTGATAAACAATTTATTTTAGTCTACTCTTCAACTGTGACAATAATTATTTAATGTCTTTTTTTTTCCTACAAAAATTTTACATCATTCTGCTGAGCAAGGAAAATAAAGACTTTTTAATTTATTTTTTTACAGGGACAGAAAGAGAGAGAGTCAGAGAGAAGGATAGATACGGACAGACAGACAGGAACGGAGATGAGAAACATCAATCATCAATTTTTCGTTGCGATACCTAAGTTGTTCATTGATTGCTTTCTCATATGTGCCTTGACTGCAGGCCTTCAGCAGACCGAGCAACCCCTTGCTGGAGCCAGTGACCTTGGGTCCAAGCTGGCGAACTTTTGCTCAAACCAAATGAGCCCATGCTCAAGCTGGTGACCTCGGGGTCTCGAACCTGGGTCTTCCGCATCCCAGTCCAACACTCTATCCACTGCACCACTGCCTGGTCAGGCAAGACAAAATATTTTATAATTATTTCAAAATGAATACAATGTAGAGTGTAATGATCAGTGCATTTCTCTTTATAAAGTCACAGAATCAGAATACATTAATTCATTGTGTACTTTTATGTGTCATGTGCCTAATTTTAGTAAGTACTTTATTCACTCATCCCCAACGCTGCTCCATTTTCTGCTCTTTCAATTATATGAAACAAACTGTCATTCTTGATTCTCGTGCCAGATGATTTCATAAGAAACTCATTCAGGGACAGATTTTTAGCTTCAATGAAATATTTGTGGAACATCATTAACTACTTTGTTCAGTACTGTAGCCTTTAACTAAGATGAACTAGCCATCATCTCTATCCTTAGGAAATTACCAGATGCTGAAAATTTCTTTCTGATGCTGAATTAATTGTCCTGTCAACAGAGAAATAACCAAATCATGAATGAATTCTGTGTCCTAGGATGTTATTATGGTACCAATTCTATTTAACATCAAAAGTCCTTCAATTGCCTGACCAGGCGGTGGCACAGTGGATAGAGTGTCGGTCTGGGATGTGGAAGACCCAGGTTTCAGACCCCGAGGTTGCCAGCTTGAGCACAGGCTCATCTGGTTTGAGCAAAAAGCTCACCAGCTTGGACCCAAGGTCGCTGGCTCAAGCAAGGGGTTACTTGGACTGCTGAAGGCCCACAGTCAAGGCACATATGAGAAAGCAATAAATGAACAAGTAAGGTGTCATAATGAAAAACTGATGATTGATGCTTCTCATCTCTCTTTGTTCCTGTCTGTCTGTCCCTATCTATTCCTCTCTCTGACTCTCTCTGTCCCTATTAAAAAAAAAAAAAAAAGTCGTTTAATCATCTTCATAGTTCTTCAGCTTCTGAATGCTTTAAATAAAAATCACTAAAGCTTTCCCTGGCTGGATAGCTTGGTTGACTAGAGTATCATCCCAAATATGCTAAGGTTGCCAGTTTGATCCTTGGTTAGAGCACATACAGAAACAGACTGATATCTCTCTCCCTTCCTCTCTAAGATCAATAAGTAAAATTTTTTAAAAATCGTTAAAGCTTTTGTATTACATACTTTAAAAAAGAAAGGAAAAGTGGACCAGAGTTCACTTTCCTTTCATTTAGATTTTCTACCAACAGCTGTCTCCATTGCCAGGTTGTGTCAAGCCTGACATGTCCAGCCATTAAGAATTAGGAACTTTTCAGGGCTAGGTCGACAGAAACCCGATTTCCAGGCCTTTGTGGGAAGTGGGTAGAGTGAGGAAGTGAGAGGTTTGTGTAACTGAAAGGGCTGGCTGCTCTAAAGTTGTTCTCTGACTTCTTTCCCAGACATGCTCTGGTAAGTGGGGCCATAAAGGTCCAGGCCCACTTGGCCTCTCAGCAATCTTGAAAGGACAGTGCCTCTTTTCTGAGAAGTTCAGAAATAGCAAGGTGACCTCTCACATCCATCACTGAACTATTACTAAGTGTGGCCATCCCCTGCCCTCTATTAATGGACATTAGGTTCTTTTTAATCTTTTGCTAATATCCACAGCACTTTTCCTGTAGGACAGAAAAAATAATACTAGCTCTACCTAAAATACCACTGTAAAATGCCATTTTAATTTTCTTAACTCTTGTATCTGCTAGATTTACTACAACTTTAAATCTGTCCAGGAAAAGGAGGGGTATTTAAGGAACATGCAGATGAAAACCACAGTGGTCTAGCACTTCATGCAGTGGGGAGGGCTGTGCAGAAAGCAGGAGTTTGAACCCTCATGGCTGACGGGAAAATACGATGTTGCTGTGGAAAATAGTCTGGCAGTCCCGCAAACGGTCCAACAGAAGTCACGTGTGACCCAGCAGTTCCCTCACAGGCCTACACGCAAGAGAAGTGAGAGCACGTGTGCACACAGCCCTACACAAATGCTCCTGACAGCACCATTCATGGCAGACAGGAAGTGCAAACAAGCCAGTGCCCGTCCAAGCGCGCTGTGCCCACAGAATGGAGTGTTACTTAGCAGTGAAAGAAATGAATTAACAATACACGGTGCAACGTGAGTGAGCCTGAGAACGTCTTACACTGAGTGAAAGGTGCGGGTCACAGAGAGCCACAACTTGTAGGATTCCATTTCTGTGAAATGTCCAGAATAGAGTAAAATGTCCATGGAGACGGAGTGTGGAGGGATGGGGAATGATGGCAGACAGTGTGGGCTTTCTTGGTGAAGAAATGAAAATGCTCTAAAACTGACTGCTAAGAGATGCGCAACCCTAAACTGTGTACTTTAAATGACTGAATTATATCTGAGTTATACTTCAAGCTGTTAAAGTATCTTAATAACAGTTAACATATTATTGTTTTCAGTTCTTTCTGCAGCTGCAACAGGCAGCACTGGAGGTCTTTGCAGAAAATAACACACTCAGTAAACTGCAGCTGGGACAACTGGCCTCTATGGAGAGCTCTGTCTTTGATGACATGATCAACCTGTTAGAACGTTTAAAGCATGACATGTTGACCCGTCAAGTAGACCATGTTTTTAGAGAAGTTAAAGATGCTGCAAAATTGTATAGAAAAGAAAGGTAAGTCCTCCGTATTTTCTTCTTTTTTTTTTTTTTTTTTACAGGGACAGAGAGAGGGATAAATAGGGACAGACAGACAGGAACGAGAGAGGTGAGAAGCATCAATCATTAGTTTTTCTGTTGCTGTTGCAACACCTTAGTTGTTCATTGATTGCTTTCTCATATGTGACTTGACCACGGGCCTTCAGCAGGCTAAGCAATCCCTTGCTGGAGCCAGCGACCTTGGGTCCAAGCTGACAAGCTTTTGCCCAAGCCAGATAGATGGGCCCGCGCTCAAGCTGGCAAGCTTGGAGTCTCGAACCTGAGTCTTCCACATCCCAGTCCGACGCTCTATCCACTGTGCCACCGCCTGGTCAGGCCGTATTTTCTTATAAATCAACTTTCAACTCCAGTTTCATAAATCTAAACAATGATATATACAGTCAGATTTTTGAGTTATCTAGATAGCACAGAGTTAAGGCTTTTGCACACCAAACTTTTGGCTGTTTCTGATATAAGTCTTTCTAAAATGTATTTATTGCTGCCTGACCAGTAGTGGTGCAGTGGACAGAGTTCCGACCTGGGATGCTGAGGTTCCTGGTTCAAAACCCCAGGGTTGCCAGCTACAAATTAATACTTCTCATCTCTCTCCCTATTTTGCTCTCTCTCTCTCTCTCAAAAAAGAAAAATGAATACGCACACACACACACTCTTAATCAGAATAAACTGACCATAATTTAACCTTCAGATTTGTCTGAGAATACAGAGTTGATGTGGGATCTGGGTTGACTGACCTAGAGCCTGTCACGCATTTTACAGCAAGATGCTCCTACAGGCCGCTGTTCATGCCTGTGTTGTCCAGTGTCTTCTCCTGCCAGAACTCCCTGTGGACATCTCTCACCCCGCCAGACTGAGCCCCTTCCCAGCAGTCTGTGTCTTTCTGTCCTCGCACAGTCCCTGTCAGTTTGAGCACAGAATTAGAGCATAAAAATAGCTAATGTCTTAAATGCTAAGATGTTTTACATTTTAACTCATAATTATTTTAGTCATATTTGGATATTTAAAACATTATGTCATCCTCATTAAATAAGGAGTATTTAATGGAGAGCTAAAGTATAAACATAAGTATATTTATTTTCAGAGAGAGTTTAATGTTGGGCTGTACCTCTTTTCTTATCCACAATGCCTCAGGACAGTGCACTTTCCTAATTCAAACTTCCTTAAATCTTTAAAAATACAAAGTGATGCACATTTAGTGGTGAAAATTAATGTGCTTCTGTTTCTCCAGGTGGCTGTCCCTGCCGTCCCAGGCTGAGCAGGCAGTGATGTCCCTGTCCAGCTCGGCTTGCCCCTTGCTCCTGACGTTACGGGACCATTTACTTCAGTTGGAACAGCAGCTTTGCTTCTCTTTATTTAAAGTTTTCTGGCAAATGCTGGCAGAGAAGGTGGATGTCTACATCTACCAAGAAGTAAGTAAGGAGTATCAAGGTCCATCCATTTTGTTGTAAATGATTCGATGTCATCATTTCTTATGACTTGATAACATTATACAAAGTGAAATAAGTAAAACAGAAAAAAACTGAGAACAGCATGATTTCATACATAGGTGGGACATAAAAGTGACACTATGAGACATGGACAAGTGTGTGGTGGTTACGGGGTGTGGGAAAGGAGGAGAAGGCGGAAGAGGGGGGAGGGGAGGGGCACAGGGAAAACCAGATAGAAGGTGACAGAAGACAATTTGACTTTGGGTGATGGGTATGCAACATAATTGAATGGTAAGATAACCTGGAGATGTTTTCTTTGAATATATGTACCCTGATTTATTAATGTCACCCCATTAAAATTAATAAAAAAAAAAAAGAAGTAAGGAGTAGACTGTATTTGGGGCTGTGATGATAAGGCACCTGTGATATGAATTATTCTTTGTTTCAGATCATTCTTGCTAATCACTTCAATGACGGAGGTGCAGCTCAGCTGCAGTTTGATATGACTCGGAATCTTTTCCCTTTGTTCTCCCACTATTGCAAGAGACCAGAAAATTACTTCAAACAGTAAGCTCAGTATTGAACAATTGATTTTGATATATCAAATCTTTAGAGGAGCAGAGTTCCTTTTTTAACAACTTGAGACTTCCAGCATCAACTAAAAATTTTAAATATTCATTGTGTACCAGAATAATATAGGATGGGACAAAAGTGGGTTTACAGTTGTTCATATGGAAAATAATACAATAATTATATGTGGGCTTTGCTATCTAGCATTTGGTTTAATGCTTCAATTTGCTCATTACTGGGGAATAAATAGAAAATGAGAGCAAGCACAGTTCTACCATAGTCAATAAATACAAGAAATTAAAAATATGTTCAGTACCTAATAACGGGCCAGGCTTGAGGAAAAATTTTTACTCTTAAACATTTGATATTGATTTTGGTTGTAAGTATAACCAAAAAATGAAGAATTCTGAAAAGTATTTTTAGAAATTACTGATGTCAAATTGTTTAGTGTTTCTGAGATTACAAAATATTTTTAAATTTATAAAATTAAAGATTATTTTTGTTCATTCATTTCAGTAAGCCATTTGTTTGCTTTTTGTTTTGTTTTTAGTATTCTACCTTTCTACTGCTTCCATTTCATCCCTTCATTTTCACTTTTCCCATATCCTAATCTACCTAAAGTCTTAGCTACACTGAATAGAATGTTAATATCAAATACTATATTTTGGGAAGCAATGGATACATATTGAAAACAGTGATCCTATTACCTTACAGTGATCTGATGAAATAGAAACTCTGTACACAAATATAGTCCTAATATGTTAAAAAACTGAATAGCCTGACCCGGTGGTGGCACAGTGGATAGAACGTCTGCCTGGAACACTGAGGACCCAGGTTCAAAACCCCAAGGTCGTTGGCTTAAGCATGAGATCATAGATACGCTGGCTTGAGCCCCAAGTTGTTGGCTTAAGCACTTGGGGTCACTGACATGAGCAAGAGGTCACTGGCTCAGATAGAGCCCCTTGTCAAGGCATATATGAGAAGTAATCAATGAACAACTAAAGTGCTGCTACTACGAGTTGATGCTTCTCATCTCTACATTACTGTTTGTCTCTCTGTTTCTGATGACTAAAAAAAAATAAAACAAAAATCTCTATAATCCATATATAGTTTTTACTTTATTTTTAAAAATTATTTTTATTTATTGATTAGAGAGAGAGAGACATTGACTTGTTGTTCTACTTATTTATGTATTCATTGGTTGATTCCTGTATGTGCCCTGACCGGGGATTGAGTTCACAACCTTGGCGTATCTGAACAATGCTCCAACTGAGCTACCTGGCCAAGACCTATATAGTTTTTATTGAGGGCACAATGCTGGGAAGCTCTTAAGTTTCTCAAAATGAAATTGTTATAGAATAATGCTGATGGTAAACACAATGGAGATCTCACTTCCTTCCTTCTTTTATTTTTAAACAGTGTGAAAGAAGCCTGTATTGTTTTGAATTTGAACATTGGTTCTGCCCTGCTTCTGAAAGAGGTCCTACAGTCAGCGCCCGGGCAGCCTCCCGCCACAGCAGCATTGAATGAAATTGGGATTTACAAACTGGCTCAACAAGATGTTGAGATTCTACTTAATTTAAGGACAAACTGGCCTAACACTGGAAAATAATCTTTTGTATTTTCTTTTTTTCCTTTTGGAACAAAGAGGAAGCCAATTGGATTAAGTTACATGGTGAAGTTCTGAATTAATGAAACCGGGTAACTGAAAACTTGATAGAATCATTTATTATCTTTGACTTACAGTGGTATTAAAATGCTGACCATATTTCCTGAGACCTTTTGTTCCTAAGAAAACAAAAGCAGAAAACTCAGAATAATTCCATTTCCAAATATAAATGCTGAATATGTGTGTTGAATAAAATACAAGAGCAGAGATAATAAAGTGTAACCAACCTTCAGTTTCCTGTTAGCTAAGGGAGGCTATTGTGGATAATCAAACACAGCAAATAAATTTTTAGAAATCACTTTAGAATGCATGTTTGTAACTGAAGTTCCTGTGTCTACACTGGGAATCCACTGTATTTCCTATAAGAAACACATTAAGAGACAGTGACTAAACTAGGGGTGCTCTAATTTGCCACAAGTGTCCTTCCATTAAAAGTACTTCCTCATTCCATTCCAGAGGATGGTGGGCAACCTTTTCCTATGGATGCACCCTTTTGTGCCCGACCACCGTGCTGCCACCTGCCCGGGGTAGGGAATGCAGGGCCCAATTTGTGCTTGATACTCCACTAACTGATGATGAGGTGGGAACCCTAAACTCTGACTTTTCCTTGGACTATGCTACTCATTTCTTGATTAATCCTCAGTGAGTAAAACTTCTAAACAAATTGTGTTAGATTAACTAGTTTTTCTATAACTATCAGATTTTATTTCAATGAGTTTTTCTGATTTAACATTAGTTAATACTTTTTATGCTTGTAATCCTTCAAATCTAAAATTGTCTTGCATACAACCTATACTATTCATAAACACTTTGTCATAAATAATTTTGAGGATATATTTTGAGAGAAATTGTATTCTATATTTTATACAGAGATTTTCCAACTATTGTATAGAACTCAAATTGTGAGTTCTAGCAAATTGGGGCTTTCTACATCTATTGTTTGAGAATTGCTGGGACTCCAACTGAGAAAGAATGAAGCTGCCTGTGGAATGGCCAGCTCCAGCATTCTTCCTCCCTCTCCCTAGGCTTGGGGACTTTTTTCTGTCAGCCCTCCCTGTCTGACCTCACTTTCTAGTCAGGTGAGAGTTTCTTTTTTTTTTACAGGGACTGAAAGAGAGTCAGAGAGAGGGATAAATAGGGACAGACAGACAGGAACACAGAGAGATGAGAAGCATTAATCATCAGTTTTTCATTGCGACACCTTAGTTGTTCATTGATTGCTTTCTCATATGTGCCTTGACCATGGGCCTTCAGCAGACCGAGTAACCCCTTGCTCAAGCCAGTGACCTTGGGTTCAAGCTTGTGAGCTTTTTGCTCAAGCCAGATGAGCCCATGCTCAAGCTGGTGACCTCAGGGTCTCAAACCTGGGTCCTCCGTATCCCAGTCCGACGCTCTATCCACTGCGCCACCACCTGGTCAGGCAGCTGAGAGTTTCTATCAAAAGGTAGGAACCTGTTTTAAAAGATATTAATTGTATTTCAAAACCAGGCCATGTTCTTTAAATATTACTCATTAGAAAATGAACTCACACTTCTTGCTTAAATTTATCCAAAGTTATTCCATGTCCATCATCTCTTAAAACTTCATCTGCAGTGCACAGACCAAGGGTAGTTAGGGCTGTAAAAGTTAGAGTGAGAAGGAAAACTTACAAAGTGAATTATTTTCCACTAGAGAAAGTTAAGGCATGACTAGTAACTATTACCTGAATTGCATTAGACACTGACCTTGTTTGTACTGTGCAAATGATATGGTGCCTTTATTAGAGGTGTCCATCATCTCAAACATGGCCACAATGTTAGAGTGGTCCATGAAGAAAGGAAATGCCACACGGGTTATTTTCGCAATTCTCAGTCGTTCCAGTAGAGATATTAAATACTCTCTTGGTTTCTCTGTAAAAAAATAGTTCCAATTCTTTCTGATACAAAATTAAAATATCACAAATGGATATAGCTATTTAACGATAATACCAATAGTTCGAGTTACTGTACTACGTAGGCACTGGGGATATAGGCCTAACTGTGAGAAAGGAGAGCTATAGAAAAACTTTATTATGCCTGACCAGGCGATGACGCATTGGATAGAGCATCAGACTGGGACAGAGAACACTCAGGTTCGAAACCCCAAAATTGCCTGCTTGAGCGTGGGCTCAGCAGCTTGAGCCCAGGGTCGCTGGCTTGAACAAGGGATCATAGACATGACACCATTGTCGCTGGCTTGAAGCCCAAGGTCACTGGTTTGAGCCCAAGGTCGCTGGTTTGAGCCCAAGGTCTCTGGCTTGAGCAAGGGGTCACTCGCTCTGCTGGAGCCCCTCAGTCAAGGCACATATGAAAAAGCAGTCAATGAACAACTAAGATGCTGCAGCGAAGTATTGATGCTTCTCATCTCTCTCCCTTCCTGTCTGTCCCTCTCTCTGTTTCTGTCAAAAAAAAAAAAAAAGAAAACTTAATTACATCGGAGTCATCCGTGCTCTACCACAGATGATTGAATAAAAAAGTTCAGAGACTAGACCTGGACAGTTTTTCAAAAACTTCTTCAGGTGATTCTAATACAAAGGCAGTTGAAAACCAAAAAAATTTGAAACAGCATGATGCAGGAAAGCTGGCAAGCTGAAAGAAGGGATAAAATAAAAAATAAAAATGAAGACTCTTAGATTGCCCTGGCCGGTTGGCTCAGCGGTAGGGTGTCAGCCTGGCATGTGGAAGTCCGGGGTTTGATTCCCAGCCAAGGCACACAGGAAAGGTGCCCATCTGCTTTTCCACCCTTCCCCCTTGCCTTTCCCTCTCTCTCTTTCTTCCCCTCCAGCAGCCAAGGCTCCATTGGAGCAAAGTTGGCCTGGCCCGGGCACTGAGGATGGCTCCATGGCCTCTGCCTCAGGTGCTAGAATGGCTCTGATTGCAGTGGAGCAACGCTCCAGATGGGCAGAGCATCGCCCCTGGTGGGCATGCCTGGTGGATCCCGGTCGGGCACATGCAAGAGTCTGTCTGTCTGCCCTCCCCCCCACTTCTCCCTTAGGAAAAATACAAAAAGAAAAAGACTCTTAGATAAATACAGTGGTACCTTGAGATACGAGTTTAATTCGTTCTGTAACCGAGCTCATAGTCAGTCAACTCATATATCAAACAAATTTCTCCCATTTAAAATAACTGAAATAGATTTAATCCGTTCTAGCTCTGTGAAACATTCCTAAACCATCCTAAATTATAAAAAGACATGTTTTTAATTAAGAAACACACTTATATACTTAACCAATGCATAACAAAATATATGAAATAAAAGTTATTTAGTACTGTATTCTTACCTTGGAGACAGACGAGTGCAGCTAATGGAGGTGAATGGCGGAGGAGGAGGGAGGGAGGGAGGGATGCAGGCACTGCAGGCAGACACGTAAACTAAAACTACTTTCTTAACACTAAAATGTAAACTAAGACTGCATTTTCTTTACTTTAAACAAAACTAAAACTGCACTTTCTTTACTTAAAATGAAACCACAAAAACTTAATTGTAAAAAAATGCACTTTCTTAACTTTAAACTTAACCTAAGCTTAACATTAAGTATTTTTCATTTAATTATCACCTGTTTTTGCCTTTTTGGCTGCACTTGCAGGACTTTTGAATAAAAATCTATCCAAAGAGGTTTGCTTTTGCCTGCCTTTTAAAATGTTACAGAAATGTGACAAACAAGTGTCATTAAAAAGTGCTGAAGCACACCAGTTGAAACTTTTTCTGGGTGTTTCTTTTCAATGTTTTAATTTCACTTGTAGAAATCACTTTCTCCAGCTCTACCTCCTCCTCACTACTAATCTCTCGCAGAAGCTCCGTATGTTACATCATCCGTAGCTCCTTCAATTCCTCAGTTGAAAGTTCCTCCTCATGTTTCTCCACGAGCTCGTTTACATCACCCTCATCTACCTCCAGACCCATCGACTTTCCAAGGGATACAATCTCCTCCAACGCTTCTACCTCGGTCTCGGTCTCTGGTTCAAATCCTTTGAAGTCCCTGTCTGCAACAACATCAGGCCATAACTTTTTCCACGCCGAGTTCAAAGTTCTTGTAATCTCTTGCCATGCCAAGTCAATAATGTGTAACCATATCACGATGTTGTAGTGATCTTTCCTAAACTCTCAAAGTGTTAGATTTGTATTCTCAGTCACCTCAAAGCAGCAGTGAAACAAGTGCTTTGTGAAAGTTTTTAAAGTTGGAAATGAACCGCTGATCCATAGGTTGCAAGATTGAAGTCATGTTGGGTGGGAGGTAGAGGACTTCATGAATTTGAACTCATGGAGAATGTCATCTTCAAGATCAGGTGGGTGGGCTGGAGAATTTTCAAGGATTAGTAATGCTTTCATCGGGAGTTTATTTTCTTGAAGATTTTCTTCACCGCAGGACCAAAGACAAGATTTACCCATTCAGTAAAAAACTGCCGCATAAGCCATGCCCTAGCATTGGCGTGCCACATAACTTGCAGTTTTTCTTTAAGAATCTTGTGAGTCTTAAAGGCTCGAGGATTTACGCAATGATACACTAGTGGTGGCTTTACTTTACAGTCATCACTAGCATTTGCACACAATGCAAGGGTCAGATGGTCCTTCATGGTTTATAGCCTGGTAGCTTCTCCTTTGTCAGTGATGAAAGTCCTCCGGGGCGTTTTTTCCAAACAATCCTGTTTCATCACAGTTGAACACTTGTTGGGGGATTTAGCCTTCCTTTCCGATAAGCGCAGTAAAACGTGGGATGTACTCCTCAGCTGCCTTAACATCAGCACTCGCAGCTTCACCATGCCTCACCACCAAATGTATGCCTGATCTCTTCTTGAAATTTTCAAACCAGCTGTGACTTGCCTTAAACGTATCTTCTGTTGCCTCCTTTGAGGTTGATGGTTCTTTCTTCTTCAAGTCGCCGTAAATAATACGTGCCTTTTCACATATTACAGTCTCTGTCACTGTATCTCCTGCCAGCTCTTTCTCTTTCACCCACACCAGCAGAAGCTTCTCCATTTTTTCATGGATATTTGTCCTTAATTGGGACAGAATTGTAATTTCTTTCGCTGGATTTGCGCTTTTGATGGCATCCTCTTGTTTAAGGATGGTACAAATTGTAGATGTACTGCGGTCGTACAGCCTTGCCAGTTCAATCACTCCTACACCACGCTCATGTGTTACTATTATTTCTTGCTTTACTTCTATCGACATCATTCTCTTCTTCTCACCACTGTCCTCTACACTCACTTTCTTCGGCCCCATGATAGCACACAAAAAAAGTTAGTAAAAAATGCAAAAATTATGCAAGAACAAGTACAGTGCAGGAGATTCAACTTGATTCTGCAGGTAACACGTGAGAAAGAACGAGATGCTGGTGTTGTGCTGCCGATACTGGACCCGTGCGCCAACGCGCCAACTAGCGGCAGCTTCCCAAATCATGACTCGTAGCTCGGAATTTCACTCGGATCTCAAACAAAAATATGGACTGAGTCGCAGCTCATATCTTTAAAAAAAATCGTATGTTGGTCTGCTCGTATCTCAAGGTACCACTGTATAGTCTTCCAATTAGGAGGCTTAACTGTTCATTCCTAACAAAGTTAGCCTACTTATCCAAAGTATTTTGGATAAGTAGGCTTTCATCTAAGCAATGTGAAAAACGAAAAATCAAGATCTACTTTCAGGAATAATGCAGGTCAGTTTTGATGAAAAGACAGAAGGTAAGGTGTAGTAACTTAGATGACAATTGCCACACCTGCTGCTCCATTATCATATTGCAATTCTAGGTTTTACACATATACAGTGTATATATGTGCACACATAGATGTAAGTATGTATATAATTCCTTTTTTTTTTTATGAGAGGAAAGAAGGCAGAGAGACAGATTTCCACATGTGCCCCAACCAGAATCCACCCAGCAAGCCCTCTAGGGGGCGATGCTCTACCCATCTGGAGTGTTGCTCCATTGCTCAGCAACCTAGCTCTTAGCACCTGAGGTGAGGTCATGGTGCCATCCTCAGTGCTTGGGGCCAGCTTGCTCTAATCGAGCCATGGCTGCAGAGGGGTGGGGTGAAAGAGAGAGAGAGAGAGAGAGAGAGAGAGAGAAGTGAAAGGGGGAGCGGTGGGGAAGCAGGTAAGCACTTCTCCTGTGTGCCCTGACCAGGAATTGAATCAGGACACCCACATGCCAAGCCAATGCTCTACCACGGAGCCAACTGTCCAGGGCCCATATATAATTCTTTTTTAAAACTTATGTCATCACTGAAAATTTTATAAATATATAGAAGTGTGAACCCATTACCAACTTCAATTGTTAATCTTTGTGGCCAGTCTTATTTTAACATAATCTCATCCAATTCCCCTCTTCAAACACACAGACACACACACATTTTTATTTTTGAGAGAGGCAGGGAGAGAGAGAGTCAGACATCAAGCTGCTCCTGTATATGCCCTGACTGGGGAATCAAACCGGCAATCTCCACACTCCAGGATGATTCTCCAACCAACTGCGCTATCTGGCAAGGGCTTAATTTTCATTGATTTTTAGAGAGAGAGAGAGATGGGAGAAGGGAAGCATTTATTTGTTGTTATATTCAGTCATGCATTCCTTGGTTCTCTCCCTGTGTGTGCCCTGACCAGGGATCAATCCTGCAACCTTGTCATCTAGTGAGGACACTCTTAACCAACTGAGTTAACCAGCCAGGGCCCTATATTATTTTGAAGTAAATCACAATCATATTTTATTAACAAATATTTCATAATTTTTGTTTGTTTTTACAGGGACAGAGAGAGAGTCAGAGAGATGGATAGATAGGGACAGACAGACAGGAACGGAGAGAGGTGAGAAGCATCAATCAGTTTTTCATTGCCGTTGCAACACCTTAGTTGTTTATTGATTGCTTTCTCACATGTACCTTGACCGCGGGCCTTCAGCAGACCGAGCAACCCCTTGCTGGAGCCAGCGACCTTGGGTCCAAGCTGACGAGCTTTTGCTCCAGCCAGATGGGCCCGCGCTCAAGCTGGCGAGCTCGGGGTCTCGAACCTGGGTCTTCTGTATCCCAGTCCGACGCTCTATCCACTGTGCCACCGCCTGGTCAGGCACAAATATTTCATAATTTTATTAATAAATATTTATTTAACAAATATTTGAGTGTATATCTTTAAATGATAAGGTCGCTTTTTTCTTTTTCTTTTCTTTTTTTCTTTCAAGTGAGAGAAGGGGAGATATACTCCTGCATGCACTCTGACTTGGATCCATCTGGCAAGCCCTGTGTGGAGCTGATGCTCAAATCAATAGAGCCATTTTTAGTGCCTGAGGCAGACTCTTGGACAAACTGAGCTATCCTCAGTGCCCAGGCCAATGCTCACACCAATCAAACCACTGGCTACAAGAGGAGGAGAGAGAGAAGGGGAAGAGAAGCAATGGTCACTTCTCATGTGTGCCCTGACTGGGAATTGAACCCAGGACATCCATACACTGGGCCGATGCTCTATCCTTTGAGCCACCAGACAGGGCTGAAGGTCTCTTCTTTTTTTTTTTTTTTTTTTTTACGGGGACAGAGAGAGAGTCAGAGAGAAGGATAGATAGGGACAGACAGACAGGAACGGAGAGAGGTGAGAAGCATCAATCATTAGTTCTTCGTTGCCATTGCAACACCATAATTGTTCATTGATTTCTCCCTCACATGTGCCTTGACCGCGGGCCTTCATCAGACTGAGCAACCCCTTGCTGGAGCCAGGGGCCTTGGGTCCAAGCTGACGAGCTTTAGCTCAAGCCAGATGGGCCTGCGCTCAAGCTGGCGAGCTCGGGGTCTTGAACCTGGGTCTTCCACATCCCAGTCCGACACTCTATCCACTGCGCCACTGCCTGGTCAGGTGGTCTCTTCTTTTATTTGTGATATAATTGAAATACATATGCTGATTTGGAAATTTTATACTGTAATACGATTGTCATAGCTTTAGCTAATACCTTTAGCACTTGAAATTGATTATTTCTTTTTGGTGGTGGGAATAATTAAGATGTAGTCTATTTATTTGTTTTTGCTTATAATCTGGAATTGTTGTCTGTAATCACTATACAGTACTGCATATTACATCTCCAGGACTTACCTACTATTTGCAAGTTTGTACCTTTAAACATCTCTCCCATTCTCCCACCTGTACCATTCTAAGTGACACCAGTGTTTGTCTTTCTCTGTCTGGCCTATCTTTTAGCATAATAACCTTGTTTGTTGCAAATGGCATGACTTTCTTCTTTCTCATGGCTGAATAATAAATATTTCATTGTGCATATATATCAATTTCTTTTATTCTTCCACTGATGGACATTTGGGTTATTTCTATAACTTGTCTATTGGGAATAATGCTGCAAATCAACATGGCAGTGCAAATACCTCTTCAATATCGTGTTTTCACTTCCTTTGGAGATATACCCAGAAACAATAGAATTGCTAGAGCATTCGATAGTCCTATTTTAAAATTTTTGAGAAAACCTCATAATGTTTTCAATAGTGGTTGAACCAATTTAGATTCCTAACAGCAGTTCCTTTTACTCCACATTTTCATCAATATTTTATTAATTTATTGTGTTTACATAGATTCTAGTGTCCCCCCCGAATTCATCCTCCCCTCCCCCGTGCTCCCCAGTACATTACCCCCTGTCACCCTCACCCCTTCCCTCCAGGATTTGCTTTTCTGCTCTCATCCCATCCTATCAGCCAATCATCCCCTTTCCCTCTGTCCGCTTTCCCTCTGGATCCTTTGATCCCGCCTCTTTCTCTATTCCACTCCTCGGTTCATATTGTTCGTCGGATTCCTCAGATGAGTGAGGTCATATTATATTTTTCTTTCTCTGCCTGGCTTATTTCACTTAACATAATAGTTTCCAGGTCCGTCCATGTTATGGCAAAAAATAATATTTCCTTCTTTTTCATGACCCCATAGTATTCCACTGTGTATATGTACCACTGCTTTTTTTTTTTTCAATTTTTTTTTATTTTATTCATTTTTTTTTTTTTTAGAGAGGAGACACAGAGTGAGAGAGAGAGAGAAAGAGAGAAAGGGGGGAGGAGCTGGAAGCTCAACTCCCATATGTGCCTTGACCAGACCAGTACAGGGTTTTGAACTGGTGACCTCAGTGTTCCCAGGTCGATGCTTTATCCACTGTGCCACCACAGGTCAGGCTGTACCACTGCTTTTTAATCCACTCGTCCACTGACAGGCATATGGGCTGTTTCCAGATTTTAGCTATTGTGAACAATGCTGCCATATACATGGGGGTGCATTTCTCCCTTTGACTCGTTCTTGGGATATATTCCTATAAGTGGGATAGCTGGGTCAAAAAGCAGTTTTGACTTTTAATTTTTTGAGAAATCTCCATACTGTTTTCCATAGTGGCTGCACCAGTCTGCATTCCCACCAACAGTGCAGTAGGGTTCCCTATTCTCCACATCCTCGCCAGCACTTATTCTGTGTTGTTTTGCTGATGAGGGCCATTCTGACTGGTGTGTGGTGATATCACATTGTGGTTTTAATTTGCATTTCTCTAATGATTAGTGATGTTGAGCATTTTTTCATATGCCTATTGGCCGTCTGTATGTCCTCTTTGGAGAAGTGTCTATTCATTTCTTTTGCCCATTTTTTGATTGGACTGTTTATCTTCCTGGTGTTGAGTTTTACAAGTTCTTTATAAATTTTGGTTATTAACTCCTTATCAGACGTGCTGTTGAATATGTTCTCCCATTGTGTGGTTTGTCTTTTTATTCTGTTCTTATTGTCTTTAGCTGTGCAAAAACTTTTTAGTTTGATGTAATCCCATTTGTTTATCCTGTCCTTTATTTCCCTTGCACGTGAAGATACATCAGCAAATATATTGCTGCGAGAGATATCAGAGAGCTTATTGCCTATGTTTTCCTCTAGGATGCTTATGGTTTCACAACTTACATTTAAGTCTTTTATCCATTTTGAGTTTTTTTGTGAATGGTATAAGTTGGTGGTCTAGTTTCATTTTTTTGCAGGTAGATGTCCAATTTTCCCAACACCATTTGTTAAAGAGACTGTCTTTACTCCATTGTATGCTCTTACCTCCTTTGTCAAATATCAATTGTTCACAAAGGTGCAGGTTTATTTCTGGGTTCTCTGTTCTGTTCCATTGATCTATATCCCTATTCTTATGACAGTACCAAGCTGTTTTGAGTACAATGGCCTTGTAGTATAACTTGATGTCTGGAAGTGGGATAGCACACACTTTATTCTTCTTTTTCAAGATTGCTGAGGCTATTCATGCTCTTTTTTGGTTCCATATGAAATTTTGGAATATTTTTTCTATATCTTTGAAGTATGTTCTTGGTATTTTAATAGGAATTGCATTAAATTTATAAATTGCTTTAAGTAATATGGATATTTTAATGATGTTTATTCTTCCTAGCCATGGACATGGTATATGCTTCCACTTGTTTGTATCCTCCTTGATTTCTTTTATCAATGTTTTATAATTTTCCGAGTACAAGTCTTTAAGCTCCTTGGTTAAATTTACTCCCAGGTAGTTTATTATTTTTGTTGCAATAGTGAAGGGAATTGTTTTCTTAATTTCTCTTTCAGACAGATCATTGTTGGTGTATAAAAATGCCTCTGACTTCTGAGTATTAATTTGATATCCTGACACCTTGTTGAATTCCTTTATCAGGTCCAGTAGTATTTTCATCACAAGAAGTCCAATGCGCTATCCATTGCACCACAGAGCCTGCCTGGTCCAGTAGTTTTTTTACTGTGACTTTAGGGTTTTCTATGCACAGTATTATATCATCAGCAAATAATGATAGTTTTACTTCTTTTTTTCCAATTTGGATTCTTTTATTTCTTCTTCTTGTCTCATTGCTGTTGCTAGAACTTCCGAACTATATTGAATAAGAGTGGTGAAAGGGGACAATCCTGCCTTGTTCCTGATCTTAAGGGGATTGCTTTTAACTTTTGCCCATTCAGTCTGATGTTGGCTGTGGGTTTGTCATAGATGGCTTTTATCATGTTGAGGTATGTTCCCTGTATTCCCAATTTGCTGAGAGTTTTGATCATAAATGGGTGCTGGATTTTATCAAATGCTTTTTTCTGCATCTATTGAAATTATCATGTGGTTTTTGTCCTTTCTTTTGCTTATATGATGAATCACATTGATCGATTTGCTAATATTGTACCAGCTTTGCCTCCCCAAGATAAATCCCACTTAATTATGATGTATGATTTTTTTTCATGTATTGCTGGATCTGGTTTGCTAATATTTTGTTGAGAATTTTACCATCTAAATTCATCAGGGATATTGGCCTATAGTTTTCTTTCTTTGTGTTGTCTTTGACTGGCTTTGAAATTAGAATTATGCTCGCTTCATAAAAGGAGCTTGGAAGTTTTCCCTCCTCTTGAGTTTATGAAATAGCTTGAGAAGCATAGGAGTTAGTTCTTCTTTGAGTTTGTGAAGCCATATGGCCCAGGGCTTTGTTTGTTGGGAGTTTTTTGATAACTGTTTTGATCTCATTTGTTGTAACCAATCTATTTAGGTTTTCTGATTCTTCCAGATTGATTTTTTTGTTGTTTTTTTTTTTTTACAGGGACAGAGAGTCAGAGAGAGGGATAGACAGGGACAGACAGACAGAAACAGAGAGAAGTGAGAAGCATCAATCATTAGTTTTTCGTTACCGTCGCAACACCTTAGTTGTTCATTGATTGCTTTCTCACATGTGCCTTGACCGTGGGCCTTCAGCAGACTGAGCACCCCCTTGCTAGGGCCAGTGACCTTGGGTCCAAGTTGGTGAGCTTTTTGCTCAACCCAGATGGGCCCGTGCTCAAGCTTGCAAGCTCGGGGTCTTGAACCTGGGTCTTCCACATCCCAGTCCGATGCTCTATCCACTGCGCCACCGCCTGGTCAGGCCAGATTGATTTTTGAAAGACTATACAGTGGTACATTGAGATACAAATTTAATTTGTTCTGTAACCGAGCTCGTCAGTCAACTCGTATATCAAACTGCTGATACTGGACCTGTGTGCCAACACGCCAACTAGCGGCAGCTTCCCAAATCAGGACTCGTAGCTTGGAATTTCGCTTGGATCTTGAACAAAAATACAGATCAAGTCGCAGCTCATATCTTAAAAATTTCGGATGTTGGTCTGTTCATATCTCAAGGGATTTGTCCATTTCACCTAGGTTCTCTAATTTTTAGGCAAACAGTTCTTCATACTATTTTCTTACAATCCTTTGTATTTCTGCTCTGTTAACTCTCTACTCTCATTTCTAATTTTATTTATTTGAGTCCTTTCTCTATTTTTCTTAATGAGCCGGGCTAAGGGTTCATCGATCTTGTTTACTTTTTCAAAGAACCAGTTATTGGTTTCATTGATCCTCTGTATTGTTTTTTTAGTCTCTATGTCATTTATTTCCGCTCTGATCTTTATTATTTCCTTCCTTCTGCTTCCTCTAGGCTTTACTTGCTGTTCTTTTTCTAGTTGTTTTAGTTGCAGAATTAAATTGTTTATTTGAGCTTTGTCTCGCTTCTTAAGGTTTGCCTGTAATGCTATACACTTCCCTCTCACGACTGCTTTTGCTGTGTTCCACAGATTTTGAGTTGTTGTATGCTCATTTTCATTTGTTTCAAAGAAATTTTTTATTTCTTTCTTGATCTCATTGTTGATCCATTTGTTATTTATTAACATGCTGTTTAGTTTCCAAGTGTTTGAATGTTTTTCAGTTTTTCTATTGTAGTTGATTTCTAGTTTCATGCCATTGTGTTCAGAGAAGATGCTTGATATGGTTTCAATCCTCTTAAATTTGTTGAGATCCCTTTTATGCCCTAATATGTGGTCTATCCTAGAGAATGTACCATGTGCACTTGAAAAGAATGTATATTCTACTGCTTTAGGGTGAAAGGTTCTGAAGTTATCTGTTAAATCCAGTTAATCTACTATGTCCCTTAATTCTGCAGTTTCTTTGTTAATTTTCTTTCTTGAGGATCTATCCAGAGAGAGGGATAGATAGGGGCAGACAGACAGGAATGGAGCGCGATGAGAAGCATCAATCATCAGTTTTTTGTTTTGACACCTTAGTTGTTCATTGATTGCTTTCTCACATGTGCCTTGACCGCTGGCCTTCAGCAGACCAAGCAACCCCCTGCTGTAGCCAGCGACCTTGGGTCCAAGCTGCTGAGCTTTTGCTGAACCCAGATGAGCTCACACTCAAGCTGGCAACCTCGGGGTCTTGAACCTGGGTCTTCTGCATCCCAGTCCGACGCAGTATCCACTGCGCCACCGCCTGGTCAGGCCGCATGTCTTTTGATTGGAGCATTTAATCCATTTACATTTAAGGTTATTATTGATATGTAGTTGTTTATTGTCATTTTTTTCTTTAAATCTACATTCCTCTTTTATTTATTCATTTTAAAGAGGAGAGAGAGAGAGAGAAAGGGGGGAGGAGCAGTAAGCATCAACTCCCATATGTGCCTTGACCAGACAAGTGCAGGATTTTGAACCAGCAACCTCAGCATTCCAGGTCGACACTTTATCCACTGCGCCACCACAGATCAGGCCATACATTCCTCTTTTAATATATATATTTTCCTACTTTGTTCTGTCTATAGCAGGCCCCTTAACATTTCTTGCAGTGTTGGTTTGGTTGTGATGAATTCCTTGATTTATTTTGCCTGGGAAGCTTTTTATTTCTCCTTCAATTTTAAACAATAGTCTTGCTGGATAAAGAAATCTTGGTTGTAGGTTCTTGCTCTGCATTACTTTGAATATTTCTTGCCAATCCCTTCTGGCCTCAAGTGTTTCTGTTGAGAAGTCAGATGTCATCCTTATGGGTGTTCCTTTGTTGGTGATTAGCTGCTTTACTCTTACAGCTTTTAATATTATTTCTTCATCTCTTAGCTTTGGTGTTTTGAATATGATGTGTCTTGGTGTGGGTCTCTTTGGGTTCTTTTTTAGTGGGGTTTTCTCTGCTTATTGAACTTGTGTGACTCTTTTCTACATCAATTTAGGGAAATTTTCATCTATAATTTCTTCAAAGAGCTTCTCTAGTCCTTGTTCTTTCTCTTCTCCTTCAGGAACCCCTATTGTCCCGATATAGTTTATCTTCATGTTGTCACAGAGCTCTCTTAGGGTTTCCTCAGACTTTTTTTTTTAATATATATATTTTTTATTAATTCTAATGGGGTGACACCAATAAATCAGGGTACATATGTACAATGAAAACATCTCCAGGTTATCTTATCATTCAATTGTGTTGCATACCCGTCACCAAAAGTCAAATTGTCCTCTGTCACCTTCTATCTGGTTTTCCCTGTGTCCCACCCCTCCTCCCTACCCCACCCTCTCCTCCCTCCCCCCACCCCGTAACCACCACACTCTTGTCCATGATTCTTCCAGATTGATTTTTGGAAGTTTATATGATTCAAGAAATTTGTCCATTTCATCTAGATTGTCTAATTTTTTGGCATAGAGTTCTTCATAATATTTTCTTACAATGCTTTGTATTTCTGTTGTATCAGTTGTTATTTCTCCACTGTCCTTCTTAATTTTATTTATTTGAAACCTCTCTCTTTTTTTCTTGGTGAGTCTAGTTAAAGCTTCATCAATCTTGTTTACCTTTTCAAAGAACCAGCTTCTGGTTTCATTGATCCTCTGTATTGTTTCCTTAGCCTCTATGTCATTTATTTCTGCTTTGATCTTTATTATTTCCTTCCTTCTACTTGTCCTGGGTTTTATTTGTTGTTGTTTTTCTAGTTCTTTTAGATGCAGGGTCAGGTTGCTTATTTGAGCTTTTTCTAGCTTCCTATGATATGCCTGTAGTGCAATGAACTTCTCTCTCAGTACTGCTTTTGCTGTGTCTCATAAATTTTGAGTTGATGTATGCTCATTATCATTTGTTTCTAGAAACTTTTTTATTTCGTCTTTGATCTCATTGTTAATCCATTCATTATTTAATATCATGCTATTTAGTTTCCAAGTGTTTGAGTATTTTTCAGTTTTTCTTTTGTGGTTAATTTCTAGTTTAATGGAATTATGGTCATAGAAAATGCTTGATATGATTTCAATCTTCTTAAATTTATTGAGATCATTTTTGTGTCCTAACATGTGGGTTTCCTCAGACTTTTTGATCCTCTTTTCCTTTTGCTGTTCTGCTTCCATGTTTTCACTTATCTTGTCCTCTGAGTTGCTGATTCGATCCTCTGCTTCATCCAGCCTGCTTTTAATTACTTCTAGTGTAGTCTTCATTTCTGATATTGTGTTTGGTATTTCTGTCTGGTTCTTCTTTATGATTTCCGTGTCCTTTTTGATGCTTATAATATCTTTATTGAGGTGTTCATTAAATCCATCCATTGTAGCTTTGAGATCCTTAAGCATCCTAACAATCATTATTTTATACTCTGCATCTGGTAATTTGTTTTTTTTTATTATTATTTATTCATTTTAGAGAGGAGACACAGAGTGAGAGAGAGAGAGAGAGAGAAAGGGGGGAGGAGCTGGAAGCATCAACTCCCATATGTGCCTTGACCAGAACAGTGCAGGGTTTTGAACTGGCGACCTCAGTGTTCCCAGGTCGACGCTTTATCCACTGCGCCACCACAGGTCAGGCTCTGCATCTGGTAATTTGATTACTTCCAATTCATCCAGGACTTTTTCTGAAAACTTATCTTATTGAAGCATATGACTTATGCTTCTCTGCCTACCCATTATTCTCTAAAACTTATAGGCTTCTTCCAGTTGTGATCTCCTTACCTATTAGAGCAGATTTGAAGTCCTGATTTGTTTATTTTATTCTGTTTTCTTAACTAGGTGATAATCTTGTTTACTGACTTCTGCAGGGGGCTTATTTGAAACTGTATCCAGGAATGTGGTGGGTGTAACCTGAGACTCTGAAGGTTTGATCTGCCTGCTTTTCTGGGGGGGGGGGGGGGGGGCAGGGTGCTTTCTCAGTTTCAGTAGGGGGAGGTGTATCTCAGATCTCCATGTAGACCTGTGTTACTGACCCTTCTCCTCACTTTCTATTTTCAGCTGTGTCTTGATGCACTGATTGGAGCTGGAGAGCTTTCTGGAGGTGGGTTACCCGGAACCACTTTAGGCTTGCGCTGTGTGGAGGGATCAACCCCTCCCCCAGCTATGGCCACCTCCACAGTGGATGAGTCATCTTCTCAAGTCATCCCATGCATTCCTCTGCCCCTGACCGTCTGTCTCTCTCTCTCCCCACATTCCTTTTGGAAGACAAGTCAGCCCTCTCAGCCCACCTCATTCCCAGTCCCCAGGCAAGTGGCTATGAGCGATATTTTCTGCTCTTCTCCTTGTAATGAGACTCCTTCTGGGTCTCAGCCTCATTCCTCCCTCCTGGAAGCAGGGGAGCTCCCACCATGCCCCACACTCTCTACCAGGCATGGTGTGTCTTCTTCTTTGTTTCTTAATTTTTGAGACCTGTTTTTGTAGTCCAAAGTTGGTTTTTCACGCTGATTGTTCCTAAATTAATTTGTAATCCAGTTTGGTGGTGTGAGCTGGGAGTCTGTGCGTCTGCCTACTCCGCTGCCATCTTGGTATCTTCACCAACTTTTTAATTAATTAATTAATTTTAGATTTTATTTATTCATTTTTAGAGAGAGAGAGTGAGAGAGAAGGGGGGAGGAACAGGAAGCATCAACTCCCGTATGTGCCTTGATCAGGCAAGCCCAGGGTTTTGAACCGGCAACCTCAGCATTCCAGGTCATCCCTTACGCCACCAAAGGTCAGGCCCAACTTTTTTTTTTTAATTAAATGAGAGCCAGGAGGCAGAGACAGACTCCCACATGTGCCCTATAGGGCATGCTCTGCCCATCTATGATATTGTTCTGTTGTGGAAGCCAGAAATCCATCCTTGGTGCTGGAGCCAACTCCCTCGAGCCATGGCTGTGGGAGGGGGGGGGGGGAGAAAGAGAGAGAGAGAGAAAGAGGGGAAGGCGAGGGGTGGCAAAGCTGATGTTGCTTCTCCTGTGTGCCCTGACTGGGAATCGTACCAGTACATACACATGCTGGGCTGACACTTTACCACTGAGCCAACCAGCCAGGGCCATTTTCACCAACATTTATTTTTGCCCTTTTTTTTTTTTTTTTTTTTTAGGAAGAGAGAGACAGAGACAGAAAGACAGGAAGGGAGAGAGATGAGAAACATCAACTCATAGTTGTGTCACTTTAGCTGTTCATTGATTGCTTCATTTTTTTCTGACAAAGACAGATACAGAGAAAGAGACAGATAGGGACAGACAGACAGGAAGAGAGAGATATGAGAAGCATCAATTCTTCATTGTGGCACCTTAGTTATTCATTGATTGCTTTCTCATGTGTGCCTTGACCGGGGAGCTATAGCAGAGCAAGTGACCCCTTGCTCAAGCCAGCAACCTTGGATTCAAGCTGGTGAGCTGTCCTCAAACCAGATGAGCCTGCACTCAAGCCAGAAACTTCAGGGTTTTGAACCTGGGTTCTTCATGTCCCAGTCCAACACTCTATCCATTGTGCCACCGCCTGGTCAGGATGATTGCTTTTTAATTTTTTAAAAATTTTTAGTGAGAGGAGGGGAGGCAGAGACAGACTCCCACATATGCCCTGACCAGGATCCACTGGCAAGCCCACTAGAGCGCAATGCTCTGCCCATCTGGGGCCCTTGATGTGTTGTAACTGGAACCATTCTTTTTAGTGCCTGAGGAGGAGGCCATGGAGCCATCCTCAGCACCTGGGGCCAACTTGCTCTAATCTAGCCTTGGCTGTAGGAGGGGAGGAAATGAGAGAAAGAGGGAGAGAGAGAGAGAGAGAGAGAAGAGAGAAAGGGTAAGGAGTGGAGAAGCAGATGGGTGCTTCTCCTGTGTGCCCTGACTGGAAATCGAACTTTGGATGTCCACACACCGGGCTGACACTCTACCATTGAGCAAACTGGCCAGGGCTTCATTGATTGCTTTTCATACATGCCTTGACCAGGGAACTCCGGCCAAGTCAATGACCCTTGCTCAAATCAGTGACCCTGGGCTCAAGCCAGTGACTTTGGGCTTCAAACCAGCGACTTTTGGGCTCAAGCCAGCAACCATGGGTCATATCTAAGATCCCCCACTCAAGCTGGTAACTACACACTCAAGCTGGTGAGCCTGCATTCAAGCTGGCAACCTCAGGGTTCCAACCTGGGTCCTCAGCATCCCAGGTAGAAACTCTATTCATTGTGCCACCACCTGGTCAGGCTATCTTTGTTTTCTTGATGACAGCCATTCTAAAAGGTGTGAGGTGATAGCTCATTATGGTTTTGATTTGTATATTCCTGATATTAGTGATGTTAAGCATCTTTTCATGTACCTGTTATCCATTTAGATGTCTTCTTTGGAAAAATGTCTACTTAGTTCCTGTGCCCACTTTTTAATTGGGTTGTTTCAGTGGTGAGATTAAAATAATTTAACAACCAGTTCTCTGTCCTAATGATCATTTTAAGTATAAAAAACTGATATACTGAAAGGTAGTTTATTATTTCATGTATTTAATACTCAAATAGGAATAATAAAAGAGGTACACAAAACTAGACTGTTATAAGAAAGAGTTTTAAGCCTGATCAGGTGGTGGCGCAGTGGGTAGAGTGTCGGACTGGGATGCAGAAGACCCAGGTTCGAGACCCCGAGCTCGCCAGCTTGAGTGCGGGCCCATCTGGCTTGAGCAAAAAGCTCGTCAGCTTGGACCCAAGGTCACTGGCTCCAGCAAGGGGTTGCTTGGTCTGCTGAAGGCCCGCGGTCAAGGCACATGTGAGAAAGCAATCAATGAACAACTAAGGTGTCGCATCGGCAACGAAAAACTAATAATTGGTGCTTCTCACCTCTCTCCGTTCCTGTCTGTCTGTCCCTATCTATCCCTCTCTCTAACTCTCTCTCTGTCCCTGTGTAAAAAAAAAAAAAAAAAAAGAATTTTAAAATATTAATGAAAAAATATTAAATAATACGTGACAAAAACCAATAAAACTGCCTGACCAGGCAGTGGCGCAGTGAATAGCACATTAGATGGGGACATGGAGAACCCAGGTTCGAAACCCAAGGTCACCGGCTTAAGTGCGGGCTCATCTGGCTTGAGTGTGGGCTCACCAGCTTGAGCACAGACAGGGTCACCGGCTTGAGCGTGGGATAATACACATGACCCCATGGTCACTGGCTTGAGCCCAAGGTTGCTGGCTTGAACAAGGGGTCACTCGTTCTGCTGTAGCCCCCTAGTCAAGGCATATATGAGAAAGCAGTCAATGAACAACTAAGGAGCTGCAACAAAGAATTGATGCTTTTTATCTCTCTCCATTCCTGCCTATTTGTCCCTATCTGTTCCTTTCTCTGACTCTCTCTCTCTCTGTCACTAAATAAATAAATAAAACTGTTATTTAAGATATTTCCATATTGCTTTTTAATTTTTTTTTTTTTTTGTATTTTTCTGAAGTGAGAAGAAGCAGGGAGGCAGAGAGACAGAGAGTCTGTAGACAGACTCCCGCATGTGCCTGACCAGGGTTTATCTGGCATGCCCACCAGGGGGCCATGCTCCACCCATCTGGGCTTGCTCTGTTGCAACCAGAGCCATTCTAGCACCTGAGGTGGACCACGGAGCCATTCTCAGCACCCAGACCAACTTTGCTCCAATTGAGCTTTGGCTGAAGGAGGGGAAGAGAGAGAGAGAGAGAGAGAGAGAGAGAGAGAGAGAAAGAGATAGGGAAGGGTAGAGAAGCAGATCAGCACTTCTCCTGTGTGCCCTGCTGGGAATCAAACCCAGAACTTCCACAAGCCGGGCCAGTACTCTACCGTTGACCCAATTGGCCAGGGTCTCCATATTGCTTCTTGATTGGCGTCCTCACTTGCAATTTTCTTCACTTTTATCTGAGCATCCTGGGCTGTGTGATTTCTCCTTAACCATCTTTTCACTGTAGGAGTAGGATCCCATTCCTTTAGAGGTAGGTCAGTTAGACTAATAGCCATTGTGTTTGATATATTAGAAACAGGTGAGTTCTTTTCTCCAAACATATTATGTTTATTTTTGAAAAACCCCTTTCTGCTTCTGCTGAACTTGCAGCAGTTGTTCTGACAATATTTTTAGCTCTTTAAATACTTTCAGAAATTCCATAGTTCTGGGAACTTTTAAAAACATTTTCTAAGAAAATTTTGATAATTATTAATATGTTTGGTGATTAAAAATGTCATTAAATACGAGCAATTGTTCTTCAACTGATTTCCATGAAACTAGTACTTCTTCAATATTCCAGTAATCTGGCCACAAAAAATTGAGAAATTGTAATTTATTCCTATCTTGAAATTGGCTACACTTGCTTTTAAATGTTCATAATCCATTACTTTCTTTCAAACTTATTACAATGTTTTCTAAAAGTCTTTCCAATAAGTCAATGATTTTCTACAAATTTTATGTTTTTGAAGGTTTCTGAATTAATCCATGTAGACTGAATTAATAAGTGGCATAGGCTATGCAGATTAAATAGGATCAAATAATGTGTACAACAAAGCTATTTTGTCATGGGAAAGTTGTGAGCATTCTTCCATGGCTCCAGAAACGGGTGATAAGATTACTCTTGAAATCTATATTTCTATTGGTTCACTGTGTCCTAGCTTCCTATTGATTTCACCATTCAGGGAACACCCGTGCATTCATAATATCTCAGGGGAATTTTGGGCGTAACAGAAAGCTGAAACAAATGACAGCTTGTCACCCCGTTTTGTTTTGTTTTTTTGGCACTTTTTCTCTTTACATTATATGTTTGTTTACTGAAGTAACATATGCAAGGGAATTAAAATGTAGTATTTCATCAAAGATATGATGAGTTTTATGAAATGAATAGATAAATATAACAAGCATAGTTCAGTACATTTTTTTCACTTACGGACAGAATGAACATTACTATGGGTACTTAGAATACACTGTTGCACAGATGAACGTTAAAAAAGAGTAACGAAAGTAAATTTGTGTTTTCCACATTGGGTAGCTGCCCAGACAACTACTTTAGAGAGAACCCTGATTACAAGTGCCATTTTAAAAACCAGTTTGCAGAACTCAACAACAAATGATGTATTGGTTCTACTGAACAGATGCGAACTGGCTGAATCCCACCACTAGGTTGTTTTGTTGTTGTTATTGAGTTGTACAAGTTAAGAATTTTGGAGATTAATCCCCTAGCCAACACATGGTTTGCAAGTATTTTCTCCCATTCTGTAGGTTACCTTTTAATTTTGTTGACTGTTTCTATTGTGGTGCAGCGTGGACAAGGCCCACCCGGGGGTGAGGACAATGGAGATGCACTAGACCCAACTCTGGGGACAAGGTTCAGTGATGCAAATCCACTTTATTCAGGAAGTAAACTAGCTTATATGCATGGGTTCAGCCAATAGGATGTTATAGTAGGGCAAATGGCCAAAAAGGTCAGGAGGCTGCCTGGCTGGTGCTCAGTCATTTCCGTATAGAGGGAAAGCTCTCTTCCTGGGTGTTCCTAGGAGGGTTTAACCTGCTGGAGTGTTCTCACAGCACAGCATCAGCCACAGCTGCCAGGTAAATGCTCTGCGCTCTACCAACAGTGCAGAAGCTTTTAAGTTTGATATGGTTCCAGTTGGTGATTTTTGCTTTTGTTGTTTGTGCTTTTAGTGTAATATCCTAAAAAAGCACAAGACCAACCTCAAGGCACTTCTTCCCTATGTTTTCTTCTAGGAGTTTTACGTAACAGGTTTTATGTTTAAGTTGGTACATTTTGAATTAAGTTTTGTGAGTGGGGTAAGATAGGGGTCCAATTTCATTTTTCTCCTTGTGGTTATTCAGGTTTTCCAACACCATGTGTTGAAAAGGGGGCGCCTTTTTTTTTCTTTCTTTTTTTTTTTTAACATGATGGCGATATCATTATCACACTTTGTGATAGATTGTTTTTAAATCTCTCTTAGTGCCTTTTTGTGCTAATAGATTATAGCAACAAATAGGATACTAAAGGCAATCACATCATATATTTAATCTTCTGTTCCTTCTCCCTAAATTATCTATCACATTTAGAAAGAGAAAAAAGTCCAGGTTTGAATTTCAACTCACTACATTTCTTTTTAAGGGTAGAATAAGTAAATAATGATAATAGAACTTGGTGTAATACTTTGATGAAGGCTTGTTGTATATACTTAATACTACATGAGATGCTACATTTGTGTTTGGAGTCTATATATAACTCTGCCTGCTTCTAAAAATGTCTTGAAAATCCTTGTAACAGAAATATATAAAAAAGGTAGAATCATTTTAGAGCAATAGTTCTTAACCTGGGTTCTATCGAACCCTAGAGGTTCGATGAGTTGGTCTCAGGGGTTCGGAGAAGCCTCTGCAGCGGAGGACAGAATAAAGTAATACTGTAATTTGTTGTGAGTTCATGCACTTTGTTGGTTTTGTTCTTTGAGAAGGTGATGTTCATGCATGGCTCATTTTGTGCACCAGTAAAAAAACATATACCTATGTCTTGAATTTGGAAAAAAAATCATATTTTATTTATCACTAAAGAAAAGTTCGGTGAATGTGCATATGAAACTGGTGGGTTCGGTACCTCAAAAAAGGTTAAGAACCACTGTTTTAGAGCATGAAGGGAAGATCCCAATGTTACTAAGCACCTAAGTGACATAAATGTCAGCTGCAAATGACAATCAGTTTTTCAAGAGACAAACCTCAAGTATGCTCCTCACAACAGCCACTTGCCTTTGGCTACACAGCTGGAAGGAGTTAAACCATGTGCTTCCAAGGCTTGCAGGCTTGACCACACTTCACTGACTCTAATGTGGGAAGCATCTGCAACCCCAAAATCTAGTCAGTCATGGTGGTCTCCATTGAGTCTTTCTCCTAATTATCTCTCATATTTGTCTTATTCTCACCACTCACACAGCAGTATCTCTCATTTAGATTACTGCAATTGCCTTCTTTAAAAACAAAAAACACAAAAACTAATTTGATCAAAGTCATTCCCTAAAAGTGTATGCTCCCTCCTTTCAAGGCACAGAATTGTCAGTGGGAAGCAGCTGCCCAGCTGGGGGCTGTATTCTCTTGCCAAATAATTTCAGGTTATGTCAGGTTTTGCTGTTAAATTATAAGGATCTGTTGGTTTTCAGAATTTTAGAATCGAGGATGTGGGATTTTGGACTTGTTCTCCCAACGGTAATAATCCCATCAAGCTCCTAGTCTATTTTCCGTGACTCCCTTACAGTCCAGTGTTTTCAAACGGGGATACATGTCTAATACCAGGGGCTTTGCAAAGACTCAGGATAAAAGAGAATGTTTCTTCTTGAGCATTAATCATACTCTGCTGAGTATTATGAAACATTTATATTAAGAAATGGATATATCTGTAGAAAAACAAATAATAAAAAGTTAGGATAAAAGAAGGACTTCAGAGAAACTTTTTATGCAACATCTGGCTGTGGTCTCAGACACTAAAAGTACAAGTTTTGTCTCCTCTCCATTAGGACTTGGGCAGGAAACCTTGAGAAGCACAGTGTATGTACTCTGGATGCCAGCCAATCCTTCCTTAGTTTTCCCTCCTTATCTTAGCTACCTGTTTCTTCACCTGTGGGTCTCCCCCTACACTGGAGTTTGCAGAGCTGTTTCAAGGAGTTCACGTTGTTCCAGGTGGTAACAGCATCTGGTTTTTACATTGATAATTACTTAAATAATTTATGTATGGCAGTTATCTTATTAATGTATAATTTCCCAGACTTTCTTTCCTTGTTCCTGCTGCTGAGAGTGTCTTTATCAGCTTAGATTCTCTGTGCTCCCCTCCCAGACCTTCTGCTGGAGAATTCTGTTTTTGCCAGATGGGTCCAAAGCTTTTTGTGTTGAAGGAATAAAGGAATTCTCAGGATTCTAAATTGGTTAAAATAATAAAGAGCTTGATAGGAAAAGACCAGGAAGAAAGCAGAAAACAGAAAAAGTCTACAATTTAAAAAGACCAGTCCTGGCTGGATGGCTTGGTTGGCTGGAGTGTCCTCCTGATGCACAGAGGTGTGAGTTTAATCCCTGGTCAGGGCACATACAGAAATAGATTGTTTCTCTCTGTCTTTCCCTTTCTCTTTAAAAATCAATGAATAAGTTAAAAAAATAAAAAGATCACAAAGTACCTAGCACAATGAATTACAAAATGAAAAAAAAAAACAACCACTTTAAGGCATATATACACACCGAAACTACCAGGGATAAGACAATCCAAAACCTTCTAGAAAGGAAAAACATCATATACACAAATCAAGAATCTGATGACATAACATCAAAGTTCACCAGAGCAACATTGGAAATTAGAAGACAATGGAGCAAGGCCCTCAAAATTCTGAGGACATTTTCCAGTGGAGAATTGTATCCACACTAGTTATCATCGTGTTTGAGTATAGGATAAGACATTTTCATACATGTGAGTTCTCAAAATATTTACCACTCAAAGCACATGCAGGAAGCCACAGGAGGGTATGCTTCATTGGAAGAAGGGAAAGCAGGCAAGAGGGAGACGTGAGTGCCATAAAACAGGCTCTAAATACAGGAAAGAGGAGAAGAGGATTTTCAGGATGAGAATCAGGGGAACCCCTGAATAATCACGGTACAGCAGGGCAACTGAGCAATCAGTTCTGACTGGGACAAGGACAGAAAGCTGGGAACATGGGGTGGGGGTGGTGATCACCTGATGTATGTAAAGGTAATGAGAGGAGGTCCACACATGTGACAAAAAGAGGATATGGATGAATTAGTGATAATTACACAGAAAAATTAAGCAAAAAGTTAAAATGTATTACTATTAATTTCAGGGAAAACAACCATGGAAATATAATCATAGTATGTTACATGGATTAGCTGTGGATATCTGCTTAATAATAATAATGTAAATTCTGAATTCTGGTTATACAAAAATTGTGTTCTAACTTGATCAGGAAGATGGAGGGGAGTGGGAACAGGTGTGAGTGTATATGTGTGTACGTTTGGATAAAAGCTAAATTGTCATCCTCTACAGCGTAAAGCTGAATATAAACCTTGGGGTGGGAACATTGAGAAGTAGTAAGTCAATGATTTAAAATATCGAGTTAAAAAATATTCAGTTAAATAGCAAAGAAAATAGAGTCAAAAATAATTTTTTACTGTGGAGTAGGAATCTGGGATAGGGAGGTGAATGCTGTTATTCATTATAAGCGCTGTAGTGTTGTTGTTTTTTTAAACCATACATATACTGTGATATAAATTTAAAAAATGAAATTTACAAATATATGTTGACAGCCTGACCAGGCAGTAGTGCAGTGGATAGAGCATTGGCCCAGGATCCTGAGGATCTAGGTTCGAAACCCTAAAGTTGCCAGCTTGAGCATGGGCTTACCAGCTTGAACACAGGATCACTGGCTTGACCCCATGGTCGCTGGCTTGAGCCCAACGTCACTGGCTCAACTGGATCCCTCTGGTCTAGGCACGTATGAGAAGCAATCAATGAACAACTAAGGTGCCACAGCTATGAGTTGATGCTTCTCATTTCTCTCCCTTCCTGTCTGTCTCTCTAAAATAAACATATATATATATATACACACACACACACACACACAAATATTTTATGTAATGAATATATCACTTGTTAAAATAGGGAAAGTTAAAATTAAAAATGAAAATTTGGCCTGACCAGGCGGTGGCGCAGTGGATAGAGCGTCGGACTGGGTGCGAAAGACCCAGGTTCAAGAACCCGAGGTCGCCAACTTGAGCGCGGGCCCATCTGGCTTGAGCAAGAGCTTGCCAGCTTGGACTCAAGGTCGCTGGCTCCAGCAAGGGGTTGCTCGGTCTGCTGAAGGCCCCTGGTCAAGGCACATGTGAGAAAGCAATCAATGAACGACTATGGTGTAGCAACAGCAATGAAAAACTAATGATTGATGCTTCTCATCTCTCTGCGTTCCTGTTTGTCTGTCCCTATCTATTCTTCCCTCTGACTGTCTCTCTCTATCCCTGTAAAAAATAAAAAAAATTTAAAATAAAATTTGTATGTCATGAACATTATTAGGGGTTGTTAATCTCAATGTTATATAACACATTTATTTTGAAAAACCAAATGCTTTAGAATCAGGCTCTCAAGAATAACAGTTTAGTTATTTCATTGATATGTTAGTAATCATCCATATATTAGCCACTTTTCAGAATCATTTCATAGCAACTTTTCCCCGGTGCTATTGTTTTTTTGAGAGAGAGAGAGAGGAAGGAGGGGGAGAGAGAGAGAGGAGGGAATAAGAGAGAAGCATAGATTTGTTGTTCCATTTATTTATTTATTCATTGGTTGTTTCTTGTATGTGCCCCTGGCCAACCCACAGCAACCTTGATGTATCTGGATGATGCTCCAACCAATTGAGCAACCAGGCCAGGGTCCCCCAGTGCTTTTTATTTTTAGATGCAGAGCTTCTATTTCTTTATTGATTTAAAACAAACAGAGGGGAGGGGAGGGGAGGGGAGGGGAGGGGAGGGGAGGGGAGGGGAGGGGAGGGGAGGGGAGGGGAGGGGAGGGGAGGGGAGGGGAGGGGAGGGGAGGGGAGGGGAGGGGAGGGTAAAACAAAAAACATATTGGGTCTTACACTATCAATTGCTTCGTTGTCTTATCATATTAAAAACTCTGTGAGGTTGGGGAAACATTAGAAACATCTGTTCCTTGCAAGGCACAGGGATAATTAATTTATTTAGTGGTCCCCACATTTCCACGAGACTGGTACTATTATCCCCATTTTCCAGAAGAAGAAATTGAAGTTCGGGCGTTTTCCCAGCCACACTGCACTGAAAGGTGGAGCCAGGGGCCAGGCTGCCCAACCGTGTGGTTGCCACAAAGGGTCGTTTAGTAGTATTTGTTTAATTGAAGGCCACAGCGTTAACTGGCAGCAGAAGGGCTTAAACAGCGGAGAGACAGGACAGTGTGCGGTGAAAACGGCGGTGGATGTGCGCGAGAGCGCCGCGCCGCGCCGCGCCGCCGGCGCCGGCGTCGAAATGGAGGGAATTTCTAGGAACCGCTGCTTGCGGGGAGGTGGGCGAGACGGATAGCCCGGTGGTAGGCAAGACCCCTCACCTGGCTGATAAAAGAGCAGGGAGCTGGTGAGATAGTTCAGCAACTCCATAATACGATGCTTTTCCAAGTAATTCCTGGCCTCGAGTTCTCTACTGCTGCGGGCCTCCATCACTCTGCGTCTCTGCGTTGCTAGGCGACCCGGCAGCAACTCAAAGGTTCGGCTCCGCCTCTTCCGCCTGCCGGTCCAGTGGTTTGCCTGGTTCAGGTTGTGACATCGGATACTGAGGTCTACTTCTCACCAAGGAAATGAAGCCTGGGGCGTGTGGAGGCCTGAGGGCTGGGCCTGATTGTCCTTTCCTGTGCTCAGAACTTGTTGATCCCGCTTGACTTCATGTGCTAATAACACAGAATACACTAATAACAGAAGGAACTTCTGTAATTCTGGAGGTGACCAGCAGAGAGTCCTAAGTAGCATCTTCAGTGTGAGCAGGTAGCAGTTCTGTACTGGCAGTGTGGCATAATGGTAGCCTGTTTTTTCTCCCCTATTGTGGATCATGAAGCCTGCCTAGATCCTGAGCTCCAACCTCTCTATTTGCTACTTAACTAGACTGCATGGGTTCTAATGTGAGGCAGAAACCATCTGATGGTCGTTTAGAGCGGAGGTCACTGAGTAAGGTGGGATGCAAGTGGCTAAGAGGGTCTCTACTCAGTTACTGTTTCATCTGCTAAACTAATCTGTAGGCGGGGACTTCTGCCCTTGGGGGACAGCCTCTGAAGCATGTGTTCTTATCCTTCACCAGAACAAGCATTTCAAGAAGAGGAAGGACAAATAGCCACTAAACTAAGGTGACCAGACGTTTCGCTTTTGGCAGAACAGTCTCGATTTTTAACAATTTGTCCCGCATCCCGCAGTGTTTTTAAAAAGTCCCAATTTTTGGAAAGAATACACGAAAAGCTAGGAAACGGCGGGAGAATAGAAAGGGAATATACCTTTTTCGGGGAGGGGGGGACCCCGCCTAGATCTGGAAGCACCCACACTACCACAAGAGCTGGCTGCCCCATAGGGGGCCGAAACAAAGAACTTAGGGCCGGACATACCTGCTGGGGCGGGGCTGTCAAGTCCCCTAACTACCCATAGGTCCCCATCCTGGACGCCCGCCTGCGGCTCCAGCCTCTGCGAGGCACAAGCTGCAGGATCTCCAGCAGGTGGCGAGGCTGAATGGGGGAGTGCTCGTGCAGCTCCGGCATCGGTTTTGGGACCGTGTAACCGGATCCCTCTGACTCACTCAAAATTTCCCATAGAGTAATATTTCCGAAAATCTTTTTAATGAGGTATCATTATTAAAAAATAGATTGAGAAGGAAAAGGTTAAATCTTGGCCATCAGCAAAAATCACAATACAGAACAAATGGTTAGAAATATTTCATCATTTTGAAACAAACCAGGTTCCATACAATAGTGCACTAAAAACTGTGGAATACGCGCTGTCTTTCTTTTTTATTACTTTTAATGGGGTGACAATAAATCAGGGTACATATATGTTCAAAAAAAACATCTCCAGGTTATCTTATCATTCAATTATGTTGCATACCCATCACCCAAAGTCAAATTGTCCTCTGTCACCTTCTATCTGGTTTTCTTTGTGCCCCACCCCTCCCGCCTCTCTCTCCCTCTTCTCCCTCTCCCCACCCAGTAACCACCACACTCTTGTCCATGTCTCATAGTCTCACTTTTATGTCCCACCTATGTATGAAATCATGCTGTTCTCAGGTTTTTTCTGTTTTCCTTATTTCACTCCGTATAATGTTATCAAGGTCCATCCATTTTGTTGTAAATGTTCCGATGTCATCATTTCTTATGGCTGAGTAGTATTCCATAGTATATATGTACCAAAACTTTTTAGATTTTATTTATTCATTTTAGAGAAAGGAGACAGAGAGAAGTGGGGGAGGAGCAGAAAGCATCAACTCCCATATGTGCCTTGACCAGGCAAGCCTGGGGTTTCGAACCAGCGACCTCAGTGTTCTGGGCTGATGCTTTTACTCACTGTGCCAACACAGCTCAAGCCCAAAGCTTTTTAATCCACTCGTACTCTGACGGATACTTGGGCTATTTCCAGATCCTATTGTGAACATTGCTGCCACGAACATGGGGGCGCATTTCTTCTTTTCAAACAGTGCTATGGTGTTCTTACGGTATATTTCTAAAAGTGGAATAGCTGGATCAAAGGGCAGTTCGATTTTTAATTTTTTGAGGAATCTCCATACTGTTTTCCACAGTGGCTGCACCAGTCTGCATTCCCACCAGCAGTGCAGGAGGGTTCCCTTTTCTCCATATCCTAGCCAGCACTTATTCTGTGTTGTTTTGATGATGAGCGCCATTCTGACTGGTGTGAGGTGATATCTCATTGTGGTTTTAATTTGCATTTCTCTAATGATTAGTGATGTTGAGCATTTTTTCATATGCCTATTGGCCATCTGTATGTCCTCTTTGAAGAAATTTCTACTCATTTCTTTTGCCCATTTTTTGATTGGATTATTTGTCTTCCTGGTGTTGAGTTTTATAAGTTCTTTATAAATTTTGGTTATGAACCCCTTATCAGATGTGTTGTCTCATATGTTCTTGCATTGTGTGGTTTGTCTTTTTATTCTGTTCATATTGTCTTTAGCTGTGCAAAAGCTTTTTAGTTTGATATAGTCCCATTTGTTTATCTTACCTTTTATTTCATTTGTCCGTGGAGATAAATCGGCAAATATATTGCTGCTACAGATGTCGGAGAGCTTGCTGCATATATTTATCCATTTTTAGTTTGTTTTTGTGAATGGTGTAAGTTGATGGTCTAGTTTCATTTTTTTTCAGGTAGATGTCCAGTTTTCCCAACACCATTTGTTAAAGAGGCTGTCTTTGCTCCATTGTATGTTCTTTCCTCCTTTGTCAAATACAAGTTGTCCATAAAGCTGTGGGTTTATTTCTGGGTTCTCTGTTCTGTTCCATTGATCTATGTGCCTGTTCTTATGCAAGTACAAGGCTGTCTTGAGTACAATGGCCTTGTAGTATACCTTGATATCCGGAAGAGTGATACCTCCTGCTTTATTTTTTCTTTTTAAGATTGCTGAGGCTATTCGTGTTCTTTTTTGGTTCCATATACATTTTTGGAATATGTGTTCTATATCTTTGAAGTATGTCATTGGTATTTTAATTGATATTGCATTGAATTTATAAATTGCTTTGGGTAATATAGACATTTTAATGATGTTTATTCTTCCTAGCCATGAGCACGGTATATGCTTCCACTTGTTTGTATCTTCCTTGATTTCTTTTATCAATGTGTTATAATTTTTCAAGTACAAATTTTTAACCTCCTTGGTTAAATTTACTCCTAGGTACTTAATTTTTTTGTTGTTGCAATAGTGAGGGGGATTGTTTCCTTAATTTCTTTTGCTGACAGTTCATTGTTGGTATATAAAAATGCCTCTGATTTCTGAGTATTAATTTTATATCCTGCCACCTTGCTGAATTATTTATCAGGTCCAGTAGTTTTTTGACTGAGACTTTAGGGTTTTCTATATACAGTATCATATCATCTGCAAATAATTACAGTTTTACTTCTTCTTTTCCAATTTGGATGCCTTTTATTTCTTTCTCTTGTCTGATTGCTGTAGCTAGGACTTCTAGAACTATGTTGAATAAGAGTGGTGAAAAGGGGCACCCCTGCCTGGTTCCTGATCTTAAGGGATTGCTTTTAATTTTTGCCCATTTAGTATGATGTTTGCTGTGGGTTTGTCATAGATGGCCTTTATCATGTTAAGGAATGTTCCCTGTATTCCCACTTTACTGAGAGTTTTGAACATGAATGGGTGCTGGATTTTACCAAATGCTTTTTCTGCATCTATTGAAATTATCATGTGATTTTTGTCCTTCCTTTTGATTATGTGATGAATCACATTGATTCATTTGCGAATATTGAACCAGCCTTGCCTCTCCAGAATAAGTGCCACCTGATCATGGTGTATGATTTTTTTCATATATTGCTGGATCCGGTTGGCTAATATTTTGTTGAGAATTTTAGCATCTAAATTCATCAGGGATATTGGCCTATAATTTTCTTTCTTTGTGTTGTCTTTGCCCAGTTTCAGGATCAGAATTATGCTCGCCTCATAAAAGAAGTTTGGAAGTCTTCCTTCCTCTTGAATTTTTTGAAATAGCTTGAGGAGGATAGGAGTTAGTTCTTCTTTGAATTTTTGGTAGAATTCAGTTGTGAAGCCATTTGGCCCAGGACTTTTCTTTTTTGGGAGTTTTTTGATAACTGTTTCGATCTCATCTGTTGTAATTGGTCTGTTTAGGTGTTCTGATTCTTCCAGATTGATTTTTGGAAGTTTATATGATTCAAGAAATTTGTCCATTTCACCTAGGTTGTCTAATTTTTTGGCATAGAGTTCTTCATAGTATTTTCTTACAATACTTTGTATTTCTGTTGTGTCAGTTGTTATTTCTCCACTCTCATTTCTAATTTTATTTATTTGAGTCCTCTCTCTTTTTTTCTTGGTGAGTCTGGTTAAAGGTTCATCAATCTTGTTTATCTTTTCAAAGAACCAGCTCCTGGTTTCATTGATCGTCTGTATTGTTTCCTTAGCCTCTATGTCATTTATTTCTGCTCTGATCTTTATTATTTCCTTCCTTCTTTCTAGTCCTGGGCTTTATTTGCTGTTGCTTTTCTAGTTCTTTTAGATGCAGGGTCAGGTTGCTTACTTGAGCTTTTTCTAGCTTCTTTTGGTATTCCTGTAGTGCTATGAACTTCCCTCTCAGTACTGCTTTTGCTGTGTCCCATAAATTTTGAGTTGATGTATGCTCATTATCATTGGTTTCTAGAAACTTTTTTATTTCTTCTTTGATCTCATTGTTAATCCATTCTTATTTAATAACATGTTATTTAGTTTCCAAGTGTTTAAGTTTCTTTTAGTTTTTCTTTTGTGGTTAATTCCTAGTTTCATGGCATTGTGATCAGAGAAAATGCTTGATATGATTTCATTCTTCTTAAATTTGTTGAGACCTTTTTGTGTCCTAACTTGTGGTCTATCCTAGAGAATGTACCATGAGCGCTTGAAAAGAATGTATATTCAACTGCTTTAGGGTGAAAAGTTCTGAAGATATCTATTAAATCGAGATGATCTAGTGTAGCTTTTAAGTCTGCTGTTTCTTTATTAATTATCTTTCTTGAGGATCTATCCAGTGATTATAGTGGGGTATTGAAATTCCCTACTATTATGGTATTGCTGTTAATCTTGTCCTTTATATCCATCAAAGTATGTTTTATGTACGTCGGGGCTCTTATGTTTGGTGCATAGATATTTATAATAGTTTTATCTTCCTGTTGAATTGTTCCCTTTATCATTATGTAGTGTCCTTCTTTATCTCTTACTACAGCCTTTTTTTAAAGTCCATTTTGTCAGATATAAGTATTGCTACCCCGGCTTTTTTTAAATTTCCATTTGTGTGAAATATTTCTTTTCATCCTTTTACCTTCAGTCTATGTGCATCTTTTGTTTTATGGTGTGTCTCTTGTACACAGCATAAGTATGGGTCCTGTTTCTTGATCCATGCAGCTACCCTATGTCTTTTGATTGGATCATTTAACCCATTTACATTTAAGGTTATTATTGATATGTAGTTGTTTATTGCCATTTTATTCTTTAAAGCTATATTCTTCTTTTGCTATATTCTTTTCCCCCTTTGAACTGTTCACAACAGGCCCCTTAGCATCTCTTGCAGAATTGGTTTGGTTTTAACGAATTCCTTGAGGCTTTTTTTGTCTGGGAAGCTCTTTATTTCTCCTTTAATTTTAAACATTAGCTTTGCTGGATAGAGTAATCTTGGTTGTAGGTTCTTGTTCTGCGTTACTTTGAATATATGTTGCCATTCCCTTCTGGCCTCAAGTGTTTCTGTTGAGAAGTCGGATGTTGTCCTTATGGGGGCTCCTTTGTAGGTGATAGCCTTTTTTCTCTAGCAGCTTTTAAATTTTTCTCTTTATCCCTTAGCTTTGGTATTTTAACTATGATGTGTCTTGGTGTAGATTTTTTTTGGTTTCTCTTTAATGGAGTTCTCTGTGCTTCTTGAACGTGTGAAACGTTTTCCAGCTTTTATTTAGGAAAGTTTTCAGCTATGATTTGATTGAACAAAGTTTCTATTTCTTGTTCTCTCTCCTCTTCTTCAGGAACCCCTATGATGCGCATGTTATTTCTCTTCATGTTGTCACAGAGCTCCCTTAGAGTTTTCTCAGATTTTTTGAGTCTCATTTCTTTTTTCTGCTCTGCTTCTGTGCCTTTGTTTATTGTGTCCTCTAACTTGCTGATTCGATCCTCAGCTTCACCCATCCTGCTTTTAATTCCTTCCATGTGGTCTTCAGTTCTGATACTGTATTTGTCATTTCTGTCTGATTCTTTTTTATTATTTCAATTTCCTTTTTTATATTTGTTATCTCTTTATTTAGGTGTTTGTAATGACTATCCATTGTTGCTCTAATCTCTTTGAACATCCTAACTATCATTATTTTAAACTCTGCATCTGGTAATTTGGTTATATCTGGTTCATTCAGGTCCTTCTCTGGGGATTTCTCTTGATTCATTTGGGTTGCATTTCTCTGCCTACTCATTTTGTCTGTGTATAAGAAGAATGTGGCCACTGGAGTCCAATGGGTGCTGACTTTGTGTTCCCTAGGTGTAGTCTGTCTGCAGGCCCACCACCCCCTCTGCCACTGCCTAGGGCGGTTAGTTATGGGTGTTGCCAGCACCGGCCCACTGCAGCTGTTGCTTTGATTTCCGCCTCTCCTTCATGGGATGGGCTGTGTTCTGGTGCCCGGGTCTACAAGCCTCAGCCTGTCTGGGCCTTCGCCTCACCCCCACAGGTTGAGTTGCGCACTGCACTCAAGCCACAAGCCTCAGCACCAATGGTAGGGGTGAGCACCTTTGCTCAGCTGCAGACCCAGCCCATTCCCGGGTTTCCACCCAGCCTCCGTGGTCAGGGCTGGCTCACGCAGTAACACAAACTGGGTGTTTTGGCCAGGCAGGGCTGCTGGCCTAAGCTCAGCTGCGAGCCTCCGCCTGTCCCTGGCTTTAGCCCCGCCCCCGTGGTCAGGGCTAGCTTGCGCAGGGTCTCAGAGCAGATCTCTGCCCGTTCCTGGCCTCCCGCTTTTCCCCTGTAGGTGGGGCTGCAGGCAGGCCCACAGCTGCCTGACCACTTTTGCGTGTCCCCTCCACCCTTGCTGGGCTAGAATGAGCTCACACCGGCTGGGCCTCTGCCCCTACTGACAGAACCGCATTTCAGAGTCCTGCCGCCACCGTCCCTCCATCAAGCCCTCAGCAGTGTGGTAGGGGCACTGCAGCTCAGACCCTAACACTTCGTACTGTGCTCCTGGAAGCTCCCTTCATCTAAGCAGCTCTGCTCTAATGTGTTGTGGGAGAGCTTGTTTGGCTGTTGTCCTGCCTCTCTTTGCTGGTATTGCTAGTTCCAGGGGAAATATTCGTTTTCGATTAGGGAAGTGACTCAGCCCAGGGGTTAGGGTGGCTGTCCTTCAGAGTGTTTCTTCCTGTGCCTTCCAGTCCACACTCTCTTCCCTCTGCTCTGGTCCTCTCCTCTGTCCCCGTTCCCCGGAGCCCTGGGTGTGTGGTTGTGAGAGAGGTTTTCTGCGCTGTCCCTTTAAGAAGAATCCTGGGTCTGAGAAAACTGTCTCTTTCTCACAAACAGCATCCTCACTTGTTTCACAGCTCAATACTGTCCAAACGCCTCTTCTAGGCTCTGGGACTGCAGGCTGGGGCTTTGTTCCTGGGACCCAGGTCCCTCCCTCTCTGCTAAACTCTCTTCCCGCCACGCGAGTCTCTCCGGGCTGCCGTTCACTCCGGGGAGCTGAGCAGCCCTTTCCACGTTTTCACTTTTCCTACCAGTCTCAATGTGGCTTCTTCAGTGTTCCTTGGTTGAAGAGTCCACTTAGTTTAGTTCAAAGTTGGTTTATCCAGATGGTGGTTCTTAAAATTAAGTTATAATCCACTTTGGTTCTGGGAGTTGGAAGTTGGTACATCCGCCTACTCCATCGCCATCTTGCCGTCTTTTGGCAAGAATTTGAAAACGTTTATTAAAGTTTCATAATGGTGGGAGAGCAAACAGGCATGGCTCTCAAAGTCCCTCAACATTCCGGACTCACCCGGATTCAGGCCCCCCCCAAGCAAAACAGCACTCCCCAAACAGGCAGGGTCAAAAATATCAGGGCTCCCATACCCCAGAAATCCCTCTCTCTTTCTGAAGTCTCTAGCAAAACAGGCTGGGGGAAAACACCCTTCTCCAGCAAACAATCGCCCCTCCCAAGCAGAAAAGCAATCCGCAATATGTGATCTGCTGCCCTTAGGGAAAGCACCCCCAGACTATACACACATGGTGCTGCCCCAATACAAGCGAGCAAACTTCTGCCCCAATACAAGCGAGCCAACTTAAAAAACATTTGTTTACCCAACACTACTGATGTGGGCTGTTAATCTTCAGTGTGTTTTGAGACATGCTTTGGGAACTTGTTTCTGTTCCCTGATGTGAATCATAAACAGTCAATCCTAAAGTAAGTGCCCCCTCTAAATCATGATCACTTAACTTCTTGACCCTTTAGGGTTGACTAAATACATGTGATTACTTAGGAAAGTGACTGCCTCAACACAGCAGGAGACTGTGACTGGGGCAAAGGGTCACTTGCTCTGCTGTAGCCCCTGGTCAAGACACATATGAGAAAGCAATCATGAGCAACTAAGGAGACTAAGGAGTCACAGTGAAGAACTGATGCTGCTCTTCTCTCTCCCTTCCTGTCTGTCTGTCCCTCTCTGTCTCTCTGTCTCTGTCCAAAAAAAAGTACACCTTACTCTCTGGGATGAAATGATGCCATCCATGCTGCTCCTAACAGTCCATGGGTCAGAAGGAATATACATGGTGAATGGACCAACACATTTTTCAGAAAGCACAGTATTTCCAAAGAAATCTGGAAAAACTACAGTCTATACCTTTGTTTCTATGTGTGTGAGAGAGAGAGAGAAAGAGAGGGAGACAGGCAGGGAGAGAGATGAGAAGCATCAACTTGTAATTGCATCACTTTAGTTGTTCATTGATTGTTTCTCATACATACCTTCACAAGGGGGCTCCAGCCGAGCCAGTGACCACTTGCTCAAGCCAGTGACCTTGGGATCATGTCAATGATCTCATGCTCAAGCTGGCAAGCCCACACTCAAGCTGAATGAGCCTGCACTCAAACCAGTGTCCTTGGGGTTTCGAACCTGGGACCTCAGTTTCCCAGGTCAACGCTCTATCATTGTACCAGTCAGGCACAAAAATCTATAACTTTAGTAAGTATGGGACCTTGTTTGACTGGAGCAATGAAGAAAAACTAAATAATATCAATGTCATTGACAATGGCCTACTGCACTCCTTTGACTTCCCAAAGGCAGTTTGCCTTGAGTTCTGGCTAAAAAACATTGTCCTAGCAACGTGGCAGCAGTTCACACTACTCCTAAAAATGGCACAGCTAGGATTCCCGACCACAGCAGGACTCAACTCAGGACACACACTGGAATTTCCTGGGGATCCTTTTAAAGATATGTTGTCTGACCTTACCAATGGTGGCACAGTGGGTATAGTGTCTGTCTGGAATGCTGAGATTGCTGGTTCAAAATCCTGAGTTTGCTGGCTCTGAGCAAGGGCTCTTCAGCACTGGGTCACTGACCTGAGTGGGGAAATTGTCCACACAATTCCAAACTCACCAGATTGAGCCCAAAGTTTGCTGGCATGAAAAGCCCAAGGTCTCTGCCTTGAGTAAGGGGACACTGGCACATGAGAGAAGCCCAATGTACCACTAAAGTGAAAGCAACTATGAGTTGATACTTCTCACTCTCTCTTTTTCCTCCCTTTCTTGGAAGCAATCAATGCACAACTAAAGTGAAAGCAACTACAAATTGATGCTTCTCACCCTATCTCTCCCTCCCAAAAAAAATATATATGTATATATGGTATTTGCCCCTTCATTCCCCTCTCCCTGGAGTGTCTGATGTAATTGCTCTGAGGGCAGGGTTCCAGGAAGAAGGGATGCTATCTCAGGCATTATAACTTTTTAACAGCTTCCCGGGCTTTTCTAGAGCACAAAGTGACCAACTGTCCAGGTTTGCCCAGGATCCTGGGGAAGTGGGCATTTCAATGCTGTGAAACTTTCAGTAATAAAACTGGGAAGTCTCAGGTTAACCTAACACTTGGTCACTCCATTTGTGAACCACTAGCAGAAAGAGTTCAGGCTTTAGTATCAGATAGACTGGTCAAACAGCCTGTGACCCTGAACTTATAGCTCAGGGTCAGTGTGTGTGTTCAGGGGAGGGGCATGTATAAAAGGGAAGTTGGGGGCATGGGTGGCCACAACAGATTGTGAGCTGATTCCCTCTCTTAGTTTTCTGTTTCAACCATAGACAAGTCAGAGATGTCTCAGCCAAGAGTTTGGGTTGCTGTTAAAAAGGAGGGGAAAAATACAAAGCACACATTTTTTCTTTTTTCTGAGAAAATATATGGCAAGGCAGTGTACTGTACTGGCTTCTGGAGCCAGACTGCCTCACTTATTTTTTTAAGGTTTTATTTATTGATTTGAGAGAGAGTTTGTAATGCTGGTGGCGGAGGCCAGGCAGGTTCACACTGGATTTGGGCAGATGGTAGAGAAACTGCAGAACTGGAAAGTGTCGGGCCATACCTGTTTCTTGGAGGCTTGCAAAGACAGGCGAGCAAATACACAACAAAAGAAAAGAGCTAATAGACAAAGGAAAATCTGCTATTCGCAGTCAGGGCAAGGGAGCAAGGAAAACCGCACCTCACAGTGGCTGGAGAGTGATCTGGGAGAATCATTGCCCAGGGGAAGCACCCGTAGCCTTAGATAGGCCATGCACACGGGCCTCTGACACGTGCTCACTCACTAATCAAGTAAAGTGCTTGTAGCCAGTAAACCCACGAGCAAGCCTAACACAGCTGCCCCACACAGTAAGTCCTCACTTAATGTCATTGGTAGGTTCTGCGACTTTAAGGAAAACAAGCTACCACGAAACCAATCTTATCATAGGCTAATTGTGAAAAACAAGAGTTAAGTTCCAATGGCATCTCATCAACATTATAAGAAAATGACATTGAACGAAACAATGTTATTTAAGGACCTGCTGTATACTTAATAGTTCTTGTGCAAACCATAAGGGAGACAGGAGTATGGAACCTGATAATTTCATTTTCACCAAGTTATATTATGGGTGAGCTGCATTTTAGAGTTTTTTTAAAAACCAGAAGATAGTCCAGTAGTGACACTGCATTAGTCTTCATTTTAGGTAGGGCTAATATAGGAGCCTGTTTTAGCTTTGCAGCTCTGATTTAACAGGTATAAGGGGTTCTGTGGAACCCAAGTCTCACAAGTTAGAGCTCATTCTTTGTGAAATGGTAACATTTAATTATCTGAGGTGTGGGGCAGCTGTGTTAGGCTTGTTTGCGGGGTTACCAGCTTCAAGCAGTTTGCCTGATTGGTGCATGGGTGCGTGGTAGTGCCACATGTGTATGGCCTATGTAAGGTTATCGGTGCGTGTGCTTGAGAGAGATGGGGTATTGCAGATGCGCGGATTGCCTGCCCGCTGCGGTGAGGGGCCATTTTGCTGTTTGTGTGCCTGAGAGGCGGTTCCCCTGCCTGTGTGTTTGTTCACCGTTGTGAGACTTTATTAAATGGAATGGCCCAACCCTTTCCAGCTCTGCAGTTTTTCTACTGTCTGCCTGAATCCTATATGGACCTGCCTGGCCTCGGCCTAAGGCCGTTGGCATTACATGAAGTAGCTCCAGATCTCCTCAGAAGCAGTGTCTAGCTTTTCCTAAAAAGGCAAAAATGCTAAAAACATTTTAAAACATGAACTTAAATTCATTTTACAAAACATGAACATGTAGGCAGTATGCAGTGGCCACAACAAAGGATGGCAGAAGAAGATGGGATAATGGATCTGGTGCTGTGGTACCCTGCGGGGCAGCTGTGTTAGGCTTGCTTGCAGGTTTACCGGCTGCAAGCACTTTGATTAGTGCGTGAGCATGTGGCAGAGGCCCCTGTGCATAGCCTATTAAGGCTATGGGTGCTTGTGCTAGAGAGAGATGGGGGATTGCAGATGTGCAGAGTGCCAGTCTGCCACTGTGAGGGGCCATTTTGCTGTTTGTGTGCTTGAGAGGCGGTTCCCCTGCCTGTGTGCTTGTCCACTGTTGTGAGACTTTATTAAAAGGATTGGCCCAACCCTTTCCAGCTCTGCAATTTTTCTACTGTCTGCCTGAATCCTATATGGACTTGCCTGGCTTTGGTCACCGGCATAACACCCGGTGTAGTGGACAGGGTTCAGAGCAGATTGGAATGGAACTGCCAACATCCTTGAGGGGTGGAATAGAGGAGTGGCTGTTTCCAGTGGCTCTCTTGGCAGGGACCGGTGGGCTGGGTGAATTTTGCAATCCTGCAAGAAGAAACCAAGAGCTCTGTGAGAGAAGCTGATCAAGGTCAAAAGCTTCAGGATGAGCTGCATACTGAGCAGCAATGACTGCGTGAACTGGAGCAAGAGCTGGAGAAGAAGGCCCACCGGGTTTGAGAGCTGCAGAGCACTGAAGGCACCTGAAACTGGAGCGATCTACAGGTTCATGAGTTGCAGTTTGCCTTGGAAGTTGAATGTTGGCAGCAACAGTGGTTGGAGAAACAACTGTGGGTTCAGCTTCAGGCTGAGAGCTGGCAGCTGCAGGAGCTAAAGATGGAGCTGTGCCAGCAGAGTGGCTCTGAGTCAGCGGAGCAGACGTGTTCAGCTTCTCTTCTAAGGATGAGGAGGCTCGAGCTGAAGCTGCTGTACGCACACTCAGAGCTTGGCCAGAGGTCGTCCAGAAGGTAAAAACCCAGTAGCAGAGAATACCTACTGAACCCCTGGTAGGCTTGTTGTGACTGTCAGGCATAGCAGTGGATGGCATCATGCTCTCTGGAGCAGAGGTGAAGAGGTTGGCCACTGTTGCCATGTGCTCCTCCTTGGGGAAGCATCTTCAGAGCTGCCCTGATGGCAGGGGTGAGGGGGGAGGTCTGAGGCTCTATGTAAACCCAGTTGCCTGTAATGGACCTTTACCTTGGTGATTTGCACACACAGCTGGGCTGTCTATTGTGGACTGCAACCAGAGCGGGGGCACCGGCTCCCTTGTTGGATGGACATACTGCCTTTGGACAGTATGAGAGATCCTGATTTGGGGAAGGGGGACTTGGTGGACACACTCCTGCACCAGGAAGCTGTTCTCACTCAGTTGCAGAGTTGTACCAGGCACATTTTTGGTTTCACTGGACATGACCCTGGACTACACAAGCCCCCCACCTATGATGGTTGGCCTAATGTACCTATTGTGGGGCAGCTGTGTTAGGCTTGCTCATGGGGTTACCAGCTTCAAGCACTTTGCTTGATTAGTGTGTAAGCACCTAGCAGAGACACATGTTTATGGCCTATATAAGGCTATGGGTGCATGCGCTCAGAGGGATTGTGGATGGCGGGTTGCCTGCCTGCCACTGTGAGGGGCCATTCTTACTGTTTGTTTTCTGGAGAAAAGGTTTTCCCCTGCCTGTGTGCTTGTCCGCCGTTGTGAGACTTTACTAAAAAGAATGGCCCAATGCTTTCTGGCTCCACACTTTTTCTACAGTCTGCCTGAATCCAATGTGGACCTGCCTGGCCTCAGCCACCAGCATTACATACACCCCTTACAGCACTTCACGCATTTAAAAAAAAGATTCACAAGAAGTTTTGTGGGGCAGCTGTGTTAGGCTTGCTTGTGGGTTTATCAGCTGCAAGCACTTTGCTTGATTAGTGTGTGAGCACATGGCAAAAGCCCGTGTGCATGGCCTATAAAAGACTATGGCTGCTTCTTCTGGGCAGTGATTCTCCCAGATCACTTTCCCGCCACCATGAGGTGCTGTTTTCCTTGCTCCCTTGCCCTGACTGCGAATAGCAGATTTTCCTTTGTCTATTAGCTCTTTTCTTTTGTTGTTTATTTGCTTACCTGTCTTTATGAGCCTCCAATAAACGGGAATGGTCCGAAACTTTCCAGCTCTACAGTTTCTCTACCATCTGCTGGAATCCAGTGTGAACCTGCCTGGCTTTGGCCACCAGCATTACAAGTTTTAAAATAGTACAAAGAGTTTCCATGTACCCTTCTGCTCTTCCCAATGATAATATCTTACATAACCATGTGCCACAATCATTGTCAAACTATGAAATCAACATTGGTACTACTAACTCAGGTATGGACCTCATTTGGATTTCACCAGTTTTTACATGAATACTTCTTTCTCTATCTTGTTTTATTTTTGAGGTTACTTCTATATTTCAGAATATCAGAGTCTAAATTTAACTCGCATCACACTGAATAGGTCTGTTTAAGCTTTAATTCAATCCACCAAATTGAAGCCCAGAACAAAATTTATGAACAACATTCTCTGAGCTTTCTAAATTATTTGTATGTAGGATGACTTCAAGTGATATACTATTTACATAATTTACATGGGAGTCAAGGACCCTTTCACAAGAGGCTTCCCCACTTACTAGTTAGTTGTGTGATCTTGACCAAATAACTTGAACTCTCTAAACTTTGCTTTTCTCATGTGTAAAATGAGGGCAATTATCTCACCTACCTATTACAGTTATTACAAGGATTATACTAGAAAAGATGTGAACATAATTATGCAATTAGTTTGCTATTACTAGTACTACAGCTACTGCCACCACCACCATCACCACCAGTAACACCACAGCCCACCTGGGAATCCCTGTCCTTTCAGTCCCTTTCCTGATGCTAGAGAAGCACAGGTATGTCTCAGAGCTGGGAGGCTGCTCCGGTGAAGCCAGAAGTCTTCACTCTCCTAGCAGTTGGCAGATGGCAGGGTGAATGGTGTGGTGTCTTCTGGCTTGGATGGTGGTCAGGTGCATAGAATCTAGTCTTCCCTATCTGAAACTGAGAATGCATTTCCCAAACTACTATAACTGCATGATGCCTATGGATTTTGTGGGTTGTCCTGCAACCTAGTCACCCTTGATATTACCTTAAATGGAAAAATATATTAGATTCCAAATGTTTCAGCCCACAGAGTAGGGATTTCTTATACAAGGAAGATAATTGCTTGCATATTATTTTTGAAACTAAGACATCCACTTTGCCTTAGTTCTTTCTCTTTTCAGGCAGAATTAAGTTTAAAATAAAAATTTAAAAATTGTTGGTTTGAATGTTGGTCATTTCCAAGTGATAGCAAAATTGTCCTTGTTGGCTTTACTAGTGTGTTAAATTATTTCATGTAGTTTAGCATGAGTTAATATAGTATTGCTGGTCATAAGCATGCCTGTGTATTAGCAAGAGTCAGGGTATGCTGAAGTTGGCTTGCCCAAGCTCACAAGTCAGTTGTGCACCTCTCTTCCCCTCTGCATTCACCAAGATCATGCTGGTAGCTTGAAATTAGTCATGGTGGGTATATTAACATCAGAGAAATCAGCTTTCCCAGTCATCTTCAAAGCTGGATGTTCCTCATTTACTAGTACACCACTGACTACAGTTTTTGTTTGTTTTTTAAGTGAGAGGAGAGGAGATAGACTCCTGCATGGGCCCTGACTGGGATCCACCCAGCAACCCCTGCCTGTGCCTGCGACTGATGGTCAAGTCAACTGAGCTATCTTCAGTGCCTGGGGCCAATACTTGAACCAATCAAGCCACTGGCTATGGGAGAGGAAGTGTGAGAGAAGGGGGAGAGGGAGGAGGAGAGAAGCAGATGGTCGCTTCTCATGTGTGCCCTGATCAGAAAATGAACCCAGAACATCTATATGCTGGGCCAATGCTCTGTCCACTGAGCCAATTGGCCAGGGCCTAACTACAGTTTTTAATTCAACAAATATTTATTTATTTATTTTCCCCATTAATTTTTATTTAATTAATTGTGTTTACATAGATTCTAGGGTAACCCTGACTGCATCCCCCCTCCCCCATATTCCCCTCCACATCTCCATTCCCCCCTCCCTACTGCACCCTCCTCCCTTCCCTTCAGGTTTATCCCATCCTATCATCCCCTTTCCCTCTGTCCTCTTTTCCTCTGGTCCCTTTGATCCCTCCTCTGTCTCAATTCCTTTCTTCAGTTCTCAATGTTCCTTGGATTCCTCAAATGAGTGAGGTTATATAATATTTTTCTTTTTCTGCTTGGCTTATTTCACTCAACATAATAGTTTCCAGGTCCTTCCATATTGTTGCAAAAGGTAATATTTCCTTCTTTTTTACGGCCCCATAGTATTCCATTGTATATATGTACCACTGCTTTTTAATCCACTCATCCACTGATGGACACTTGGGCTGTTTCCTGATCTTTGCTATTGTGAACAATGCTGCCATAAACATGGGGATGCATTTCTTTTTTTTAGTCGGTGATATGGTGTCCTTGGGATATATTCCTATAAGTGGAATAGCTGGGTCAAAGGGCAGTTCCATTTCTAATACTTTGAGGAATCTCCATACTGTTTTCCACAGTGGCTGCACCAGTCTGCATTCCCACCAGCAGTGCAAGAGGGTTCCCTTTTCTCCACATCCTTGCCAGCACTTATTCTGTGTTGTTTTGCTGATGAGCGCCATTCTGACTGGTGTGAGGTGGTATCTCATTGTGGTTTTAATTTGCATTTCTCTAATGATTAGTGATGTTGAACTTTTTTTCATATGCCTATTGGCTATCTGTATGTCCTCTTTGGAGAAGTGTCTATTCATTTCTTGTGCCCATTTTTTGATTGGATTGTTTGTCGTCCTGGTGTTGAGTTTTACAAGTTATTTATAAATTTTGGTTATTAACATCTTCTCAGATGTGTTGTCGAATATGTTCTTCCATTGTGTGGTTTGTCTTTTTATTCTGTTCATATTGTCTTTAGCTGTGCAAAAGCTTTTTAGTTTGATATAGTTCCATTTGTTTATCCTGTCTTTTATTTCATTTGCCTGTCGAGATAAATCAGCAAATATACTGCTGCGACAGATGTTGGAGAGCTTACTGCCTATGTTTTCTTCTAAGAAATGTAAGTTGTGAAACCATAAGCATATGGTTTCACAACTTACATTTAAGTCTTTTATTCATTTTGAGTTTATTTTTGTGCATGGTGTAAGTTGGTGGTCTAGTTTCATGTTTTTGCAGGTAACTGTCCAGTTTTCCCAACACAATTTGTTAAACAGGCTGTCTTTACTCCACTGTATGCTCTTACTCCTTTGTCAAATACCAATTGTCCATGAAGCTGTGGGTTTATTTCTGGGTTCTCTGTTTTGTTCCATTGATCTATATGCCTGTTCTTCTGCGAGTACCAAGCTGTTTTGAGTACAACGGCCTTATAGTATACCTTGATATCAGGAAGTGTGATACCTCCCACTTTATTCTTCATTTTTGAGATTGCTGAGGCTATTCGTGTTCTTTTTTGGTTCCATATAAATTTTTGGAATATGTGTTCTATATCTTTGAAGTATGTCATTGGTATTTTAATTGGTATTGCATTGAATTTATAAATTGCTTTGGGTAATATAGACATTTTAATGATGTTTATTCTTCCTAGCCATGGACATGGTATATGCTTCCACTTATTTGTATCCTCCTTGATTTCTTTTATCAATGTTTTATAATTTTCCGAGTACAAGTCTTTAAGCTCCTTGGTTATATTTACTCCTAGGTACTTTTATTATTATTATTTTTTGCAATAGTGAAGGAGATTGTTTCCTTAATTTCTCTTTCTGACATTTCATTGTTCATGTATAAAAATGCCTCTGATTTCTGAGTATTAATTTTATATCCTTCCACCTTGTTGAATTCGTTTATTAAGTCCGGTAGTTTTTTGACTGAGACTTTAGGGCAGACGTCCCAAACTACAGCCCGCGGGCCGCATGCGGCCCCCTGAGGACATTTATCGCCCCCCCCCCCACCTGCACTTCTGGAAGGGGCACCTATTTCATTGGTGGTCAGTGTGAGGAGTACTGTATGTGGCGGCTCTCCAATGGTCTGAGGGACAGTGAACTGGCCCCCTGTGTAAAAAGTTTGGAGACCCCTACTTTAGGGTTTTCTATATACAGTATCATATCATCTGCAAATAATGATAGTTTTACTTCTTCTTTTCCAATTTGGATGGCTTTTATTTCTTCTTCTTGTCTGATTGCTGTAGCTAGGACTTCCAGTACTATGTTGAATAAGAGTGGTGAAAGAAGACATCCTACCTTGTTCCTGATTTTAGGGGAATTGCTTTTAATTTTTGTCCATTAATTATGATCTTGGCTGTGGGTTTGTCATAAATGGCCTTTAACATGTTGAGGTATGTTCCCTGTATTCCCACTTTGCTAAGAGTTTTGGTTATAAATGGGAGCTGGATTTTATCAAATGCTTTTTCTGCATCTATTGAAATTATCATGTGGTTTTTGTCCTTCCTTTTGTTTATATGGTGAATCACATTAATTGATTTACAAATGTTGTACCATCCTTGCCTCCCCAGAATAAATCTCACTTGATCATAATGTATGATTTTTTTCATGTATTGCTGGATCCGGCTTGCTAATATTTTGTTGAGGATTTTAGCATCTAAATTGATCAGGGATATTGGCCTATAATTTTCTTTCTTTGTGTTGTCTTTGCCTGGTTTTGGAATCAGAATTATGCTTGCCTCATAAAAAGAACTTGATAGTGTTCCTTCCCCTTGAAATAGCTTGAGAAGGATAGGAGTTAGTTCTTCTTTGAATATTTGGTAGAATTCACCAGTGAATCCATCAGGCCCAGGGGTTTTGTTTTTGGGGAGCTTTTTGATAACTGTTTCAATCTCTTTTGTTGTAATAGATCTGTTTAGGTTTTCTGATTCTTCCAGATTAATTTTTGGAAGATTATATGTTTCAAGGAATATTTCCATTTCACCTAGGTTGTTTAATTTTTTGGCATACAGTTCTTCATAGTACTTTCTTACAATATTTTGTATTTCTGTTGTGTCGGTTGTTATTTCTCCACTTTCATTTCTAATTTTATTTATTTGAGTCTTCTCTCTTCTTTTTTTGGTGAGTCTTGTTAAAGGTTCATCGATCTTGTCTACCCTTTCAAAGACCAGCTCTTGGTTTCATTGATCCTCTGTATTATTTCTTTAGCCTCTATGTCTTTTATTTCTGTCTGATCTTTATTATTTCCTTCCTTCTACTACTTCTGGGCATTAGTTGCTATTCTTTTTGAAGTTCCTTTAGATGAAGGGTTAGGTTGTTTATTTGAGCTTTTTCAAGCTTCTTAAGGAATGCCTGTAGTGCTATGAACTTCCCTCTCAGGACTACTTTAGCGTGTCCCATAAATTTTGAGTTGTTGTATGTTCATTATCATTCGTTTCTAGGAATTAATTTTTTTTCTTCTTTGACTTCATTGTTAACCCATTCGTTATTTAATAGCATGCTATTTAGTTTCCATGTGTTTGAGTATTTTTCAATTTTTCTGTTGTGGTTGATTTCTAGTTTCATGCCATTGTGATCAGAGAAAATGCTTGATATAATTTCAATCTTCTTAAATTTGTTGAGATTGCTTTTGTATCCTAACGTGATCTATCCTACAGAATGTACCATGAGCACTTGAAAGAATGTATATTCTGCTGCTTTAGGTTGAAAAGTTCTGAAGATATCTATTAAATCCAGTTGATCTAGTGTGTCCTTTAAGTCTGCTGTTTCTTTGTTAATTTTCTTACTTGAGGATCTATCTAGTGATGTAAGTGGGGTATTGAAATCTCCTAGTATAAGAGTATTTCTGTTGATTTTGCCCTTTATATCCATCAAAGTCTGCTTTATATATTTAGGAACTCCTATATTAGGTGCATAGATATTTATGATGGTTATATATTCCTATTGGATTGCTCCCTTTATCATGTAGTGACCTTCTTTATCTCTTACTATAGCCTTGGTTTTACAGTTCATTTTGTCAGATATAAGTATTGCTACCCCAGCTTTATTTTCATTTCCATTTGCATGAAATATTTTTTTCCATTCTTTTACCTTCAGTCTATGTGCATCTTTTGTTTTAAGGTGTGTCTCTTGTAGACAGCATATGTATGGGTCCTGTTTTCTTATCCATGCAGCTACCCTATGTCTTTTGATTGGATCATTTAATCCATTTACATTTAAGGTTATTATTTATATGTAGTTGTTTATTGCAATTTTATGTTTTAAAGGTGTATTCCTCTTTTACTATATTCTTTTTCTCCTTTGATCTATTTACAGCAAGCCCTTTAACATTTCCTGCAGCATTGGTTTCGTTTTAATGAATTTTTTGAGTTTTTTTGTTTGTTTGTTTGGTAAGCTTTTTATTTCTCCTTCAATTTTAAATGATAGCCTTGCTGGATAAAGTAGTCTTGGTTTTAGATTCTTGTTCTGCATTACTTTGAATATATGTTGCCATTCCCTTCTGGCCTCAAGTGTTTCTGTTGAGAAGTTGGATGTCATCTTTATTGGAGCTCCTTTATAGATGATAGCCTTTTTTTCCTCTAGCAGCTTTTATTATTTTCTCTTTATCACTTAGCTTTGGTATTTTAATTATGATATGTCTTGGTGTAGATTTCTTTGGGTTTCTCTTTAATGGAGTTCTCTGTGATTTTTGAACTTGTGAGACCATTCCTTGCATCAATTTAGGGAAGTTTTCATCTATGATTTGATTGAGCAAAGTTTCTGTCCTTTGTTCTTTCTCTTCTTTTTCAGGAACCCCTATTATGTGGATGTTATTTCTCTTCATGTTGTCACAGAGCTCTCTTAGAGTTTCCTCAGACTTTGTGAGTTTCTTTTCTTTATTCTGCTCTACTTCCATGCCTTTGTTCATCTTGTCTTCCAACTCACTGATTTGATCCTCAGCTTCATCCATCCTGCTTTTAATTCCTTCCCTTGTGGTCTTCATTTTTGATATTGTATTTGTCATCTCTTACTGATTCTTTTTTAATATTTCAGTGTTCTTTTTTATACTTGCTATCTCTTTATTTAGGTGTTCATAATGACCATCCATTGTTGTTATAAGATCCCTAAGCATCCTAACAATCATTATTCTAAACTCTGCATCTGGAACTTTGGTTATTTCCATATCTCTTGGTTCATTTCCTGGAGGATTCTCTGGTGGTTTCATTTGGATTACACTTTTCTGTATTCTCATTATGTCTGTGTGTTTGGGTGTGTTGTTTGTAGAGCTGGTTGAGTCTAGGCTTGGTTTTGTCTGCCTCCAATTTTGAGTTGTGTTATTTCTAGGTCTTCTTGGGTTGGCCTTAGCTGTAGTGTGTAATCCACTGTGTAATTTGGCTTTTCCAATAGAGCTGCTTTGAAGTCTTAATTTGCTTGTTTTCTTCTCAGTTTTCTTAATTCAGTGGTAGTCTTGTTTATTGATCTCAGCAGGGGGCTTGTTTGAAACTGTATCCAGTAATGCAGTGGGTGTAACCTGAGACTCTGAAGGCCTGATCTGCCAGTTACTCTCTCTGGGGGCGGGGTGCTTTCTCTTCTTCAGTAGTGGAAGGTGTATCTCAGATCTCCATGGAGACCTGAGTTACTGCCCCTCCTCCCCACTTCTTATTTTCAGCTGTGTTTTGTTTTGCTGATTGGAGCTAGAGAGACATCTTGAGATGAGTGACCCGGAACCACTTTAGTCTTGTGTTATGTGGAAGGATCAACCCTTCCCCCAGCTATGGCCGCCTCCAGCACCTCCCCCAGATATGGCCGCCTCCAGCACTGGATTAATCCGCTGCTCAAGTCCTCCCATGCATTCTTCTGTTTGTCACTGGCTGTCTCTCTCTCCCCCTTTCCTTTTGGAAAACAAGGCAGCTCTTTCAACACACCCCTTTCCCAGGTCCCCAGGCAAGTGGCTGTGAGTGATATTTTCTACTGTTTTCCTTGGATTGAGAGCCTTTCTGGGCTCTCAGCCTCACTCCCCCCCTTTGTTCCGTAAGCAGGGGAGGCTCACCACTCCTTGGTGCTCCCCACCAGGCTCAGTGCGGCTTCTTCTTTGCTCTTTGGTTTTTGAGAGCAGTTCTTGTAGTCCATAGTTGTTTTTTCACACTGGTTGTTCCTAAATTAATTTGTAATCCAATTTGGTGGTGTGAGCTGGGAGTCTGTGCATCTGCCTACTCCACTGGCATCTTGTGTCTCTCAGCAAATATTTATTATGCCAACTGTATGCTCACCACTATTTTACGAACCATGTAGCATTGAACAAGACAGCCCCTTGGAACTATAAGGGGATCTCTAGAAATAAATATGAAGTCCAAGGAAACATGAAACATACATGATTTTTGAATGAAAAAGCTCCTGAATGCCAGTGTAACCCATTTGGTGATCCACATCAAGTCTTACCAGGACAAAATTTCTAGTGGGCAAGTCCTCCTATGAAAAATGTCTTTTTCTTTCTTTCTTTCTCTCTTTCTTTCTCTCTTTTTTCTTTCTTTCTTTCTTTCTCTCTTCATTTCTTTTTCTTTATCTCTTTTTCTCCTTTTTTTTTAACAAGAGAAAGATAGGAAAGGAAAGAGATGAGAAGCATCAACTTGTAGTTGCATCACTTTAGTTGTTCATTGATTGCTTCTCATATGTGCCTTGACAGGGGCCTCCAGCTGAGCCAGTGACTTCTTGTGCAAGCCAGCAACTTTGGGCTGAAGCCAGTGAACCCGCACTCGGGCCAGAGACCTCAGGTTTTCCAACCTGGGACCTCAGCATCTCAGTCAGGTCAATGCTCAATCCACTGCACCACCACCAGTCAGGCAAAGAAGAAGGTTGCTTTTAAAGCCATCCCTGGCATTCCATTTTTAACTACCTCTAGGAAAGTACATTCTACAATCATTCACTGAAATTTTATTTATTCACTTTCCATTTTTCCCAGAATTTTCAAGCTGCTATGACCAGAGTTAAACATTGTGTTGTACTGTACTCTGGTGAACACTATTTCACCTAATATAGTTCATTATTAATTATGCATATGGACATTATATTCTAAATTTTAAAAATATCAAAATAGCATGATATTGTAACATGAATATTCTATAGTTTATGATGAAAAGAAAGAAACTCTTGCTTTATACTACCCCCTACCTCACCCCAAGTTAACTCTCTGCTGGGCCTGGTAACTTTGAACCCAGAGTCTCCGTGTTCCATTACATTTTTCAATAAAATAACCCTTCAGTCTTTTGTTCAGGGGCTTAGGGAGCAAAATAGCCACTTGACTGCTGTGGGAGAAGGGAGCTCTAAGGGGTCCAGAAACCTCATCTGAGACTTTCAAACCCCCTTTCCTATTTTCAAGCCATGGCCACACCCCCTCCTCTGGTGCCTGGTGTCTCTGGGGGATTTGTGGAGAAAATGGGCTTTACATTAGTATTCTCCTCAAACTACTATACTCTGTAACTTTCTTCTATTTGCTAAGACAATTCCAATCCAAGCTTCCATTCATCTTTTGTGTCTGTGTGTAAACTATTAAATTTCAAAGTGCACAGTAAAACGAACCTGATAAATATTTAAATTAAAAAAAGAAAACAACGAACCAGCCTGACCAGGCGGTGGCGCAGTGAATAGAGCATCGGACTGGGATGTGGAAGACCCAGGTTTGAGACCCCGAGGTTGCCAGCTTGAGCGTGGGCCCATCTGGCTTGAGCTAAAGCTCGCCAACTTGGACCGAAGGTTCCTGGCTCCAGCAAGGGGTTGCTTGGTCTGCTGAAGGCCTGCGGTCAAGGCACATGTGAGAAAGCAATCAATGAACAACTATGGTGTTGCAATGGCAACAAAAAACTAATGATTGATGCTTCTCACCTCTCTTCGTTCCTGTCTGTCTGTCCCTATCTATCCCTCTCTCTGACTCTCTCTCTGTCCCTGTAAAACAAACAAACAAACAAAAAAACCCCGAACCAATGATTATATTCATTTAACTAGCTTCCAGGTCAAGAAACAGAACATTTCCAGCACCAGAAACCCCTCTTGCCCCTCGCCCCCAAAGGTAACAGCTATTCTATAAATCCATCTCTTTGTATTCATGGCTTTAATTCACCAAGGTTACCTTGAGTGCCAATTCATTAATTAAAATGTTGAACAATGCTAGTCTCAGTGGACCTGCTGGGAATATCATCTAATGTCTCAAGGTGAGCACAGACCCTGGAAGCACACTCTCTGGTTACATTTTTTGCAGAGCAATTCAGTCCTCTACTTAATGCTGCTCATCTAATCTATATCAAAATTTCCTCAGTTTATTGAGTAGATAGAACTACTCGATAGTTCTATTAGAAGACTTCTAAAATAGCTGATTCTCCCCCCTCCAAAAAAAGGCCCCTGAGCTATGTTTTTCTTCCCCATTCCTATTGACTATAGCCAGTCAATAATTTCCCTACTTTGCTTCTGCCTTTATGCTATAAAATCTCTCCCTGAGCTCTTATCAGTGGAGTTCTCCTAACCACTTCTGGGCTTGGCACTGTTCAAATCAACACTTAAAAATTTTAATATGACTGTTTATCTTTTAACAGTACAAAGTAAAAATACTAATCTCTCCACATATGTTTGGGTTCACCTCCCTCTCGCTTTCTCCAGGACTTCTCTTCTTGGGGAATTTTGTCCTTTCTCCTGAATTTTGTCTTTCCCCTACTCTCCCAGTCTCACCAGTATATGAATTGTAACCTGATCTCTTCTTTTTAGAAAAACAAAATAAACAACAACAAAACCCAAATCCAAATGCTCCCATGTGCTCTTTAACCTCCTTCAGATTGGTCTACACAACTGAATTTTCTTCAAACCACTCCAGTCTGGCCTTGGGTCCTATTACTCCATCACACATGCTTTGCTAAGGTCAATGCAGTAATAATGCTGCCCCCCCCCCAAAGATATGTTCAAGTCCAAACCCTTAGACCTGTGAGTTTGAACTTCTTTGGAAAAAAATATGTGATTAAGAATCTTGAGCCTGACCAGGTGGTGGCACAGTGGATAGAGCGTTGGACTGGGACGTGGAGGACTCATGTTTGAAACCTCAAGGTCGCTGGCTTGAGCATGGGCTCTTCCGGCTTGATTGTGGGCTCACCAGCTTGAGCACGGGGTCACTGGCTTGAGTGTAGGATCATAGACATGACCCCATGGTCTATGGCTTGAGCCCAAAGGTCACTGGGTTGAAGACCAAGGTTGCTGACTTGAGCCTAAGGTCGCTAGCTTGAGCAAGGGTCACTTGCTCAGCTGTAGCCCCTCACCCTGACCCCACCCCTCGTTCAAGGCACAGATGAGAAAGCAATCAATGAACAAGCAATCAACAATTAAGATGCTGCAAGGAAGAATTGATGCTTCTCATCTCTCTCCCTTCCTGTCTGTCTGTCCCTGTCTCTGTTTCTGTCAAAAAGAAAAAAAAAAGGAAGAACCTTGAGATCATCCAGGATTTAGGGTTGGCCCTAAGTCCAATGATGTCCTCCTAAGAATAAGACAGTGGGGAATTAGAGACACAGGCAAAACACAAAGGAGAAGTCTCCATGAAGGTGGAGGCAGAAATGGGAGTAATGCATTTATAAGCGAAGGAATTCTAAGGACTGCTAGCCATCACAAGAAACTAGAAGAGGCAAGGAAGGATTCTCTGGAGCCCTTGGAGGAAGTACAGCCTTGCTTAACTTTGGGTTTCTGGTCTCCAGAATTCTGAAAGAATAAATTTGTTAAGCCGCCAATTTGTGGAAACTAATAGTCATCAGTGACCTCTGTGTTGCAAAACCACACACGATACCATATCTATCTTCCATTTTACAGCAGCATTTGACTCAGTTAATTGTTTCTTCCTTGAAACATCTTATTGTCCTGGCTTCCCAGGAACCACTTCCTCTTGGGTTCTCCCTTCTCTCTGAGATTGCTTCATCTTAGGGTTTTTTGCTGGCTTTCTGCTTCGACTTAACTTCGAAATGTCTGCTCTTCTCCCTCTGCATTCTCTCAAGTGATCATATTCAGACCCATGGCCCTACATATCACCCATTTACTAAAGATTCATAAATTGATGCCTCCAATGTAGACTTGCTGACAGCTTCTGTCATGTGTATACTATGCCTTCTTGACATAGAAGTTTAGCTGTTTCATAGTAATCTCATACACACACACACACACACATACATGCACAAAGCAGAGCTTCTAATACAAGATGTTCCTCCACCTGCCCCTTAAAACCCGTTCCTGGTCTGTTGGGTTTTCCACATCCAAAGAAATGGCATCTGCACGCAACACAGTTGCTCTGTCAGAACCTGTGAGCGATTCTTTCCCCTACTTTTGCATCGAATTTCTCGGCAAGTCTTGTTATTTTAATATGTAAATTATATCTTGAATCTATTCACTTCTCTTTATATCGCTGTCACTACCCTGGGTCCACACTAACATTATATCTCACTTGGTCTCTTGCAATAGCTTCCAATCTATTCTCCACACAGCAGCTAGAGTGATCTTTTAACATATCAGATCATGCAGTGTTCCTACTTAAAGCCTTCCAAGGATTCTTGCTGATTTAAGTGCAAAATCCAAACTCCAAGAGCCTCTTGTGATCTTGTCTTATGCCTTCTGCCATCTTTCTCCACAGGCTCCACCCACAGTGGATCTTCTTTAGCCTCTAGAAACTTTTCAAGCTTTTCCTCCCTTGGTCCATCTCTTCCTGGGCCATTAGCTCGCTTCCTCAGGGAAAACTCTGACAGCACTTCCCTCACACACTGTCTGTTTCTCCTATTTTCTCTCTCAGAACCATAGCACTTGCCACAATGGAATTACACATTTGATCATGTGTTTATTTACTGTCTCCCACTGGGCTGCTTACAGAAAGCAGCTGGGACAATGTCTGTTTCTCATCACGAAGCACAGAGCACCTACCTCAGGGGCAGCCTGGGATGCTCCATGAATGGATTCACTCAAATGTATGTCCTAGCAAGAAGGCTAGTCGGGTGAGAACTCATTCACCCAAACAAAACAAAATAAAATCTAAATTTTATAAAAACCCAAGAACGTTGTCTTACAAACATATAAATTATTTTATTTACAAAGCCATGTTACAAATAAAAAAAAAAGCAAAAAAATAAAAATACAATCGCTCACTGGAGAATGCCTCAGGCCTGGTGCTGAACCATGGCAGTACCAATAGATACATCTTTGTTCTTTACTTTCTAAAACTGTAAGCCATGGAATTTACTATTTATACCTACATTAGACTTATTCTGCTTACAACATCACAGGCATGAAATGAATTCTGATAGCACTAATACATAAAGGTGTGGACAAAGAAGGAAAACACTTAATGTTATAAAATATGGATCATAGAAAAGAAACCCACTTCACAAGTGTGGCATTTGTTCAGAATGTTTGGACATGCTTTCTTCAAAATTCCTCTGGAAAAGGTTCTAAAATCAGTAGTAGGAAAGGACAAATGAGCAGGTGCAAATTCTTGTCTGTGCAAAAACAGTTATTTAATATACCCCATGACTGATCAGCTACGTAAAACCCACAGTTTTGTTAAAGTGCCATGGGCTGACAGCATAACAAAATAGAAGGTGTAAATAGAAAATTTCTTTTTTCCTTTTTTAAAACAAGAGTTCACTGAGAATCAGCGATAATAGAATATGCTGTATAAACTATTTTCTACAAAGGTTGATCAGCGTTATTTACAATTGGTACATTGATACAAAAGAAGGCATACAAGTTATCCAAGTCGCTTTGTTTTTATGGCTGACAGGTCTATGCATTGCGTTATGCTTAACAACCAGATCTTCTGAGCCTCTGTGGCTGGCGACAAGTCACAAGATCTTCAGGCAAATGGGGATGTACAGTTATGGGGCTGGGAGAGAGCGCTGAGTGGGGCGGGCAGAACAGAAGTGCGCCAAGGGGCTCAATCACCCTAATAGTGCTTTGAAGGTGGACCAGTGGAGCTCCACTAGAACAAAACCAGAGAACCCTTTGTTTGCGTTCCATTTTCAAGCTGTGAGTTTTGAATTCATCATTATAAAGTAAGCCTGTGGCTGATTGTGAAGGAAAAAATACCATGGGTTTTCCCCTTTTTGCTCAGTTTTCCAGAAATGTCCTCACCTTGGTCAGAGCCAGTCTTTCACCAAGTCAGCAGCATTCAGTGGGGAGTGTAGTTATTTCAGCTCGCAATTCAAGATGTAGAAAGCGAAAAATTTAACCCTATTATTGATTGCTCCTTTAGTCCCTGTCAAGACGTGATTTCTCAGAAGCAGCCACTTCATCTCTCAACTGTTGTTTTCCCTCTTTGAATGTAAGAGTTTATAAATCAGAGGGTTATTTTGTTGCTGAGATATTTTGTCTTTACTCCTGCAAGTTTTACAACTCAAAATAAATTATAAAAAAGACTTCTAAAACCGAACAAGACTAAAATTGTGCAAAAATAACAAAGATATGTACATACTTTCCAGTCTGAAGAAATGTACAATAAAAACATAATTCAAAGAACACTTTAAAAATATAAACATTGCTTAATCTTTCCTAAGTTTCATATTGTTTCTGAACCTATTCTGGTCAGTTAACTCTGTAATATAGTAAAACATAAATTATTACAAAATTAACACTATAAAAATTTACTTTAAGAGTATCTTCTAAGCGTTTTTCAAAGGGTCTAATCTTGTTTATAATTTCTTAAACATTTATAAGTCTTAAATCTGCCTTAACCTTTTTTTAAAAAAGAAAAAGTAACAATATTCCCTTCAATTTGCAGTCTCTTTTTCTCAAGATGTAAATAAACCAGTATGTAAGTGCACTTTTAACACTGTAGAAATAAAAATGAAATAATCTAACTAATGTCCTGGTACCTAATATTAACTCACAATTTAAAGAAAAATCTTCATTTTATATTAAAAGTTTTAGTAATCCTGTAAGAAACACTGCCAGTGCAATTTCATCAATGTAAATCACTCCATTTGCCCCCCCCCCCCCGTGCTAGTAAATCCAATCATGGGTAAAACTTAACAGTAGTCTGATCTCTGGGTTGGGGAATGGGAAAGGAAGGAAAACTTCAGGAAGGGATGAGGGTCTGTGTCCAGCTGCAAACCTGGCTTTCACTTCTGATGTAGGGATGAAGAAAAAATTAGTATCTGTGCCGTGAATCATCTGCAAAGCTACTTAGTGAATAGCACAGAACATTTCTCTTATATTATGAGTTACTTTCATGACTATGGTTCCTTATTAGAGCTTACAATATTGATGTTTCAAAACTCCAGTGTGAACAGTTTCACAGCTACAGGGTTCCAGCTTCTCTTCCCAGTGGCTCTTCCTCACTCTGCAGTGGTTTGGCTTTCCCTCTCTCCTGGGCTGGCTGGGTCTGTGCTGGTGCCTCTGATAGCCAGCCTTCTCTGATGGCACGTTGTACTGACTCACAGGGCCTCATGGCCGAGGGCACAGAGTGGCTGGGCGGTGCTAGCATTTATTCTCACCAGGGATTTGACACATAACCCTCCATGGAAGCTCTCCCCCAGACCTTTCCTTCCTTCCCCTTTTCTCCACTTGTCTAGTCCTGGAGGGGAGCTGTGGGCACCGTGCCTTCTCCAGAGTGGCTTTCTGGGGCCCCTGCCCTTTACCCTGGGGTGCTTTGCTCTGCTGCCCAGTTTTGGGTCCTGTACCCAGAGCCCAGGAAGGGACTGTGGAGCATGAATTCCTAACAAGCTCAGATGACCACAGCCACCCAGTTCCCACCATCTTTTGAGGAGTATCTTCTACTTCCATTGCCTGCTCACTGCTACATCCTGGGCCCATTCCAGACCTGACCCGGTATATCCTCTCTGAGCCGCATAGCCAGACGGTGATATTGGGTAAACCACATCATTAAAAGGTCACTCTTCTCAATTTTACCCTCAGCATCTGGCTCCCACTGTGCTGGTCCGCCACGGAAACCTGCCTGGTGCTCTCAGCCACCCTCCTGCTTCTGCTCTTTCTCCCCAAGTATAGGTTGCTCCACTGCAAAGTCCTGTCACCCGGCACACTGTTCAGAGGGGAGCTTATGAGAGGCAGCTTCTTCTGATGGCGTTGGGGACCAGTGAGTGGCAGGGAGAGGGGATAGGAGAAGAGGGATGGGTAAGGACAAGGAACGGAGCACTGCACGTGCTCCCGACAAGTTTCTGACGACGCCAACCAGTAACAGATGTCTTGCGCCGTCAGCTCCGGCGGCTGGAGCAGGACGTCCTGCAGGAGCAGAACCAGGAGCTGTGAGCGGCCTGAGCTCGGAAGAATGTGCGCACAAGGCAAACGAGACAACGGAAACAAAACACTCGTACGTTTTCTGTAAATCTCAAATTCACGCTCTTTTGCCTTTTTCTTTTTTCTCCAAAACTAAAAATTGGTCATTAAAAAAAGAAGCAGCAAGGCCAGAGCCACAGGCAGGGCCCAGGAAATGGACTCCCTCACTGCCCACTTCCCTCTCTCGCCCCCCTTGGCCTGCTGGGGTGGCATTGGGCTGCCAGGCATTGGTTTGGAAGTGGCTTCATAGTCTTGTTATGGAACAGTCCTTATTCTGCCCGTTCTGTTTGTGGTCTTCTAGAAGAGAAAAGAAAAGCTTAGGATTACCATGCAATTCAAGAACAGAGTGAGATTTCTCATCTATAACAAAAAGGATACCATCTCAACTCCTGCATTCGGCCAAAGGCAGCTGTAATGAGAAGATGGGGGTGGCTGTGAATGACTCCATGAATTAGAGTAGCCACAAAGAACCCAGCTGCGGATGAGTCCTGTGGACATTCAAGGGTTCTCCCAGGAGAGAGGACTGGAGTGAGTGGATCTGCCTTCGTTTTTTTTCTCTCTGAGTTCACTTGCGATGTTTCCTGTCTAACCTACAGATGGCACAGAGAATTACCTAAGGAAGAAGCAGAGGGCTGCAGATGGAGGTTTGGGGTTAAAGTTACTTAGCCTCTTATTTCAGTCACCTTCATCTACAAAATAAAAATATTTATTTTGTCTCTCACAGTGTTTGTTAAAAGGTTTAACTGTATGTAAAGCGTGTTTAACACAGGACCTGCAGAGAAAGGGCTCAACAAATGATAGCCATTATTATTATCATCGTCATCATCACTACACTTGTTAAGGCCGACTGTCAGCATTTTGGGTTCCCACGGGCATGCCTGGAGCTTCAGGTAGGCACACTCTGCTACCTGTGCAGAGGCAGACTGCCCAGCACAAACAGGCCCTGAAAGGGCCACAGTGACTCAAAATAATGGAGACACCCTCCTTAATCTGAGGCTACAAAGATTGTTTCCATATAACTTTCACCCAAACTCTACCCTGGGTTTGTGGGGAAACCCCTCAGGCCAAAATGCAGACAAACACATTGCAGTTTGTTATCTACAGCACATCTAAGACAACACAACACAGAACATATTGGTGTTTTATCAGTCATGTATAACATGCAGAACCCCACCCTGCTCTTTCTGACCTCCTCCAGAGGCACACATACTCCACTGCAGGAAATCATTTATACACTGACTACTCTTACACCTCAAGTTTACAAAAACTCCTAAATCTAAATCTACCCTGTTTCGCACTATGAAACCACACTGTGAATGGTAGCTACAGCTCCCGGGGCCTGGAGAAAGCCCTGGCTGACACCGGCCTTGAGCAAGGGCCTTTGGCAACATCGTCTTACTTAAATTTCACAGCCTCCTTAGAAGGTAGGCACTGATTTTGCCATTCAACAGGTGAAAAAAAAATTAGACTCAGAAAAGCAATCTGCCTAATATTACACAGCTGCTAATAATAATAATAGTAATAGCTAATACTTGTGTATTTGTTATATCAGGCATATCCTAGAGGCTTTATGTGATTAAATGAATGTAATCCTCACAAAAGCTATACGAGGTAAGGGCATTATAATCCCCATCTTAAGGTGAGGAAATTGAAGCACAGAGAAGTAAGTTGCCCAAGAGTATATAGCTAGTAACTACTAGCTTTGGAAGCCAGACAGCTGTGCTCAAACTGGAGATTAGAGCATCCATCCTGATATCCACCTTCTTTCCACCCTGCTGATGACCCTAGTACTCTTGTCCCCCAATAACTTACCTGTCGGCTGTGTCCTGGGCTGGACATGCTCGAAGGGCTGGACTGTGACAAAGCTAGGCTGCTATTTTTCCCAACCTGAAAGACACCAGCGAAGCCTTACTCAGATACACGGGCTGCTTGAGAAAGGCTCATCAATACCATGTTTCACCATGGAGAGGAGAAGGGCTGCATAGTAACATGCTCATTCTCCTCATGTCCACCTGGGACTCATGTTTCCATTTTAAATGGCAGAGAAAATAAAAATATTTCAGGGAGTACTATGATGATGCCGCTCTCTCCCCAGAGGAATGTGTAATGGACGAGAACTCTGAACTGTGCTTCCCATATGTAGATACTGGGAGGCTTAGGGATGAGGACAAAGTCAGCTGGCTAGTGGCCTGGCCCCTCTGGGAGCATTAGCTCTGCAGAGGCCCAACTTTTTTCCATCTGTGGCCAAAGGGTTACACAGACTCCTGCACCTTTGAACTTAGTGCCAGACCCTTGTTTCTAGCCCAGATTCCTTTGGACCAGCTGGGGATAAAAGCCTGGGTCTTTTTCTGGGTCAGTTTTCTCAGCCAGGAGACGCAGTGCATACTTTACTGTCTCTGAGGAAAATAGCAAGATGGCACTGGGCTTCCCCTTCACGTGGGAGGCTGAGCTGGGTCCTTGGACACTGCCTGGGAGCTTGTGGGTGTGGCCACCCACTCCTTCCCTTCCTCACTGACTGTCATTGGCACATCTGGGCTGGGTTCTCATATGAGTACTGCTTCCAGGCAGCTCTTGCCTTTTGCCTACAAAAAGCCAGTCCTTTGCTTTAATTCGACTTTGCATAAAGGCATTAGCCTTACATTCTCAGTCTTTTTGTTCAATTTAATACTTCTGTGGCAAATTCTGGCTTACACCTATCAGATACAATTGAACAGCCCCTCCGTTGGTCCCCAAAGCACATGGTTGCCTTGAATTTCTCAACTTCATGCCATGCTCCTTCCAATCTCCTGAGAGAATCAACAGATTTCAAAGACTTTCCCCAACACTTGGAAATCACGAGTGGTCACCTGGACAAAGCCTTTTCTTAATGGCCTGGTGTTGGGAAAACACCTGTGTTAGGCTTGCTCACTTGTACTTTGCGTGATTAGTGCATAACCAAGTGGCAGAGCCACGTGTGTATAGTCTATGTAAGGCTATGAGTGCGTGCCCTCAGGGCAGATTGTGGACTTCCTGCCCACCACTGTGAGGGGCCATTTTGCTGTCCGTTTGCCTGAGAAGCAGTTTCTCCCTGCCTGTGTGCTTGTCTGCCATTGCATGACTATTAAATGAGGATGACCTGACACTTTCTGGCTCCACAGTTTCTCTACCGTCTGCCCAAATCCAGTGTGAACCTTCCTGGCCTCAGTCACCAGCATTGTACCTGGTAACAAGCATCCAGATACCTCCTGCATTAGAGAACCAATGCAGGCTAGATCCAAGGCAGCTATTAAATTCATCAGCTTTTTGATTTGCTTCCTGATTGGCACTGGTGGAGGCTTGTGTGCTCCTCTCACTGCCTGTGATGCCAGATTCATAGTGTTTACTGAACACTTCCTATGGTCCTGCAGACCAGAGTCAACAGAACAACAGTTAGGCAGTCTAGTAACACAGAGGCAAGGGGGTTAGGAACCCAGATTCCAGAGCCAAATTGGCTGGTTCAAATTCCAGCCCCACTATTTACTTGCTGTGTGACTTTGGGCACATCGCTTAACCTTCCTGTGCCTTAGTTTACTCATCTATAAAAGGAGGGTAATAACAGATAATGATTAAATGAGTTACTATGACCGAGGCACTTAAGTGTTAGTTGCTAGGACTTTATCTAAAATGGGTGACACTACAGCCTTGCTGCTCAGTGTGGCTTGCAAACTAGGGGTCTGTTGGAAATGCAGACTCTCAGGCTTCACCTCAGACCTGTTGACTCAGGTCTGAGTCAGCAGACCCTGGGTCATTTTAACAGATCCCCAGGTAATTCATGTGTACATTCAATTTTTGTAAGTCCTGGCTGTGCCCTCCAACCTGAGACCTGGAGGTGGCAGTGACCCGTAGTTTAGCCTCTGCATAGGGTCCTGTGGGTGCTGGTCCCCCTCCTTCTGCACCACATCTGCTGCAGCTGCAGACGTGCATGAGTGGTTGGCTCTAGTGAGATGCCAGTGTCTCCCCTTCTCTCACCTTGGTCTCAGCTGCAGCTTGTCTGGCCCTTGGGATCCAAACTTGCTGTTTTTCAAGTGTTTACTGTGATTTGTAAATCCCCCTCAACATATTCTCTTTGTGAGGTTTTAATAAACCTCATCTAAAGATGACACAAAACAATAAAACATACCTTTAACAACTACCTCTCATGTCTCCCAAGTCCTCATCCCCAGAAGGGGTTGGGTTTAGGTTCTGGACCACTTAAATCTGTGGTTGTAGACCTGAGCTGCTGCTGCGATCTGCCACAGCCCCCGCATGGGTACGGCCTCAAATAGGCCTGCCCCTGGCCTCGGCCCTCCTGCCAGCCTCCCCCCCCCCACCCCCCCCCCGACTCTGCTCTCTCCTTTGGGCCCAAATGGCATCAGAGTCTGGTGGGGGTGGGGACTTCCTAAGGGGCTTCCTCAGCCTGGGGAGCAGTCTAGACTTGAGAATGTAAACAGAACTGAAGGGAAAGAAACACGGACTCGTCTCGGCCCAAGCCACATTCCATAGCTTTCCTCAAATGCACAGTTCTGTTTGTTTGGCAGCGAATGGCTCTGTGCTAGTTGGTGTGAGTTTTACTTTTGGAAAAAAAGGAGTTGTATAAGTAAGAGGTGGGGAGTTGAGGCAGCCAGGTAAAGTGAGGACAGTCACCTGGAGCCACCCCTAGGTGTGAGCCCGGCTATCATGTAACCTGCCTGGGTCTCACCTCTTACTAAGGGGATGCCAACAGATCAGATAAAATTTTTTGGCAACAGAACTTTAACAAAATAATCCTCAGAACCTCTCTGTGCCTCAGTTTCCCCAGGTGTAAGGTGGTGATAACAATTATACCAACTGCACTGGGTTGTTGTGAGGATTAAGTGTGAAAATATTTACATTGTGCTCAAATAGCACCTAGCACATAAGAGATCACTGGAGAAAGTATTTGTTGAATAAACTGCTCTTAGAGCAGAGGGGGACACTCATCTATGAGGAAAGTGAGACAGAGTCACCTGGCTAAGCAGGGACATTGCCCAGCTCCCCCTGCTCCTGGGTCCCTTACCTGCCGAGAGGAGGTGCTGTTAACGGGATCGGGCATCGGTGTGAGAAGGCTGGGTGGGTTCTTTTTGTGAACGCTATTCATACCAGGCATTTTAGTGATTTTACAGGCCTTGCTACTAGAACTTGAGTTCTTACGCTTTTTTCCTTCTGATTTGTCAAAAGAGAGGGGCAGAGAAGACACGGCATTGTGTGAGGCCAGACAGAGGTCCCCTGCAAGGGAGGGCACTGAGAGGGGACAGGAGTCACTGCTGCTGCCCACTGAGCCCATGTGTCGCCCTATGTCTGTGGGGCCGCTGGGCAGTGAAGTCCGTCCTGAGGGCTCTAGTTTGGCACTGAGTGGGCTCAGCCCATTATTTGAGTTGTGCATGGACAGACTATTATAAGGAGGGGCCACCTGATAGGAGTTCAAAGCCGAACTGGCATTCAGAACACAGTTCTTTTTGTAGGGCCCTGACAATGGAGACAAGAGGGACGTCTGCAAGGAGAATGAGGAGGAGGAGGAAGTCAAGGACTGCGGCTTCCTCTTTTTGTTACTTGGAGATTCATCGCTACGGGCAGACAGGTCTTTGACTTTTGAGGATTTGCTGGTTTTGGTTTTGGATGGCTTGTGGGATGGGGAAGGGATGACGGCTGGTATCGGGGACACAGCGGATGGGGCCTTGAAGGTTGAGTCCATGATGCTGAGGGTTGCAGCCATATGAGGGAAAGCTGTGGTGTGTGACATGAGGGTGCTTGGGTCCGGCGATGTCACAAAAGCTGCGTTTGAGAGCATGGCTGATGTCATTATGTAAGAAGAGGTGAGTCTTGAGCTGATGGGAGCTGAAGGAAGGTACACGGCGCTGGGATTGCTGAAAGGCTGTAACACAGATGCTGGAACAGGGGTGGAGATGTGCGCTGCCGGCGAGGGCATGGGGCTATCTGCTGCAGGAGGGATCTTCCTAGATGTGAGAGAAGAGTGAGAGAGACACAATGAGAAACCAGCATGGCATTCCTCAGAGGCTCAACTGAGTGTGAGCACTAGGGCTACAGAGAGAACCCTGGCAGAAGCAGACTATGGAGATGAGGCCTTGAAGGGTGGCAGAGTCTGATCATGGCCCTTCCCTCTGGCTCCCCCAATGCAGCCTCCAGCAACCTAGTGCCAGCCACTTTCAGGTTCTTTTCTCCATGCTTGGTTACTGGACAATGGCTGGTTTGTTCATGAATAAAATGTGAGCATGATTTAGAATATATATTTCCCCAACCGTAATCTCCTTTTTTTGGGCAGTAATGAAGGTGGTTTTTAATGAGAAGTGGTCATTTCACCCTTAGGTCCTGGCTTGAGGTAAAGAGTGTGAGAACAAGGTCTGCAGCCTGCACACATGGGCCAGTGCAGCCGCTAGCCACAGCCTGTCTCTGCCTCCCCACCCTGCTCTGGACTCCAGATAGAGTGGAAAACACCCCATTTCCTCACAGGCCAGCTTCCTCTAGATTTTCCTGTCTGCAGCCTCTGCTGTATTCCACAGAAAGGCATCTCCATATTATCCTGTGCTTACCGGCTGCTGTTGGCAAGACCATGGAGGCTGCAGGGTGGTAGAGTGTCGAGCGGCTCAGGAAATGATGCAGTGGTCAACTTGCTCAGACCCAGAGCTGATTTTATCCCTGTCTACCCATCCTACCTCAGCGTTTACTCAGAGGAGCTATACTTGGGGTGTGGCTGCCCCTCAACAGGTCTTCTTGTGATAGGAAGGGATAAGAGTACAGGGACCCTCATGTATCCAGAGAAGGGGGTCAGAAATTTCTTATTTTTTCTGAAGACAAATGCAGGATATGAGTATAGGAGAACATATGGACGGGAAGGTCTTCCTGAGGCTGGGGTGCCTAGGGGCAAACCCCCTGCCTCTTACAGTATGTGGAGCCGATACCAGCACCAGGTGGTGGGTAGGTCACTCTTGGGGCCTCCAGGTAAACTCCATCTTTTGGTTTGTGCTGGAAACAGCTCCCACTTCTGAACCACGGCCTGCGTTGATGTTGCTGCTATTCTGGGAACAAGGAGGAGCACAGAGGCCTTGGGGTCACCATTTGTTCATTTGCAGGAAGGAATACTGACCAGAGGATCCAGGTGACTATTATCAAACTGGCTCTCTTTTGTTTCTCACCTGGCCCCCCTCCCTGTGTCCCCTGTGAATAATTTCCAGTATAGCTGGGGCACCCCAGCAGTTAGAAATTTGCTCTCCTTCTTCGAAAGCAGTGCTTGAAGGTGGCAGGCTTGGGGCCTGTACCCCGGGAGCCTGGAGCAAGGTGTGAGATCGGACTCCTCTAGTCCCCTCTGTCCTCTCAGCTGTGGCATTAGGAAAGTGGCCCTGCTGACAGAGACTGCCTCTCCTAGTGCTGCTCTCTCTGAGGACTCGGCTTTCTGCCTGCACCTGGTGAAATGTGGCTCCATCTTTAGGGTGGAATCCAGAGGAACCCTTGAATACAGATGAACAGAGTCCTTGAAAACATCAGGCCGAGATCAAAGATAAGAGAAAAAGGCTGCCAAACCCACTGTGGCCATGATGGTGTTTCAAAATCTACTTTCTCTCAAGCCTAAACAATGTAGAAGATCCCATCAGCACTGAACAAGTGCTGCATTTGTACTTACTGCAATGAGTAAATGAGTGGACGGACGGATGGATGGATGGATGGGTGGACGGGTGAGCAGGTGAATTCTCTGTAGCAATATAATTATGCATGCTGGGTAAGGACTTTCATATAGTCAGATCAGAAGGTCTAAACATGCCCATAGAACTGTCTGGTACTGCACAACCCCTCCTAACAGCACCAGGGAACATCTCTCAGCACGTGCGGCCTCTGCACATTTGCCTGCTATCTGAGCTGCCTTGATGTGGACTGCAGGCCTACTCAACCTTCCCTTTACTCAAGTTTCTTACCAGCTAAAGTCTGGCTAGAAATACATGTGGGCAGAGGTTTGGCAGTTACTTCTAATAAAAAGTTATTTACAAATACCAGATGGCTCATTTAGAAAAGACCTCATTCAATGACCTTAACTGGGATTGACTCTGAATGTCTCAATTTGTAATTTCCCCATTCAATAATATAAATTCGTGCTTCAGCTTGTGCTGACAGCAGAGCTGAAGTGCTGAACCTTGCCTTGCTGACATCAGGGGCTTGGGACAGGGGCTGTTTTTAGGCATACTTTCTTCCCCTTTCCTTCCTGCCCTACTGATCACGAGTAGATGGCAGAGGCAGCAGGAGGCAGGAAGGTGCATGGAAAGGCCCTGTGGCTACTCACTGTCCCAGGGACCCCTTTCCTCCCATGCTAAGCAGTTTATGTGTCTGACTAGAAGCCAAATGGCAGTGGGTTTCACCTTTGCGGGCTGTGCTTGGTTTAAGTTTTGCACGCTGGCCTAGGGAAGTCCCATAAAAAGCCCACAGATGTGAATAAATTACTGACAGTGCCCATCCTCCCCTGCCAATTGGCATGGAGCTCCAGATGCTGACCTGGCTGAAAGAGAATACTGTGTTGGCGTCTCCTGATGCAGAGTTAAATGCTTGTTAAAGAAAAAAGAGTCTTGGCCGTTTCTTTTCTTCCTAATGTCTTCCACGCCCTCATCGGCTGCCATCCCTCCAGGTTCGGGCCCATCCGGGCCTGGGATTTGGGCAGCAAGGTTGAGAGGGCAGCGGGGTGCTACGCTTTCCAGAGTTGACACCCAGGCAGCCCCAATGTTGCTCAGTGACAGTAGATTTGTTAGGCAAGTCCTGAAAAGGGGGGAGGGACCTGATGCCCTGTGGCTCGGGTTTCTGTGCCTGAGGAGGAAAGGAATATGGAGCTTGAGCTGATAGGACACCAGGTAGTGAAATACAGATCAACACATCCTTCCACGTGCTGGGTTTACACTTCCACACACAGGAGAGCAGAGAGCTGCAAGAACCAGCAGGCTGGCCGCCATCTTGGGGAACAATCGCAGACAGCTAATTCACAAGTAACCACAACCATGGTAACCCCGCATGCAGTGCCAGTTTGCTGTTCTTTAGGATGGATGCAAATAGGTATCAAGGTACCTTTTAGATACACTGGGCAGTCACTTAAATGGGAAGAAATGATAACCTTCTCTTGTGGCCCTTTCCTACTTTATAGGCAGTGTTAATATTTAGTCTTAAATCCACCATGACAACTTATTGCAGACAATGGAGCTTACTCCTCCTAAAAGTTCAGGTCTAGAAGCTCTTTGGGCATCATGATGAAAAGAGGCATCACAGCTGCCTGGGAGCAGGCAAATGTTGAATTCTGTTTCCATCCCCACTGCCAGGACCTTCTCATTCCCAAGAATGTCTTCTTTGCCTTTACTGGGCAGGGTGAGAGGTTCATAGTCAGCTTTCTTAAACAAGCTGGGCTTAGATGTGAGGGAACAAGCAATGATTCTATTGCACTATGCAATAGAATCTTAAGAGCTCACCTTTGTAGGATTGCGGGGTGGGCTACCCAGCAGATTGGTCTTATATTATCAAGTGGCCAGAATGACAGTTTCTTTTCTTTTTTTTTTTTTGAGAGAGAAAGAGAGAGAGAGAGAGAGAGAACAGATAGACAGACATACAGGAAGACAGGATAGACAGGAAGGGAGAGATGAGAAGCATCAACTCATAGCTGCGGCACTTTAGCTGTTCATTGATTGCTTTCTCATATGTGCCCTGACTTGAATTGGGCGGGGAGCTCCAGCTGAGCCAGTGACCCCTTGTTCAAGCCAGCGACCTTGGGCACAAGCCAGTGACCATGAGGTCACGTCTATAATCCCATGCTCAAACCAGTGACCCTGTGCTCAAGCGTGATGAGCCCGTGCACAAACCGGTGAACTATGGGTTTCAAACCTGGGTCCTCAGTGTCCCAGGTCAACACTCTGTCGACTGCACCACCACCTGGTCAGGCTTGTTTATTTTACTTTTTTTCTTAGAGAGTGAGAGAGAGAGAAAAAGAGAGAGAGGGAGGGAGAGGGAGGGAGGGAGAGAGAAGAGAAATGAGAAACATCCATTTGTAGTTGCATCACTTTTTAGTAGTTGTTTGCTTCTCATATGTGCCTTGACCAGGGGATCTTAAGCCATCATCCCTTCCTTAAGCCAGCAACCTTGCACTTAAGCCAGTGACTTTGGGCTTCCAGCCAGCAACCTTTGGGCTCATGTCAGTGATCTTGGGATCATGTTGATGACCCCATGCTCAAGCTGGTGAGCCCATGGTCAAACTGGAGACCTTCAGGTTTTGAACCTGGGACCTCAGTATCTCAGGTCAATGCTCGATCCACTGCAACACCACCAGTCAGGTCAGAATGGCAGTTTCTTAGTGGTTTGAGAGGGTCTAGCCTGTCATTCCTTCACAACAGCATTTTTCTAAATCAAGAAAGTTTCCTCCTTTTTTTATGAAACTCCTATGAAAATGTAAAACATGGGGAGGTGCTGGAGAATAAAGGGACATTACAGAAATGAAATGGGAGCATGAGTTTAGGTTAGAAGTGTGAGTGGAGGTGAGGAGAGAGTTCTAAGGAGCTGGGAAGGGCCAAAGACAAGCTTAACTAACTTCACAACATTGCCCAGGATCTGCCCTGATGTACATATTTTTTCATAGGACATTAAGCAATTAGAAATTGGTCCATAATCATTACAAAATTTTTAGTATTGACATTATAGCCCTAACATTACAAACAAAAAAGTAGCCTGAATATCCTTAGATATTCTTACTAGATGTTTATCATTGTTAGATAAATCACATCTTATCTACTACCCTTTTAATTTAGAAGATTATCAACACAAAAATGATCCCAGAAGACAAAATATAATTAATAACACACATTGTATGTGTCTCTGAAAAACTGTAGGCAAGCCATTAAGGAGAGTTGACATTTAAGAATTAATTGTGAATCCTGATTTTAGAATCACTTTGTTCTATGAAAAGCCAGCTGCTGATACTCATTTTGAAAGTTGGGGTTCAGGTAGCTGTGGGGTAGCTCTGATCTTATATTGTACAAAAACTGCTCACTTACTTCCACATCTGTGAATTCAAGTGTTTTTCTACCATGGAGTTTAGTGCGAATCGAAAACGATCCCATCTTCTATCAAACACATAGTACCCTCGTCCCATGAGGCGACTCCCGAATGAGCAAAACTGTGAGGAAAAATAACATTTTAATTTTTATTACAGGTTAATAGCTAATATAAACTATACAGAGAAAAATAACATTTGCATAAAAACACACAGGGGTACAATTTCACTCAAAGTAAAGAAGCATATAGCACTGAAGCCAAAAATATTTCTGTGGTGCTTTCGTTTGAGAGCTCTAGATTTTCTGCAGAACCTCACAGTATGCCTCAACAATAGGAACATTTAATTTCCTATGGCACTGAGGGCTACTCGTTCTCAACATCTGGGACTGAGCCAACAGTTTGGGTTGAAAAAACCCAAACCAACAACAGCCAGCAACCGGGATGATTTTTCAGCACCACCTTCTTATTGAATCGTCCATCTTCTTAAGGACCTTCATATGTCCTTGCTTCTTATCACAGTAATGGGAACAACTCATTTTGATGTCCTTGTGCCAACTGGTCATACCTTTCCTATCTGCTGTCAACAGAGACACTTCACTTCTAGCTAGGCTACACCCCTGCTTTCCTAGTCTCAACCCCCTCTCCTCTCACCAGCACTCGCAGGCTCCCTGGGACACATCCCTGCCTCCAAACTTGTCCTCTTGCTGTTCTGTCTGCCTGCCTTCTTCCCTCTTCTCTGTCAATCCCGATTCTCCCATGCCTCACTGCCCTAGTCAAGACTCATTTCCAATGGCCTTTATTTGAGAACCTTGCCACTGTGAACTCCCACGGCACACATATTGCATACTTTATTACATTTTGCCTTGGAATCACTACGTGGTTTTAAGTTATATGTATAGTCGTCCCTCGCCATATCCAGGTCTCACTATATCATGGATTTTAAAATCGTAAAGTATATCCAATTTTCTATCGCGGATTTTTCTATCATGGGATTTTGAGGTATATAGGTATTTTTATATATTTATTATTTTAATTATTTTTGTGGTAAAATAAGCAAAATAAGTGTGGGAAAAGTTAGTAACAGTGTGGGAAAGGTTTATAAGAGTGTGGGAGGGCCTGACCAGGCAGTGACGCAATGAAAGGTGTTGGACTGGGATGCAGAGGACCAGGTTCGAAACCCGAGGTCACCAGCTTGAGTGCGGGCTCATAGACGTGACCCCATGGTCATTAGCTTAAGCCCAAAAGTCACTGGTTTGAGCAAGGGGTCACCCACTCTGCTGTAGCCCCCTGGCCAAGGCACATATGAGAAAGCAATCAGTAAACAACTAAGGTGCCTCAACAAAGAATTCATGCTTCTCATTTCTCTCCCTCCCTGTCTGTCTGTCCCTATCTGTCCTTCTCTCTGACTCTTTATGTCTCTGTCAAAAAAAATAAAAAGAGTGTGGGGAGGGTTTATAAAGCCTTAAAATATATATAAATAATAAAATAAATATAAGGTTGCTACTTTGCCAATTTTCACCTATTGCAGGGGTGAAACCTCTGTGATAGACGAGGGACCACTGTAATGCCTATGTGCCTAACTTGATTAAAAAATGTATAAAAATCAAGGACCCAGTTGTCTTGTTCTTCAACATGGGGATAGTAGGGACTTGGGTTAAATGATGGATTGGAGGGCTATGGTCCCACAAAATGTTTAAATCAAACCATCACATTAAAATATATGACTAAAACATGGACAATTAGATGTTTAATAAACATCATTTTATTATGATGTTAGGGTAACCAGAAATGCAAAAAGCAGCCTCTGAGAAGGTGACATTTGGCTGGTCTAGAGCTCAGATGAGTCTGCAAATGACTCCATAACTCAAATGCAGCTTCTCTCCCTTTCGCCAGGTCTCCCAGCAGCTCCTGGCCTCCATCCCAGACACAGCGCTGCATTGGCACCCATTCCACAAACCCTTCCTGGAACCAACCTTTGCAACAGTTCTCAGCAGCAAATGCAAGACATTCCCTTTGTTTTGTTTCTGCTTATGTTTGGGGGTTTTGCACCAAAGTCTTGCCACCCATTAAATCTTGTACTTCTGAAGAAAAACTCTTCTCTGCACTTTCATATTAAGTGCTTACTGACCAAAAGAGGAAACACACAAAAGAAATGGTTCCCAGGATCACATGGAGCTCTTCCAGGTCTAGACATTTTTTTTCTTCTGTCATCCCAGTTGCTGAAGACACACTGAATGGGTGTTCATTACAAATATTATTTAATGTGACAATAGAACATGAGAGAAAGGACAAAGTGAAGAAACAGCTTCATGGCTTTTCCATTTAAATCCTCAGACATTAAGGGCACACAAATGCACTGTACCCAGCATTGAGCAAGCCCTCCGTAGCCTGGCAGGTTGTCATCAGGACAGACATCTTAATGTGCTCCTGGCTCTGACCTTCTGGTAGAGCTCAGTCTCTCTTTCTGAGTTAGAAGCTGGAAACACCTTTTTGTCTTTGCTACCTACATTTTTAATTTCATGGAGATGCAAGGCCAGATGCCTGAGAGGCTCTTGTCCCAGGTTGCATACTGTGCACTTGACAGAGCTGCAGGTCCTCACTGCTCCACTGTGGCAGACTCCACAGGTTGTTAGTCTCATCAATTGCCACCCCACTCCTACCTCTCTCCCTATCTTTTCCTTGCTAACAGGATCACACTTTTGTTCTGATAGCTGACATGGAGTAGTGAGCAGGGACGGTGGGTTTCTTTCCAAAACCATGTGATAAATGTGCCTGGCTCCAGCCCATGTCACGGAAGTCCCATCCTTCTCTGCTGTCGAGTGGTATAGGGGTGGGCATGTGACCCACTTCTGGTAGATGTAAGGGGAAATCTGCTGGGGGGTTCACAGGAAGATTCTCTTCTCTATGAAAGAAGATAGCATCTTAGGGCAAGACTCCCTTTCTGTTTGTCCCTTTCCATCCTATGTAAAGTGCTACTGGGTGGGGACTGGGGCTGTGGCAGATACACAGAGAGGACTTGTGAAAGGTGAAGAGGGTTGCAGAGAGTGACTCTCAGCTTCGAACCACCTACCTCTAGATTTCTTGTTATATGAGATAATCAAATGACTGTAGGGGACATACTGTATGAGCTGAGTTTTCTATGACAGGCAATTAAAGGCATTCCTAATTATCTCTCACTATTTCTAAATTAGCCAGGCTATTATGAACCACAGGTCACCATCGTTCCCATCAACAGTAAGTGATTTTGGCCTTCATGCATCTCACAGACGGAAGGCAGCAGGGCATCCTTCTATCTGGCTGCAGGGTTGATTATTTCACCTACACAGTCCAGGAGTTCTCGGAAGAGTCAAAAACTATTCCTACAGGGCTCAAGCTGGCACCAGAGCAACTCAGCTACATGATCCCCTGTTCCAGGCCCCCAGCATTCAGCTCACCGATGGCAGCACCAGGCATCTTCTTCTCAAGTGCTTGCACAACAAATGTAAACAAGTCTCCTTCTCACCCTCCTTATGCTTCCCTCCTTGATTCCAGTGATCTGAATTGTTCAAGTGGACTCTTTTGAGGATTAGGAAGAAAATGACCTTTCTGTTCATTAGCAATCATGGTGACATGAAATGCCTCCTTCTTTCCTTAATACACACTCACACATAAACTCAGTACCAGTTCCATATGGCCACATGTTCTAATAACAATAAAACTCAGAGCCAACAGGGGAGAAAACGAGCTAGGGCTGGCACCTGGCCCACTCTAAGACAGATGGTTCCTGATACAGGTGAGCTAGACTAACTCTTGAACTCAGAGGCTCTGTTTTTAGATGGGCAAATCCGGAAGGTCAGCTCCCCAGTGTACTTACATGAACACCATTTCTCAGGCTTCATTGCTTCAAGGTAGACCATGAACACTCAGGTATTTAAAGGATTATAATCAGCTGGGAGCCCTTTCCCTTCCTTCTGTGATTTTTTTTTTAATTTGATTTTTTAAATTTTATTCATTTTTAGAGAGGAGACACAGAGTGAGTGAGAGAAAGAGAGAGAGAGAGAGAGAGAGAGAGAGAGAGAAAGGGGGGAGGAGCTGGAAGCATCAACTCCCATATGTGCCTTGACCAGACCAGTGCAGGGATTTGAACTGGCGACCTCAGTGTTCCCAGGTCGACGCTTTATCCACTGCACCACCAGAGGTCAGGCGCCTTCTGTGATTTTTAAGCATAGTTCTTCCCTGACCCCCGACTCCTTTAAGCATATTTCTAAGACAATCATTCAACCTCAGGATAAGCCTTTTCGTAAAACACTGTGCTGGTGACCTCTCCTTAGGAATGTGTGCCCTCTGACATGGTTACCTAAATACCTACAAGATGTGGGGGAAATGCACGGAGGGAAACATCAGACGGCCTACCGCAAGAGGTCTGGGGTGATGAGTGGAGAAATGACAGTCTAATTTGTCGGATTCCTCGGCTCCGTCCATCTCCCCTTCATCACTTGACAGTCGGCTGGTGAGGTCACTTCCCGCTGGGGGCAGAGGAGGCTCCGTAGTGTAGCCACTGTGACTGGAAGAGGTGGTGCTGCTTATGCTATTTGCAGATGATGGTCTAAGGGCAAGAGAAAATGAACAGAATGAAGCTTTCTGAGGTAACAAGACCCATGCAGTTCAACAGAACTCAGAAGGCATCCCAATTAGCCTTTCCAGGTCGGGGGCCAACTTGCACAAGGGAACACTCAGGTTAAGGGGATGAGCAGTGACCAGCTCTCCACAGATCTGGTGAAGCTGAGGCTCTGCCCTACTCAACCCGGGCATCAGGGAAAATACCAACAGTGGAGGTGGAACGTAAGATACAGTACCGTGATAGTCTTCTGTGAGTTCAGTCATAGCTATTAAACCACTTGTATGTAAGTAATCTGCACTTGCCATGTAGTTGCTTCTCTTTGAAAGTGGAACTTGATATGAAGATCAACCAGGGAAACAAGTTCAAACAAACTGACAAAATATCAGTAATGATGAAAGACAGCCCCACAAACATTTTTTTGCTACTAAACTATGGCTTTATGAGATTGTTATCATACTGACATGAAAAAAAGTTTTGTCCCAAGATGGGGCCACAAGTCCCTTTCCCCATAGCCAGGCCAGTCTTTTAATATCAAGCCATGTGTAGTTTAATTGTATCTTCTGTGGATGGCAAGGCATTAGACCCTCCTGCTGGTATGGTTGGGCTCACAGCAGGTGTTGAAAAAATATGCTTCCCCATGAAGGAATAAATGAGTTCCATATGTATAAATAATTCAGCAGATCTCACCTCGGTTATAGCTAAGCTTATAAAAAGGCAAGGTCTCAGTAGGAGGTAGAACTGCATGCTTCCTAAACAGTAAAAACCAAACAGAACAAACACATCCGTGATGGAAGTGTTAGAAGAGAAATAACCAATGTTAGATGGTAATTGTTTCTACTGTTCCTCTAATTTCATTAGGTGATTGACCAGGGAGGAAGATGGGAAGAAAAAGAAGTTTTGAAGAAAAGAAAATCAAGATCCTTAAAAAAATGGTTTTCTGCATTCTTCTTTGAAAGCTGCCCTTCAAGTCCCACAAGGCAACACTGGGTTAGTCTCCCTTCTGTGTTCGCACTCTGGAGTCTTTGTTACTATGAAATCTTTCCAGGTATGAAATACCTGAGTTCTAACCAGATCTCAAAAGTACAGTCAGTTAAAAACAAAGCCACAAAGGTGAATAACTCAAATGGCCACCAATAGACAAATGGGTAAACAAAATATGGTATATCCATACAAAATATGTATTAGTTAAGTCTTAAAAAAGAAAACAATGAAATTCTGATACATGCTATGACATGGATGAACCATGAAGACATTATGCTAGGGGAAATATGCCAGTCACAAGGAACAAATATTGTATGATTCCTTTTATACAAGACACCTAGAATAGTTAAATCCATAGAGAAAATGTAAAACAGCAGTTCCCAGGCCAGGGTGGGAGGGTGGAGTTTGCGTTTAGTGAGTATAGAGGTTCCTTGTGGGAGGATGAAAAGTTCTGGAGGTGGTGGTGTTGGCTGCCCACAATGTAAATATACTTAATGTTACCAAACTGTACACTTAGAAATGGTTAACATGGTAAATTTTGTTATGCATATTTTACCACAATAAAAAACACACAAAAAATCCCCAAACCAAGCAGGTAGTTTTTCAGTTATTACAAGAATTCCGTAAGTATGACAGTTTGTTATGGACTATCACCTTCCCACATTTATAACAACAAAGATGCCATTCACTCTGCATGTTAAAAGTCTGCAGTCCAAAAAAAAAAAAAGTCTGCAGTCCAGAGGCCATGTTTCCCCAGGGGCACTCCTGGACACCCGCCCTCCTGTTCCAAAGGGGCAACTACACTATTGTCTGTTTATAGCTGAAGACACAAATAGTAAGACAATTTTGATGAAACATATAAAGAAAAAAAATAGCATCCATAATCCTGCCACTCAAGATCAACTGCTATTACCATTTTGATTTATATCCTTCCAGATGTCTTTTCTGTGCATACACAGGAACATTTTAAAGCAAAAACTGGACCACACTATACATACTATTTTGAGATATGGTTGTTTTTTTTAAAACCTGGTAATATTGTAGAAATCTTTCCATATGTAAAACTATGTCATCTTTTAAAAATATTCTCTAGTATTCCATAGTATGGATACATCTCAGTTTACTTAACCAGTACATTGATGGACATTTATGTTGTTCCCAAACTTTCTAGTAAGCTCTTTTTTGAAGCCTTCTCCAACAGCCTAGGCAGGACCTCCCTGCCCTGCAGGAGATAAAAGTGAGCAGGATTTTGTTAACTGTGATAATAGTATTATGAGTACACAGAAAATGATCTTTACCTTTTAAATATGCATTTGGAAGTCTTTAGAGGTAAAATGCCATACTACCTGCAATTTACTTCAAAATATTGATGAAAGAAATATAATGGCAAAACCTGAATATTATAATTATTCAAACTAGGTATATGGGTGTTGATCATATTATACTCTTTCCTTTTCTGTACATGGGAAAAATTTAATAACTAAAAGTAAAAAAAGAAAAAGAAAAAGAAAAGAAAGTGAGCTAGTGGTACATGTACTTTCTGTGTAAGAAAGTGGTGGAAGAACTTCCTGTTAAGTGGGACAGATAGATTGAACACTTATCTCCTCTCCCTCCCAACACCCTACTAAAATCACAGTAAAGGGACAGAAAAGGCATCAACCCCAAGGAACAAAAGATTTGCGGAAATATGATGACAGTCATAGTGATAACTTCCAGCCTCCATTTAACCCCCAAACCAATAATGAAATCGCATTCATCTTGCTAGTGACTGGTTTAAAAAAAGACATGAGAAATAAAAGAAAATGTATTATTTTGGGAAAAAGCTTTTGCAAAGATTTTTCTCACCTTTAAAAAGATACTGAAAGAAAAGGTGGTTTGATTACACCTTCACTGAACCTGTGTTATCTAGATACCTAAAAGTGTTGCATCCACCTTGCTATATAGACTTTGAGGACTTTGGAGCCTGAAAAGTGTGGAATGAAGAAAGGGCAAAGAGGCAGAGCCAATTCCTGATCCCTGGGGATTGGTGTCCTTTCACTTCTGGATTTGTCTCCTGCAATTAAAAATTTCCTAATTATTTAAGCATTTACTAAGACTAGGTTTAGCCCTGGCTAAGTAGCTTGGTTGGTCAGAGCATCATTCCGAAGTATGAAGGTTACTAGTTTAATTCTCGGTCAGGGCACATAAGGAACAAATTAATGTTCCTGTCTCTCTCACTCCCTCCCTTCCTCTCTTTAAAATCAATAAAACAAACATTAAAAAACATTAAAAATAATACTAGGTTTTATGCAAATAAATAAGTGGGACTACATCAAGCTAAAAAGTTTTTGCAAAGCTGAGGAAACCATCAACAAAATGAAAAGACAACCCACTGAATGAAGAACATATTTGCCAATGATACATTTGATAAGAGGGTTAATATCCAAAATTTATAAAGAATTCATACAACTCAACATCAAAAAACAAACAACTCAATGAAAAAATGGGGAGAGGACCTGAATAGACACTTCTCTACAGATAGTCAACAGACATGAAAAGATGTTCAATGAAACTAATCATCAGAGAAATGCAAATTAGAAGCACAATGGGATATCACCTTACACCTCTCAGAATGGCAGTCAGCAATAAACCAACAAATAACAAGTACTGGCCAAGGATGTGGAGAAAAAGGAACCCTAGTGCATCATTGGTGGGAATGCAGATTGGTGCAGTCAGTATGGAAAAAGGTATGGAGGTTCCTCAAATAATTAAAAATGGAACTGCCTTTTGACCCTGAGATTCCACTTCTGGGAATATATCCCAAGAAACCCAAAACACTAATTCAAAAGAATATATGCACCCCTCTATTCATTGCAACATTATTTACAATAGCCAAGCTATGGAAACAACCAAAGTACCCATCATTAGACGAGTGAAAGAAAAAGTGTGGTACATATATACACTGGAATATTACTCAGCCATAAGAAAAGAATGAGCCTGACCAGGCGGTGGTGCAGTGGATAGAGCATCGGAATAGGATGCAGAGGACCCAGGTTTGAGGCTCCGAGGTCACAGGCTTGAGCGCAGGCTCACCAGCTTGAGTGCGAGGTCGCTGGCTTGAGTGTGGGATCATAGACATGACCCTATGGTTACTAGCTTAAGCCCAAAGGTCGCTGACTTGAAGCCCAAGGCTGCTGGCTTGAGCAAGGGATCACTCGCTCTGCTGTAGCCCCCTGGCCAAAGCACATATGAGAAAGCAATTAATGAACAACTAAGGAGTCACAACAAAGATCTGATGCTTCTCATCTCTTTCCCTTCCTGTCTGTCTGTCCCTATCTGTCCCTCTCTCTGTCTCTATCACACACACACACACACACACACACACACACACACACACACACACACACACACACACATACACACAGAGAGAGAGAGAGAGAGAGAGAGAGAGAGAGAGAGAGAATGAAATCTTACCATTGGCAACAGCCTGAATACCTAGAGGGTATATTCTAAATGAAATAAGACAGAAAGACAAACACCACCTGATTTCACTTATATGTGGAATCTAAGGAGCAAAATAAACGAACAAACAAAACAGAAACAGACTCACAGATACAGAGAACAGATTGACGGTTGTCAGAGGGAAGAGGCATTGGGGTTCTGAGTGACAAAAGGTGAAGGAATTAAAAGGTACAAATTGGTAGTCACAAAATTGTCATGGGGATGTAAAGTACAGCACAAGGAACATAGTCAATAATACTGTAATAACTATGTACAGTACCAGGTGGGTACTGGAAATCTTGGAGGGAGCACTTTGTAGTATTTGATTATCTAACCACTATGTTGTACACATGAAATTAATACAACATAATACTGAATGTAAATTGTATTTTAAAAAAAAGACTAGGTTATGCTACTTGCACATGAAGAATCCTAACTGATAAAAGTGTGGAGGAGAGATTTTAACATATTTTCAGGAGACAGAATATGGGTGGAGAATGTTGACTGAGAAATGAGAAAGGAATGGACCTACCACAGAGCCTTTGAGAAGGAGGGCTCCTGGCGCTACCATGAGCTGCAAGTCAAGGGCGATCTGAGAACTAAACAGAGTAGGGGAGCTGAACTTCTTCATATGTGGTCAATGGACCTACAAGCATCACTACCTCAGACACCAGGTGTCTCACCATCTGCCAGGAGCTCCCTCCCCCTCCACTCAGCTCTCCATCCAGGGAACAAAGGCTTCTTCTCTAAAGAAGCTGAACTGGGGAGCCTAGAAATCAGGCTAAGCAGAGATTGGGAGTGAGGCACAGGGCTGGAAACAGGTGACTGTGGCTATTCCTTATTATATCCTTAGTCAGCACTCTCAGAATGCCTATTGCTAGGCATTCTTCCCTTGAGAAACTGAATGACCCAGAGAAAGGATTTCCAGATCTTGCCTTTGGGAATCCTCCAACAAAAGGCTGATTGGTTACCCAATAACCTTTTGGTTGACAGTCCCACACACAGACTTCCAATCAGCCTGTTGGAGCTACTCTTCTAAATATGAATGGTTAGGGATCGCTAAACATTCTCGGAATATCTCCAATATGAGGGTGCTCAACCAAACATGACACACATATGTGAAACAAGCCTGGAGGAAATGAAAATAACGGAGAAGGAGGAAAAACTAAAAAAGACTATCTTAAAAGATGTTAGAAATGTGTTACTTCCGCAAAATGATTTCATAGGCTATTATAAGAAGCAACCAAAAGAAAACAGATCTTAAAAATTTTTAAAGTGAATAGTAACTTGATTATTTAATACAGTTTTGAAGGTAAAGAAAGTCTTTTAGAAACTGAAATATTTTAGGAAGTGGAATAAAATATTAAGAAAGACACCAGGAAAAGAGATGTTAAGACAATCAAAAGATCAAAGTAAAATGACCAACATCCAAACTAATAGGAGATCAAGAAAGAGAATAAAGATAACAGTAGACAGAAAATTATCCAAGATGTAAGATAGGAAAATATCCCAGAAACAGGTGTTTCCAGATTGAAAGGATTCTACTGAGTACAGAGTACAACAAATGAAAAAAAAAAAAAAAAGAAAAAGAAAAAGAAACCTACATTAAGAGTAATCTTTCTGATGTTTCAGAGCCCCAGTCTTTAGAGATAAAAACTGGTCATTGCAAAGAAATAGAAATCAGAATAATATTATACTTCTCAATAAAAACCTTTGATACTAAAGCCAATGGGAAAATGTCTCCAGACTCTGTTGAGAAATGAGTTCAATATAGTTATTTACCCAGAGAGAGTGTCAACTAAGTGTGAGGGTAGAATAAAACATTTTCAAGTACGTAAAGATTCTGAAACTTGACCTCCCATGCAGAAGCTAGTGGAGGAGATATCCCGTCAAAATAAAAAAGCAAACCAAGAGAGAGGGAGGCAGCGGGACACAGGAAATGGAAGATCTAACAGGGAGGTGAAGAGTCCTAGGGTAGTAGGAACTATTGTTTTTCATCCTGTCTTTTGGTGTTATTTGATTTTTGAATTATGTGCCTATATTACTTTGGCTAAAATAAAACAAAAGAATTTAAATATCAAAAATGAAATATTAGTTTGGTTTTCTCTCTGCTAGAGAGGACAAAGTTTCTTGGTCTGCTACTGATAGTACGTAAAAGTTTTCTGCCTTGAAAGCAAAGATTCAGTGTTTTATCAAAATAATTTTCTGTTGTTTTAACCAAGTCCTTGATTACCTAAAAAACTTAATCTCCTCAATAGTAAGAACAATGCTTTGCTAACAATTACATAAACTTCTGTATTTATGTTTGAAATTTTCTATTGCCACTTTGGTTAAATGGATAATTAAGTATTACTTAATAATGACATGATCCTATTTAGTAAGTGTCTAAATCTCTTTATATATCTTGATAAACTTCCAAAAATTTAAGTTATAAATAGATTCTTGACCTGGCAATAACTGAGTTGTTCCACACAACAAAAGATCTGTTTCCTCTTTTATAAAGAGAAATGTTAAACTAATTAGGCTTGTTTTGGTGTGCTGAAATTACGTGGAAAGCATCGTCAAATAAAAAACAAACAGTGAGTCTTCTTTATGTTGTATTTACATGAACATATATTATAAATATACCAAAAATATATTGCTGTAAATCTGACATAGTCTAATATCAGAGGTCTGTCATCAAGTTGGAGTGACACACTGAAACAACTGAACCTGAATATCAGATTGTGGCACATGTGGATGAAGTCCATCCTGCTTCTCCAAAAAATGACCCATTGCCAGACTATTGCCATCCTGATGTTCTTGTAACATGGCAACAGTCTGTTCCTGAATCCGAGAAAGTCAGATGGGTAAACAACACTGTAAATGGAATAAACAGGGTTATGGGAAACCCAAGATGGCTGCCTGGTTAGCCTGGCTCGTTGGTATTTTTCAGGTTTTCGCATTACTCATTCACCATAGTACACTTCAGCTGGACTTCATTCAACTGCCACTTAATTTGTGTTATTTCTTGTTTTTGTATGTATGTTTCTGGATAAGTTGAAGCTTTCCCCTGCCACAGGCTGATGCCCTCATAGTGGGAAAAAAATGGTCAGATAATGTATTTTCCACTTGTGGTATACAATCTCTAGTGATTGGGCACTCATTTTTCCGAGCAAATCATATGAGCCTGGATGGACAGCCTTGCAAATATCTTGGAATTATCAGGCAAAGTCTAGAGAAGCATATAATTGAAAAACTGGATTCAAGTAGAGCAACCTTAATTAGACAGAGCTTAATGAGCTAATGAAAATGGTTACAATTTTTATGACTTTCTGTTTGACATTGTTGATTTTATTTATTTTTTGACAGAGACAGAGAGAGTCAGAGAGAGGGACAGATAGGGACAGACAGACAGGAAGGGAGAGAGATGAGAAGCACCAATTCTTTGTTGCAGCTCCTTAGTTGTTCAGTGATTGCTTTCTCATATGTGCCTTGACCAAGGGGCTACAGCAGAGTGAGTGACCCCTTGCTCAAGCCAGCAACCTTTGGGCACAAGCCAGTGACCATGGGGTCATGTCTATGATCCCATGCTCAAGCCAGCGACTCCTCACTCAAGCTGGATGAGCCCGTGCTCAAGCCAGTGACCTCGGGGTTTCGAACCTGGGTCCTTTGCATCCCAGTATGATGCTCTATCCACTGTGCTACTGCCTGGGCAGGTGACATTGCTCATTTTTTAAAATTCCTTTTGTTTTCCAGATAAAAAGAAACTTGTTTACCTATGACTTAGCAATTTGGTAAATTATACCTCTGTAAGCAAAATTAAAACATTTCTTTATTCTCACTACTTAATCCTTCCAGAATCCAGTAATGAGTATTTTTATTTTCATGTCAATGTGATTATTGCATAAATACAATAAGAATAAGTTAGATTTTATTACCAAGACTTTGACTGGAATGTTTTGTTTGAGAGAGACATGCATAGACTCTGACCAGAACAGCATTTAGATTGACTTTGAAAGCCAGTAAAAATCCCTTTGGGAAAACAGCCTGGTACCTAGTTTACATGGTTCACAGCAGACTTTCCAGGTGAGGAACAATGGTTGCTTCCTAGGAAATGCAAGGAAGGAACCTCAGGACATGTTGGGGACCTCAAGAAGAGAGGGCTCACCCAAATCTATAGGTCCTGCAGGTGAAATCTTATAGCAAGCATGCGGCTTGGCTTTTCAGCCTTGAGAAGCTATTTGAAATTAATCTGAAGATTCCCAAGAAAAAATTCCAGCAAAGCAGGTTTAAAGGGGTTTATATGGTTAATTATTATTCTAGCTGGACTTATCCAAATAATCAGGCCAAGTTTACTGAAACTGGACTTATTTTTTCAGATAAATTAGTCTTAATTTGGCCATCATTGGTAAAAATGGGGGTGATTATAGAGAGACAATTATGTTTCAAAAGGATCTATAATATACCTTTGTGGATATTAGATTCTAGTGCTGCCCATTGTCTTTTGAGTTTTGTTTTACACAATATAAATTTCAGAGGAATTGCCACAAAAGCTCAGGCCTAAACAATCTCAGTGTCGATGCCATGTAAGCCACACAGTTTGCCTGAGTACCTGTTGCAAGCTCAGTCTTAGGGAATTTGACCTATACAGTCAGCTGCTTGGCCTATTTACTGCTCAAGCCCTATGACTTGAACAGACCAGCGTAGAGTCCTTAGCATGGGGGTCCTTAGACAACAGGATTGCTTTAGATTACTTGTGAGCCGAATGGGGAAGTGTTGGGGCAGTGGCCAACTCATCGTGCTTTGGGTCCTGGGGGATGCCCCCTCTAAGGCTTAGGACCAACATGGTACCCGCAATTCTTGTTACTGAAGGGGTGAGCATGTGAGATAAAGGGGCACAATGGTCAGTCAGACCTGACTCCATCTTCAAAGCTAATCTTCTCTCTGAATTGAATCTGGACCTTGGTTGCCCAGTTTTCCTCAATACTGAGGAATAAACGACAAAAGGGGTAACTGTAACAGAGTGAAATGCTTAACCTCTCTGACTCCATCTGGTTCAAGACTGCTTGGTTCCTATGGCCTTCAAGCTAATGGCTTCTGCTTAGCATTGCAAATAGACATGCTAACCAGTAGAGGAATTGTGCTTGTGGCTTAAGGAGATAAGGGAAGTAAGTATATATTATTTATTCAAAATTTGCAGAAATCTTGAGACTGAGACTGGATTTACACAGCAACCAGCACAATCTTCTTCAGACCCCCGCTGGCAGTGCCCAGAGGTCTGTGCCGTCAATCACCTCTTGCCCCTCTCATTTCCCTGTCCTTTGACATAAATAAAGATTGAACTTTGTACTTTCTTAAGATAGATTTGAAGCACCACTAGGGCTCCCATCTTGGTTGGCACCTTCTTGATCAGTAAACCTTTCCTTATTCCAAAAACAAAAGTGGTTGAAACACTCAATAGTAAGTTCTAGTTGCCAAACAAAAGAGGGGAGTTAGGGGAGAATACTGGAGATGAAGATGATCATGGAAGCTCTGTTTTAGAGCAGAATCAGCTTGGAGGGCAAAGACAGAAACATGAATTAATGATGGTATGCACATGTGAACACAGGCACACTGAAGAGGAAGAGATATGAGTCTATTCCTTTTAGGTTTGTTTCATTCAGGATGCATGCACCCTCTTAGTGATGGTGGAGTGGTAGAGGCCTTCAAGAGCTTCCATCCCTGATCACTGCACTCCAGGGTGATACCTGGAGGGTAGTCCACTGGAACCAGCCCATGTCTCAGAAAAAAACATGACTTGGTGAAAAGTGAAGGGGAATGAGGCAACTAGGCATAAGAAAGTGCTGGAAAAGTCACTCAAGTTTGCTAAGCTGCCACCCACCTTTTCTCCCTCAACACAACATTGTCCCATGGCATAAAAACAGTGTATGTGGTGATGGTCCCTGTTCAGTTCCACTCAGGGAAACTTAAAGTCTCCATCCCCACCATCTTGAGGAAGCAGAAGCATCAGTTTATTTGAGTGCTTTGGGGAAGAGAGTGCAAGACAACTGACCTTAACTGAGTCCCTACTATGTGCTAGAAATGCCACATACATTTTCTCATCCAAGTTACACTGCCTGTGTGCATTTAACTATTGTCTACATTTCTCAGATGAGGAAGCAGTTTACAAAGCTAATAAGAGGTGGAAATGAGACTTCATAGCCTCCCATATTGAGAAATGGATGTAGAAAAAGTGCAGAAACAAACATAAGTCAAGGGAAGAAATGACTTATAATTGGCAATAACACTATCTTAATTACCATATTTCCCCATGTATAAGATACACCTTAATTTTGGGGCCCAGAATTAAAAAAAAAGTATTACATAAAGTTATTGAACTCAAGTTTTATTCATTATAAAATTCATACAACTCCTCATCACTGTCAAAACTCCCATCCATTAGCTTTTCCTCATCTGTGTTTGATGAACCACTGTCTTCATATATTGCCTCATCCTCAGTTCCATCTATGGCATTTGAAATGCCACACTTCTTAAATGACTTGACAATGATTTCAATCTTGATATTATTCCAGGATCTTTTCACCCAGGTAAAAACTTCTCCTATAGTTGCTCTCTTCACTCTTCCTGCTGGTGTCAAATTGTCCCCAGAAGACTTCATCCATTGGTTCCATTCATTTCTCATGGCAGCTTTGAAGGGTTTTTTAATGCTGACATCAAGTGTTGGAGCTGGGATGTCAAGCTCCAACACCAGGTATGACGGCAAGTTTTGTTTTCTGCTCTGCAGCAATCTTCTTTGTGTTTTTTGTTATGTGTGCCCTGAATGGATCAAGCACCAATAGGACAGCTTTGCATAAGAGCCCACCTGGTTTCTTTCTCCAAACTTTCTCAAACCAGATCTTCATCCCATCCTGATCCATATAACCCTTGTCATGAATGTGGACAATCACTCCTAGAGGAATGTCTTCTTTTGGCATTGTTTTGTGTTTGAAAATCAGCATAGGAGGCAGCTTGGTTCCGTCAGCATAACAAGTTAGAACTAGTGTATAATGGCTATTTTCATGTCCACTTGTCTTCAGAGTTAGAGTTTTCACCCCCTTCTTACCAACAGTTCTGTTACTTGGGACATCAAATTGAAGAGGGACTTCATCCATATTTGCAATCTGTCCCAACTCAAACTGGTGTGTCTTCCGACACTGAATGACAAAACGATAAAAGTCAAGGACCTTCTGCTCATAGCTTTCAGGCATATTTTGGGCAAGTCTGGTGCGTGTACACATGCTTAGTCCATTCCGTTTCATGAACCAGAAGCACCAATTGTGTCCTCCTTTGAAATCAGTAACTTCTTTTTCATCAGCAGTTCTTCTTGCCTCATGCTGAACCATCTTTGTGGACACAGGAATTCCAATTGCCCTTCGTTCTTCAATCCATATCTTCAATTCTCTCTCTAAATCAGGCCATTTTGCTGACTTGCCTCTCATGGCCTTCTTCTGCCGTGGCGTTTTCAGTAGGGTTTCTTCTTCCCGTAGCCAGTCTCAGATTGATTTCTCAGTTGGAGGAGGACCAAACTTATGTTCAGCAGCATGATTTCCATTCACTTTTGCAAACTGGATCACTTGTAACTTGAATTCAGCACTGTACAATAATCTTTCTGAGCCATTTCTGGGCAGAAAGTGGCAAAACATAACCTACTGTAATATACTTGTAACAAGTGCAAAACAATGAGCACAAAGACAACAAGTGCGAAAAAGTGGAAAATGCAAGTAAAAAATACTACAACCACTGTATAAAACCCACCCAGTTTTTAGATCCCAAATTTTTTGAAAAGGGGTGTGTGTGTCTTATACATGGGGAAATACGGTAGTCATAACTGAAGTTGCTTTCACTCCAGACTTATCTTTGTCTTTTTTCAGGTATCTAGGATGCTCTCCCTCTCCCTCCACTGCCCCTAAGATTCAATGGATGTTGCCGTTTTATACTTCAAGATTAGATGTGTAAGCACCTTCAAGATAGAGGGGATATGTCCAGATTTTGTCAGCACTGGCTTCCATTGCCAGCACTGGCTTCCATTGCCAGCCTCCCCTGCCTCCCAGGTGTCAGAGCCTGGCTTGTGGGAGCCCTGCTCCACCCTCTGCCCTCCTCCTCCTTTCCAACAGAGTCCTGACTGGCCATCCACAGCCCTTGAGGTCTTCGTGGGAAGTAATGTGTTCCCTTCAAATTGGGGGCAAAGAAATAGAAAATATGCATCTGTTATTTAAGGGTTTCCAGGTTAGGGGACAGAGGGCAAGAGGATTAGCAAATGGAAATCAGGTACCATCTAGGATTGTGTATACTTACACTGTTTTCCCAATGAACATCATTCCCACTTACTAACAGCTACCATTATTAGTGCAGTGCTTATTATAATGTTGCTATTTTATCTCACTAAATTTCTTTTTTGACAGAGACAGAGAGAGAGAGTCAGAGAGAGGGACAGATAAGGACAGACAGATAGGAATGGAGAGAGATGAGAAGCATCAATTCTTCATTGAAGTATCTTAGTTGTTCATTGATTGCTTTTTCATCTGTGCCTTTACTGGGGCATTACAGCAGAGCGAGTGACCCCTTGCTCAAGCCAGTGACCTTGGACTCAAGTCAGTGACCTTGGGCTTCAAGCCAGTGACCTTTGGGCTCAAGCCAGCAATCATGAGGTCATGTCTATGATATCACGCTCAAGCAAGAGACCCCGCGCTCAAGCCAGATGAGCCTGTTCTCAAGCCAGTGACCTCCAGATTTGAACCTGGGTGCTCCGCATCCCAGTATGATGCTCTTTCCACTGTGCTCAGGCTCACAAAATTCTTTCTAGCTTCATTTTATAGATGATCAAGTTGAGACGAGAGAGACTAAGAAACATGATCAGGCCATTTAGTTAGTAAACACAGAGCTGAGATATGTATGCATTTCCTATCTTGTTCTAACCTGTGTTCTCTAACTTTAACTTTTCCATATCGAGACCCAAGTTCCTTTTTAGGAATCCTTGACAAGAATGGGCCGCAGTTCAAGAATATGAAAGCTGAAATATTTTCAAGGTTATCAAAGTAACATACACCTTAATAAATTCATACACCTTAATATTTCCAACAAAATTCATGATTGGAAAAATATTATGATAATTCCATTCATGTGTGATAATACTTTTTTTGCCAATTGTTGATAACTAGTGTAATAGAAATATCTATTATATTTGTAATTAATATGAATAAAATAAATATTTTAGGTTTTATGTGATTATAACATTTAACTCTGATCACAATTTTTCAGTCTCTGATTACATCCTAAGCTAAAACAAGTGAAAGAAGATGTTACCCAGAGTCCACCCTGAGTTTTTGGTGCCTATATCAACTTTGGAAAGTGTTCTCAAAAATTATTGTTAGTAATATTTGTGATGCTTTTCTTTGCCTTCCCCTTCCTCTCAGAGACAGCCCTTTTGCTGATTAACCTTTTTTTCTGTTTATATAAGAGATCACATACATCTGGCCTTCTCTATTAACAAACATTCCTCTGAAAATTAAGCCAGAAAGGAACAAGACGAGAAGCTATTAAGTCTCCATTGCCTGTTTTATTTTTTAACAGGTGCCCCCTGGCTTCTCTGTTAATCAGATACCACAGCTTGGATGAGAACTGCTTCCATCCGCCCTTTTTATTTTTATTAAGTGAGAGGTGGGCCTGACAGGGCAGTGGCGCAGGGGATAGAACATCGTACTGGAACACAGAGGACTCAGGTTTGAAACCCCGAGGTTGCCAGCTTGAGTGCGGGCTCATCTGGTTTGAGCAAGGCTCCCAGCTTGAGCCTAAGGTTGCTGGCTTGAGCAAGGGGTCACTTGGTCTCCTATAGCCCGCTGGTCCAAGCACATATGGGAAAGCAATCAACTAAGGTGCCGCAACAAAGAACTGATGCTTCTCATCTCTCCCCTTCTGTCTGTCCGTCCCTCTCTCTGTTTCTCTCTGCCCATCTGGGGTCGCTACTTCATTGCTCAGCAACCAAGCTACATTAGTCCCGGGACCAACTGGCTCGAATCATTTGAGGCATGGCTGTGGGAGAAGGGGGTGGGGAGAGAGAGAAAAAAAAGAGAGAGAGAGAGGAAAGGGGAGAGGTGGAGAAGCAGATGGATACTTCTACTGTGTGCCCTGACTGGGAATTGAACCTGGGACTTCCACACACCAGGATGATGCTCTACTGCTGAGCCAACCAGCCAGGGCCTAAAAAGGATTTTCAAACTGAGTTTCCTGGAGTCCTTGTGGAACATGAAGTGATCCCTCCGAAGGTCAGAGGGACAGTGGGCTCTTAGTACATGTGTGACGAGGTTAGGGCTGTGCTGGCTCAAGGTGGAGGCTGGTCTGCTTTTACATTGGGTACCATGTAAGGTTTTGTGGGGATGAAAAGTTCTACACTTTTGCCTGACCAGTGGTGGTGCAGTGGATACACTGTCACCGGGGGATGCTGAGGTCCCAGGTTTGAAACCCCAAGGTTGCTGGCTTGAGCATAGGCTTACCAGCTTGAGTGCGGGTTGCTGGCTTGAAGCCCAAGATTGCTGGCTTGAACAATGGGTCACTGGCTCAGCTGGAGATCCCGAATCAAGGCACATATGAGAAGTAATGAATGAACAACGAAGGTGCCAGAACTATGAGTGCTTCCTCCCCTCTCTCTCCCTTTCTGTCTCTCTCTCTCCCTTGATAAAAAACAAACAAACAAAACTACAGTCCCAAGGAAGTTTGAAAGTCACTGTAATAGAATTTAAGTCCTTCCCAGAAGTTTGCAATAGAACTGTCTTCTCCACTCTAAAGCAAGGGTAATGTCCTTCACCAACACCAGCACTACAGTGAGAAACAATGATAAAATGATCTTGCAAAATAAGGAGCAGCAGGGAAAGTGGCAATGTAAACAGAAGACAACAACACGACAGTGGTTATGATTATGTGGTCCATGACTACCCCGATTGCTCCTCCTGAGTGCAGGAAGCTGAAGTCGGTCACTCCTACAGAACGACTCAGAGGTCAGACTGGGTCAGGCTTGCACCGAAGTTCAAGGGGTGAGGGCAAGGATGTGGTAAATCAGTAACAACTGCCACTAAATATCTGCTCTTGCTTTAGAAACCAACTTCTTCCCCTTCTTTTATAACTGCTCTCTTAAAGCCTATTTGCCCTTTGAGATGCACACAGTATCCATTAAAAATCATCAAGGTCCTGCCTGACCAGGTGGTGGCACAGTGGATAGAGCATCGGACTGGGGCGTGGAAGATCCAGGTTTGAGACCCCGAGGTCACCAGCTTGAGCATGGGCTCATCTGGTTTGAGAAAGGCTCACCAGCTTGAGCCCAAGGTCACTGGCTCGATCAAAGGGTCACTCAGTCTGCTGTAGCCCCTAGGTCAAGGCACATATGAGAAAGCAATCAATGAACAACTAAGGTGCCACAACGAAGAATTGATGCTTCTCATCTCTCTCCTTGCCTGACTGTCTGTCTCTGTCTTTCCCTCTCTCTGATTCTGTCTCTGTCACACACACACACAAAAAATCATCAAGGTCCTGACCTATGGTGGCACAGTGGATAAAGCATTGACCTGGAATGCTGAGGTCGCCGGTTCAAAACCCTGGGCTTGCCTGGTCAAAAGCACACATAGTAGTTGATGCTTCCTGCTCTTCCCCCCTTTCTCTCTCTCTCTCTCTCTCTCTCTCCCCCCTCTCTAAAATGAATAAATAAAAAAGAAACATCAGGGAATACTAGGACCTGTATATCTCTATTATATCATTAATGTTTTCTTTTATTGATGTTATGAATATTTGAGTCTTATCTCATTTTCTAAACTCTAAATTCTTGAAAAGCAGAACCTAGTTTTATTTACCTCTGTATCCTGCCTCAGAGCACCTAACAGTACTTTGTTTATGGAGCAAGTGCTCAATAAACATTTTTAAATGAGGGATTCCCTGTCCTACTACCTGGAAATTAGTCTATTGCTCATCAAAACACATGTGTGGGTTGATTTTAAATCACTTTTAGTCCAAATGAGTTTTAATTCTCTTTTCTGTTTTTTCTTTTCTGTCCAGGACAACTAAATAAAACCACAGGCAGGTGGCTCAGCTTTCTGGGTGTGCAGGGAAATATAAAAACAAAAAGCCTCTGTTATGCCACTTGTCCCTTCCTTGAGTCATCAAAGAGGTGTGGGAAAAATTCACAAAATGTTGTCTCAAATGGGCTCCTGCATGGGCTGACTACCCATCCACCCAGGTTTTCCACACTCTTTGCTCCAGGAATCTTCAACTAATCTGAAAACCCAGGCAGTTTGGAAGTTGCCTGGTAGCTGATGTGTCACTCAGGTATTTCTTTTCAGTTTACGCTTGTTCTGATATAGGTCTGCTATGAAGGATAATGACAGTGACAGGATCACAATGATGATAGCAGTAAAAGCAACTGAACACTATGGTTGGGCCCTTCATGCCCATTACTGCACGAGACAGGACTATTACGACATCTAACACGTGATCATACCACATACAGCTCTGCAAGGCAGAGACACTTGACCAAGAACTCTGGGCCTCTATCGCCACAGTGGGACTTACCTAGGAAGCACAGAGTTAGGTGGCCTGGATTTTGCAGGGGATGCGACTTTAGGTTCTGGCCCAGAGGTCCCTGAAGAACCTGGCAGAGTGTCCTGTGCAGGCCAAGATTGGTTTGGAAGTACTTCCCTCGTCGAAGTCAGAAGATGCTCTTTATCTTTAACCTCTTTTTCCCGGGACTTGGCTTTGTGTTCTGCCAGAAGGAGGTCAAATTGCTTTTTCCGGCCCAGGACTGCCCTCCGATGGCTCAGAGAATGTGTCTAAGGAGAAGAGAGATGAAAAGCACAGCCTCTTTGATCAGCACATAAACCTGCTTCCCCAGGCCCTTCACTTCAGAAATAGCAATACATGGGAATTGGGAGATGCTTGAAAAGTCAATTTCAAGGAAACAGCTCCTGTTCTGTGGCTGGGAAGAGGCAGAGACCATACAAACACAGCTAAGCCCTACTTTCCTGGCAGTAAGCAGCCAAAGCTTCCTCCAAAACGTGGCATAAGATGACGAGCTTCAGTGCAGAACCCAGGAAAATCTCTCTGATGAAAAGCCACTGTGAGAAAGCCTAGAGTTAATACAGGTGCAGGTGGGAGGCTCGCTTTGGCCAAGACACACAGAGCCACCAAGCAGAGAGAGAGCGCCACAGCCTTGCTCCCCAAGAAGCACTAGCAGTTCAGTCTGAAATATGCGGCCAGGGGCTACCCAGTGGTGGCTGCCTGTGGTCAGCTGTCCCCCTGGCCACTTGGGTGTGGCCAGATCAGGGGCACGGTGGGACCGCCTTTCAGGGTGCTACTGCTGCTGCCGCCGCCGCCGCCCGCTGCTGCCGCGGTGGCGGATCCTGCATACATTAAACCGTGGCAGAGTTTAGAACCGCCTGTGAGTACCTATAAATACAATTTACTGTCTGGCCTCACAAGTAACAGGGGAAGCCTTTTTTATTTCCTTCTTAAAAAGCCAGCCAGCTTGAGGCAGGCACTCTGCTACCATGGAAGAGAAGAAAGCATTTCTCTTACAAAGAACAGCTGGGGGTCATGTCTAAGTTCCACACACTGCCGTGTGCAGAGAGTAGCATGCAAACATTTCGACAAAGGCCCCAGAGAGAGCAGGAAGTATTTTTTATGGAAAGAGAAATACCTTGCAGGTGAGGGATCTTGTGCAAGGTTTCTTTGTCTCGGGATCCAATACTCCACAGTGTTTATTTGGGTCAAATTCTCTCTCTGGTTTAAGAAACAAACAAAAAATATAAGAAAAAAGAAGACTAAATAGGATTTGGCATTAAGAGTACATTTAGAAAATGCACATTTGCACCAACAAGTGAGACATTGTCAGGCAATCTGTTCCCCCACCACCACCACCAACTGCTAAAATGCTTCAAGAACCATTCAGGGGGAAATGGTGCACCCCTCTGGACCCAGAGTTCCCAAGTCCCGCTTGGGCAGGGGGCGGGATGCAACACAAGGCACAGGGAATGGGGGTGGGGGTGGAGCCATGCTGCTCTCACACTTTATCTCACTTGAAAAGCTTCTCCAGGTACTTGGTTCTTTGGGCATAGCTAGTGGCAGGCCCAGGAGAGCCACCTGAGGCTCAAGGGCACTTTCTCCTGGGCGCTTCCAAGAGTACATCGCATGCCCCCCACCCTATCCTGCCTTCCTGCTAGTTTTAGCCATAGAACTGGGAGACTATTCCTTGACATGTCAGTGTGACCCTGCCTCTCCCCTGCTTTGCAAAGTGCTCAGCACAAGGCTCTCGAGACAGACAGCATTGTTGACCAGAAAAGTAGTTGCCCTAATTCAGGAACATTCTGGTGGTGTCATAGGCAGGGTTGGGGGAAGAGTCGGTCTGGACTTGAAGGTGCAAGGTGGGAAGAACCTGCTAGTCTCCTGGCTCCAGCTTTCCCAGCGTGGCCCTGTGGCTCCAATGGGCACAGGCAGGGCAGGCCGTGCCCTTGGGGCTGCAGGAGGCCAGGTTATGTCCATGCTCTGCCACTGGACTAGTGGTGGGTCATGTTGGGTTACCTTCTCAAGAACTTGCTCTTTTTAGGCCCATTCTCTGCTCTCCAGGAAAATGAGGGGATGGGAGAACAGTCTCTTAAGGACCCTCTCTTTAGGCATTCCAGTTCCACCCCTCAGGTGACCTGCACTGTTTCTAGAAGGCACCCATCACTCCTGCCTCCTGCACAGCAGTATGACGCAGCTCTTCTGGGAATTCAGAAAGAATGTTGGTGGGTGGGTGAGGGGTGTGTAGAAATTGGGTGATGTCCTTAAGAGCTCTCTGAATAGCAGCAAACTAAAAAGAGGTTACCTAGCCTGAAAAACTGTCTGAAATTGGTGGAGTAAACTCTGAGCATTCTATGTTTAAAAAAAGGTTTGGGGGCCACGGAGTGGTTGAGAGGTGGTAATGACAAGCATAACAAAACCGTCCTTACGTCCAAGGCAGACTCCCTGGCTGGCTAGCAGCACGCTTCCTGTGCCTCTTTTTTTTAGCTTTACTTTTAAGAATAAAAAATGGCTAGACCTGGAGATACCCATTTCCAATGAGCCCTCTCTGCCCAGCAAGGAGTGCCCAGGCGCAGGCCCAGCCTGTCTGGCATGCAGTTCTTTCCCTGGGACCTGTCAGTACAGTCCTGGGCCCAGGTACGCACCAGCATTCAGGCTGGCCTAGAACTGAGCAGGTTGTTTGGCTGGGGGTGGGCACTGGTGGTTGAATATGAAAGTGAGATAGAAGCAAAAGACCCAATGAGGCAAAACAGCCAACAAAATGCAAAACCAACAATTAGCAAAAAGTCCCCAAACAACTTCAGAGTGGGGTGCAGGCTGGAAGCCATGGGCATGCCTCCGCCACAGCAAGGAACCTCAGCTCTGTATACTGTGCCCAGCCAGGCCTGTTAGTGTTTCTAGGGGTACTGCCACCATCTCTGCAGAGTGAAACTGAACTTCCCACAGAGGAGTAGGGCCAGCAGAAGGAGCTCCCGTACACAATGAAGCCTCACCACATGCAAAGACGATACCAGGCTCTACCTTTCTTTCTCGAGAGTGGGTGAGCAGTATGAGGCGATTTTCAGAGTATAATACTTTCGTAATTTGAATGATTTGGGCTGAAGTACTATTAAGAATAATTTAAAAGCCTGAACAGGTGGTGGCGCAGTGGATAGAGCATCAGACTGGGATGTGGAGGACTCAAGTTCGAGACCCCGAGGTCCCCAGCTTGAGCGCGGGCCCATCTGGCTTGAGCAAAAGCTCGTCAGCTTGGACGCAAGGTCGCTGGCTCCAGCAAGGGGTTGCTTGGTATGCTGAAGTCCCACGGTCAAGGCACATGTGAGAAAGCAATCAACGAACAACTAGGGTGTCGCAACAGCAACGAAAAACTAATGATTGATGCTTCTCACCTCTCTCCATTCCTGTCTGTCTGTCCCTATCTATCCCTCTCTCTGACTCTCTCTCTGTCCCTGTAAAAAAAAAAAAAAGAATAATTTAAAAAAAGTTACAGCTGTAAGACAGAAAAATTGAAATACAGGTAGACACCAAGTGAATAAAAATGACCCACAATTTTGGGGGTGCTTAAGAAAAATGCTCCTACCAGAAGATATAGTTTTTTCTCACATGGTGGCTTTCATAGTGATTTTTTTTTTTCTGGTCAACATTAGATAATGCCCATGATGTGTGAATAAGTTATAAAGTTTATTTTGATCTCCTGAAAACAGCAGAACTGCTACATTTGGTTTACGGCAAATCCACAGCAAGTAAAATCCCATGGGGTCCTGAAGGACAACCACTGTTTCAGAGACTGGACACGTGCACCTCTCCAGGTTCCCCCAGCGCCTGCTCAGACAACCCAGGATTACACCCTAGCGACACCCCCAACACCTTATTAGCTGTGCCAACCTGAGTGTTCCTGAATAGAAATTCCAACTGCTTACGTGGGAAAGGCAGTTGTAGCCCCAGACCACAGAATCAATATGGAAACTAGGCCAAAGGACAGAGGTTGTGTCTTTCATGGTCAGTCACTGATGGGACTGTCCCAAGCCTGTTCTTAACTATTGTGAATGTCACTGTGGGCTGTCCAACTTCATGGTATCCCTACAAAACCGAGGGGCAGTTCAGCCGGTCAGCATGATAGTAAGAACCTCGGACCCAGACCGTTGAGGTTGGTGCAGAGCCTCCTTCCTTGGAGCCGAGCGAGAGCCTCAGCTGGCCTGGGAATAAGAGAATCCGTGCTTGCTGGCATTTCTAGGTGGGGTCCTGCTTGCAGGTAAACTCCATGTCCCCCTTAAAATGAAACAGACCTGTCTAATTACAAGAACACATCACTTGTGTTACAGATGTGACTCAATTTCATGAGCCAGACGCGAACGACACAGACACACACGTACCTGAAAGTCTCCTGTAAGGCTTGTTGTTTTTGGTGCCATTTTGGTGTTTCTTGTCTATTGTGGTGGACAAGATTCCTTTGCCATTTAAGATCTTCTCTGAGGAAGGTGGCACTGACTTGGACATCAAGACCGGCTTAATTAAGGGTGGGGCAGAGACAGCGGATGACAAGGTGGAGCAGGCAGTAACCGCAGCAGTGGTTGTAGAGTTCATTTTGACATTGGCACCATCTGCCTTCACTAGGTTAGGAATTTTCTCTAAACTGACTACAGGAACTGGAACGCTGAAAAATAAACGAATAAACACACAATTGCCACCTTTGATACATCTGGTCCACCGAGAACCTAGAGCCACTTATCATTGTCAGAATACTTCTTTATCACTTATTTATACTTCTCCTATAGCTGAGCAGCAGGATTCCCGTTTGTATGGAAGGGAGATTTGTGTCTTCAAAAGAACTGCAGGGAGTGCGAGGCAGGCAATGGCACCAGGGATGGCATCAGAGCTGATTGATTACCTCCCATCCCCATTGTCCCCATAGATCCTGCAGCTCCCCTTCTCAGTCCCTATATGTCAGCTGAGTCTCAGATAGCACCTTAGAAAGAACAAAGTGTTCACTGTGATGCTCAGGAAGAGATGTTGTTTGTCTCCTGAAGACAGTGTGCCATACTGTGCCATCTGCTGAATCACACCCCTTCCCCCTGCCACTCAGCTGGTTTCTCACCAGGGATCAGCGATTGGGCCTGACATCTGCTTAGCTCAGGAGTGCTGACAGGCTCACACCAAGCAGAGGCGAGCTGCAGGCCATGCTGCACGCTGCCGGAGGACTCCTGAATCACTCTCACATCCTGGGAATGGGCTCAAATTGAGTGAGCTGCCATGTAACATTATTTAATATTCCATTTTAGGCAGCTCTCAAGCCTGGCAGGTGAGGATGAATTTTAAGAAGACACAGCACAAAGGTATACGTTTGCTCTTCAGAATCTTTCACCTTAGCCCCACTTCCCTGCGAATTCTCTTGTAATGGTATGCATTTGATTTCTGTGCATTTAATGCTGGAGGACCCCACGTCTGGGGGCTGTGAAGGGCTCTGTCTCAGGTTTTAAAAGATGAGACAAGATGAATAAGCTTTGCTTTAGATCCTGAACTAGATCTTCTTTCCTCCTTGTAGGAGAGCAGAATGCTAATACTTCAGCCCCCCATTATCTGAGCTAACTTAGCGATCTAAATGCCATGCAATCTAGACTGTGGTTTTTATGTGCCTGCAGACTGTGTGGGGCATGAGAGAGAGGCTGCTTTGGCAGGGGAGGAGTCTTATTTGTCAGCATAATTGGTTGGTTCTCCCTTCTCTAAGACTCATGCACAGATCATTTCTTTGATTCATTTGTTCATGAAATTATTTCAGCAACCCCTTAGCCCTGACTCTTTACCGCCTTTGAACCAGGATCACAGATCACAGTGAGATGGCCACTCAGCGGTAGGGCAGATTGTCACTGAGCTTCACCAACCTCAGCTGAGGACCATGTGCCTGTCTTGGCCTGGGGAATGGTGGTGTGGTGCTTCAAGTCCCATGGAAGGGAAATTCAAACAGTGAGTTTAACAATATACCAAATTCGTTCTTGACCAGAGTGTCCCAATCACTGAGATACTGCTGAGCTGCTGCTACTTTCTATCTAACGGCAATTCTCAAAGCAGTCCCATATTGCTGAAGAATGGCATTGAAGCCCTGGAAAAGTCAGCACACTAAGACAGCACCTGCTGAGATCAGTGCTGCATTCCTAATTTTTTCCAAATAGTAAAAAATGCAAAACCATGGAATATGGAATTCTTCTAGGGTCATTCCTTCACTCATTTTTAAAGAACACAAATGAGCCTGACCGGTGATGGCACAGTAGATAGAGCATTGACCTGGGACACTGAGGTCTCAGGTTCAAAACCCTAAGGTTGCTAGCTCGAGCTCAGGGTCACTGGGCTCACATAGACATGACCCCATGGTCATTTATTTGAGCCCATAGGTTACTACTGCCTTGAAGCCCAAGGTCACTGGCTTGAGGAAAAGGTCACTGGCTTGGCTGGAGTCCCCTGGTCAAGGCACATATAAAAAAATAATTAATGAACAACTAAAGTGCCCCAACTATGAGCTGATGCTTCTCATCTCTCTCTGTTTCTCTCTGTCTTTCTTGCTTAAAAAACAAAAACAAAACTATAAATAAAGAACACAAATGATATAAGTTGGGGTTTTGAAAATATATTTGTACACCGATGTTCATAGCAGCATTATTCACAATAGCCAAAATGTGGAAGCAACCTAAGTGTCCATTGCTGGAGAATACATAAACAAAATGAGATAAATATACACAACAGAATATTATTCAGCCTTAAGCTGAACAACTTACAAACTGAAAAAAATTTAAAAGTCGAGCCAAGTGGTCCTCAAATGCTCGTAGTTCAGTCTGCGTTTCTCCCCTAAAGTCCATGTCCAGCTCCCATGGGCTCCTTCAGGCAGCGACGAGAGCACAGGAGCACTGGGTCCAGCCATGAGGAAGGAACAGTAACAGTTGACTCTTATCATTGGTGATGCTTCTTCTCAATTGTGTGCAGTAACTGAGCTTGAGCCAAGCCAGCTGATATCTGTGACTGATCTAATTTGTAATTTTCTTCAATACATAATGAGCATGGCCTATTCATACCCTCTACTGCCAATGCTTTCAGAACGCCCGTTGGACTTTGATCCTCACGCCTGTGGGCCGGATGTGGAATTGAAACCCATCAGAAATAAGAAAGAAAGGCTGGTTCCAGCCATCTGGAATTGTTTTATTGGATTGGAATGGGAGGCTTTAGGGGAAAAAATGATCAAGAATGTTTTAAAGGGTTCCCTGGACCAGGTAAAGTCAGGGAGCTGAGACACCCAGTAAACACCCTGGATGCCAGGTACATGGGCCAAATCTTGGAAGTGGCATAAGGGAGCCTGAGCTGTGGGTGGGAATCTGAGGGGTTTGTCAGTTAATGGCGAAAGGCAATGACAGCATGAAGGACAGCCTCACCTGCCTCGGCCACTTTATTCTGTGTCCCTCTTGCCCCCAAAGGTTTGGCCTTCCCCTCTCAGGTAACCTGTGTCTGGCCTGAGTTGAGAAGTTAAAGGAAAAAAGGGACTCAGGCAGCTCAGTGACAGTGGGAAGGGTCAAATGCATCCCTGGAGGAAATGAGAGGGAAGTGACCACCATCCCCATCTGACCTGCTCCTCTTAGTCCCCAGTAGGAATGTTGGCCATCGGTCTGAGTATTCAGCCTCCTTTCTTCACTACTATTGGCAACAGCCCCAGCTGGTGAACAAAGGAGGGCATGATAGCAAGATGATGCCACATAACATGGAATGCCAGCCCCAGAGATTCAGTCTCTCAGCAGAGAGCTCTGGCTGATATGGGAAGCTGCTGAGAGCCCCGGCCCAGCTTCACTCAGACACAGATCCCGGCCTGCATGTCTGCACTCCAGGGACTGAGTGTATGTGGCCCTCTAGAAGTTGTCTCAGGACTTCTGCTTTCTCCACTGTCCCTTTTCTCACTTCCTCGCCGTCCCATTCCCAGCCTATACAGTGTCCCAGCCTGGACACATAAAGGTCTTTTCCAGATGACAGTGGGCCCTGAATAACAGGCTTAATTATTTTACATTTGGAAAGAAACAAAAAGATTCTGATCTCTGCTGTCAGAGTTCAGGCCTCTCCCCCCTTTTCTGTGTCTAATCGTGGTAACTCAGACACCTCATGTGTGGTTGGTTAGGTGCTGGGAAGGGTAGATAGTTGGCAACACCTAGATGACTAATTTATTATTCTGTTTTCTTCTATGACAAATAAGCCTGGTGGTTAGCCCTGAGGTCAGCCAAAGCCCCTCCAGCTCCTTCCCTTTCAGTCTTAGGGGATGCACTTACACACTTCCTGAAGTCTCACAATTAGCTCTGTTATCATTGTTGTCCTTTCTTTGAGGAGCAGTATTTAAAAGGGAAAGATGAGTCCTCATCTTCCCTGCTGCTTTCAAAAAGACTGTTTTGTTGTTTGAGACGAACTCTTCCAGGAAGCTAGCTGCAGCCTGTCCCCCTGCTGTGTCTGCTACACTGGGAGTGGTTATTATCTCCTTGTTATCTGTGCACCTTTGTCTCAGGTCCTGGAAGGGATCCCAGAGCCCAGAAAGCACATCCCTCTTTCATTCCCTTGCTGCATGGGGCCATGTCTTCCTTTGGTGCCATTCCGGCTGCCTATGTCTTCTTCCTGTGTGCTTGGTCTGTCTGCGCTTATTTTTCAGGACCAAGGCTTAAAGAAAAACGGTTCTCCGGGCACCAGGAAGATTCCCCTCCCTGTCCAGTAATGTCTGCAAATGAATAGAGGTGAAGAATCTCATGGTGCCACCAATTGTCACGGGGCCAGCTGCTCTCCTGCCAGCTATGCTTTCCTGGGGATCATGATTCATTCTTTTATCATCAACAGATAAGCCTTAAGAGAATGGCTCAGAAAATCTTGAGTCCTGCAGAAATCACTGCCAAATCTGCTACACTTACCAGTGCAGGGAAAAGATGAATTTGACAGGCAGGAGCCTGGAGACATAGGGTATTTGTGCTGTGGGTTTCGTGTCTGATGAGAGCTCTCAGCTGTCTGATTTCTCCTCACCAATTCCTTTAACAGAGGCCTGTGTGCAGAATTCTGAGGATCTTCGAGTCACTGGCAGGTCCTTTAAAGGAGCATCTCACCCAACCTCTTGCCCTCTAAGCAGTGACAGCATTTAAGCCACCCCAGGTAAAAAGAAATTTACCTTATTTTATTTTATTATTATTATCTTTAGCAAGAGACAAAGAGACAGAGAGACAGGAAGGGAGAGGTGAGAAGCACTTTAGTTGTTCACTGATTGCGTCTCATACGTGCCTTGACTAGGGGGCTCCAGCCGAGCTAGTCACTCCATGCTCAAGCCAGAGACCTTGGGCTTCAAGCCAGCAACCTCTGGGCTCAAGACAACAATCATGGGTTCATGTAGATCCCGTGCTCAAGCCAGTGACCCCGTGCTCAAGCCAGTGATGTCAAGGCTTGAACCTGGAACCTCAGTGTACATTATCCACTGTACCACCACTGGTGAGGTGGAATTTACCTTATTTTAAAAGACTCTCAGAGAAGGAATTCTATTTGGGTCTCACTTTGGGGTCTACTACCAGAGCATTATTTAAATCAAATTTAAATTCTTTAAGTTGAAAAAAATACTTCGGACATTCTTGAAGGCTGAAAGTCAGGCTATCATTAAGAATCTGCCTACCCTGACTGGTGGTGGCACAGTGGATAGAACATCGACCCAGAATGCTGAGGTTGCTGGCTTGAGCTCAAGGGCATTGGCTTAAGTCCAAGGTTACCAGCTTGAATACGGGGTTACCAGCTTAATCCTGTGGTTGCTGGTCCGATCCCCAGTTAGGGCACATATGAGAAGCAATCAATACACAACTAAGTGGAACTTTGAGTTGATGCTTCTCTCTTTAAATAAATAAATAGATAGATAGATAATCAGCCTGAATAGCAGAGCTACAAAGTCCTGCCGTGCTGCAACAGATACAGGTGGTAGTACAGATGTCCTGATGAATGAATAAATGGTATTTTTTTATATGGAAAAATATTGGTACAACTTTCAGAAAGCCAATTTGTAAAACACCTGAAACAAACAGAAAACAGGGCAATCAGCCACAGAGCATGATAAATAAGAAAATCTGCCAGATTAATCTAATAATATTCTGCAATTAATCTAATAATAATAGCTGAGTGTCAGGCCTGGTGGAGGGGGAGATAGCACCGTGTATAATTTCTCCTGGCCTTTGTATAACTTTGAATCCCCTCCCACACAACACATCCTCAGTGGGAAAATGTGCTCACATCACATGCTATGGGGGGTGAGTGGCCCTGGCAGCAGAGGAAAAAAAAAAAAAAAGATTGCTTAGCAGGGTCTCGTGCCAGGTCAGAGGGGTGCCCAGTGGAGCTCACAGGGCCCCATCACGGGCCAAGAAGGTTAAAGCGTTTTCATCAGTGACTTGGATGATGGGCTAAGACCTCATCCCTCAAATTGGGGGAAGAGGCGATTAGCTGCTGAGAAGAGTAATGTGGGACTTTCCCTTAAACCAGTTAGGAATGGGGGAAAAACAAGCAGGTTGACTTTCATGGATTGTAAAAGTGGCCAGAAGCAAGTAAATAAAATCCGGGAGGACATGAAGGATTGAACTGAGGGTCTATGCCTGGTCTCTGTCCTGGCAGATTCACAGAAGGTGGAGGGTGTTGCAAGATAACTTAGGATATGGTTAGGAAGATAGACTTGGAAATCAGACAAATGTAGATCCAATCTTGCCGTTTCTACTGCTAGATGCATTATGCTGGGAAAGTGGATGACTTCCTGCTTCAGGTCCTGCACGCCCATGGGGTCTTTTGTGGAAATTAGAAAAACGGTGGCAGGCCAAGTGGGTGAGCTGGCTTCAGTTTCTCCTCACCTCTTGATGGGCAGTTTCGTATGGGGCAAAACCACACAGACATATGTAGCTGCCCTGCCTAGTTTATCCTGGGACTTTCTACTTTGGGTTTCAGTCTCCTTATCAGTAAAATGAAGGTCAAAATAGATACATATTTGGAGTGATTAAACGATATAAAGTGCTTAGCATAGTATGGGGCACATAGCTGGCACTAAATACACTGGAGCTAGAACAAAAAGGGGAGTGTTTTTGTTATTTAAATGTTTAACCCTATGTTTACACCTGAAACTAATATGTATAATATTATGAATGTCAACTGTAATTTTAAAAAGGGGGGAGAGTGGATCATGCCATCCTTTCTCCCCACTGGCCCCAATGCTTCCGGGGTATATACATATATTTGGGGTGCAAGGCATCATCACCATCAGAAATTTCTGTCTTGTTAGCCCGCTGGTCCCACAATGGGGAAAGGGGTGGGCCAGACATCAGATGGATGTGAGCAGGGGGCCTCCCATATTCATTTGGGGTGGAGAACCACTTCTGGGTGTGCAACAAAGAGGGAAAACAGAACTACGTAGGACATAGGAAGCCTTTTCTAGGAACATTTAATCTTACTACTCAATCCCACCTGCTTAGCAGCCCTGAGCCTTCGAGGTCCTGCCCAAGCCTGGGTGAGTGGTCCATGCTCCTATGTACATAACACATTCTGGAAGAAGAGTGAATAGGAACTCCAGCCTCCCTGCATACAACCATCTTGTCTCCTGTAACCCTAAAGTACATCGGGCAGCGAGGGCCTCTGCCAGCTCTAAGACATCTTCTGGAGGAATAACTGCATGTGTCCCTACTTAGACAGCTCTGCACTTCTTGGGAGGAGGAGGCCCTAGCACCAGCCTCTGCTAGAACCTCGGAACTTCTGTTAACCATGGAGCTCAGAATGTGGACTCTGAATCTGCTAGGAGATTAATGGGCACTCTGTGTCCTGACATTCCTGGGGAGTTGTAGTACCCCAAGACAGGGAAAAGTTAGCGAGTCAGAGATGAGAAGATAAAGAGGGAAAAACAGGATCCTGGCAGTTGGGTAAATGATGCTGGACAGGCTGTCTCTGGAGTGCACTGGGACCAGCCTGCCTCTAGTGTTGTGGCCTCAGGCCATCAGTCCAGGAGGGAGTTAAGGCCAACCCAACTGTACCTGCCCATTGCCTTTTCTTCCACATATGAACTAAAAGCCTCCCATTGAAAAGCATACTGCCTGACCAAGTGGTGGAGCAGTGGATAGAGCGTCGGACTGGGATGTGAATGACCCAGGTTCGAGACCCCAAGGTCACCAGCGCGAGCTCATCTGGCTTGAGAAAAAAAAAAAAAAAAAAAAAAAGCTCACCAGCTTGGACCCAAGGTCCCTGGCTCGAGCAAGGGGTTACTTGGTCCACTGAAGGCCCGTGGTCAAGGCACATGTGAGAAAGCAATCAATGAACAACTAAGGTGTTGCAACGAAAAACTGATGCTTCTCACCTCTCTCCGTTCCTGTCTGTCTATCCCTATTTCTGACTCTCTCTCTGTCCCTGTAAAAATAAAAAAATAAAAAGCATACCCAGTGAGATTCAGAGCAGTGTGCATAAATGGCATCCAGACCTTTGGGCAGAGGCTTTGAAGCTGTGGAGATCAGGAAGCAAGTGGACTTTGGAGGGAGTACTGATGCAGAGAAGGACACAGGCCACTTGCCCAGGAAAGGACAGGCTCGGGTGGGAGCACTCCCCTCTGCAGCCACCAGAGGTCACTGGTTCCTGCAGCTGCAGCCCTGTGTTTGGGCCCATCTTGCACCTTGCAGAGCTAGTACAGCCAAGACATTCATTCTCTCCCTCAGGTCCTGGAGTCAACAGTGACCCAGGGTGAGAGAACAGGACCCTTCAACAGAACAGCCTCCATTCCCAAGCCAGGGAGGGCTGGGAACAAACCTGGGCTCAGGTCCCCAGTCTGCTTTCTGGAAGCTAGAACCGAGCATGCTGGGTATTGACATGGTACTGCACTCCCTCTACCCCCAGCCTCCTTCACAGAGGAACAGCCCAGGGAGTGCTTTCCCTTGCAAGTGGCCTAGAAGGCCAGGGTGTCCCCACTCTGCTCTTTCCTTCTCGTACTGGAATCTAGGACTGGCAGATAGGCCTGTGCCCAAACCACCTTCACCCAGAATGCTAAGCAGACTGTTTAAACCTCCAAACGTGTAGTCCTCACATTGACCTACAGCGAACTCAGTACATATTTGGTCCCAAATTAAATACACTTTGTATTTTTTTTAAACTTTTTTTTTTTTAAACAGGGACAGAGAGAGGGACAGACAGGCAGGAATGGAGAGAGGTGAGAAGCATCAATCATTAGTCTTTCGTTGCCATTGCGACACCTTAGTTGTTCATTGATTACTTTCTCACATGTGCCTTGACCGCGGGCCTTCAGCGGACCAAAGCAACCCCTTGCTGGAGCCAGCAACCTTGGGTCCAAGCTGGCGAGCCTTTGCTCAAGCCAGATGGGCCTGCGCTCAAGCTGGCGAGCTCGGGGTCTCGAACCGGGGTCCTCCACATCCCAGGCCGACGCTCTATCCACTGCGCCACCGCCTGGTCAGGCAATACACTTTGTATTTTTAAGAAACTCCAGTTAGAGACCTCGGCCCTTCCCAATATTCCAGCACTCAAGTCTACCTGCTAATAGAGGTCCCCGCCTGCAGCGTCAGGTCAGGCCTGTCATCATTGCTTGCCTGAACCTTGGTGAAAATCCTTACCCCTGGCTTTTCTGTCCTAGCCTCTCTGTGCTTGAATCTGCCTTCACTTAGCCACAAGCGCAAACCTGATTCTGCTAGTGGCTGCTGAATGGGTTCTGCGAGCTCCCCAATGCTTACAGCCTGGTTCCCACAGGGCACCTTCTTCCAAGCCAGAGCTCCACCTGGCTCTGGGCCTTTATGTGGGCTGGACAGTTCCTTCTGCTGGAGAGGAGGTGTCCTCTCCCCCTCTACCCAGATCTAAAGAGATATCCTCTTCTCTCACAGTGCTGGCTGTTCCTTCCCAGGTGTTACTGTAGCACTTATGTTAAATGACCAGGTTTTAGCTTTATTTTTAGCTTTATTTCTGTGAGGCTTGACCATACCTTGAGCTACCTGTGGACAGGAGCCTGGACCAGGTCCACATGTCACTCCAAAGTTATCCTGTGACTCATGGTCCCTCTCTCTGTCATGCCACTTTTTCCTTTCCCCAGCTGACCTAGCCTATATTTTCTGTCCCTAGACTGGTCCCTGTTTCTGAGCACCTCTGTGACTTGGCAAAGTCAGTTGAGTTTATACTCAAGGAGCTGTCCATTGTCCTTACTTTGGTCATTTGAAAACCCAGTAGGCAAGTAGCACTTAAATGTTTAAGTTCTTGATGCCTTCCTGTCCTGGAACGAACATTAGAACATTATTCCCCAGGATGCCTGAATATTTTGGCCTGTCTATACCATCCTCTTACCCACCTGCCCTTTCTGCTCCTGCCCTCTGCTCATCACAAGAACCTCCACCTACTTTCTTTTGTCCACCTGCTTTCCTCTCTCATCTTCTGTCCTTCTCCCTCTCCCCTGACACACAAACCTGCACTACTAGAGGCAAAAACTGGCTTCAGAATGTCTCCCCTTGTCTCTTGTATGAGGGACTGGATTTGTAAGTGGGAATCCAGAGAGGAACTTCTGTGGAATGCCATACGAGCCTCTCAGTTCCCTTCTGATTAGGGGTTTCCTTATGCCACCAAGTGATGGGATGCGGGCACAGGCTCCATGGAGGGGCTGTGGTACGGGGTGCACTATACCCATCTTCTCACATAGCACAGCGGGTTCCTCCTTCTCACCATTCAGGACCAGAGTTCTCCCTTCCTCACTCTAATAAGTGTAATGGGGAAAAATAATTTCACAATGGGAACTGGCACTCTGATTTCTCCTCAAGAATTAAAAAGATATATATTTTTTATACCTATGGTTTCCTTTAGCATTAAAATAAATCTCTGTGAGGATGGGGAAGGAGCAGGGTTTTTTAAAAAATTTTTTTTGTATTTTTCTGAAGTGAAAAGCAGGGAGGCAGAGAGATAGAGTCCCACATGCACCTGACTGGAGCCACCCTGACTGCCCACCAGGGGGCGATGCTCTGCCCATCTGGGACGTTGCTCCATTGACCTTAGCCATTCTAGTGCCTGAGGCAGAGGCCATGGAGCCATGCTCAGTACCCGAGCCAACTTTGCTCCAATGGAGCCTTGGCTGCGGAAGGGGAAGAGAGAAATAGAGAGAAAGGAGGGGGGAAGGGTGGAGAAGCAAATGGGTGCTTTTCCTGTGTGCCCTGGCCTGGAATTGAACCCAGGACTTACACATGCTGGCCAACACTCTACCGCTGAGCCAACCGGCCAGGGCCAGGAGCTGTTTTATTTCCTACACTCATTCATTCATTCACTCATCATACATTCATTTATGAAATATTTGCTAGGTGCCAGATTCTGTGCTACAACATGGGGATGCCAACGAGCCCAAGGTCCAGCTGGAAGCAGAGAAAGGAAGATAAAGGTGCAAATAAGTACAATATATGGTAGCTCTTATTCATGTATCTTGAACGTTAATGGAATCTTGGAGGAAGGAGCATCTCAGTCTGTATAAAAAGTCCAAGAAGGCTTCCTGGAGGAAGTGATGCTCATGAAGGGACTTTAAAGCATGTGTGAGGACAGACAGGGAGGCTGCTTTTAGGAAGGAAAACAACATGGACCAACACATGGAAGACATGTTAGGGAGCTACAAACGGATGGGAACATCTGTAATATAAAAGGAAGGGGTCAAAATACTGGTAGGAACAGCAGGACAAGTGGGAAAGGCCAGATCATACACCTACCTCCAAAGATGTTAAACTTCTAATCTGTGGGCAAACAACTAAGGGCCACTGAATGTTGGCCACAGGGTGGGGGCATATAGCATTCTACTAGGTGCAAAGAGCAGACTGGAGTGAAGGTAGGGCTGGGGGAAAGGGGACCAGGCAGAGGCCACTGCAAGAATCCTGCTGAGGAGTCAGGTGGTCAGAGGGCTCAGGCCACCAGAAGCATCCACAGAACTTGGGGTTTGCAGTATTTTCCAGCCTGAGCAGAAGCCCTGAGGAGACTCCTCTGGGCCATCAGTACTGCCAGTTCATGACAACACCAGGCAAGAAGCGATAAGCCAGCCTCGTTTCTCCCAAGGCGCTTGGCCAGGACTGTTCAGTGATCATTTCCTCTCCATAAGCACTGGGAAGGCTTCCAGAGCACTTCTGCCCACACCCCACCGTGCCAGGAGAATATGCCTCCCTGGAAGTAGCAGAGGAGGAGCCATCCTCCCCACCACACTACCTGAACACATGGAGCCGGCGCCTGCTGATTCTTCCCTTGCTCTGGCTCATTTTCCTTCTGGAGCAGTAGGCTCATCTCCTGCATCTTTAATGGCTGAGCATATTTAGCATTCAGCACATGTGTGTGGGTTGATAAGGCCCAAGGAGAAGGCAACAAGCCATGCAGGGAGGAAAGCCTCCTCCCTGCTACCACCCACACCAGTGGATGTGGTTCCCCCAGCAGCTCAGCACACCAGACGGGAGGGGGGGGGAGGGGGAAGGAGGGTAAGGGGGGCTGGCTGAAGAGACAAGGCAGGGTCAAGTCAGCCTGCCCCTGGGCCACTCAGGGACTCATATGTAGTGTGAAATGCTCATCTTAGCTCAAAAGAGCCGAAGGGTTGTAATTCCCTCTTGACTTCCACATGGGACAGACTCATTTTACCCAACTCTCTGCCTTTACCAGCAGGACAGCGAACTACTGGAGGCGCTCTAAGAGCCGGGGTGCAGGGCGAGCAGGGAATGCTGCCGGCAGATCTGCAGGGGACATACCCAGTCGGATGGGGATGCCCTCTCTATTTCCCCCTTTCTTCTCAGGCAGAGTTGTTTTTAATCTCCGCAGGCACAGAGGCAGAAAGCAACAAACCCGCAGACCATTTAAACATGTGCGAGATGCCAGGAGGTCTGCCTGGATTCAGCACTGGTGTGGATTGCTGCACAGACGAATTTAAACTACTTGAGAAAGAGCGTGTCTGGCCTGCTGTGAAATGAAATCTAAGGACCACATGTAGCTGGTGCTTTCTTGGCCTCCTGGGCTGATGCAGAGCTCCTTTGGAGCAGGGAACAGAACTTCAGCAGGGCAGACTGCAGCCCGACTGGGTCATTGGGGTCTGTTCCACCACACACCATACATTAGCTGCAGGCTAATGTGAGAAAGAAGCGAAACTTTCTTCCACCTTAGAATTTAGCAGCTCCTGTCGGGAAGCACAGCATTAAAGAGATGGAGGAGTCACCTTAATATACTTGCAGGTCACGGAAGCAGAGAGACCCAGCCAGGGCCACTGGACCAAGGGGTCCAGAGCTGTGCTGTCTGATACAGCAGCCACCAGCCTTTTGTGGCTAGTAAGCACTTAAAAATGTGGCTGAGGAGCTCAATTTTAAATTTTATTTAACTTTAATTCATTAAAACAGGTACTTGCTTCAGTTGTTAGAAATGTTTGAGTATGTTTAGAACAATGTGGGTATGCAAATATATTTTATAATCGTGAATTTTCAATAAAATCTAAATATGGGTCAAGTATTTCTGATTAAAGTGTAGTTTCCAAATTGAGATGGGCTGTAAGTGTGAAATGCACACAGGATTTTGAAGACATAAAAAAAGAAACATAAACTATATGTTAAAATGATACTATTGTGGGTATGTTAGGCTAAATAAAATATTAACTAATTTTGCCTTTTCCCCCGCTTTTTCAGTGTGGCTACTAGAAAAGTTAAAATTATACATGTGGCTCACATTATACACCCATTAGAGAGTGCCAGTCTAAACAACTGTTAACAACTTCCAGCAATGGAAGTCTTACATCCCATTTCAATGGTCAGATCCATTGCATTCACTTCAACAAATATTTACTGACAATGGGAGTCTGTTTGCTGAGTGTGAGGACCTACTGTGGGAGGCCAGCAGTCACTGAGCAGAAGGGACATAGGAAAATTGAATAGATTGTGCCACATGGAGTCACAGGCAAGGTAAAAATGAAGTGCTATGGGAATTAAAAAGAGACACCAGCATATCCAGTGGCTGCCAAGGAGGATGTGAATGAGAACAAGGCTTTGAAAAAAAGGTGGCCAGTGGGATGGGCAGTGAAGATTTGGGCCAGGAAGGAAGGAACAAGATGTTGTGGAAAGAAGTTTGGCTCAGCAGTCCCTGCTTTCCTATGTTCCTCTTCCCCTAGTCCCCCATTCTCCAGGTCCGTGACCTTGTCCCCCGCTCCTCTCAAGCCTTGTACCTTCCTGGGAGGTCCCATCTGTACCCATGGCTTAAATGTGCATGCCCACACTGACAACTTTCCCATCTCCATTCCCAACACGTATCTCTCTCGACCTCTGTGCTCGTACATTTTATACCCACCAACATCTCTATGTGGATGTTTCTCAGATACTTCAACCTCCATTGGCTTCTCAACTGAACTCTGGACCTTTCTAGCCTTCTCTTGAGGAAATGACAGGACCAGTTACCTAGTTGTCCAAGTCCCTAGACATCATCCTCAACTCCTCCCTTGTATTTCCTTGTATTTGGAGCTTATATACAATGAGTTCCAAAATCTTGCGGAGTTTTCTTCCTTAATATTTCTCCCCTCTGGCTGCTTCTGCACATGCCCACTGCTGCTGCCTGGGTCCAGGCTGCCACCATACCTCTCCTGCATTACACAAAAGCACCCTCACTGTTCCTGCTGCTTCCTGAGTGGTCTTTGAAGCCATCCTTTATACTGCTGTCAGGGTGAGCTCATTATAAGTAAAACTGCTCTTTTGACAGCTCCCTGCAGCTTTCAGGGGCAAGTCCAAATTCCTGAACTCAGTGCATGGAGTGGACCCCTCCCAAGTTCATCATCCCCCATGGCACATTCTGTTCCCTTTGCCTGGGACATCCTTCTCACTTTCTTAAAAAAAGTTTTTGTTTTTTTCTTTTTTTTACAAAAATTGTGGTAAAAAATATAGAACCTAACATTTATCATACTGATCTGACTTTCTTTGTCTAGCTCATTTCTACGTACCCTTAAAATTCAACTCTGTGCGACTTCTTCTGAGCCCTTTCTGTACCCTCAGCCTGGGTTAGGTGCCCAGAGGATCTAACCTTGTGTGTTTCCAGTGTCTCAGCTCTGATCACACTGCACCCTGTGTTAGCTATGTCTCTTTTTACAGACTCCCTAAGATGGTGTCTTTCTTATTTAACTTTGCATCCCCAGGGCTGCAGTGCACAGTTGAACAGGTTGAGGTTATGCATTGCTCTAGGATGCCTGGCTAAGGAAGGGAGGAGGGGGTGAAGACTAGTGGTCAATTGTGTACTCAGGTCCTGACTCCATCCACGTCTTTTCTAATTGGCACAAAGGTTTCTATAGGTGACATCAGTGGGCCCTATATATTCTCAGTGCTTGTTATAGTGTTGACATAGTATTATAGTAGACACTCATTAACAGGTTGAGTAAAGACAGATGGGTAGTCTAGGGAAAAGTACCAGAGGAAGACATGGTGGGGACGCTGGAATAATGGGATGATATTGTATGATCAGCATTAGATTAGGGGATTTGAAGGCAATTTGTAGAGAGTCCCTTATATTGGGCCAAGGAACTTAAACTCTTAATTCAGTAGGAACCTTTGAGAATCTTTGAGAGACTACTGTGACTTAAAATCACAAAATATTAAGTCTTGTAAATGAGACTCAGAGAAGTTAATTAACTCATTCAAGGTCACACTGGAAGTTAGTGACCAAACTGGGTCTTGAACTGGCTTTTTCTTTTAAAAAAAATATACAAGTCAGCTTTATTAAGTGATTCATGAATCAGGTAGCACCCCATCTAGCAACTAGAAGGGTGCTCCTCTGACCTGGCTTTTCTTGCCCCAAGCTCAGGTCCTGTTCTTCCACACTGCTCTCTGGGGAAGCCCACCTGAACCTAGGCTAAGCCCTGCAAGTCTCCAAGCCAAATCTTCCCAGCATCCCCAAACACATGTCCCTGCTGGTGGTGGGTAGGGGGATGATAGCCTGGCTGACCAGAGACGAGAATAGGCAGGAGACCGCCACAATCCACACTCAGTCTCTTTCATGGTGTGCCTCTAGGTCTGTCTTCAGAATAGCACCTTCTTCAAATTGCCCATTAGCTTCCTGTTCTTCATAAAAGGCAAGTGTTCTAGTTTTTGGAGCCTTTTTATTATAAGAGCTATGTCCCTCCTTGTATTTCTTTTGGTTGGTTTCCTTTGGGCCCTAGCTAGTTTTTTCAAATTCTTTCAAAACCACGTTTTGCCTCTAGCTGAAGGGGCCTCGGCCACAGCAGGCCTTACTAAATGCATGTTGAATCAGCCAAATCAAATGTGGAGGCTGATCTAATCCAGTGGTCTTCCAAAGGCTTGCCTCCTAGAAGGGTTCTGGTGCTAAGTCTCCTCCCCCTGGGACAGTGTTTATCACTTATCATGTCTTATGTTCATTTTATGACCTATGGCCCTGGAGTCTCCTCTGGCTAATTTCTCCTGAGCCCTATGCCTAGCTCAGTGGTTCTTAACCTTTTTTGAGGTACCGAACCCACCAGTTTCATATGCGCATTTCCCGAACCCTTCTTTAGTGATAAATAAAATAGGATATTTTTCCCCAAATTCAAGACATAGGTATATATTTTTTACTGGTGCACAAAATGAGCCATGCATGAACATCACCTTGCTCAAAGAACAAAACCAACAAAGTACATGAACTCACAACAAATTACGGTATTACTTTATTCTGGCCTCTGTGGCAGAGGCTTCTCCGAACCCCTGAGACCAACTCATTGAACCCCTAGGGTTCGACAGAACCCAGGTTAAGAACCACTGGCCTAGCTTCTCATTTGGTTTCTCTGTAGCTCACTTCTAGACTCCAAATAAATGATTTTTTCCTTTCCCATGTTCAACTTCAGTCTGAGTGAGAGCCATTTCTCTACTTTTTTTGGAAAGATTTGACTTCTCAACTTTTATTCTAATTATAGGAGCTTTGTCCTTTGGAATATGTGATACCAATGATACTAATAACATTATCATCAAATATTTATCAAATGTGTACTGTGCTCCAGACATTGCACTTGCTGCTTCATAAAAAGTATCTCACTTAATCCTGACAACAATCCCATAGGACAGAGCTATTATTAGCCCTCTTTTACAGATGAGTGGAACTGAGGCACACCAAGATCAAGCAACTTGTCTAAAGCTACCCAGCAGAGATTTGTACACAGGCAGTAACTCTGGAGCTTGTGTTTACATCAGGACACCTGATACTGCTTCGACAAACAATCTTGAGGTGCTTTCTGAGGCCACTTATAAGAGGAAGACTCACTCCCAGAGGCCCAGAGCTACCACCACAGTTACTTTCAGGCTAGGTCTTCTCCTACAGAATGGTCCTGAGATCCTAATATCAGAAAAGAACAGAGCTTGTCCATAAGGCCCACCAGCATGCCGGGTAACTCCCCTCCTTGACAGCATGGCTAAACCTTCCCACTCTATCACGGGCACTGCACTTGATCTGGCATAATTAGCTCTTTACAAAGTCATCATAATTCCCAGTGTGTAGTGACAAACCAGTTGATGAATGATTTTAGTCCACAACTCTCCTAGGTATGAACTTAAGTGTAATTAACTATCACTAATTAACAGAACACTTTTCCCCTTTAAATATATAAATTAGATAAACGCCACAATTATCCCTTGTCTCTCTTCATGAGGTCTGAAGGATAAAGCTAGAGGCTCTGTCATAAGCCAGTCCTAAGTGCTCCAAGTTGGGTCCCTTGGCATCTGAAGACACAGGTGTACCTTGCTTTCTCGTGCTTCACTTGACTTTGCTTCACTGGTGTTGCATTTTTTTTTTTTTTTTTTTTTACAAGATGAAGATAATATCCTCCACCAGCAAAAAAAGTTGTAACTCAGTCTGTTGCAATCCTTGCTTTATCACGGTGGCCTGAACCCAGAATACCTCTGAGGTGTGCCTGTGCTCACTGCTTCCCGTCCTCATTTTCACTGTGGTTTCCTATCTGTCCATTCCACAGGTAACCTTTCCTGACTCTTTAGTAAAGACTAGATAAAAAAATGAACCAAAAGCCTCTGATTTTTTGGTCACCTGCAATCAGCTCTGTCCCAGCCTATCAAAGGGGTGACACTCTCTTTGGATTGGTTCTTTTTATCCTGCAGTCAGTTCCTAATCATCTTCCTCTGCTGTTTCCAGGAGCAGAGGCCCAGCTGCTACTGCAAGGGGGCTCTGTGGGGGGGCCTGCCTCCCAGGCCAGGCTGCCTGGCTCCCTGTTGGGAAGGCTGACAGCTTTATTATCTACACCAATGCTTCTCTTCACTGGGGCAGAAAATTGAGAGGTGACCAGATCACTGAGAAATACTTCCCCGTTAGACTGAGGTGACCAGATTTTAAAATTGGTAAAGTGGGACAGCATTGACTGGTAGGGGGTTGGTGTTCTTGATTAAAAATTTGGTCTATATGGAGAAAAAAAAAATTTTCATAGAATGCGAAAATAGTATTGTAATATATTTTTTAAAATTTCAATATAAGTACAATTTACAAATATAATACATTAAAAGTTATGTATAGTATTATTTTATTCTTTGGCATATTTCCCATTTGAGTGAATTTTTTTTTAGTAGATTGCTGTCATTTAAAAGGTCATGAAATTTTTCACAAGAATTTGTTAAATTATATTTCACACATACAATGGTTTTCAAAGTCTCAACACTTAATAGTGATTTTTATGCTGTCCACACTTTATTTAGCATAGAAAAAAAGCATTCAGTTGCAGCATTAGTTCCTGGTAAAGACAGAGCGTATTCCACAGTTTTTAGTTCATTATTGTATGGAACATGGTTTGTTTCAAAATGATGAAATATTTCTAACCATTTATTCTCTAATGTGATTTTTGCAGATGGCCAAGATTTAACCTTTTCCTTCTTAATCTATTTTTTTAATAATGATACCTCATTAAAAAGATGATTTTCGGAAATATTACTCTATGGGAAATTTTGAGTAAGTCAGAGGAATCGGGTTAAACGGTCCCAAGACCGATGCTGGAGCTGCACAAGCGGGCAGGAGCAGGCAGGGCAGCGCCACCAGCGCAGTTGGCGGCCACGCTCCCCACGTCCAGCCCCTCTGCCCACTGGAGACCAAGCGGCTTGCGCCTCGTGAAGCCCGAGCCACACACCAGTGTTCAGGACGTGGACCTATAGGTAGTTAGGGTGCTTGACAGCCGCCGCCCCAGCAGGTACGTCCCACCCGAAGTTCTTTGTTTCAGGGCCCTTAAGGGGTAGCCAGCTCTTGCGGCAGTGCGGGCGCTTCCAGGTCGAGAGGGGTCTCCCCGCCAAAAACCATATATTCCCTTCCCATTCTCCCACCGGTCCCTAGCTTTTCATGCATTCTTTCCAAAATTCGGGACTTTTTAAAAATGCTGCGGGAGGTGGGACAAATTGTTAAAAATCGGGACTGTCCCGCCAAAAGCGGGACGTCTGGTCACCTTACAGACACAACTTGGCTCAGCTCATAGGAGCAGAAATAATTCTCCTTAAATGCTTTTTTTCTATGCTAAGTAAAGTAAGGCATGTGGTACTTTAAGGTCCCATGTTCCTCCAGTGTTTTGGTTTCTCACCCCATCATTTGGGTTTTCTGTCCCTTCCTCTTTAGACACGATGCCCAGGAACAAAGCCAGAGGTAAACACTGTTTCCTGTGGTGACAGGGACAAGCAACAAGAACAGAAAGTTGCTGGCTACAGCACCGGACACTTACCATGGTTTGTCCCTTGATCCTTTAGCAGAAAAGACCGTGTGCTGTTTGCTGCTGGAGGTAAGTAGATTGTCTTTGGGCGTTCTGAATGGCTTTGAGGTGCTGCTGGCAGAGTTATGGCCACTGAGACAAGCTTTTGTTTTCACCTGTACTAGTGATGTCCTGGAATTGGAGGGTGGAGATGCTGGAGAGGGAGAAGGTCTGCACATTGAAACGTGTCTTCTCTCTATGGAGGGAGAAAGAATAGAACTCAGTACATCGTCTGTAGTGAGTGAGCCTCTACCACACTCATGCCAAACTCACATACAACAGGCAAAGAGAAACACTGATCCTGCAATGTTTGCATCCCTGAAGCCTCAGTTCTAACTATGGTTTGTCATTTTTTTCTGAGTGAGAAATTGCCTTTATGCAATTTATTATAACTTTTTATTTTTTACAGAGAGAGAGAGAGAGTCAGAGAAAGGGACAGATAGGGATAGAGAGACAGGACGGGAGAGAGATGAGAAGCATCAGTTCTTCGATGCGGCTCCTTAGTTGTTTTTTGCTTGTGTTCCCATATGTGCCTTGACCGGGGGCGGGGGACCACAGCAGAGCAAGTGATTGCTTGCTCAAGCCAGCAATCTTGGGATCAAGCCAGCGACCTTTGGACTCAAGCCACTGACCATGGGGTCATGTCTATGATCCTACGCTCTAGCCAGTGACCCTGTGCTCAAGCTGGCGACCTCAGGGTTTCGAACCTGGGTCCTCCACGTCCTAGTCTGATACTCTATCTACTGCACCACCACCTGGTCAGGCTATTATAATTTTTAAAATGATGTTTCCACAAATACCGGTGGAAACTGATCAGTAACTTAAAATGAAAATACACATACTTAGCCCTGCCTTGGAGGCTTGGTAGGTTAGAGCTTCGACCTGAAGCATGGAGGCTGCCGGTTCAATCCCCAGTCAGGGCACATGGAGGAACAAATGTTCCTGTCTCTCTCCTATTCTCTCCCGTTCTTTCTCTAATATCAATAAATAAACATGAAAGAAAGTAAATATACATGTTAAACTTGTTTCTTGCCTACTGACTATGGTTTGTCTTGACACCCGCTCCTCTCCCAACAACTAGCAACTGAGCCTCTGCATCAGTGGCTATCTAAACTAAACCAAGTTTCACAGGAGGGATTTACTAGGTCTTCCTTCTGCAAAACAACTTCCACAGGACTAGCCGAGAGGACACCAGGTGTCACCTGAACACAGTGGGATGACCATACAGCCAACATGTTCCCAGGAAGCTATTCAGAGGCTATATGGTGCCTTGAAGTAGTGATGAGAGCAGGACTCTTAAGAGAACCCGCAGGAAATTCTTTTTTTTTTTTTTTACAGGGACAGAGTCAGAGTCAGAAAGAGGGATAGTTAGGGACAGACAGACAGGAACAGAGAGAGGTGAGAAGCATCAATCATTAGTTTCTTGTTGCCGTTGCAACACCTTAGTTGTTCATTGATTGCTTTCTCACATGTGCCTTGACCGCGGGCCTTCAGCAGACCAAGCAACCCCTTGCTGGGGCCAGTGACCTTGGTTCCAAGCTGGCGAGCTTTTGCTCAAGCCAGATGGGTCCGTGCTCAAGCTGGCGAGCTCAGGGTCTCGAACCTGGGTCTTCCGCATCCCAGTCCGACGCTCTATCCACTGCGCCACTGCCTGGTCAGGCAAGAACCCGCAAGAAATTCTTGAACCTGACTAGCAGCAGGGTCACTATTGGTCAGAAGGACCAGCAAGTCCTGAATAAAAGAGTCTTTGAGAGCCAAGAGTGGTCCAGCATGTGTCCACATGCCAGCTGTGGCCTCTCCAGAGCTCACTGAGGTCTGGGGTTATAGCTGCTCAGCCATGACATGCCTCACTTATTCACACTCAGTCAGCCCTGTGGTCTTGATTCGATGCACAAGATGTGGACACCTGACTTGACTGTAAGTGCAAAAAGGTTTAGTGTCTGCCCACTGTAGTGGTTCTTAACTGTTATAGGTAACAAATTTGATAAAACTGAAGGACCCTCTTCCAAGGAAAACGCACATTTATACATGCCCCAAAACTTTATACAATGTTACAGGAAGGAATCTTGGATCCCCAAATACAGAGGCTCTGAAATCCTAAGTCATCTCTGGCTCTCTTGCGCCTACTACAGGATCCCACCTATAACTAGTGTTTAATTAATGTGTGTTTAATAAACATGAGATGATAACAGTGTCCTGAAGGGAAGACCTGGAGATTGCAAATCTGAAATTTTGGTTGAAGGTGATGTGAACAAGGTGGGAAGCAGAGAGTGCCAAGTGTATGCTCCCTCCATCTTTAAGCCGAGTCTCAGCTCTTCTGACCAGGTCACGTTGCTGGCTGCTGTCCCAGCCCCTGACCTAGGAGAAGCAAGCCAGACTGACCTTGGCTATCTGAAATGCGACTTCGGAGTTTCTTGTGCTCCTGTGTACCAACACCTACCAGGTTGTCTCAAAGCAGACTGACTCTAGTCCTCTGATGAGGTGGGAGTTGGTGGGGGTGGAGGGTGTGTGTGGATTTTTGAGAATCATCTGAATGATGGGTATTTGCCTGACCAGTATTCATATGCTGCCTTCACTGAATAACTATACAGGTAATTTTTCTTTATACAATCAGTGTAGACTGTCCAGGCATGCTCGGTTTACAGAGGCATCTGTTGAAGGTTTTGAAAATCAAGAGCTAGTTCCAGGGCCTGTGTTCTGATGTAGCAGAATGAACCGTGGGCAGGCAGCCAGGAGATCTGGGCTCCAGCGCCAAGCCCATCACATCAGTGAGCTTATAGCGCAGTCCATCACTTAAACCCTCTCACTCTCCATGTCTTTATCTGTAAATGAAGTGGGTCCCTAGATGGCTTCTATGGACTCTTTCCACTCCATTATCATAAATACAAGGCATACTTACACCTGCTCCTTCTCTTCTTACCCCTCATGGTTCCTGAATGTTATAGCAATAATTACAGCTGAAGTACTGAAATATTTTAGTCAGGCAAGATCTTCCTTGGAGGAATTCATCCTTCGTAAAACTGCACTGGCCTTTACAACCCATGTGAGACAGGCAGGAAGCAGCCAGGCGTCTCCACCCACCTCATGCCTAACTGCTCAGAGAAAACCCAGAGAGGTGAGGTGACTCACCAAGGTCGGGGCCAATGGCCACACAAGAACGGGGCCTAGCCACTTCGCAGGAAGGAAGGAAGGAAGTAGGGTGTCCTGTGGCCAAGATTTGGAGACAGGAAACTAGGCAGTACAGGAATTAGAATCACCAAAGGTTAGAGCTGGATCTTAAAAGCCTGCTCATCCCAGCTCCTTGCTGACTGTCAGCTGGAGAGCGTCTCTGTCACTAGCTTGTGGGGCAAACCCAGTGAGAGGGAACACTGAGACCAGAACCAAATTCTTTTACTTCCAACCCATAGTTCTTTCTGCCCTTCAGAAATGTCTTGCTTAGCAATTTCTTTTTTAGCAGAGATTTCCAAAACTAAAGTAAGACTTGCTTTTTACCACTACTGTTTGGATTTTTCCTGCAGTCTTCCCTCACTCTTGTCAGGCTGGCTGGAGGGGTAGGATGAGGGACATGCAAAAACATCCATCAGTTCCGGTGGGAGATGAGCCTTGATAACAAAGAGAAACTTTACTTTCTAAACCAAGACTTAAAAGTGATGTAAACAACAATCAAAGATAAGTCACAAGGAAGGGCCAGGCCAGCAATTCTAAAATCCCTTCCTGGAGAACCTGATTAGTGATCCTGCCAACCTACCTCACACAACCAATTGAAAGAACAAGTTACACATGAGAGATATTCATCAACACTTGAAATTTTTTTACCCTGAATTTGTGTGTGTGTGTGATTTTGTATTATAACAAACAGATTAAAAAAGTATTTCCTATTTGTGAAACTGTTCCATATTGTTCAGACTGAATTAAATCTACACTATTTCAAGATATCTCACAAAGAGATCTGTCCTTCCGTCCGCTGAGCCTCCAGAGAATCAGCTTATCAGCCATCAGTGCCTGTAGAAAGGTTATGTGAGACTTTAAGTGGGGACCATGGTCAGAGGGATCTGAGCTTCACTCATAAAGTGGGCTTTACACTACACTCAGTTAAGCTTTTGAAAATAAGTGGAACTGGTCCTGGGTCAGGAAGAGGAGATTTTTTTCAGCAAGATCCAGTTCCTATTTACTCTGTGTTTCCCTATCTGTATAGGTTTTGCCTTCTGGCAGAGGTAGGACAGGCTGCTGATAGAACACAGGGTTTGAGTTTCTTGGAAAAAGATGTACTGGTAGCTGTGCAGGCAGAATGTTTCTGAATAGCTTGTTCCAGTTTTATTTTATGATCACTCTGCTACAAGCCCTCTCCTACTTTGGGCTTACTCATTCTTTTGTTTGTTTTGACCAAGAGTATACCTAAGGTAGATCCTTATAATTATTTAAATTCCATTTGCCCTGCCCAGAAAGACTTTATAGAACATTGTGTTTTTACTTGCTGTTAAAATATTTTATAGACTGAAGCAATTTTAGAGAAAAAGATCACGTCCCTTCAGATTTTCTCATTCTTTGTTAATGGACATAGATATGTTAACAAGATTGTAATCAATTGATATTTTGGACTACAGTATTATTGTAAAGCCAGTAGCCGGGGTCACAATCACAGGCGCCTGACCCATGCAGGTTCGCATTGGATTCGAACAGATGGCAATAAAACACAGGAGCCACAAACTGGTGAGCCATCAGTTTTAATTCTACCTTGCACCCGGCGGGCAAGCAAAAACACACACTGGGCTCCAAAACCCACACATTCAGTGCTCACAAAGCTACTGACTTATCCGAGTTTCCTATAATCAAAGGTTTCTAGCTCACCAGACTTATTCACCTCTGTTTCCCATCTCCTCCTGCACAAACTCTTAGCAAACTGGCTTCTTCCTCAGCACTCTGCCATCTTGGCTACTTCTCCTCCACATGGCCTTAATCTGCTCTCCTCTCTAATACTAACCTCAGAAACTCAGGAACCAAGAGAGAGAGATCAAGCTCCCGGACTGCCCCAGTTTATAGCATAGAAAATCCAAACCCTTAATCCAATTATACATACAAGAAAGTCTCTGATACAAAGCCACCCATCTGAGGCATAATGGGATTCCTCCCTACATCACCACCCTACATCATCCAATCAGTCAAGGGTGTGGAGAAGAACTTACTCTTAAAACCAAGCCTTAGGCCATAACGACCTGGCCTGCTTACATTACAGCCTCTCCCCCACACCCATCCCAAGCATAAGGGCAAATAATATCACCTGGGTGACGGGCTTCCATGTGAGCAGCGCCATCTTTAACAAAGTGAGCATATTATATTTTATCTGCCGAACAATCCACCCCTATGCTCACTTTACTACCCACAATATACACCACTGGCATTCCTGTACAAGGAAATTAAGTACATTACACAAATTACAGCAATAGCACAAATCATACAGTTTCAACAATTACAAAGATACATTTCACCAGTCTCTGAGCACTTTGCCAAAAGCGCAAAATGTCCTCGACCTTCTTTCTAGCCATGGGAAAAGCTTCCCAGGGCAGGAGGGTCTCCAGCAAAGCCATCCCCACCCCCATCAGGGTATTTCACATTGTCCAAAATCCGTAAGTCCATTCAACAAAGGAGCTTGTGCCCATCCAGTCATAGTCCAGGAAATCAGTCCATACACCGAGGGCTTTAGCCTCCCCCCTCATTCCTGCCATCATGGCAAGTCTCACACTGTCCTAAAGAAAAGCATGTGTCAATGGCAGTCAGCATTTCCATCTCTGCTCTGGGGAGCATGATAGCTTCCACCCCTATGTCCCAAAATCGCAGACCTCCCGGCAGCGTAGCTACTCCTTGCTGCTGGGCTCTCACCTTCTGGAGACTGCGGATTGCAACTCCAGCTGGATTCTCCTCATCCTCCAAAGAGGAACTGGAAACATCAGCTCCCAACGCCGGGCTCGAGCCCTCTGCTGCTGCTGCTTTCTGCTCCATGGGGCTTACAGCCTCAGCCTCAGCCTCATGCCACTGCTGGCTCTCCACAACATCCAGAGCAATCTCCAACTCACGAACCTGTGATTTCTTCTCCAGTGTCTGCTCCATTTCCAGGTGAATCTCGCTAACCTGGTCAGCCTCCTCCTCCAGCGCCTCCTTCAGTTCCAGGGTCAGCATCCGTTTCTCCCACGTTTCCTCCAGCTCCTTCCACTGCTCGGTTTGCAGGTCCCGGGCAGCCTCTTTCATAGAGCTCTCAGTTTCCTCACACATGGTTGTAAAAGTCAGCCAGCCTACAGTCCCCCAAAAAACAGCTATGGGAAACCAAAACAGCAACCACTCCTCTACTCCACCACTCAAAGGTGGTGGTGGCTCCATGCCGATCTGTATCGAATTCTGCCACAGACTACGCCAAATGTAAAGCCTGTGGCCAAGGCTACTATCACAGCAGCCTGACCCACGCAGGTTCGCATTGGATTCGAACAGATCCAATAAAACACAGGAGCCACAAACTGGTGAGCCATCAGTTTTAATTCTACCTTGCACCTGGCGGGCAAGCAAAAACACACACTGGGCTCCAAAACCCACACATTCAGTGCTCACAAAGCTACTGACTTATCCGAGTTTCCTAGAGTCAAAGGTTTCTAGCTCACCAGACTTATTCACCTCTGTTTCCCATCTCCTCCTGCACAAACTCTTAGCAAACTGGCTTCTTCCTCAGCACTCTGCCATCTTGGCTACTTCTCCTCCACATGGCCTTAATCTGCTCTCCTCTCTAATACTAACCTCAGAAACTCAGGAACCAAGAGAGAGAGATCAAGCTCCCGGACTGCCCCAGTTTATAGCATAGAAAATCCAAACCCTTAATCCAATTATACATACAAGAAAGTCTCTGATACAAAGCCACCCATCTGAGGCATAATGGGATTCCTCCCTACATCACCACCCTACATCATCCAATCAGTCAAGGGTGTGGAGAAGAACTTACTCTTAAAACCAAGCCTTAGGCCATAACGACCTGGCCTGCTTACATTACAGCCTCTCCCCCACACCCATCCCAAGCATAAGGGCAAATAATATCACCTGGGTGACGGGCTTCCATGTGAGCAGCGCCATCTTTAACAAAGTGAGCATATTATATTTTATCTGCCGAACAATCCACCCCTATGCTCACTTTACTACCCACAATATACACCACTGGCATTCCTGTACAAGGAAATTAAGTACATTACACAAATTACAGCAATAGCACAAATCATACAGTTTCAACAATTACAAAGATACATTTCACCAGTCTCTGAGCACTTTGCCAAAAGCGCAAAATGTCCTCGACCTTCTTTCTAGCCATGGGAAAAGCTTCCCAGGGCAGGAGGGTCTCCAGCAAAGCCATCCCCACCCCCATCAGGGTATTTCACATTGTCCAAAATCCGTAAGTCCATTCAACAAAGGAGCTTGTGCCCATCCAGTCATAGTCCAGGAAATCAGTCCATACACCGAGGGCTTTAGCCTCCCCCCTCATTCCTGCCATCATGGCAAGTCTCACACTGTCCTAAAGAAAAGCATGTGTCAATGGCAGTCAGCATTTCCATCTCTGCTCTGGGGAGCATGATAGCTTCCACCCCTATGTCCCAAAATCGCAGACCTCCCGGCAGCGTAGCTACTCCTTGCTGCTGGGCTCTCACCTTCTGGAGACTGCGGATTGCAACTCCAGCTGGATTCTCCTCATCCTCCAAAGAGGAACTGGAAACATCAGCTCCCAACGCCGGGCTCGAGCCCCCTGCTGCTGCTGCTTTCTGCTCCATGGGGCTTACAGCCTCAGCCTCAGCCTCATGCCACTGCTGGCTCTCCACAACATCCAGAGCAATCTCCAACTCACGAACCTGTGATTTCTTCTCCAGCGTCTGCTCCATTTCCAGGTGAATCTCGCTAACCTGGTCAGCCTCCTCCTCCAGCGCCTCCTTCAGTTCCAGGGTCAGCATCCGTTTCTCCCACGTTTCCTCCAGCTCCTTCCACTGCTCGGTTTGCAGGTCCCGGGCAGCCTCTTTCATAGAGCTCTCAGTTTCCTCACACATGGTTGTAAAAGTCAGCCAGCCTACAGTCCCCCAAAAAACAGCTATGGGAAACCAAAACAGCAACCACTCCTCTACTCCACCACTCAAAGGTGGTGGTGGCTCCATGCCGATCTGTATCGAATTCTGCCACAGACTATGCCAAATGTAAAGCCTGTGGCCAAGGCTACTATCACAGCAGCCTGACCCACGCAGGTTCGCATTGGATTCGAACAGATCCAATAAAACACAGGAGCCACAAACTGGTGAGCCATCAGTTTTAATTCTACCTTGCACCTGGCGGGCAAGCAAAAACACACACTGGGCTCCAAAACCCACACATTCAGTGCTCACAAAGCTACTGACTTATCCGAGTTTCCTAGAGTCAAAGGTTTCTAGCTCACCAGACTTATTCACCTCTGTTTCCCATCTCCTCCTGCACAAACTCTTAGCAAACTGGCTTCTTCCTCAGCACTCTGCCATCTTGGCTACTTCTCCTCCACATGGCCTTAATCTGCTCTCCTCTCTAATACTAACCTCAGAAACTCAGGAACCAAGAGAGAGAGATCAAGCTCCCGGACTGCCCCAGTTTATAGCATAGAAAATCCAAACCCTTAATCCAATTATACATACAAGAAAGTCTCTGATACAAAGCCACCCATCTGAGGCATAATGGGATTCCTCCCTACATCACCACCCTACATCATCCAATCAGTCAAGGGTGTGGAGAAGAACTTACTCTTAAAACCAAGCCTTAGGCCATAACGACCTGGCCTGCTTACATTACAGCCTCTCCCCCACACCCATCCCAAGCATAAGGGCAAATAATATCACCTGGGTGACGGGCTTCCATGTGAGCAGCGCCATCTTTAACAAAGTGAGCATATTATATTTTATCTGCCGAACAATTATTTTTCAACGGACAGTATTCTATTTATACATTTCTAACTCCCTTATACTGGTCATTTGAAATGCTTAGGTGATACTCAATCATTGATATGCTCTAAATTACTTGGCCACTCTCCTACTATCTACTTACTGTCTAGCTTTTTAAAAAGAGAGAGTAATTGCCTGACCAGGTGGTAGCACAGTGGATAAACAGTCAGCCTAGGATGCAGAGGGCCCAGGTTTGACACCCTGAGGTTGCAGGCTTGAGCGCTGGTTGCTGGCTTGAGCCCAAAGATTGCTGGCTTGAGCCCAAGGTTGCTGGCTTGAGCAAGGGGTCACTGGCTCATCTGGAGGCCCCTGGTCAAGGCACATATAAGAAAGCAATCAGTGAACAACTAAGGTGCTGCAACAAAGAACTGATGCTTCTCATCTCTCTCTTCTTGTTTGTCTGTCCCTGTCTGTCCTTCTCTCTCTGTCTCTCACTTAAAAAAAAAGTTTACTTAAAAAGTGATTTAGGATCAATTCTTTAAGGTATAGTAAAAAGTTGAAATAGTTTATAGCTCTTTAACACATTTCTTTCCAGACTGTGTGACAGAAAGAACAAACCAATCTATATAGTACTAATGTTGAATATGAGTACCACTTACCTACTGAAGTGAAACATGAAATCACTGTCAGATGCCCATGCAGAATTAAGTGTCTACTACATCAAATACCACCTACGTGAGTGCTCTGGAATCAATAAGCTCTGGTCTCACCCCTTCTCACCTTTGGCCAGTAGTAACAATAATTTACTAAGACTTTCCTATGTGTCAGGCCTGCTACTTAATATTTGATTTACCTTATAGCATTTAATTCTTGCAATACCCTAAGAGAGGTGCTACTGTTACCTCTATTCTACAGATGAGAAAACTGGCTAGGCATATCTTTAGAGACTGTGGTTTTAACTCAGCTCTACCACCTTGAAAGACCAGGAGATACTGCAACAGCTGGGAAACACCTGCAAGAGGCCATTACCTTCCCCTAAACACTGGGCCTCTCATCAGGGCATCCGACTCCCCTATGGAGAGAAAGAAACAAGGTGTTTGGGCAGCTTTTAGGTACCAGTCAGCAGCCCCATACCACAGCCTGAAAGAGTTGGGGACCACAGTACCAAAGAAATAAAAAAAACAAATCCTTTTACTCTTTTACATTTCCACCACAAGCAGTTCAGATCGAGTCTCTGCAGCTGGCTGTCCTAAAACCATACTGTACCATATCCACCTTAACCATCCATGAGGGACTCCGGGGCACAGTTCCAGAGACCAGCTGAGTGGGCACTTGGAGACCCCGATTCTCAGCATTTAAAAACTCTCTGTTAAGTGTGGGGAGCCCTAGTGTCCTCACAATTCTCCCCCCTTATTCTCTGCAAGTGAAATCCACCAGGCTCTCAGGAAATTCCACTTCAGTAAAAATTCAGAACCCTCCCCTCCCTCTCTGCGCTTATTCATGAAGACGTTCATACTCACAGTATCAATATCCTGCATCCAAAACCTCAGCGCAGACCAATACCCAATGTAGTCTGGTGCCAGTTTCAGAAAGAACTTGTTGGGAATTTTCCAGTATGGTGTTTAAGGTGCCAGTACCTTATAACAGACTTTGGGCACCACAGTCACTGTGGCCCACCACAACGGGCAGGCTCACTCAGGTTAGACCAGCACCTGGCTTTCTCATCTGACAGCGCCAGTCTCCTTCAGCCTCCACCCCGAGAGCAGGAACATAGCAAATCATTAGCCAGGTTTAAGTTTATCAATGAATTCTATCAGCTTTAGTAGCTGTGGTCAGGATGCTTTCCATAAAAGACAACTCGGAATTCCAAGGACCTTCTTCCAAAAGCAACTGGACCTGGAGGGTGAGGGCAGGGCAGAGACCTCAGCAAGAGGTGTGTGTGGGGGGGCAGGTAGGAACCACCTGGTGAGGTATTTCCCCAGTTTACAGCTATGGAAACTGAGGCCAACTGCATTTCAGAAACTTGCTCGAAGCCACAAGGCTATTAAGTGGAAGAGCTGGGGCAAGAATCTGGAGCTTGTGGTCTCATTGGCCACAACTGTAGTTAGCCACTAAATATAGCGTCCTGGTGGTCAGAGGAGGGATACTGAATGAGCCTTCCTCAGGAGGGGAGGAAGTGAAGAGCAGGAAAGTTGAGTGACTAAGGCAGGCCATGAGTGGCGGGTAGAGCATGCCAAGCCATTTGTGTGCCAGGAGTACCGCGAGCTTTTCTGAGGTGCCCACGCCCGCCTCAGGCTGGAATGTCTCTTTAAAAGGCAGCAGGGCCAGAGTGGCTGGGGAGGTTCCTTTCAGCATGGGTATGTGTCACCAGTAAGCTTATACTGGGTCTTTTTCTCCTCTGTCACCTTCTGCCCACTGCTAGGCAACATGCCCTACATGGGCCCTCTGACAAATGCCAGTGTGGGCCGGTGGCTCACATGCACAGATCTTAGATTTCCCAGGCTCTGGGTTGGTTTGGTGTCTATCTGGTTACTCTGTGCCCATTCATTTGGTCAGGAAGAGAAGCAGCATTTCTTGAGTATCTACTATGTGTCAGGCACCGTGCAAGCTATTTTTACACCTACCAGCTCACATCATCTATCCAACAACCCCACTGGTGGTTACTATTAACTTCCTTGTTATAGATGGTAAATTAAAGCTCGGAAAGATCATGAAACAAGACCAAAGTCATGCAGATCTCAGCAGTTGGGAGGAGAGCCCCAGCCTGCTTGGCCCTTGATCCAATAATCTGTCCACTGGGAGGTTCTCTTCCCTTTGCACTTCAGCAGAACACAACTCTGAAGTTAGACAGTGTGGGATCCTCCTTATATCTCCCCGTTGGTAGTAGCATTCCACTTACACCTACTCTTCTATTGCTTATTTATACTAAGGTGTCAACTTGTGGCATCAACCACCACTGCGTAGGATCTGGGGAATTCCAGCGACTTTCCAGGACCCCGAAATGTTGCCATCAGGCCCTAAAGATGCCATCACTAGACAGCTAACCTAGCTAACAGAAATAAAAAACCCCAGCAAGTATAGACCTGTGGCGGAAAAAGCATGTGTCCACACTGCTGGAGCACTTTCAAGGGATGACATTTCCCCAAAGAGCATCTGTGATAATAACAGGAACTAAAACACAAATACAGCCTTTGATTTGGTAATCTCGAAGTTTAGTCTAGAAAATAGACTGCAAAGAAATATCCCTTCTCAAAAAAAAAAAAAAAAAAGAAGAAGAAGAAAAAAAGCCTGACCAGGCGGTGGCACAGTGGATAGAGTGTCGGACTGGGATGCGGAAGACCCGGGTTCGAGACCCTGAGGGCCCATCTGGCTTGAGCAAAAAGCTCGCCAGCTTGGACCCAAGGTCACTGGCTCCAGCAAAGGGTTGCTCGGTCTGCTGAAGGCCCGTGGTCAAAGCACATGTGAGAAAGCAATCAATGAACAACTAAGGTGTCGCAAGGGCAACGAGAAACTAATGATTGATGCTTCTCACCTCTCTCTGTTCCTGTCTGTCTGTCCCTATCTATCCCTCTCTCTGACTCTCTCTCTGTCCTTGGAAAAAGAAAAAAGGAAATATCCTTCCTCCTGCCTGACGAAGTGGTGGCGCAGTGGATAGAGCATTGGACTGGGACGCGAAGGACCCAGGTTCGAAACCCCGAGGTCATCAGCTTGAGTGCAGGCTCATCTGGTTTGAGCAAGGCTCACCAGCTTGAGCCCAAAGTCGCTGGCTTGAGCAAGGGGGAGCATGGGGTCACTCGGTCAGCTGTAGCCCCCCAGTCAAGGCACATATGAGAAAGCAACCAATGAACAACTAAGGTGTCACAACAAAGATTGATGCTTCTCATCTCTCTCCCTTCCTGTCTGTCCTCATCTGTCCCTCTTTCTGTCTGTCACAAAAAAAAAGAATACTCCTCCTTCCCCAAAGATATTCTCAGCAGCCCTGTTTACAATAGTAAAAAATACCAATATCAACCTGAATGATCAATAATAAAACAAGTGAAAATGACAGGTATGAGAGTTATCTCAAATTTAAGGAGATGTCAGGGACAGATGTCTTATTCAGTCATTCATCCCTGGCATTTAGCCCAGGGTCTCACCTTGATAGGCACTCACTGTGTTTGCTATTGAAGAAAGGAGTGTTATGAGGACTGATAACACAGGGAAGGTGGCTACCAAAGAGCCAACTCACAGCTGGCTCTTCAGAGAAGCTTCACTAATACATGAGAATCCAAATCCACCAGAAAAAAAAAAAAAAACACAAGAAAATTAAAAAATATTACAAAAATATGTCAACACTAATCATTAGTTTATAAAATCATTTAATACACACACATATATAAATACATAATGTATTTAGATGAAAAAAAAAAGGAAGGATGGAGGATGGGTTGCTTAATAAGCTTTTTCTTTGTTAAGGCTGTTTAAGTCCATGCAAGAAAAAGATTAAAAACAAACAAACACCAAAACATAAACACTAACATATGCCTAACCACTGAGGGCAGAGAGGAGAAAACAGGTGCAAATACAAAGGTAGAAAGGAGAGGAAAGCATGGGCCAAAGTCAAATCTCATTCATTCACTCACTTCCTTGGCACGTACCATGTGCCAGGCACTAAGCGGTAAAGTTGTCATTGCAGTGGGTTCCCTCAGGATGGGGAGATGCTCCCCAGATCCTGGGCTGGCCACCACCTCGTTGTCCTGAGTGGTGAACAGGCTCCACCTCAGGAGGCAAGCTGCTGCCTGAAGGAATGGAGGTAAACAAACAGCCCTGCTGCTCTGTGGGAGTCTGCAACCCTCTTCACATTAGGCCATCCACTGCCCCAGCTGTTCCTGTGTCCTCTATGAGCCAACATGGAGTGGAGGGGTGACAAGGAGTTCCAATGATATGGACCTTCTCCATCAGAGTGATCTCTCATCACAACCACCCAATATCCTCACTGCACAAGTCACATGAGTTTAAATATAATTTAGGTGAAAAGTGGTGGCTTCCGGTTTTAGGATAAGCAGCTAGATTCTACCTAAGATTTCAAGCTGCCATCATCCTGGCCCTAGGGCATCATAGGGACAAGTGCAGCAGGCCACCAAAGCTTCATGAAGCAGGAGGCACAGTCTGAGGAATCTTTGGGTAGAAGACCCATGAAAGGGGATTCGCAATGTCAAAAATACCTAAATAGCTAGACTGACTCTCCCCAATACTGTCTTGAGGCAATGTCAGTGGCCTTTCCTCAGGTGCTCTGGGCTAAGCACATTAAAGAGTACTGTCCCTTCACAGGCATGCCCCGCCCACAGGAAGGGAGGAGAAACCCTGATGCATGAGGCAGAGAAAGTACCCAGGCCACATTTACACATCAGAGGCCACCAGGTCAGCAGAGGATTCTACTTTTGGAACAGCAGGGCCAGGACCCCAAATCTGTATAAGGGTATATTTTGTCTCAAGGTGATTCTCACATTCTGTGCCAGCTTTGGGAGTCACAGAAAATATGGACCAAGCACTGCTGTCTTTGGAATCAGAAAGATCTGGGCTCAAATCCCAGCTCTGTCACTCATTACCTCTGTGACTTGGGCAAATAATTAATCCCATAGCCCCAGTTCCCTTAACTCTAAAAATAGGAACAATAATGCCTACATTATAGGGTTATGAATGGGAAGGGGCCCCTACAGCAAACTGAGGGCTTCATGTTAGCACACATCACCCTGTCATTGGTTTGCTGGGCTGGACATCCTGTCACTGAACGCTCTTTGAGGGCCGGTATCATGCTCAGTCTTTTAACCCTGGCCAAAGGTCTCACCCTAATAGGCACTCTCTAGGTTCACTGTTGAAGAAATAAGTGTTGTGAGGACTGATGACACAGGGAAGGTGGCTACCACAGTGCAACTCAGCAGACTCTTCACAGAATCTCCTCTAATACATGAGAATGCACATTAAAATAAAACACAAGTCATAGCTCTCCTAAGTGGGCAGTGCTCTGCCTTCTCACTGCTCCTGAATTAAAATTATCCCATTTATAAGAACCCTACTACAGCATATTGTTTAAGGAACACAGGCTGAGCAAGGAGAGGCCACTGCAGCTTGGTTTCTGTCTGTTCAGATCTCCAATTTCAAGAGGGCTTGGGGCATTATTTCCTAAAACAGAAGGTGCAAAGTCTCAACCCACGGCTAAACTCACACAGTCACTCAGAACCACTCACCCCACAAGCTGTCGTGGTCCCACAGCAGCCACTAATAACGGAGCCATTTCTGTTCTCCTTGGAGTGGCAGTTGGCAGTGGCAAACAGGAAGTTGTCTTGAAATAGGGTGTGGTTGTGTCTCGTCAACGCATGCCAACAAAGACACCCCAGTCTCCCTCTGTTTCCCTCTGTCCCCTTCTTTAGGAGTAAAAGGTCTGAATGATTATGGTGAAAACAAAGCTTTTTATATGATTTAAGATCAACCATCACCACCATATAAACAAAACCTATGGGGCAGAAAGGAATCTAAGATATAGCAAGGGTCTGTTTTCCTACCACTCACTCACTTGTGGCACTGAGTTAGCAATTGAACCTGCGTGAGTGTGTATGAGCTTTCCCCTTAATTTCTCCGTGGACACACAGGAAACTGAACCTGAGCTAGAAGCCAGGCCAGGTAGCAGGCTGGCTACCAGAGTGCACTCAGGGCCCATGGTGTGCACACACTGGACCCAGAACAATCCATGAACAGGACAGAAGGGAAAACACAGCTCACAAGTTTTAAGCAATTGTAAAGTTTTAGTAAAAGAGACCTGAAATATTTCTTAACACAAATCACATATACAAATGACAAAGAGAAACAAGTGCCAAAGAGATAAATGCACATATTTGGAGCTGCATATGAAGGCAGAGAAGTGGGGGGTGACAGGTTGGTGAGGTTCACTACAGCTGGCTTCCCGGTGCTATGACAGGTATGCTATAAAATTTTCCACTCCGCTGCCACCCAGGCCCCGAGGCTTGCGCCTCCAGGACTGTCCAAAATAGACTGGTCCCCAAGCCAGTCTCCTACTCCTGACCTTCTGAGGCCGCTACTCTCCCCACAGCATGCCTCAGCCCCTCTCAATGCTGGCATAACCCATGGCTCAGGAGCACTGTCTGGATCCTGGCTGACAGCATGCTCTGCCTGCTAGGCTTTCTCTTCTGTGACCTGGGCCCAGCCCCACGCCAGCCTGTGTGGCCAGTGTGCCCTGTGCTCACACTTACACATCCTGGGGAGGCAGCCTTGCTGTTAGGATAAGGAGGCTGAGCCTGTGACAAGCTAGGCAATGAGACTTGTGGGAACCATTTCCTGCTCCTGGAGGAGGGCCCTGGCCAGTCAGAACGCACCACTTCCCCTTTAAGAGAGCACACCCAGATGCAATTATGGAAGGCAGAAAGAAAAGACCGGAACAGTCAGGGCTGTATCCTGAATTTGGCAAATGAACTTGGGTTTTCCTAAACCGCAAACACAAGCTGTGGTCAGAAGCAGCAGGCTCCTCTGAAGCTGATCTGATTAGTCCAGTGGTTCTTAACTTGGGTTCTATTGAACCCTAGGGGTTCGATGAGTTGGTCTCAGGGGTTCAGAGAAGCCTCTGCTGCGGAGGCCAGAATAAGGTAATACCATAATTTGTTGTGAGTTTATGCACTTTGTTGGTTTTGTTCTTTGAGCAAGGTGATGTTCATGCATGGCTCATTTTGTGCACCAGTAAAAAACATATACCTATGACTTGAATTTGAAAAAAAAATCATATTTTATTTATCACTAAAGAAGGGTTCGGTGAATGCACATATGAAACTGGTGGGTTCGGTACCTCAAAAAAGGTTAAGAACCACTGGATTAGTCCTGTTGGGGAAGGGCTGGGCCTTCCTACAGCCCCACAGAGTGATGGCCACGTGAGAGCTGCTGGGCCAGGCCCCCTGAGCTACTGCCCCTCTACCTGGTACCGGGCAGCCTGCAGGAGCCTCAAGCCTTACCACTCCCTCTTCGTTCAATTCTGTCCATCCTGATGGGTAGAGTCCACTACAATACCTAGCTCTCTGCTTTGGAGAGAGAAGAGATATCATTATAAAGATGGAAAAATATTTTTGTGGGACATTTCAACTATTAATTCAAGCAGGGAATTTTCATTCATTCTGGATATTTTAAAAGTTTATGCCCTGATCCTGGCAAAGGACAGTAGATTTGGAGAGTGGAGGAGTGGAGGGGGGTGGTTCAAAAAACAACAACAATGATACACAAAAGGTCACATGTTGTATGATTCCACTGACATGAACTATCCAGAGTAGGTAAATCTACAGAGAGCAGAGATCAGTGGTTGATGGGGCTGGGAGAAGGGAGTAGGGAACTGCTTAATCAGCATGGACTCTCTTTAGGGGAAATGAGAATGTTTTCTAACTGTAAAGGTGATGGTTATACAACATTGTGAATGGACTCAGTGCCACTGAGCTGTATGCTTTAAAATTATTAATTTTATGTGAAATTCACCTCAATTAAAAAAACCCAGTGGTAGAGTGTGTTTTGGGCAACTTTGTCTTCTAGAAGGATCTCTCCTGTATTTCATCCAACATTTCTTTATAAAATCTGGCCTTCTAATAAGAAAAAATAAAAACAAACCATTAAGAGACTAAAGCTCCCAAGACCCATAAGCATGGCTCTTACAGAGCATTTCATACTGCAGGAAGAGGGCATCACTTCGAAGCAAGCCATGTGAGCCAGGCAGCGCCTGCTGGACTCGGTGAGGCTGTCTCAGGTTGGGACCATCCTGTCAGCAGCTGATGATGTAACCAAAGCCAGAGGGGGCCTCTCATGAGAGTATTATTCAGGAGAACGTGACATTGGGCCTCTGCCCTCATTTCCCCCTCTTCTGGAGAGGTTCTTCCCACAATAAAGAAAAACAAATCAGTTTTTAACTGATTTCTTAGGGGGCTCTGCTAGTTGGCAAGGCAGAATTAGTATCTACAATTCCATTTCTTTGGAATGGAGTCAGCAGGAAAAAAAGGGCGTGATCTGACCACCCACCTGACCCATCCCTGCTGGAAGGAGTGTCCAAGCCTGATCCTGAGGGTGAGGTTGTGAGCCTTGTCCTCCAGACCCTAGGTCAGCAGGTCTAGGGCTCATGGCACACTTCCCCCAATCAGAGTTAAGAGGAGGCCTTCTGGATGTTGCAATACTTAGAAGAAACACAGGTGAAAGGGCACACCCATGGCCCAGGAGCCTGAATCTTTCCAGAGGCAAATGCGATAGCTTTCCTAGAATCTGTCTTCTAAGAGTTCCAGGATGACCTGGAAGAGCTATGGAAAGATGCCATGGGCCAGCTCGCTCAGAACCCGTGGTGCTCCTGGGGCACTTGGCCATGCCTTTTTCATGGTGTTCTTCTCACTGCTGGTGCCAAGGTAATAAGTAGGTGGCCAAAGTTCTCAGCAAACAGGTGTCTTAAGATAAAAAGATGCAGCCTGGCCTGTGGTGGCGCAGTGGATAGAGCACTGACCTGGAACGCTGAAGTTGCTGGTTCAAAACCCTAGGCTTGCCCAGTTAAGGCACAGGCAAAAAGCAACCAATAAAAAGCTAGACTGAAGCAACTACTTACTGCCTGCCCCCCCTCTGTAAAATCAATAAATCAAATCTTAAAAAGAAATAAAAATATAAAAAGATGCAATATTTACATTGCTCTAGCGGCTGAGGAGCAGGTTTAGAACCCTAATCCTGAATTTAAAAACAGGCTCAACCCAATTGAAACATGGGCAAGGGGCTTCAACAAATATTTCTCCAAAGAAGATACACACAGCCAACAGACACATGAAAAGGCGATCAACATCATTAGTTAAAGGAAAATGCAAATCAAAATCATAATGAGCCTGACCAGGCGGTGGCGCAGTGGATAGAGCATTGAACTGGGACACAGAGGACCCAGGTTTGAGACACCCAAGGTCGCTGGCTTGAGCATGGGCTCACCTGGCTTGAGCGTGGGTTGTAAGCGTGGGGTTGCTGGTATAAGCATGGAATTATAGACATGACCCTATGGTTGCTGGCTTGAGGCAGAGACTTTCCCTGGATTGAGCAAGGGGCCACTCGCTCTGCTATAGCCCCACCCCCACCCCCCACCAAGGCACATATGAGAAAGCAATCAATGAACAACTAAGGTGCCACAACAAAGAACTGATACTTCTCATCTCTCTCCCTTCCTGCCTGTTTGCCCCTATCTATCCGTCTCTCTGTCTTCCTCTATCTCTCTGTCACACACACACAAAATCACAATGAGATACCACTTTTCTGTCTATTGTCACCTACCCTGCACTCCAGACAAATGACTGCCTAGCCTGGCTTCTCCACTGCAGGCTCCTGAGTGGAGGGTGCTTTCCAGGTGCATACCATGTGACAGCTCTTGCCTCGTGGAGCTGCTCTATAACGCCTGCAAATGAATCCAACTTCTGCCCTGTTGGTGTCATCTTGAACCAGTCCAAGGCTGCTTCCATGGAGCATCCTGCCAAGTATTTGTTCCCTGAAATCTTTCTCCAGGCTAAATATTTCCAGATGGTTTTTTTTTTAAAGTGAGAGGAGAGAAAATAGACTCCTGCAAGCACCCCAACTGGGATCCACTAGCAACCCCCATCTGATTGATGCTCAAATCAGCCAAGCTATCCTCAAAGACTGAGGCTGACTCTCAAATCAACCGAGCTATCCTCAGCACCAATGCTTGAACCAAGTGAGCCACTGGCTGTGGGAGGAAGAGGGAGAGAACAGGGAGAGGAAGGGGGAGAGAATCAGATGGTCACTACTCTTGAGTGCCCTGATCGGGGATCGAACCTAGGACGTCTATACACCGGGCCACCACCCTATCCACTAAGACAGACAGTCAGAGCCCCCAGATTATCTTTTTAAACCATTGTTCACAAAATGTCATTTTCACTATTCCTCCTGATCTCTGGGTTCTCTTAGCTCAGGAGTTGGGAAACTATGGCTCGAGAGCCAGATGTGGCTCTTTTGATGGCTGCATCTGGCTCGCAGACAAATCTTTAATAAAAAAATAATAGCATTAAAAATATAAAACATTCTCATGTATTACAATCCATTCATTTCCTACCGCTCATGTTCATGGTTGTGGGTGGCTGGAGCCAATCACAGCGGTCCTCCTGGACAACAGCAAATTTTTATTGGATAATGCTTAACATACATGGGTCGTTGTATGGCTCTCACGGAATTACATTTTAAAATATATGTGGTGTTCATGACTCTCTCAGCCAAAAAGGTTCCCCACCCCCGTCTTAACTCCTACTGTCCTTTGTAAACTGTGGGACTCAGAGAGAGAACATTACAGATGTGTCCGAGCTGCTCCTAGAGGTTTTGGACATTAGTCCAAATGCTCTGAATGCTGCTGAAGAGCCAGTCTAGATATTTTATTTCTGATAGCTTCACCACTCCACGTCTTATTTTATACACTTTGCCTCAAAGCTGCTTATCCACAGGTATCCTTTAAAAATGTCATCTTGTTGGAGTGTGTCTACTGTTCCAGCCTATTGAGATCTTTTTGGATACTGACTCATTAATGTAACCATTCTCCTTCCCAAATCTACCACCTGAAAACTTGATAAGCCTTCCACTAGTGCAGTGGTTCTTAACCTGGTTCTATCGAACCCTAGGGGTTCGATGAGTCGGTCTCAGGGGTTCGGAGAAGCCTCTGCTGCGGAGGCCAGAATAAAGTAATACTGTAATTTGTTGTGAGTTCATGCACTTTGTTGGTTTTGTTCTTTGAGCAAGGTGATGTTCATGCACAGCTCATTTTGTGCACCAGTAAAAAAACATATACCTATGTCTTGAATTTGGAAAGCAAATTATATTTTATTTATCACTAAAGAAGGGTTCGGTGAATGTGCATATGAAACTGGTGGGTTCGGTACCTCAAAAAAGGTTAAGAACCACTGTACTAATGCCATTCATCTTCCAAATCCTAGGTTGTAGTGTAGAAGAGGACAAGGCCAGGTGTGCAACTCGATATATCGGCCAGCATGACAGTGATTTGTGAAAAACACTCTTGAGGTGTGAGTCTACCAAGCCACCTGCCATTCAGGGCAGGTGTGTAGCTTGGCCCACATTTCCTCATCTTCCCTGGGAGGATCCCATCGACAACTAACAAATGAGCCTCACAGGAGCCCTTCTGACCAGTGGTTGAAAAGACTACAGGAAGAGCTCTTGGAGCTGGGCATTGCACGCAGTGAGCAATCAAATGTTGCCTTTGTAACCGACAACAAACACAATAATAGAAAAAAACCTGGTTTTCCAGTTCCCAGACAAATTACCCTCCTTATTGGCATCCAGATACAGACCTTAGGCAGCTGGAATCAATAGAAAGAACACTGGCATCCAAGAGCTGGAGTCTCAATTCTGGAAATTCTTTCGGAACTTTCATGCTCCGAGGTTAACAATACCTGTCTGTCAATGAGCTCAAGCATGTAAAAGTGGTTTAAAAGTTGAGTCAGGCTAGGCAAACATAAATGAAGAGTATGATGATTATAACTGTTAGAAATCTCTCAAAGATACCATTTCCATCAGTAGAAACCAGTCTGGTAAGCCAAGGAAGACCCTGTAAATGCACACGGGCTGCCTTAGGGCAGTCTTTCAGCACAGAGCAGCCTGACTGCCACAAAGATTTCTGACCTCCTCTCCCAGCAGCAGTCAGCTCTCATCTCAGACAAACTCCAGGCTGGCTTATAAAGGCCAGTGGAGTTTTCAAGACCCTGAGGGCACACAGAGTCTCTCCAGCAGCACCTTGTTGAGACCAGGGCCTGAGTAACTGCAGCAAAGATCTGGTAGGTGATGAAGGGCTGGGAGGGTTGCTTTTAGCTCCTCCGTGGCTTGCCCCCCAACTAATCCTTGGGTTTCTGTCCCAAATGACAGTTTCTAAGAACACCAGGCTTTTGGCTCAGACATTCCCAGAAACCCTGTTCTTGTTTCAGCTGAGGATGTTTGTCTCAGGGAAGAAAAGGTCTTTGCTGAGACAAGAGGCAGGGGGTGTTGCAAAGGGCTGTCAGAGGCCAACCTGAAGGCCTCTAGCACCTACAGTCATGATGTCTCACAGCAGGAAAAGAGGGAGAGAGAACTGGCATGGCCTACCATGTACTCTTGGGAAAAGAGCAGCAGTTAAAATGTGAGGCAACAGCCTGACCTGTGTGATGTAGTGGATAAGGCCTCAACCTGGAATGCTGAGGTTGCAGGTTTGAAACCCTGGGCTTGCTCGATCGAGGCATGTTGGGCAGATAAAATATATTATGCTCACTTTGTTAAAGATGGCGCTGCCCACGTGGGAGCCCGTCACCCACGTGATAATATCAGTTGCCCTTCTTGCTTGGGATGGGCGTGATTATATTAATGTGTGTTGGGGGAGGGCTTTCACGCCAAAAGGTTTTAAAAGGAGAGATCATGTTGTTCTGAAAAAGGGTGATTATGTTCTAGGAAGAGCCCATGGAAGGAGAGCAGAGAAAGGCCACGTGGAGAAGAGGAGAAGCAGCCAAGATGGTGGAGTGCTGAAGGAGAAGCCAGTTTTGCAGAGTTTGTGCAGAGAGAAGGAGATGGGGAACAGAGGTGAATAAGGCTGGTGAGGTACAAACCTTTGATTCTAGGAAACTTGGATATGTCAGTAGTTTTGTGAGCACTGAATGAGTGGGTTTTGGAGCCCAGTGTGTGTTTTTGCTTGTCCGCCCGGTGCAAGCTAGAATTAAAGCTAACGGCCCACCAGTTCTTGGCTCTATTGTTTCATTACCGTCTGTCAGAATCAAATGCTAATCTGCATGGGCCAGATGGCTGTGATGGTGGTTGCGGCTACTGGCCTTACATTTGGTGTAGTGTTTGGCAGGATTCAATAGAGATCAGTATGGAGCCACCACCACCTTTGAGGGGTGGAGTAGAGGACTGGCTGCTGTTATGGTTCCCTATGGCTGTCCTTTTGGGGAGCTGTAGGCTGGCTGACTTTTACAGCCATGCATGAGGAAACCAAGAGCTCGGTGGAAGAGGCTGCCTGGGACCTGCAAACTGAGCAGTGGAAGGAGCTGGAGCAAACGTGGGGAAAGAGATGCCAACCCTGGAGCTGGAGCAAGCACCAGAGAAGGCCGACCAGGTTCACGAGATTTGCCTGGAAATGGAGCAGATGCTGCAGAAGAAATCACAGGTTCGTGAGTTGCAGCATGCCCTGGCTGTTGTGGAGAGCCAACAGCGGCAGGAGATTGGGGGCTCAAGCCTGGCAGCAGAAGCTAATGTTTTCAGTTCCTCTTTGGAGGATGAGGAGAATCAAGCTAGAGTTGCAATCCGCAGTCTCCAGAAGGTGATAGCCCAGCAGCAAGGAGTAGCTACACTCCTGGTAGATCTGCAATTTTGGGACATAAGGGTGGATGCCATCATGCTCTCCGGAGCAGAGATGGAAATGCTGACTGCCATTGCCACATGCTTCTCTTTAGGACAGTGTAAGACCTGCCAGGATGGCAGGGATGAGGGGGGTGGCTGAGGCCCCATGTGCGTGAACTGATTCCTAAACTATGACCAAGTGGTCACTGGCTCCTTTGTTGGATGGACTTACGGATTTTGGACAATGTGAAATACCCTGCTGGGGGTGGGGGCGGCTTTGCTGGAGGCCCTCCTGCCCCAGGAAGCTTTTCCTATGGCTAGAAAGAAGGCCGAGGACATTTTGCACTTTTGGCAAAGTGCTCAGAGACTGGTGAAATGTACCTTTGTAATCGTTGAAATTGTATGATGTTGTAATTTGTGTAATGTACCTAATTTCCTTGCACAGGGATGCTGGTGGTGTAGATTGTGGGTAGTAAAGTGAGCATAGGGGTGGATTATTGGGCAGATAAAATATATTATGCTCACTTTGTTAAAGAAGCCTATTGCCCAGGTGATAATATTAGTTGCCCTTCTTGCTTGGGATGTGCGTGATCATATTAATGTATGTTGGGGGAGGGTTTTCGCGCCAAAAGGTTTTAAAAGGAAAGATCACATTGTTCTGGGGAAGAGTGATTATGTTCTAGGAAGAGCCCATGGAGGGACAGCAGGGAGAGGTCACATGGAGGAGAGGACAAGCAGCCAAGATGGTGGAGTGCTGAAGGAGAAGCCAGTTTTGCAGAGTTTGTGCAGAGAGAAGGAGATGGGGAACAGAGGTGAATAAGGCTGGTGAGGTAGAAACCTTTGATTCTAGGAAACTCGGATAAGTCAGTGCCTTTGGGAGCCCTGAATGGAAAGGGAAGTGTTTTCTCACTGTGTGTATTTTTTGCCCGCTGGGTGCAAACTAGGATCAAAGCTAATGGCCCACCAGCTCTTGGCTCTGTTGTTTCATTACCGACTGTCTGAATCAAATGCAGACCTGCATGGGTCAGGCGGCTGTGATGGTGGCCATGGCTATTGGCTTTACAGGGCACATACAAAAAGCCACTATACTACGAGAGTAGATGTTTCCCGCTCCTCCTCCTCACCCCTTTCTCTCTCTCTCTCTCTCAAATCAATAAATAAAATCTTATACAAAAATGTGAGGCTATAACTGGCTAAACTCTCCTCTGCTAGTCCGTGTAAGGTTGGTTTCCCAACTTCCAGGGGCAATGAGTGCTGCAGGCAGATTTTAAATATATATTGTTGGGTAAACAAATGTTTTTTAAGTTTGCTCATTTGTATTGGAGCAGTGCCAATGGAGGCTGCAGTGTGCTGCAGATTGCAAATTGCGGATTGCCTTCCTGCTTGGGAGGGGCCATTGTTTGCTATTTGCTGGAGAAGGTTTTTTCTCCCCCAGCCTGTTTTGTAGGGGGGGGGGGGAGAGAGAGATAGAAAGAGAGGGAGAATGCTGAGGGGGTTGGGGAGCCAGGACTTGGGCCCGGTTTGTTTGACGGGGGAGTGCTGTTTTGCTTGTGGGGGCCTGTGAGTCTGGTTCCTTTACCATCTGCCCGAATCCAATGAGAACCTGCACGACAATGCCCTCTGCCACCAGTCTTACACATACCTACATGTAACTGTTGGCAAGATGCTGAGGGGATCATGCCAGTTAACAGATCAGGGAGTCTGTTCAGAAAGCCACTGGGAAGAAGAGGCCCAGGGAGAAGGAACCAATTTCTGTCAGGTGACTTTTGGAGCCTGCTGGCCTGCAAACTACTCTCACTCATCCTACTCATATAATAGTCTCCCCAAAGATAGGTGGGCGCTGAAAATTATCACAGGATACATGCAAACTAACTCAGACTTTCATAACCACTGGTGACGTTTGAACATATTTGTGTCTTTCTCTTACTGCATTTCTTTGATGGTGCACCCACACAGAGACGGTGCCTGGTTCTACACATGTGTATGTGCAGGAACAAGTCACAGATGAATCTCTGCGCCATGGTGGTGACTGCAGTGTTCTAATGCTGGTCCTGCAGAGTCGAAGCAGGACCAGTCTTAGCTGATTGGTATCATAGGCTGCATTCTGTCCCCACACACCTAATTCATATATTGAAGTCCCAATCCACACCTCAAAACGTAACTGTATTTGGAAATAAGGACTTTAATGAAGTGGTTAAATCAAAATGAAGTCAGGGTGGGACTGACTTCCTAATCCAGTATGACTGGTGTTCTTATAAAAAAAATATGAGACGCTAGGGTTGTATGCACATAGAGGGACAACCATATGAAGAGACAGCAAGGAAAGAGGCACCTGCAAGCCAAGGAGAGGGGCTCCAGAGAAACCAACCCTGCCAGTACCTTTATCTTGGACTTTCAGTCTCCAGAACTATGAGAAAATGAGTTTCGGATGTTTAAGCCTCTTAGTCCGTGGAATTTTATGAGAGTCCAGGTAGATTAATATAATTGGTTTACCTAAAAATTGTTCATGTTCACTGAATAAGGGAGAAAAAGTATAGTATAGAGGGCAGAGGACAAGGGGCCACTAACTTCTGAAATACCATAGATCAAATGCATCCTCTTTGGTTTGGGGTGAGCCATGTCAATGGCAAATTGTAGCAAGGCCAAGGTGGGGACAGTCTCCCAATCCTTGCCATCTGGCAGGTCCTGGAAGCCTGAGGCTGAGGTAGTCTACAGGTGCCTAGCAGCAGGTCTGAAACAGCACGACTTCGAGCCACAGCCTGGGAGAAACCAACATTTAGCAGCTTACTTCCTTGCTTGGCCTCTTACCTTTGTCGGTTGTGATGTTTGTCACTGTTGTCCTTCCAGAAAAAGATAATAGCATGGGGGCAGAGTAAGGTAGCCACCAGCACATTCACAGTTTGACAAACTGAATCACATCATCTGGCCCAATGCTGCTTTTCACCAGGGATCCACCCATCCCTCAGGTTCTACTGGTCGCCTTGGTCCTCCCTCTGACTCCCAGATACTGCTAGACCTCGGGCTTCCCACTGAGTGTGGGGCAGAAAGAACCCTCCCCTGGGAGCCATGAGAGGAGAGGAACCCATAAATGCTCACTGTTTCTAAGGAGCCAGACACACAGGCTGGTGGGACTTGGAGATCAATCCAAGAGTAGATATGTCATTAAGCTCTCTCCTGGCTGGGGGGTGGGGGGAGTACCTGTGGTGAAAGGGAAATTAAAAGCTAGCAAGGAGGGTGTTTGAAAGGTATTGTCAGGCTGATGTGAGGAGGGGCTGAGAGGGGCGACAAGCTCTAGGAGACTGAACTGACAGGTCAGCAAATGGCAGCGCCTTTACTTCCCAAGAATAGCAGGGTGGGCGGGTTTGGCCAATTCAAATGCAAAATCCCAAGGGCAGGGTGACTGGGAACCCTTTCAGTATTCACTGCCATCCCTCTCCAACTCCCACATAAGGCCTGAAGGACTTCACGTCTCTGCACTCACTCTGAGGTTATTTATACAGTGGGGTGAGCCCCCATAATAACTGCCAGTGGAGACACACACAAACCAACATACACCTCAAACCCGAGGCCTTCCCAAAGTGGGTCTCAAATTCAATTCCAACACGATCCACTGGAGAAAGAAAGGGGATGAGGAACAGGGGCAGATCTGAATCAAATGAGAAACAAAGAGTATCAAAACATCTGCAATCCAGTCAGTTCACCCAGTTTGGATGAGGCAATGAGGAGGTGAAGGTCTGATGGATAACATGGTCCTAAGTGTAAGCTCTCAGGCTCTTACTATGCAGGAGCCACATCCTAACCTTTTCTACTGAGACTCAAGGGTTAGCTAGCCTTCTCCTTCCCATCTGCGGGGCTAGCAAGAGAAGACACAGTGCATGCTTTTGAAAGCAAGGCAGCCTTATTATTTTTTGCAAGCAAGGTTAGAGGAGACCAGGAAGAAAGCCCCTCCCCCCAACAAAACACCCAAACCCTCTTTTGAAGATGAGAAAAACACGAAAAAGAAATCTGCTCTTGGCAGCCTTAGCAGTTATAACTCCGCCAAGCCACAGCCTAATGGTCACATTTACTACTTTGGAAATTTCCATTTCAACTCTCCATTTTCATTTGTGCGTGTGAGTCATGATGCTGAGGGTGAGGAGGTCTGGACCTGTCTAAAGGAACCAAGACCTGGACCATGGCAGACCCCCGACTTAGAAGGCCTTTCACTTGGCCTAGCCTATGCTTATCATTTTCTCCCATTTCAACTTATTTGGCTTAAAATATTTAGCCTCAGGCACGATGAAGTGTTTCATTTAGGACGTTCTCCTGGACCTTTAGACTGGGACTCCACACTCATTACACTGATGACCATGCTACTTACCCATGCAAATTCCAGGAACTGCTGACACAGAGATGGGAGGTGCTCAACGTAGCTGTCAAGGGCTGATTTAATTACACAGCCTCAGTGGGCAAAGCAGAGCAGTTTTTAGCCAACTGTTCTAGTAAATATTATGAGAAGCCCTTTCATAGAGTGCTAATTCTGGCTCAGTGATTTCAAATGTGCCCGCTTTCCTTCTCAAACACTCACTGGGCCCCAAAGATGTTAGGCCAAGCTAGAAAATCAAACAGAGAATGCATTAGCTGGTATATCGTTTTGCAGTGGATTGTTTTTTAAATGGTATAAACACCTGAGTATCACTGTCATTAGATGAGGACAAACTTGAAAACCCACTAACTTTTGCGGCTCGCCTTCTTCTGCCCCTCCCCCTGCTCTGAGTCCCGCCAACCGGCTTCTGGGCAGGCTGGGGACGTCAGCTAACACTGCTGCTGCGGGTTGGACAAAACAACCATCGCAAACCCACTTGGGACGTTTGAAACAATACCCAATCACTGCACCCACCCTCCCGGAGGAAGTGGCATCATTACTTTCATTTTACTCCTTTTGTGACCTGCGAAAGGGAAACAACACGCCCTATGACAAGTACCAGGGTATCTGAGATCGCCGCGGAAAGTATGCCCCGGAACGTAATCAAATGACCTCGCAGAGGAATTAATTTTCAGGAGTTAAAGTAACCCCCTGTTGCATATGTACTGCCGTTTCTCTAACTGCAGAAACGGATTTCACTTTCCAGTTAGAACAGAAAACTCTAATGCATCCCCGTTTTTTTTTTTTTTTTCAAAAACGTCTATAAATAACCCAGGATCAGCAAAATTATGCAAAACGTCCTGCTAGAAGAAGAAATGTAAACTAAAACCACTTACAGAGACTCAGGCTGCCAACTTAATCTGATTCTACGACGACTGTAAACATGTTGTACTTTTGGAACCTGAAGAGATCCACATTAGCACGGATGCCGTCACGAAAAAAGAAAACCCCCTCACCTAAACAACAAAAGCTCAGCCCCTACACGGAGCGCCGCGGCGATTCGGGCTCGTGCGCGGTCCAGGACCGACAGCCGACCTGCTGCAGTCAGTACCAGCAGTCCAGCTTGCACACGCCAACTGTTTTGACTACAGGCACTTGTTAAACACAGAGTTTCAGGTCCTACCAGTTGGACACCAGAAGTTCATAGAGCTGACCCAGTGCCAAGAACAACAAGCACAGAAAACAAAACGGCTGCCTCGTGCGCCCTGTTTTTTTTTAAAACTGTTTATGCAAGCCCCGAAGCAATTGGGTAACCATTAAGAATAAAACAACTTAAATAACAAACGCAAAGGTGACCCCCTTGAAGGAAATGTAGATGTTGGTAGATAAAGGACAGATGTCAGCCTAGTCTGTTGGTGGGGTGGGTGGGTGGTTTTCGGAGAGAATCAGTGGTGGGAGGGGCAGATGTCACATGACAAACTTCGGTTATTAGAAGGAACCGACTGAGTGCTTCCTTGAAGCATCTTTTACTTAGAGATTGATTTAGGAGATTTTGCAAACGCCAAGGCCTTGGTGCACATCTGGAGTGACTGCAGAAGCAATGGAATTTGCTAGTTGGCAAATCCCATAAGAGAAAGATGGGAGGTGCTGAATGGCGTCAAGATACAGGAAACACGGGCTAGCTAGATCATTGGGTTTGAGCATCCTCCCAACAGGCCAAAGTTGTGGGTTTGATCCCAGGTCAGGACACATACAAGAATCAACCAATAAGTAAGTGGAACAACAAACTGATGTGCTTCTCTCTCTCAAATCTGTCAATCAATCAATAAAAAAAGAAAATTCCTTTAAAAAAATGACACAGGAAAAAGACAGGGGAAAGGGACTTTTACAGTCCCTGCTCTGTAGGCCACCAAGCCAGCTGGGAAGCAAACAGAAGGACCCTGGCTATTTCTGACCTGCCCTGAGAAAGGTTTCCTAGGAATCTTTGCTTTCTTTAGGTGACAGTGAATAAAGCATTTTTTCCTCTGGCAAAATAAAATAAAAAGGAATGCTTAAAGCACTTGTTTAACAAGGTTTTCCATTACCGTATTTCCCGATGTATAAGAAGCATATTTTCTTTCCCAAAAATTGGGGTTTAAAAGTGGGTGTGTGTTGGGCAGATGAAATATATTATGTTCACTTTGTTAAAGGTGGGGCTGCCCACATGGAAGTTCGTTGATATTAATGTGTAATGGGGAACAGGCTGGGGGCAGACCGGGAGCTTGCTCTCTCTCGGTTCTTGAGGTTAGTATTAGAGAGGAGAGCAGATTAAGGCCACGTGGAGAAGAGAAGCAGCCAAGATGGCGGAATGCTGAGGGAGAAACCAGTTTGAGCAGAGTTTGTGCTGGAGAAGGAGATGGGAAACAGAGGTGAATAAGTCTGGTGAGCTAGGAACCTTTGATTCTAGGAAACTTGGTAAGTTTAGGAGCTCAGTGTGTGTTTTTGCTTGCCCGCGGGTGCAAGCTAGAATTAAAGCTGATGGCTCACCAGTTCTTGGCTCTGTTGTTTCATTACCGACTGTCCAAATCTAATGTGAACCTGCACTGGCCAGGTGGCTGTGATGGTGGCCTTGGCCACTGGTTTTTCCTTTGGCGTAGTCTGTGGCAGGATTCGATACAGATCACTACGGAGCCGCCGCCACCTTTGAGTGGTGGAGTGGAGTAGAGGACTGGCTGCTGTTATGGTTCCCTATGGCAGTCGTTCTGGGGACTGTAGGATGGCTGACTTTTACAGCAATGTGTGAGGAAACCGAGAGCTCTATGGAGGAGGCTGCCCGGGACCTGCAAACGGAGCAGTGGAAGGGGCTGGAGGAAACGTGGGAGAAAGAGATGCTGACCCTGGAGATGGAGGAAGCACTGGAGGTTGAGGCCGACCAGATTTGCGAGATTTGCCTGGAAATGGAGGAGCCGCTGGAGAAGGAATCACAGGTTCGTGAGTTGCAGCCTTTCCCTAGATGTTGTGGAGAGCCAGCACCGGCAGGAGGCTGGGACTGAAGCCGAGGCCAAGGCTGAGGCGGGGGCTATAAGGCCCATAGAGCAGAAGGTAGTGGTGGCCAGAGGCTCAAGCCCAGCGACAGGAGCTGTTTCTTGTTCCTCTTTGGAGGATGAGGAGAATTGGTCTGGAGTTGCAAGCCGAAGCCTCCAGAAGGTGAGAGCTCAGCAGCAAGGAGTAGCTACGCTCCTGGTAGGTCTGCGATTCTGGGACATAGGGGTGGATGCCATCATGCTTCCCAGAGCAGAGATGCAAATGCTGACTGCCATTGCCACATGCTTCTCTTTAGGACAGTGTGAGACCTGCCATGATGGCAGGGATGAACGGGGAGGCTAAAGCCCTATGTGCGTGGACTGATTTCCTGGACTATGACCGAAGTGCGCACTGGCTCCTTTGTTCAATGGACTTATGGATTTTGGACAATGTAAAATACACTGATGGGGGAGGGGGACGGCTTTGATGGAGGCCCTCCCCCTGCCCCGGGAAGCCTTCTAAACTGCAAGAAAGAAGTCCAAGGACACTTTGTGCTTTTGGTAAAGTGCTCAGAGACTGGTGAAATGTACCTTTGTAATTGTTGAAATTGTATGATTTGTCATGTTGTTGTAATTTGTGTAATGTGCCTAATTTCCATGTACAGGAATACCAGTAGTGTAGATTGTGGGTAGTCAAGTAAGCATAGGGGTGGATTGTTGGGCAGATGAAATATATTATGTTCACTTTGTTAAAGGTGGGGCTGCCCACATGGAAGTTCGTTGATATTAATGAGTAATGGGGAACAGGCTGGGGGCAGACCGGGAGCTTGCTCTCTCTCGGTTCTTGAGGTTAGTATTAGAGAGGAGAGCAGATTAAGGCCACATGGAGGAGAAGAGAAGCAGCCAAGATGGCGGAGTGCTGAGGGAGAAACCAGTTTGAGCAGAGTTTGTGCTGGAGAAGGAGATGGGAAACAGAGGTAATAACTCTGGTGAGCTAGGAACCTTTGATTCTAGGAAACTCGGATAAGTCAGTAGCTTTGTGAGCACTGAATGTGTGGGTTTTGGAGCCCAGTGTGTTTTTGCTTGCCCGCTGGGTGCAAGCTAGAATTAAAGCTGATGGCTCACCAGTTCTTGGCTCTGTTGTTTCATTACCGACTGTCCAAATCTAATGTGAACCTGCATGGTGCAGGCGGCTGTGATGGTGGCTGCGGCTATTGACTTTACAGTGTGTCTTATCCAGTGGTTATAGATTTTCTTACTTGCATTTCCGGCTTTGTTGCACTTGTTTTTGTGCTCATTGTTGAAGACAGTGATTCGTCATCAGACACAGATGTGGACAAGCTAATGGATGGGAGTTTTGACAGTGATGAGAAGCTGTATGAATTTTATAGTGAATAAAACCTGATTTCAATAACTTTATGTAATATATATTTTTTCAAATTTCGAGCCCCCAAATTATGGTGTGTTTTATACATGAGAAAGCCTTATACATGGGGAAATATGGTACTTTCTCATAATGCATCAAGCACTATCACATTTTAGAAACAAGATTATTAACCTGATAAAATTTTAGAGTTATATGATGTTGGGCAGATGAAATATATTATGCTTACTTTGTTAAAGATGATGCTGCCCATGTGCAAGTTTTAAGAGTAAGCTTTTCCCCACACCCTTGACTAATTGGATGATGTAGGGTGGTGCACTCTCATGTGGAATCCTCCCAGTATGTCTCAGATAAGTGACTTTGTATCAGAGACTTCCTTGTTTGTAGATTGGATTAAAGGTTTTGAATCTACACTATAAAGTGGGACAGGCCGGGAGCTTGCTCTCTCCTTCGGTTCCTGGGATTAGTGTTAGAGAAGAGAGCGAATTAAGGCCATGTGGAGCAGAGGAGAAGCAGCCAAGATGGTGGAATGCTGAAGAAGAAGCCAGTTTGTGCAGAGTTTGTGTAGAGAGGAGATGGGAAACAAAGGTGAATAAGTGTGGTGAGCTAGAAATCTTTTGATTCTAGGAAATTCGGATAAGTCAGTAGCTTTGTGAGTACTGAATAAGTGGGTTTTGGAGCCCAGTGTGTGTTTTTGCTTGCCTGTCGAGTGCAAGCTAGAATTAAAGCTGATGGCTCACCAGTTCTTGGCTCCGTTGTTTCATTACTGACTGTCCAAATCTAATGGGAACCTGCATGCGTCAGACGGCTGTGATGGTGGCCTCAGCTACTGGCCATACATTTGGCGTAGTCTGTGGCAGGATTCGATACAGATTGGTATGGAGCCGCCACAACCTTTAAGCAGTGGAGTAGAGGACTGGCTGCTGTTATGGTTCCCTATGGCTGTCATTCTGGGGACTGTAGGATGGCTGACTTTTACAGCTATGTGTGAGGAAACCGAGAGCTCTAAGAGGCTGCCTGGGACCTGCAAACCGAGCACCGGAAGGAGCTGGAGGAAACGTGGGAGAAAGAGATGCCAACCCTGGAGCTGGAGGAAGCACTGGAGGATGAGGCTGACCAGGTTTGTGAGATTCGCCTGGAAATGAAAGAGCCGCTGGAGGAAAAATCACAGGTTTGTGAGTTGCAGATTGCCCTGGATGTTGTGGAGAGCCAGCAGTGGCAGGAGACCAGGGCTGATGCCAAAGCTGGGGCTGGGGCTGAGGCTGAGGCAGGGGCTGTAAGGCCCATGGAGCAGAAGGTGACGGCAGCCCAGGGCACGAGACCGGAGGTGGGAGCTGATGTTTCCAGTTCCTCTTTGGAGGATGAGAATCCAGCTGGAGTTGAAATCCACAGTCTCCAGAAGATGAGAGCCCAGCTGAAATGGCAGAGAGTGCCTGCCAAGCTGCTGGTAGGTCTGCGATTTGGGGACATAGGGGTGGATGCCATCATGCTCCCCAGAGCAGCGATGGAAATGCTGACTGCCATTGCCACATGCTTCTTTTTAGGACAGTGTGAGACCTGCCATGATGGCAGGAACGATAGGGGATGCCAACACCTCATGTGTGTGGACTGATTTCCTGGACTATGACCGAGTGAGCACTGGTTCCTTTGTTGAATGAACTTACAGATTTTGGACAATGTGAAATACCCTGATGGGGGTCGGGGGCGGCTTTGATGGAGGCTCTCCCCCTCCCCCGGGAAGCCTTTCAAACGGCTAGAAAGAAGGCCGAGGACATTTTGCACTTTTGGCAAAGTGCTCAGAGACTGGTGAAATGTACCTTTGTAATTGTTGAAATTGTATGATTTGTTATGTATTTGTAATTTGTGTATGTACCTAATTTCCTTGTACAGGGATGCCGGTGGTGTAGATTTTGGGTAGTAAAGTGAGCATAGGGGTGGATTGTTGGGCAGATGAAATATATTATGCTCACTTTGTTAAAGATGGCACTGTCCATGTGCAAGTTTTAAAAGTAAGCTTTTCCCCACACCCTTGACTGATTAGATGATGTACGGTGGTGCACTCTCATGAGGAATCCTCCCAGTATGTCTCAGATAAGTGACTTTGTATCAGAGACTTCCTTGTTTGTAGATTGGATTAAAGGTTTTGAATCTACGCTATAAAGTGGGACAGGCCGGGAGCTTGCTCTCTCCCTCGGTTCCTGGGATTAGTGTTAGAGAAGAGAGCAGATTAAGGCCACGTGGAGGCAGCCAAAATGGTGGAATGCTGAGGAAGAAGCCAGTTTGTGCAGAGTTTGTGTACAGAGAAGGAGATGGGGAACAGAGGTGAATAAGACTGGTGAGCTAGAAACCTTTTGATTCTAGGAAACTCGGATAAGTCAGTAGCTTTGTGAGCACTGAATAAGTGGGTTTTGAGCCCAGTGTGTGTGTTTGCTTGCCCGCCAGGTGCAAGCTAGAATTAAAGCTGATGGCTCACCAGTTCTTGGCTCCATTGTTTCATTACCGACTGTCCGAATCTAATGGGAACCTGCATGGGTCAGGTGGCTCTGATAGTGGTTTTGGCCACTGGCTTTACATATGAGAACTGGGGTATGGAAGTAAGAATGAGAAATTTTGAATTGCTGAGTAGACTAAAACCTCCCCTTCCCCACAGCTATCTATTTTTATCTGTCATCTATCTATCTATCTATCTATCTATCCATCATCTATCTCTGATTTGAAGAATAAAATGGCCCTTCCCCACTCCATAGGTCTAGAAAAAAGTAGTAAGTAGAAACAGTTTGTTTGTAAAAGCCACTGTAACTTTGCGCCAGATTCTCATTTATTCTGGAAAGTAATTGTAGTTTCCCTGATTCTGGGGGTCACCAGTCTAATGGTGGTGGAAATGAACCCACACAGTGGTTGCCCCTTGTTTCCCAAAGGAACCCACATTTTATTACAAACTCTATATAGAAGTGGTGTCACTGGGATCTGAAATGAAGACCCCTGGGGTAAGATGGGCAGTTGCCTGAAAGACCCAGAGAGAAAAGCATCCAAGACGAAAGAAGAGGCAGGGGAGGAGGAATGCTGAGGTGGGGTAGGGGGAAGGGCCACCCAGAGAGAAGGTTCAGGTTTGGCAAAGTGAAGGTTTTCTTTTTGTATTTTTGCAAAGTGAGTCTTAAACCAGCCCTGACCTCAGGGCTGGCAACTGACTACTTAAAACCTGGAACTTTGGGAACCTGGAATTTTGAGAGCCCAGAACTTTGGAAGCAAGCCAGGTTGCTCACTTAGAACTCCACGGTTTCCATGTCTCTTTTATGCACATTCTATTATCTGCTCCTCAGAAGCATCCTAAGAGATGGGGAGGCTCGGTATTATTATCCCCATTTAAAAGGAGGAAAACTGAGGCTCAGAGAAGCCTTGGTCTTAGTCCCACAAATGGTGACTTATGCTGGTGTGGTGCTTTGTTATTCACAAAATAATAACAAAAAAAGCTTTATAAGTCCCATTTTCACAGAAAGGTACATGGAGATTTTGGAGAGGCCACAAATCATGTCCAAGACCACACTGCAAATCACAAATAGCACTGGGTCTACCAACACCTAGCCGAGTCCCCCTTGCCTGCTTCTACTGTGTTTCTTGGACACCCAACGATAGAACTAAAAAGGCCAGTGAAGTTGTATTATAAAAACACATCTTTTCCCTTGATTTCCCCAAAATTCCGTCTTCACGGTTTTTCTATAGCAGTTGACAGATGGCAACTTTTTCGCACTGAAAGGGTTCTTCTCTTCATGGTGAACTCTGGACATCTGCACAAGAATTCTGATTTCAGTGGAAAGCAATCATCTCCGCCTAGTCTGCACTGTCTTTTGATTTGATCAGTGACCCACATGCTGACCTCTGGCTCCTCACCTAATCCTGGTCTAAGAAGCCGGCCCAGAATGGCCCTGCAGGTCCGTCAAGCTGTACATTACGTGGCCTGCATATCCAAGTATATTGTCTCGCATGTGGAAGGGATGTGGCTCAGTATGTGGTTTGGTGGATGGAGCTCTTCTGCGATGTGGTATTTCAAAGTTGTGTTTTTGCTGAATTCTTTGGCAGCAGAAGCTACTGAAAGTATTGGATCAAATAAAGGGTCCCACTGGCATATGCCTTGTCTGTGCCAAGTAGGCACACTCACAGCTTGACAGGGGATGCTGTTACTATCATGCGATACACATGGGCAAGTTCATTGCAGGTTTGGGGCATTTCCACTGAGGGAACATGATAGTGAGTTACTGCAGATGCTAACGTGTTTGTAGGGTTGAATGAAGATATCTGTCAGGAGTCTGAAAGCTCAGGGCCATGACCAGAGATGCTGAATGTGGAATGAAAGAGGGGAGATGGTCAGGAGGTGATGATGAGAAAGTTCTAGAATGTTCTGCCACTGCCTCATGAATCTATATTTCCCTGAAAACACAACACAACAAAAGATATAACTAAAGGCCAAAGAAAGTTGTGTCAATGTGGTTTTTATGCTGAATGTCACTAAAACAGCCTAGGTCATAGGACTAATAAAATTTGTCTCCTGTTAACTTGGAGAAGCTCTGTGGGTGGATGCAATGAGCAGGTGGTGCCCATCACTGGTTTATTTGAGGTTGTTTTGGTAATCACATGACATTTGCATTCATGCTACCTGAAAAGAATAAGGGGACTGGGTACATCATAACAGTTTTGACAGGAAAACTCGTTTGCTCACAGGATACTGAGTAGAATACAGCATTTCCATGTACCTTGTGACTCCTCTGAGCATAGAGACCTTTTCTTTTAAAACCAAAAAGTAGGACACATGGTTTGACAAGTCCTGGCATATTTAGGGGAGACAGGTAGGCTATTTAAAATCAGAACGTCTGTCTGCAAATCCATGAGGCATGACCACCAAACCTGTAATATCAAATTAGTAAAGGTGAGATGACAGGGGATAGGGAATATTAGCAGAAATTTGTTAGGCGGTACTTACTGGTGCGCTTAATTAGGTAGTTCTACCACAGACCAGACAAATCCTGTTTTGCCAATAAGCATGGCGATTTTGGGAAGGCTGGTGAGCAGCCATCAGAACAACAGCATTGATAGAGACAAAACTGGGGCCCTGTGCCCACTCTCTGGGCATTTAGAGCACCCTTGCCCCAGGCCCCATTGAAGGGCACTGCATCAGAGTACATATACAGAGGAGGAAGCTGATCGGGAACCAGTGAGGTCATTAGAAAATGGCATGGATATGTCGAAAGCTGGTTAAAAAAAGGATGAAGTCAGAAAAAAAAAAAAGAAATCAAAAAAGGATGAAGGCCTGAGCTGTCAGGAGACAGAAAGTCAGGGTAAGCATGTTGGCAGTTGTGGCAGCCATTGGCTTTCCCCCTGCCATTTGCCTGTTACCGAGGTTTACAGGGACTGAGTCCACCTGCCTGATCTGACCTGAGACTGGCTTTGGCTTCATCCTCTGTGATGGGGGCTCATGACTAAAGCCACAAAGCCAGTTTTGCACAATGGGGGCCACATACCTGAAGGTTTTTTAGGAGAGTGCCAATTTCAATCAGCCTTAGTCAGTACTGTACCACAATTTGCAAAATGGCTTTACAGTTAAGGTCAATAAATGTGGGTTGATTGAAATCTGGATCACTAGACCGTAAGCTCCTTGAGGGCCAGTTCTGAGCCTCATTTATCAGGTGGCCCAATGCCTAGCGAGAGCAGGGAGGCCTTATGTGTGCATTTTTGATGCAGGTTTTGAATGAATGAACAAAGTTCCCATTACTGTGCCCATCAAATATATGAATACTTTACTGTGTATACCTTTATGTTAGATATGTATCAAATTTGGTGTTTTGATTAACTTTTAAAAATTATTTTAAGTCGTTTATTTTATATTTTTCAGATGTTTTCCTTCCCCTAAACCTAGGGTCAAATTTGGTGTTTTTAAAAGTCAAATTTGTGATTCAAGTTAGGGAGAAGGTAGAAAGCCTTTCCACTTAAAATTTAAAATACTAGCTCTTCAAAAAATTGTAGGCACTTTGTAAAAGAAATCTTTTAAAAAGATCTTCACCCTACTGTACTTTATGCTCTTAAATTATGTACTTTGAACATTATTTGATCCTTTTTTGGATAACTCAAGGTCATTGTTAAGGGCATTCATTTCTATACTTTGCTATAAAATGGTGATGACTTCAGGGTCTACAACTGTAGCTTTCAATCTTTTTTACCGTGATCTACCTTAAGAAATGAATTTCACACTGCAACCCAGTATGCACATATGGATATGAGACAAAAATTCCAAAGGATAATATTTATTTTTAATTAAGTAAAAAACATTTTGGTATTTTCTCTTCTTTTCTATTCTACTGCTTAACATGTTGGATAGGACTCACTAAATCGATTGCCCCATCATCATGGGTGATGTCTGCCCTTTGCAAACTCCAAGAAAGTAGGCAGAGCTATTTGTCCCTGCTCAGAAGGGGCCTCAGTTACCATACTTTCTGCCTTTTAATTTTGTTTCCTGCAGACTGGTGTCACTTCTTTCTGCTGTCAGGGCTGCCTTCACAGTCCTGCTCTGAGTGCTAACTTGCTGATCTTGGAAATCAGACTGTCTAGCTTGCTAGTATTATGTATAAACTAATTGTACTCTCTTCTCAGTGAAGGCCTTAAGATGGTGCCCCTATTGGTGCTGAGTGGGGCCTGCTGCCCTTTAAGTGCTCAGAGTTGCTGGCCGGGTTCCCAGAGAGCTTTAGTTAGTGGCAGCGTTCATGATACTGAGGTGTTATTGGATATACCATGTGTAAATACCCGCACGTATACAAGAGTTCTTATTTTTTGAAAGCAGTATTCTGAGGACTGGACCTCAGGCTGGAAGGGCTATTAAGTGACAGAGGCTCCTGGAAGCAATCTTGCTTTATGAATAATCTGGGCTCCAGTATATGAGGAAGTTATTCCTAAAGTAATAACTGACCCCCAACAGGCAGATTGCAACAAAGCAGTAACCGGGCTCCCTGTTCTGTGCTGCCCTGCGCTGTTATTTATCCTCCTCATCTGCATGTCAGCTGGCAAGACTCCTTCCACCCAAGTGCAGAGAAGATAAACTAAGATATTTGAACCTTCCAGCAAAATTTTGAAACGTGTCAAGTTTGTGTGTGTGTATGTATGTGTGTTGGGGGGGGTAGGTATCTTATATTGATTTTACAAAAATTCCAACAAAAGGTAGATACTGTGCCCCCAAACAAACCTAAATACAAAGCAAGCAGGCCCTGGTTAAGTGAACTATTGGCATATCTATTCAATGGAATGCTGGAAAGTTACAAAAATGATGATGTATATCTACATTTACTACAATGTGTACACGATCATTTTACATGAAAAGAAAAAGCAGATTTCAAAGCAATGTCTGTAATAGGATTCCACTTTTATTTAAAAAAAATATAGGCACAGAAACATACATATAACATAGAGACATACACATAGAAAAGACTGGAAAGTTTTACACTGACACTGAAATATTTATATTTCCTGGAATTTTGAAGTTTCTTTTTTTTTATTTTACAATGCTTTATTTTTGTAATAAGAAAGCAAGCAGTTTTCACTTTTCTTTTTCTTTTAGAGAGACAGAGAGAGGGACACACAGGAAGGGAGAGAGATGAGAAGTATCAATTCTTCGTTGTGGCTCCTTAGTTCTTTATTGATTGCTTTCTCATATGTGCCTTGACTGGGGGACTCCAGCAGAGCGAGTAACTCCTGCTCAAGCCAGCAACCATGGGGTCATGTCTATGATCCCAAGCTCAAGCCAGCAACCCCACGCTCAAGCTGGTGAGCCCATGCTCAACATGCTCAAGCCAGTGACCACAGGGTTTCGAACCTGGGTCCTCTGAATCATATGCTGACACTCTAACCACTGCACCACCACCTGGTCAGGCAGCAGTTTTCACTTTGAAAAAGTAAAATTTTACTTTATTATGTAACACAGTCCTCTGTTTGGGGCATTCCACCCCATGCTCACCTCATCTGTGACTGTCCCCAGGGGAACACTTGCCACATTTGTGAATCAACAAGGCAGTATACTCATGTTGAGCTCTCGCACTTCCCCTCACTGCTTTTGATGTCTTCTCAAACTTAAGTTCTACTCATAAAGAAGGGTAAAAATGGAATTGTTACTGAAAAGTTTTTACATGAATGCATCTTAAGGCAAAGGAAGGGCTTCTGGCTTTCCTTTTAAGGGTCATGTTCTCTTCTCTGATGAAATTAAGAGAAAATATAAATCCCGAGCAGATGGCTCTGCTGGTTACACCTCTGGCAGAGGGGCTAGCGTCCTCCATTCTCCAGGAAGACAAGTCAAAGAGCAGCTATGATCCATGTGCCGACTCTAGTTCTCACCCGAGCCAGAGCACAAACCAAGGTTGGGTTTAAGCACAGGAATAATCCTTCACTCTTGTTAGATGTATACTCACATCCCAGGGTAACTGGTATCTCCTAAAAAGTGACTAGGGAGAGAGGGCAGGCGATTGTATTATTCTCAGCTTACAAATGAGGAAGATAAGATTTATGGAGGGGGGGGGCACTTGACCAAGGTCATTCTTTTGGGAACTGGTGGAGACAGAATTGAACTCACCTGTCCTGGGTATGTTATATTCATTCTGTGCCATTGCATTCTTTCTATAGAGTAGCTATATACTTATCATCCTAACTGGACACCTCTGAAAGTAAAAGGAGGTGCTAAATGGATGGGCCCCAGAGCAATAGGTATAAACTGTGACTCTCTTGAACAATCCAGGACTTATGGTCACTTTAGATATAATCCAGCTCATCCCTCCCTTCCCACGCATACAAGAAATCATACTTTTGAATAGAAGGGAGAAATGGAACATAGCTATAATGCCTTTAAAGTACTGCTGTGTGAATAAAAAGAGAGAAAAAGAAAATAGTTTAGTATAGCTGGTGTTTCCCTGTGTCTGAATGGTCTAGGCTTTACCTCTGGGAGTGATCAGCTCGCATTCTATCAAGAATACAAAGTCTGGATTGGGCAACTGGTATTAGCCTAAGAGGATCACACTCTAAAAGTGGCTACTTCAAATCTTTCTGCTATCTGTATTTTGATCAACATTCTGAATAGAAAAATGGGCTTCTGTTGGCAAAACTTGTGACTTAGTATAATGAATGTTAGAAATGGGTGCTTACTGGTGAAATTAAAGGTATTCAAGCTACAAGACCTGGCCCAAAACCTTTAGAGATATGCCCACTCTTATATAAAGAAGGTGTGGGAATCCAGTGAGGCTTGGCTGCAACCGTTGCCTTAGGAGGGCTGATAACAGCATGCTGCTTATTTGAGGAAACTGATTCTCATCCCTGGAATGTTGTTGCAGCTGCCTTGAGCGAACCTTCCATACAAGGTATGATGAAACAATCAAAGCAAAGAGGGTGGGGCTTCATCAAGTTTACCATACAGGTTGAGTGAACTGTTTTCTCCCTACTTGTTGACAAATGTTTGTTAGATGCCTATATCAGTGGCAGGCTTCAGCCTAACACTTGCCTGCATTACAACCTGGTAGTGAGGCAGTGGGCAAGAAGCTAACTTTTACCACTTTAACCTTCGGCAATGTTCTACCAACGTTTTCTACCATAAAATACCTACAAGTTCTGTGTGACCAAACCAGTTTAGGTCAGTCCACAGCAAACATGCCTTTAGGCGAGTCTGAGATGAGTAGGTTTGGGAAAGGAGTCCTTAATGCATTTTTCCTCTTCACCAGCTAATGAGCCTCATGACGCTGAGACTGGGTCTGTCTTGCTCACTGTTCTAGTCCCTAAACCAGGGGTGCTCAATACGTTGTTCGCCATCTACTGGTCGATCGCGAAGGAAGTGTGGGTAGATCGCATGACATTAAAAAGACATTTGTATTTTGATTGGCATACAGGGTAGCCAATCTGACGTCTGAACTTTTGACACCCTACGCATGCGCGTTAAACCGCGCTAACTTGTTCAGTTACATTGCTGCGTAGTTAGCCTTCAATTTATTTAAACTAAATACAACAAAGGGTATAAAAATGAGTGCCATAGCTGGTCCGAGTAAGAAGCCTAAAACCTACCACTTTCATTACAGAATGGGAGGGGATATTTTTCACTATGTCATATTCTAAGTGCGTTTGCCTCATCTGTCTGTGTGCCATTGCTATTACAAAGAAGGGAAATGTGAAGCGGCTTTTTCGGACTGTTCATAAAAACTATGACATTGACTTTCCTCCGAAAAGAGAGCTGAGAAGGAGAAAGGTGAAAGAAGAATACACAATATTAAATAGTAATAATAGTAACTTAAATAATGATAATATAGAAGAAATAAATTTATGTTTTGCATTTTTATTGTAGGTAGATCATTTTGACTTGGTCATCTTATAAGTAGCTCGCAAGTTGAAAAAGTGTGGGCCCCCCAGCCCTAAACCCATGCAGTGTCTGCCCATAGCATGTGTGGGACAGATGTTTGTCCAGTGAATAAAATAAATGAGTATATCTATTTTATTAACTGTAATCTGTAATTTTCTTTACTCCACTAATTATAACTGAGCTTCATATACCATAATCTATTTCTTGCCTTGGATTAAGATAATACTTTAAAAACCAAGAAAGAATCTAATAAGTAAAAATCACTGAGATGACATAGTTTAATTCTCACAATAACATGATGACATTGATATTACTTCTACTCCATGTTCAGATGAGTAAATCAAAGTCCAGAGAGTTTAAACTTAAACTACTGAAGCCAGAACCAGAAATCAGGTCTGTCTGATTTGGAGCCCAAGGATGCTTTGCTGCCTAGAGTTAGCAATCAGTCAGTTTTGCAGGGATTGGGCCTTTTTTTTTTATTTTTAACTACACTCTACTCACTTTGTGTCATGCGATTGAACACATCTTTTTGGCACTTCATCTTATTTTATCAAAAGATTTTTTGAGAAGCTAGATGGATGTTGGAATATATGAACCAGCTTTCTGGTTCTTTTGCTTTTAATTATTTTGATTGACATGTGGTGTTGAGGGATCTAATGGCCTCTCAAGTCTTTGAACTGCAGAAGAATCAGTCCCTATAAATCTGTCGTAACTCTCCTGTCTCAAGGGCACAGGCAGCTCATTCCGATAACTCTCCACCTAGGTCCCCCCTGAGCCCCCACTACTGAAAGCCTTTTGTTTCAGGCCTCTGGGACTTGGTGCACAGTGTTCTTTCCACCTTTTCATTCTTGACCTTGGTTAATGCTTTGTTTTCTTTCAAGACCCAGTTCAAACATTCCCACATCCAGGATACTTGGGAGACTCCTATCACCCTTTACCCTGCACTTCTGCCAGGTCCCACTGGAGTCCCCTTCTAGTGTGCCCAGGACACATTGAGCACACCTCCACCTCCACACTCATACAGATGAGTGCCTTCCTCCCTCCCCAGCTGCACCATGAAGAGTGGAGGGTGGACCTGGTCTCAGTACCTGCACATACCGGCACACAGCAGGCATTCAGAGTGCGTAAGATATGAATGGATAAATCGGGAAATAATTAGCCAATACACAGTAAAGCAAGAGAAAATGCAGGGATCAGTGGGCCAGCAGTTTCCAGTGGTCTGAGGACTAGCTAACCTTAATTACTTATCTTAGCCAGAGGACTCAAAATGATTTTTTAAGCCTAAGAGTATAATAGTGAGTTTTTATCATTGGCAGCAGACTAATTCTGAGTGCTCTGCTCCTTTCACTGTTACAGAAAAGAAACCACCGAAGAGCTCTACCAGTGCAGCCAGCCAGCCAGTTCCCATGTCGGATGCTGTGCCAGCCACTGGCATACCCTGGGGGCTGGGGTGATCTGACCGCTCCCACATGACAGGCTGCAGTGGCAGTTCCAGGGTGCCTCTGCAAGCCCAAATGTCAGCAAGTTCCGGGTGTGGGCTGACACCTGACCTGAGTGAGCCGCAGCTGCATCCGACTGCTGCACTCCGGCCTAATGAAGTAAACAGTCCTCGGCCCAGCCTGACTTTCCCAAATGTGATTCTTTCTAACCATATTGTGTAGATAAAAATAATTCAGTGATTATTCTCCCACTGAACTCCTGGGCACAGACCAAGAAGTCTACAGTGTGGCTGTTTTGATTCTGCTGTAGGACTGTAAATATCTAAGCTTTTCTAAGTTCTTATCAGGTGAGGACGTGTCTGGTATTTTGGTGGGATAATTTTTCCTTGGATGGAACCATCCCAGACATTGTAGAGGGTTCAACACCTCTGATCCATTCAATGACAGTTACTATGACAGCCTCAAGATGCACCTTTCCAAACGAACATCTCCAGGCATGTGAGGTGTCATGGCTGGAATTTCCAGTGGGTAAACTTGACTCCTTCTGCAGCAGCAGGAGAATCTTGGAAGGAACTGAAGAGGTTATCAAAGTAATGGTGAGTTGTGACAAAGCCCAAGGAGTCAGAGAGAGCACAATTGAGTCAAAGGGGCATCAGACCATGGTCCTTCTGTGTTGGAAAGCAGAGGTCCTGAGAGCTGGGAGATGTCTGGGTCCCCTAAATGAAGACGTGAAAGCAGTGAGCGAGATGGATCACAGAACCAAGGACTGGAACTTGAACAGACGTCAAAAGGATACCAAAGGTATAAAGAATGATCAGGGGTAAGGAAGAGCCCTGGCACCAGTTATGAACCCTGGCTACACTTAGCTTCCTCCTTTCGGGCTGCATGGGTATAACAAAAGAGCCAGGAAGGTCACCGCTTCTGGACAGCTCTAAAGTTCCACGTATTAACTAGCTGTCTTCTCTTTCCTGGCCTTAACGGGGCAGTGACAACACAACAACCCACTTTTCTTTCACTGCTGCCATCACCACTGTGGCCACATCCCACCAATATGACCCAACGAAGACAATTTCCAAGTCTCTCAAAGTGACCTTCACGGGCCTCTTGATCACAAAGAGGGGGAAGGTTCTAAAACCAAATAGGGGGAACACCCGCCAAAGCGCTGAGTAGTGAGGCTGTGAGCCTGGACTCAATGTTGATCACTGATTTAATGGCTAAATTGCTCCATGGCCCTAGCAGAACGGCAAAGGGCAAAGTCTCTGGGAAGTCACTTACTCCTTTGTCTCATCTTTCTCATTTATTCTAAATTTATTTTATTTTGCTCTGTTGTTCCCTACTTTATAAACAGCCTTAAATCCTTTTGCAAAAAGGCTGAGTATAAATAAATAAAGAAATAAAATACATGGCTGCATTACCGGCACAGCTAGACTGAGCATGAAGTGTTTTGGTTCTAATCTAAGAGGAAAGAGGTGCTCTGTCAAAACGGGAAGGGAGGAAAGGGAGGAGGAGGTGAGATTGGAGAATGTTGGCCCTGGGTCTGGAGCCTGGGTCCCGCACTATCTCTTCATGAAGGAGTCACAGGCCCTCATGCAAATTACTAACATCTTAGGCCATACTGTCCTTATTAAAATGGATGTCTAAGCACTGAGTTTCTAAGCAGCATCCACACATGGTCCTGTTCCTCTTTTTCTCTATTCTTCCTTGATACACTGCCTCTTCGAGTGGAGTGGACCAATCAGGGTTCCTTCTAGAGTAGTTGATAATAACTGTAAGTTTTACTCATCACCCAAAGAGATAACTGGTCACTCCAAAGGGATTAATGTCCTAAATAAAAGAAATTGGAGGAGATCCAAGATGGCAGAGGCAAAGGTAGAAGTTACACTCACCTCCTCCCAGGACCAAACTGGAATCACTCTAAATTATAGAACAATCAACCTAAAAATTAACTGAAGACTAGCTGAACAGAAATCTTATAACCAAGGATTTGTAGAAAAAGCCACACTGAGACTGTAGGAAGGGCAGAGTCGTGGAAAGGGTTGGCGGAACACCCTTGTGAGTGGGTGAGAATCTGGAGATATCTCTTAGCTGCAAATGACCCCCTGAGGACATTTGAGGAAAGTGGGGTCTCAACTCTATGCCAGGCTTCCCAGGCCAGAGCACCAAAAGCAAGAAGAGGAGCCCACATAACATTTGGCTGTGAAAATCACTGGGGATTCTGTCTACCAGGAAGAGATGAGAGTTCTTTAGGTCAGCAGCCTTTTTTCCATTGCACATCTAACCAGTGCCACTGATCCTGTGCTTTGTCCTCCCTTCTCAAGCCAAATCCTGGTCTGTTTTGGCTTGATGAACTCTGCTGGCTTCACCCCAATGTCTTCCTGTGGCCCTTCCCTACTGCAAAGGTTCAAGGACACCAGGTAGGTGGTGGCTAGCTTTGATGTACCCTGCGACTTTTACTGAGTGGCCTGAGACCCAACACTGGCACTGAGTTTGAACCTGTATCAATTTGGGGAACACTACTCGCCCTACCTGGTGATTCACTGAGTCCTTCACTTAGTATTGCTAGAGGCTCTTTTAGTGACTGAGTCTAGCAGGTAGCTGGCAAGCAAAGGTGAATCTTGGGGTGTCTTAGGCCTTTTGCTGACTTGCCCCACTGGCTCAGTGCTGGTGGAAGCTGGCCTCAGTGTATAGCTCGGCGCCTGCCATGCACATCCTGCCCACAAGAAGCAGCCACAAACTGTGGATTGCTTTGTACCTCCAAACAGGTAGCCCAGAGCCAGTCACAGGAAGCATCTGACATTGATCTGCACTGGAGTCCCTCCCAAGAGACTCCAGAGCCAAGGCACCTAGAGGCGGAATTGAGACCTCACAAAAGCACAACTGAATTAGCTACACAAAAGGAATACTCAAAGAAAGATAACAGCAGGCATCAGACCCTCTTGGGGCAAATTCTGCTTTGTGGGTCAATCCTCATAGTCAGCCAGCTCAAGCGTCAACAGCAATCAAGACTCAACAACAAGTGGAGGGTTCACATAATACACATAAGAGACACTCCTGGAGAATGTGGATCAGGTGATCAAGGAGACTGCACCACTGAGTCCCACAAGATATCTACTATATAAGGTCACCATACCAAGACTGAGAGGCATACCAGATATACCTAATACAAAGAAACAAATACAGAGAATCAGCCAATATGGGGAGATAACAAAACATGCCCCAAATGAAATAACTAAATAAAATGAAGGCAAACAATTTACTGGATACCAACTTCAAAACAATGGTTAGAAGAATGCTCAAAGAACTTAGGGGGAGAATGAATAAACTAAGTCAGAACTTAAAGAGATAGTAAACATAAAAAGTGATATAGAAACCATAAAGATAAACCAGTCATAAATGAAGAGTACAATACAGTATTTGAAATGAAGAATACACTAGAAGGAATCAATAGTAGACAAATGAAGCAAAAGATCGAATCAGTAATTTGGAAGATAAAGTAGCGTAAAACACTCAAGCAGAGCAGCAAAAAGAAAAAAGAATTTAAAAAATGAGAATAGTTTAAGAAACCTTTGGGACAACATCAAGTTGTAACAGCATCCAAATCATAGAAGTACCAGAGGGAAAGAGAGAGAGCAAGGGATTGAGAACCTATTTAAAGAAATAATGACTGAAAACTTCTCTAACTTGGTGAAGGCAAAAGACACAAAAGTCTAGGAGGTGCAGAGTCCCAAGCAAGATATACCCAAGGATGTACACATCATAATTAAAATGTCAAAGGTTAAAGACAAACAGAGAATCTTACAAGCAGCAGTTATCTGCAAGAGAGTTCCCATAAGACTGAAACATTAATGCCAGAGGGATTGGCATGAAATATTCAAAGTGATGAAAAGCAAGGACCTACAACCAAGACTACTTTTCCCATCAGAGCTATCATTTAAAACTAAAGGAGAAATCAAGAGCTTCCCAGACAAGAAAAAGCTAAAGGAGTTCATTACCATTCAACCTGTATTACAAGAAATGTTAAAGGAACTTCTTTAAGAATAAGAAAGAAAAGAAAAGATGAACATAATTATAAAGAATAAAATGGCAATAAATACATAACCACCAATAATAATTTTAAATGCAAATAGATGAAATGCTCTAATCAAAAGACATAAGGTAGCTGAATGGATAATAAAAAAAAGACTCAGCCCTTGCCAGGTAGCTCAGTTGGTTGGAGCATTTCCCTGATGTACCAAGGTTGTGGTTTGATCCGTGGTCAGGGCACATGCTGTAGTCAATCACTAAAGGTGTGAATGGATGGACTGGTAAATCAATGTTATACTCTCTCTCCCTCTCTCTTTCTCAAATCAGTAAATAAAAAAACTTTTAAATCGTTAAAAAAAAGAAGAAAACAGGACCCATATATAAGCTGTCTACAAGACACCCACCGTAGAATGAAAGATATACATAAACTAAAAGTAAAAGAAATGGAAAAATATATTTCATGAAAATGGAAACAAAACAAAAAACCCACCCCAAATGTAGTAGCAATACTTTTATCAGACAAAATAAACACTAAAATGAAGGCTGTAAAATGAAATAAAAATATGTTACATAATGATAAAAGGATCAATCCAACAAGAGGATATAACCCTTGTAAACATTTATGCACCAAACATAGGAGCACCTAAATAAGAAGCAAATCTGATGAACTTAAAGGGAGAGATTAGCAGTAATGCAGTCATAGTAGGAGATTTTAATGTCCCATTAACATCAGTGGATAGATCTTCCAGACATAAAATAAACAAGAAATAGTGGCCTTAAATGACACAATCAGCCAGATGGATTTGATATCATCAGAGTACTTCACTCCAAAGTAGCAGGATGTACACTATTTTAAAGTATACATGGAACATCTTCTAGTCTAGAGCACATGTTAGGACACAAAACAAGTCTCAGTAAGACTGAAATCATTTACGTATCTTTTTTTTTTTTTTTACAGGGACAGAGAGAGAGTCAGAGGGATAGACAGGGACAGACAGACAGGAACGGAGAGAGGTGAGAAGCATCAATCATTAGTTTTTCGTTTCCGTCGCAACATCTTAGTTATTCATTGATTGCTTTCTCACATGTGCCTTGACCTCAGGCCTTCAGCAGACCGAGCAACCCCTTGCTGGAGCTAGCGACCTTGGGTCCAAGCTGGCAAGCTTTTTCTTTTGCTCAAGCCAGATGGGCCCGCACTCAAGCTGGAGAGCTTGGGGTCTTGAACCAGGGTCTTCCGCATCCCAGTCTGACGCTTTCTCCACTGCGCCACTGCCTGGTCAGGCTTAAGTATCTTTTTCAACTACAATGGTAAATAACTAGAAGTTGATTACAAGAAAAAAACTGATAAACACACAAAGATATGAAGGTTAAATAACATATTACTAAACAATGAATGGGTTAACAATGAGATCAAGGGTGAAATGAAAAAATAACTTGAGACAAACGAATATAAAACTGCAGTAACACAAAATCTTTGGAGCTAAAGGAAAATAACAATGATAACGACGATGACAACAAAGCCCAGTGTGAGTAAAAGTAAGGAAATAATAAAGATTAGACTAGAAATAAATGAAATAGAGTCTAAACAATATAAAAGATCAATAAAACATAGAGCTGGTTCTTTGAAAAGATGAACAAGATTGATAAACCTTAACCAGACTTGCCTGACCTGTGGTGGCGCAGTGGATAAAGCGTCGACCTGGGAACACTGAGGTCGCCAGTTCAAAACCCTGCACTGGTCTGGTCAAGGCATATATGGAAGTTGATGCTTCCAGCTCCTCCCCCCTTTCTCTCTTTCTCTCTCACTCTGTGTCTCCTCTCTAAAATGAAAAAAAAAAACAAACAAAAAAAACCCTTAACCAGACTCATCAATAAAAATGAGAGGATACAAATAAATAAAATCAGAAATGAAAGAAGGGAAAACAGACAACACAGAAATACAAAGGAGTATAAGAAAATATTATAAACAATTATATGCTGATAAAATGGACAATCTGAAAGAAACAGATACATTCCTAGATACATAACAATTTTCCACTAAATCAAGAAGAAACAGAAAACCTAAACAGACTGATTACAACTAATGAGGTCAAGCCGTAATCAAAAAGCTCCCAACAAACAACAGTCCTGGAATGGATGGCATCACAAGTGAATTTTACCAAACATTCAAAGAAGACCTAACACTTGTGCTTCTCAAACTACCCCAAAAAATTCAAGAGGAAGGAGGACTCCCAAGATCATTTTATATGGCCTGCATTATCCTAATTCCAAAACTGGATAGAGACACTATGATGAAAAAAAATTATAGGCCAACATCAATGATGAATGCAAAACCCCCCAACAAAATATTAGCAAATCAAATTCAGCAATACCTTAAAAAGATCATACACCATGATCAAGTAGGATTTATTTTTATGGTGCAAGTTTGGTACAATATCTGCAAATCAATGATACATCACATAAGCAAAATGAAGGATAAAAATCATAAGATCATATTAATAGATATAGAAAAAGCATTTGATAAAATCCAGCAGCCATTTTTGATAAAATTCTCAGCAAATTAGTAGAGAGAACATACCTTAACATAACATATATGACATATGTGACAATATATATGACATATAACACATATGACAAATCAATAGCTAACATCATATTCAATGGGGAAAAATGAAAGCATTTTCCTTAAGATTAAGAAAAAGATAGGGATATCCACTTTCACTACTCTTTTTTTATCTTTTTAAAATTATTTATTTGTTTAGATTTTATTTATTCATTTTAGAGAGAGGAGACAGAGAAAGAGAGAGAGAGAGACAGATAGAGAAGGGAGGGAGGAGCAGAAAGCATCAATTCTCATATGTGCCTTAACTAGGGAAGCCTGGGGTTTCGAACCGGCGACCTCAGCATTCCAGGTGGACGCTTTTACCCACTGCGCCACTGCAGGTCAAGCTCACTACTCTTATTCAATATAGTACTGGAAGTCCTAGACAAGAAAAAAAAATAAAAGTAATCCAAATTGGAAAGGAAAATAATAAAACTGTCATTATTTAAAATGACACAATACTGTATATACAGAACCCAAAAGATTCTATCAAAAAACTACTAGAACTGAAGAACTGATAAATGAATGCAGTAAAGTTGCAGGATATAAAAGGAATATTCAGAAATTAGTTGCATTTTTATACACTAATCATATACTATCAAAAAGGGAAACTAATAGTCTGACCAGGTGGTGGCGCAGTGGATAAGAATGTCGGACTGGTACTCAGAGCACCCAAGTTCGAAACCCCTGAGGTCGCCGGCTTGAGCATGGGCTCTTCCGGCTTGAACATGGGGTCACTGGCTTGAGCCCAAGGTCGCTGGCTTGAGCAAGGGGTCACTCACTCTGCTATAGCACTCCCCCCACCCCCCAGGCCAAGGCACATGAGAAAGCAATCAATGAACAACGAAGAATTGATGCTTCTCATCTCTCCTTTCCTGTTTTTCTGTCCCTGTCTCTCTCTCTCACTGTATCTGTTACAAAAGAGAGAGAGAGAGAGAGAGAGAAACTAATAAACAATCCCAATTACAATTGCTTAAAAAGAAATTACCTAGGAATAAATTTAACCAAGGATGTAAAAGACCTATACCTGGAAAATTATAAGATACTGAGGAAAGAAACCGAAGAAGATTCAAATAAGTGAATGCATACGCTGTGTTCATGGATAGGAAGAATTAACATTATTAAAGTGTCCATACTACCCAATGCAATCTATGGATTCAATGCAATTCTTATCAAGATACCAATAGCATATTTCACAGAACTAGAACAAACATTCTAAAAATTTATATGGAAGCATAAAAGACCCCAAATAGCCACAGCAATCTTGAGAAAGAAGAACAAAGTTGAAGGAATCATGCTACCTGATATCAAAGTTTCTTGCAAGGCCACTGCAATTAAAATAGCATGGTACAGGTACTGGCATACGAACAGACACATAGATCAATGAAACAGAATAGAGAGCCCAGAAATAAACCAGGCCTTTATAGACAATTAATATATGACAAAGGAGGCAAAAATATACAATAGGGTAAAGACAGTCTCTACAACAAATGATGTTGGGAAAATTAGACAGGTACACGCAAAAAAATGAAAACTAGACCACATTCTTACACCATGCACAAGAATAAAATCAGGCCCTGGCCAGATGGCTCAGTGGATAGAGTGTAAGCCCGGTGTGTGATGTTCCATGTTCGATCCCTGGTCAGGACACACATGAGAAGCGACCATCTGCTTCTCTTTATCTGCCTTTTCCCTTTCACTCTTTCTTCCCCTCTTGCAGTCTGTGTCTTGACTGGTTTGAGTGTTGGTCCCAGGTGCTGAGGATAGCTCGGTTGATTCGAGCATCAGCCCTAGACAGGGGTTGCCGGGTGGACCCTGGTCGGGGTGCATGTGGAAGTCTGTTTCACTATCTTCCCTCTTCTCACTTAAAAAAAATAACAAAAAAACTCAAAATTGATTAAAGCCTTAAATGCTAGAGTTGGAAGCATAAATATCCTAGAAGTAAACATAGGCAGTAAAATGTCAGATATTTCTTGTAGCAATTGTTTTCCTCCTTGGACAAGGGAGACAAAATAAAAAATAAACAAATGAAACTACGTCAAACTAAAAAGTCTTTGCACAGCAAAGAAAACCATAAAAAAAAATGAAAAGACAATCCACTCACTGAGTGGGAGAACATATTTGCCAAAGATGCATCTGATAAGGAGTTAACATTCAAAATTTATAAAGAACTTATAAAATTGAACACCAAAACATCCCAAACAATCCAATTAAAAATGGGCAAAGGACCAAAGAGGATATAGAGATGCCCAATAGACATATGAAGAAGCTCTATGTTGCCAATCAGCAGAGAAATGCAAATTAAAACCACAATGAGATATCACCTCACACCTGTCAGAATAGCTATCATCAATAAATTAACAGTCTGACCAGGTGGTGGTGCAGTGAATAGAGTGTCAAACTGACACACGGAGGACTCAGGTTCGAAACTCCAAGGTTGCCAGCTTGAGCGTGGGCTCATCATGTTTGAGCAAGGCTCACCAGCTTGAGCCCAAGGTCGCTGGCTTGAGCAAGGGGTCACTCAGTCAGCTGGAGCCGCCCAGTCAAGGCACATATGAGAAAGCAATCAATGAACTAAGGTGCCGCAACAAAGAATTGATGCTTCTCATCTCTTTCCCTTCCTGTCTGTCTGTCCCTATCTGTCCCTCTCTCTGTCTCTGTCACACATACACACACAAACACACACACACACACACAAATCAACAAACAACAAGCATTGGCAAAGATGTGAAGAAAAGGAAACCTTGTGCATTGTTGGTGGGAATACAGATTGGTGCAGACACTGTGGAAAGCAGTATGGAATTACATCAAAAAGGTAAAAATACAACTGTCTTATGACCTGGCAATTCCACTTCTGGAAATTTATTCAAAAAACCCCAAAACAAAACAAAAAACAAACAAACAAAACCCCAAAACACTAATTTGAGAGAATATATGAACCCCTATGTTCATTTCAGAATTATTTACAGTAGCCAAGATTTGGAAGCAGCCCAGGTATCCAGCAGTAGATGAGTGGATAAAAAAGCCATGGTACATTTATACAATGGAATACTACTTGGCTATAAAATGGAAGGAAATATTTGGGACAACATAGATGGCTCTGGACAGCATTACACTAAGTGAAATAAGCCAGTGAGAGAAAGACAAGTACCATATGATTTCATTCATATGCAGAATCTAATGAACAAAATGAACTAACAAGCAAAATAGAGACAGACTTATAGATAGAGAGCAAGCTGACAGATGTTGTTGGAGTATCTCAGTGCAAGAGTGGGGTGGAGAAAAAAAAATACTCATGGACATGGACAACAGTGTGGTGATTGCCAGGCGGGAAGGTATGGTGGGGAAGGTGGAGGAGAGTAGAGGGGGATAAATGGTGATGGACAGAGACTTGACTTGGGGTGGTAAACACACAATACAGTATACAGATGATGTATTGTGCAACTGTGCACCTGAAAAATGTATGATTTTGTTAACAGGTGTCACTCCAATAAATTAAATAAAAGGGGAGGGGAAATAGTATACACACACACAATGGAATATTACTTAGGGCCAAATAAAGAATGAAATCTTACCATTTGTGACCAGGGACTTAGAGGGTATTATGCTAAGTGAAATAAGTCATTCAAAGAGAAATACCTTATGATTTCACTTATATGTGGAATCTAAAGAACAAAATAAAGGAACAAAATTGAAACAGACTCATAGACACAGAAAGCAGACTGATGGTTCCCAGAGGGGAAGGGTGTTGGGGGACTGAATGAAGAGATTAAGTAGTATAGATTGGTAGTTACAAAATAGTTACCAGGGATGTAAAGTACAGCATAGGAAATAGAGTCAATAATATTGTATGTCTGGTGCCAGTTGGCTACTGGAAATATCACATTTTAAATTTTTATTTTTTTTATTTTATTCATTTTAGAGAGGAGACACAGAGTGAGAGAGAGAGAGAGAGAGAGAGAGAGGAGGGGGAGGAGCTGGAAGCATCAACTCCCATATGTGCCTTGACCAGACCAGTGCAGGGTTTTGAACTGGCGACCTCAGTGTTCCCAGGTCGACGCTTTATCCACTGCGCCACCACAGGTCAGGCATGGAAATATCACATTTTAAAGTATACAATTATCTAACCACTATGCTATACACCTGAAATTAATACGTAATAATACTGAATACAAACTGCAATTAAAAAATAAAATTAAAATAAAAATTGATCCCTGGCCAGTTTGTTCAGTGGACAGAGCGTTGGCCCAGTGGGTGGATATCCCTGGTTCAATCCCTGGTCAGGGCAGACATGAGAAGGGACCATCTGTGTTTCTTTCCCTCCCTCTTCCCTTTCTCTCTCTCTTCCCCTCTATCAGCCAGTAGCTTGATTAGTTTGAGTGTCGACCCTGGGCATTGAGGATAGCTAGGTTGGTCTGAGCATCAGCCCCAGATGGGGGTTGCCGGGTAGACCCCAGTCAGGGTGCATGTGGGAGTCTGTCTCTACCTCCTCTCCTCTCCTCTCCTCTCACTTAAAATAAAAATTGAAGCACTATTTATTTGGGAGTTCAGAAAACTAGAATTTTATTGACCAATTGCCATTGTTAACTAGAATAAAAACATTGGCTTTTATCTCCATTCACTGATGAGGTGCTAAGTTTCCTCCTTTTTAGTAAGTTCCGTTATAGAAAGTAATGCTACATGTTAGCACATTATCTATGGCTGCCATATCAATCATTATTAACAATCAAAACAGTATTGTTACTAGTATATGCCCAGGAAATGAGAGGCATTGTTAATGTGCTGTGACATTTTTCTGTTAGTTGCCCATTTAAAATTTCAGCCTTGTTTTGGTGTTCTTAGTATCAGAAACTCATATTTGTACTGTCCTTATTTGTACACAGAATGGCTTAGGACATCTGTTGCTTTTCGTAGACCTAATTCAGTGTCAGAGAAGTATGCCCCAGAGTAGTGCTTCACAAACTTTAGCATGTTAATCATATTAATCACCTGAGGATCTTGTCAAAATGCAGATTATGATTCTGTAGGAAAGTGTATTAATCATGCCTTTTTGTTTTTATTTATTTATTTTTTTGTGTGTGACAGAGACAGGGAGAGACAGAGAGAGGGACAGATAGGGACAGACAGGAAGGGAGAGAGATGAGAAGCATTCATTCTTTGTTGCGGTTCCTTAGTTGTTCATTGATTGCTTTCTCATATGTGCCTTGACATGGGGGCTACTGCAGACTGAGTGAGTGACCCCTTGCTCATATCAGATGAGCACGTGCTCAAGCTGGTGACCTCAGGGTTTTGAAGCTGAGTCCTATGCATCCCAGTTCGACGCTCTATCTACTGCGCCACCGCCTGGACAGGCATGCCATTTTATTTTTCTATATTTCTGCTGCTTTGACATTTTGGAGCCTTGCTGACTCTGGGCTAGCCAATTCCTAGAAATAATAAAGGACTCACAAGTGCATCTTTCATATGCAAATCAACCAATCTAAAATCCAGACCCCCAGCCACCTCCTTTATGGAGCTCTTAAACTTCAGGTTACTGTTCCCCACCCAATCACCCCAGGGTCAACTACAGGACAACTAGAGACATCCTTAAACCCCAAACTAGCCAATCTTAAGCATGAATACTCTACTGCCAGTTCTTCCATAGAAGCCACTATAAAGGTTCTTGCCCCTGCCTCCTGACTGACCCATGTGGCCCTGTGTGACATGGCATGTGCCCTTGTCTTGGAAACTGTAACAAACTATGTGGCTTTAATTCCTGCATGGTAGTCACGAGGCAGGACTTCGGCTGGCTCTGGGGGAAGGGCTGTACTGTACTGTGCACCTTTGTTACCCACACTGCAGCCCAGTGTGCTTCACCAGGAATAAAGTAGGAAAGTGGCCCAAGCTGCTACCGAGACTGAGGATGTCCGCTGCTGCTCCTGTCTTATTTTTCCTGTGATGTGGGGCTGTGGAGCCTTCCTAGGCAAGAATTAAAAAAAAAAATTAAATAAGGGCCTTCCTAAGGCCCTTAAACTAAGGCAGGCACAATGGCAATAAGGTGACCCAAGGCCAAGGGGGCTCTGGCAGGTCAGCTGGCACAGGGCAGTCAGTGTGACCTCTTCAGCTGAGCTGTGTCTGATGTGGATGATGCGTACCAGGCATGCATCTTCCCCTTGTCAGGACACCCAGAGGACTTCTAGGCTCAGCCTGGGGAATCCAAGGAACTTGCTGATCCCCAAAGCAACAAGCTATCCAGGCACCAACCCATCAGCCCTTCTGCCTGGAGGGGAATGAGGGCTCTCTAGAACCCCTCACCCCAGGGCCTAGACAGGATCTCAAATATTCTGACTTTAAGGCTAGAGCACTTCCCTCCACCCAGGACATGGTGGCTCCATGTGTTATTAAGAAAAGCAAGCCCTGATTAAGAACTATCAATGATAAGTACTTCATGTGGCTTATCTCATCTAATTCTCACAACTCTTAAGATGTAGCTGCAATTTAAGTCCTTATTTTCAGGATGAGTAAGTAAGCCCAGAGAGGTTAAGTAGCTTGCCCAAGCCACCCACTAATTGGCAGGATCAGAATTTAAAACAAAATTCAGCAGCGCAGAACCTTTGCCTGCTAACTGGGGCCCCTATGCCTGGGGCAGTGCTGCGAGGCACAGGCCTGGCAGCTGTGGTTCCCAGCACCAGTGCCACCACCAGCAAACTGTGCAGTCGCCCTGACCTGCGGACCTGGAATCTGAACTGTACAGACCATCCAGCCAATCCGCGGCACCGAAGCCTGAGAAGCCTGATATCAGAAGCAAACCTGATGGAAATTCATTTCTGTGAGGTCGGTTGGCAATGGGGGAAGGTCACATGAGGAACCAGACACTGGAACTTTTGCTGGAACTGCCCACACCCATGCGTGCCAAAAGAAACTTCCCAGGAGTCCTTTGAAAAAGAGCGACCGTCTGTCAGCCAATGACATTTCACCACGTCATATCAACCCGATCACCCTACAGACGTTATAAATAACCCCACATGGATCCCTCCATGGGACATCTCTGGCCCCTGGCCCCCGGACCAGAGAACATCATCTGGGAAGTGCTCCGAATAAAGCTTTTATTATTCCACACTTTGTAGCTATGCTCTTTCTTCTTCTTTGTTGGGGAAAATACCTTACATGTGGTGCCGAAACCCGGGAGGAGTTTGAAGCCTGCTGAAGCCGCTCCTCTCCCCTTCTCTTCTGAGGAAGAACCAGGATCTCCGACTTTCCACCCACTTTGGCACATGGTGTGGTAAGTCCCCTGCCTACAGCCTCCCCTCAGTTATTTCAGCCGAGACTACCTGTCTGTAATTGCAGCTGTGTCAGGGACCTCTTATTCATTCCAAGTGCGTGTGTGTCCATGGAGATGTCCTGGACACTCCCACTCTACCTAACTGTCCGGTGGCCAGAGCTTGAGTTGCGGGACGCCAATTCTCACCTCTGACCACCTGACTCAAAAACACTCCTGGAGTGCCTTAACTAGAATCTCTCCCTCCCTAAAGAAGAAGAAACTGATCTTCTTCTCTGATGTGGCCAGGCCACAGAACCCACTGGACAATCAGACCAGGTCGCCTCCTGAAGGGACTTTCGGTTTTAACACCCTCACCAATTTAACTATTGCCAAGGAACTGGGAACTGGTTGGAGATCCCTTCTAGTATTCGCGCTCCTGTCCTAATCTCTGTGCCACCTGTTCTACAGCGCAGGCCCTTTTTGGCCAGAGAAACCTCTCAGCTAAACCCTCCATTCCTGATCTTTCCTCCTTTGCCGACCCCAACTCTCTTCCCCTCCTGCACGACTCCCTCTGTCCTATCAGGCTCCTCTCCTCCCTTCACCGGATCCTGTTTCTCATCCGCCTGCAAATGCTAGTCTCTTTCTCTCCTCTCTAGTCAATGTTCACACCAAATTCCGCTCCAGGCCACAAGAGGGAGCTAACCTCCTATGCCCTCTCCGTGAGGTGGCCGGGACAGAAAGCATCATTTAGGTTCATGTGCCTTTCTCCCTCTCTGATCTGTCCACAATTGAAAAGCATTTGGGCTCCTATTCTTCTAATCCTACCAACTATACCAAGGAATTTCAATATCTCACTCAGGCATATGACCTCACTTGGCATGATCTTTATGTTATTATGTCTTCTACCCTTACCCCGATCAACGGGACCAGATCCGGAAGGCGGCATGGGCTTATGCAGATAAGGTCCACATCTCAAACCCTCAAATGCCAACAGGCCCAGAAGCAGTCCCTGACACGGACCCCAACTGGAATTACCAGACAGAACAAACAGGTAGAAGACTACGCGATCAAATGGTTGAATGTCTTATAGCTGGCATGCAGGAAGCAGCACAAAAGGTAGTTAATTATGACAAATTAAGAGAAATTACTCAAGGACCTGAGGAAAATCTGGCTCTCTTCTTAAATCACCCCACTGACACTATGGTCCTTCATACTCTTTTAGACCCTACTTCCAATGCCGGGCCACTGTATTAGCTACTCACTTTACTTCCCAATCAGCCCTAGACATTCAGAGAAAACTTAAATAGGTGGAAGAGGGCCCCCAAACCCCTATCTGAGACCTGTGAACATCGCATTTAAAGTTTTTAATGGTCGCGGCTAGTAGAAAAAGGCTGAGGCTGTTTGCCAGACCCGCATGCAGCAGAAGGTAACGCTCCAAATCCAGGCTCTTGTGGCAGCCCTGAGGCCAGCAGAGCAACAGGGGCAAGGCAAAGGAGGTGCCCGACCCAAGTCTGGGCCGCAAAGAGAAATCCCACCAGAAGCTTACTTTAAGTGTGGCAAGGAGGGTCATTGGGCCCGACAAGTGCCCTGCCCGAGGCTGTCCACTAAGCACTGCCCCAACTGCAAGCAGCCCGGTCACCGGCAGAGCGATTGCCCCTTTTGGGCAACAGGCTTTTCCTCAGCGCCTCTATGTGGAGGACAAGCCACCCAAATGGGAGGCTGAGCCAGCCAGGCGGGCCCACCACTAGGCCTCATGGACGACTAACATGGCCCAGACTCAGAGACCCCCATCACCCTCATTGAGCCCCGGGTAATACTATCTCATTTCTTGTGGACATGGGAGCTACCTTCTCTGTTTTGCCATCACACTCTAGACCTCTAGTTCCCTCACAGGTCTTGGTTATGGGAATAGATGGGACCCCTTCTTTTCCTCTTTCCACGTCACCCCTGACATGCAGTTTGGACGGGATGCCATATGGTAATATTGACTACTCCTACTGCTGCCAAACCCCTAGGACAAACAAACACCTTAATACCATGTCTCTCACCTTAAGCTTGCCCCCATACAGGACTGCTGGCAGTCGGAACCACAGGGCCCTACCCGTCTCTGGCTCACTAAAAGGTTGGGCCCTGCAGATCCCCCTGTTACTCCTGTCCCTCCCACCAGGAACCTGCTGCCAGAGTGAGCTAAAGCAGGGAGCAATGCTGTTCAGTAGGACTGGCCCAATGGAAGAAAGCATCGGGGTCCTCCACCATCTGCAAGAAAAACTGCACAAGGACCTCTCCTTCTACAACCCGCCTAACTCCTGATGGCAGCCACCCATCCTCACCTGGGCTGCCCCTATCCTAGGTCCTCTTCTAGTTATCAACATATTACTCATATTTACTCCTAGGACCGCATCTGCGAAGTTTCTCGAGTCACGATCAACCAGATGTTCCTACACCCATATACGCGCTCCCCTCAGAGTCACCACCTTCCAACCTCCCTTCCCCACGATGCCCCAACCAGCAGGAAGTAGCCAGATAAACAGTGGCGCCCCTATCTAACATAAAAGGTCGGAATGTGAGGTTGGTTGGCAATGGGGAAAGGTCACGTGAGGAACCAGACCCGGAAACTTTGGCTGGAACTGCCCACACCCATGCACGCCAAAAGAAACTTCCCAGGAATCCTTTAGAAAAGAGCGACCGTCTGTCAGCCAATGACATTTTGCCACCTCATATTAACCCGACCACCCTACAGACGCTATAAATTACCCCCACGCAAATCCCCCCATCAACTTCTCTGGCCCTTGTCCCCCAGACCAGAGAACACGGTCTGGGAAGCACTCTGGATAAAGCCTTTGCTATTCCACACTTCGTGGCTACACCCTTCCTTCTTTCTCGGTGGGGAAAATACCTTACAATTTCCCAGGCCAGACCAGTAGAAATAGCACAAGTACAATTTCAAGTTTAGATTCCACTGATTAGCTTAATGCTCTGGGTGGTGGCTTGGCTTACCTATTTGAAAAAACAGGTATGGGTTCAAACCCAGTTATAGCAGCAGTTACCAGCTAGGAAAGTGATGGGCAATCTTTTGAGCTTGGTGTGTCAAAATTTGCCAAAAAAAAAAAAAACCAAGCATAACTCGGGTGGTGTGTCACTTCGAGAAAAAAACCATAATTTCGCGATATTTATAGTTTAAATAACAAAAATGTATAATTGTAATATATAACTGTATTTAATAAATCCAAAACTAATTGTTTAACTTACCTGCTTAGTGACTTCTTTGTTCATCTGTCAGTCGGTTTCTTTTGTTGGTCTTGATGCTATTTAACTTGTGTGGGTGCCGTGAACTAAGATAAGTGAGGGGGGGGGGAAACCTTTAACCTGCCTATTAGTGACTTTTTTGTTGCTGAATTTCGTTGGCATTCTGCTGCTTCCAGCTCTGCCAGCCGGAAGTGAGGTCAAAGATCCCCTAATGGCCTAACCGGAAGTCCCAGAACTAGACGCTCTGTGCTGGAGTTCTGTTGTTTTGGCCTACTGACCTCCAGCACAGAGTGTTTATACTACAGCAAATGTTTTATCCTCAGCTACTGCACCTGGCAGTGCAGGAGCCGAGGGTGAAACGTCCTTCTCGGCATGAGGCCCCATACTTCTCTGGTATGCAGCCGCATGTCATCAAAAATGGCTACGTGTGTCAGTGTTGACACGCGTGTCATAGGTTCGCCATCACGGAGCTAGGAAATGTTATTTCTCTAAGCCTCCTTTTTCCTCATCTGGGGAATAGGAATGTGAGATATTCCTCCTAGAGTTCATCACGCGAGGTAACTCTTAAGAAGTGCTCTGCCCCATCTAACTCCCAGGAAATGTTCTGGGCAGGGCAGTCCCAATCCTTCCTCAGAGCATCCCCATTTTCTTTCTTTTTATAAAAAAATTATTTATTTATTTATTCATTTTAGAGAGGAGACACAGAGCGTGAGAGAGAGAGAGAAAGAAAGAGAGAAAGGGGGGAGGAGCTGGAAGCATCAACTCCCATATGTGCCTTGACCAGACCAGTGCAGGGTTTTGAACTGGCGACCTCAGTGTTCCCAGGTCGACGCTTTATCCACTGCGCCACCACAGGTCAGGTTGCATCCCCATTTTCTAAAGTTCATGTTTCCTTGTATTATGCTTTACAACAGAATCCAGAGTTTCTTTTGTGACCAAACCAAGGAAGGTTACAATTCACAGGTCTGGGCGGACAGGCAGTTTGCTGTCTGGTGGCACTGATGCTGATACTGCAGCTACGACACATGCTTCGTACAGCACTGCCCTGGTTATGGGGACAGCAACTCATAGGCAAAGGCTCTGTGCTGCAGAATTTAGATTTAAGTTCTGACCCTGCCAATTATAGCTTTCAAATAAGAATAAAGCTCTAATTTTGGATAACTGGGAGGTGAGCTACCTAAACAATGCCTAAAGGCAGAGGTGGATTAAGGTCAGTTGAGGCCCCGGGTGCAGAAGAAAATACTGGGCCCCTTACATTAGACAAAATTGTAAAGTTGGAGATTTGCAGGGCCCTCCAAAAGTCAGGGCCCAGGGTGCGTGCTCAGTGCACCTGCCGTTAAATCCACCTCTGCCTAAAGGCATTACCAATTAACACCCAGGTGGGGCACATGCCCCCAATAGTGACAAAGATCCTAACCCCAAAGAGTAGGAGACAGTGCTTATTCAAAGTGCTCACTCGTGAATGGCAGAAATTCACATGTAAGCAACAGCCTTATTCCCATCTCCAGTATAAGACTGCACCTGGTAAACTGGATACCCCTGGCATGTCTGTTAAAAAAGTACTCCGTCCTATACAACAGAGGTGGAGCAGGGGCACTGCAAGGATGAACCCAGGCCTGTCTGCATCCTGCATCTCCAGTCCGGTACACTGGGAAGAAGCTGTTTTTCTCACCCCTTGTTGCTGAGCATCTCAGGCACCGGCAGGTTTAAGGCACTGGCAAAGTAAAGGGGCCTTTTTGCCCAAAAAAAGAGGGAGAGAGAAGAAAGAGAATGTAGGAGAGCAAGAAGGGAGCTTCAGGGAGCATTTATGTCAAAGCTAAGCTGCCATCGAGTCTGCTTTACAATTAAGAGAGGGGGGTACAAGTAGAATTGAAATAATTATTTAAAAGATAAAGAAAAAGCAAACAATCCAATTTAAAAAAATAGGGAAAGGACCTGAACAGACACTTCTCCAAAGAAGACATACAAATGGCTAACAGATATTTGAAAAGATTCTCATCTTCACTAGGTATTCGAGAAAGGCAAATCAAAACTACAATGAGATACCACCTCACGCCTGTTAGACTGGCTATTATCAACAAGACAGGTAGTAATAAGTGTTGGAGAGACTCTTGAGAAAAAAGAACTCTCATTCACTGCCAGTGGGAATGTAAACTGGTAGACATTCCCACCATCTTGAAAGACAGTATAGTGGTTCTTCAAAAAACTAAGACTAGAGGTACCATATGACCCAGCAATGCCTTTACTGGGTATCTACCCCTAAAACTTGATAACACTGGTATGCGAAGACACATGCACCTCCATGTTCATCACAGCATTATTCATGGTGGCCAAGACATGGAAACAACCTAAGTGTCCTTCGATATAGAGGACTAAATAAAGAAGATGTGGTACATATAAACAATGGAATACTACTCAGTCATAAGAAATGATGACATATTGTCATTTACAACAACATAAATGGACCTTGAGAACATTATACTGAGTGAAATAAGTAAATCAGAAAAAGCTAAGAACTATATGATTTCACAGATAGGTAGGATATAAAAATGAGATTCATGGACATAGATAAAAGTGAAGTGGTTACCAGGGGAAGAGGTGAAGGTAGGGGTAAAGAGGGACAAATATAAGGTGACAGAAAATGATCTGACTTTGGGTGATGGGCACACAACACAATCAACAGTTCAAATGCTACAGAGATGTCTACCTGAAACCTATGTACTCTTATTGATCAATGTCATGCCATTAAATTTAATTTTCAAAATAAAATTATAAAAACAAACATTTTAAAAAAATGTAATACTGGCTCCATTACATTATTAAAATCCATTGGAACATGTCAGTAGTTACCCTTCACATCTGTAAGAACAAATTTCAATAAAAGGGTGTGGGTGGCAAAATGAAAACCTGAGCAGACCTTATCTTACCATTATTCTCATCAGGGTTTAGAGATGTCCACAAAGATATTATACTATTTCGTGTGGGGGTCCAGTTGTTCTATTGTGTTTTTCTCCCTGGCTCAGGGAGAAAAAAAACAAAACACCCAAAACCAAAATGGATTTCCACGTACCTTTACTCTGGCCCTGTTATCAAGTGATTTACTATTTAAAATTAAAACAATCTAATTATATAAACAGTGGTGTGCAAGAAAAATTTAGAAAATTCAGATATGAATAAGGAAGAAAATAAAAATTACCCATAATCACTACACCTTTCATTTAATAAAATACATACATACACATTTTTAAACATGTAATTGTACTGACCATGGCTGGATAGCTCTGTTTGTTAGAGTATCATCATGAATACATCAAGGTTCCGGGTTCAATCCCCAGTCAGGGCACATACAAGAATCAACCAATGATGGTAGGAATAAATAGAACAACAAATCAATGTTTCTCTCTCTCTCTCTTCCTTTCTTTCTAAAAATCAGTTTTAAAAATGTGATTATACTGATCACTCTGTAGTAAATGTATTAAATGCTGCCCCCCTCTACTTTTTTCCATAATGAACATTACTTCATGTTATAAAATATATTTTTAAAAGATTCACTGGGGAACAATTTCTTTTTCATTTTCTGTTGCAGAGGTCTTAGAACTGTTTCTATATATGTCTGCATTGCTGATTCAAAATCTGAAATCCGTTTTTTGGTGCATGCTCTAGTTTTTATGCAATTTTAAATTCTTTTTGTTACAGTTAATGGCATGCATTGGTTTTTAAATTGGAGCTCAAGGGCAACAACTCTTAAATCGAACATAACAACAAGGCAATTAATGTTTTACAAACACAACTTTTATATAATTGTAGTTGTTTTTAAATGTAAAAAATTATTATCTGATAAAACACCCTCTTATTTTGTTTAAGATTGAATCATGGGTTCTTCGAGTAGGCGTAAATGTAAGAATAGTCCTGACATTTTCTGTTATATATGTGGCTGTTACACACGTCAATGTCAAAGGCGCAATATTTCATCATTTTTGACACGTGCATATATTGCTTATTTTCAAGTTCCCCTTGGCGATCAAGACAATAATTGGGCTCCTCATATTGTGTGCCATAATTGTGAGGAAATGCTTCGTTATTGCACAAAAAGAAAATGCAAAGGAATGCCTTTTGGTATTCGCATGGTTTGGTGTGAACCTAAGGACCACAGCAGTGACTGTTATTTCTGTCTTATCTATACAAAAGGCATCGGCAAGAAAAAAACGGCACATGATTGCATATCCTAATATTCCTTCAGCAATACAATCTATCCCATACACTCTGAGATACTCCCAGTTTCAGTTTTCAATGGTTTTATTTCTTCTAAGGACAAAGAAAATGAATATAGTGATCAAGTGTATTTTGATAAAATGCATGAGGAAATTGTTGTAGAATCTGAAGGGTCTCCTTCTGATGCCAAGCAGTCATTAACTCCTCAGCAGTTTAGCCAACCCGAATTGAATGACTTAGTAAGAGATTTGGCCATATCAAAGAAAGCACCTGAGTAATTAGCCTCCAGCCTTCAAGAAAAGAATGTACTTCACTGTTCAGCTAAAGTATCCCATTTCAGGAAGCGTGAACAAATTTTTGTGGACTTTTTTTCCAAAGATACTTTGTTTACTGTCATGATATCAGTAGTCTCAGCCAGCTAGGTGTTACTACTTACAGTCCAACAGAATGGAGGCTATTTCTTGACAGCTCTAAGCGGAGTCTGATATGTGTTCTCCTACACAACGGTAATGTTTATGCAGCAGTTCCAATTGGTTATTCAACTCATCTGTGAGAAAATTATGATGACATAAAATTGTCCTCGACTTTCTGAAGTATGAGGAGCATAACTGGATCATTTGTGTGGATCTTAAAATGGTCAATTTCCTGCTAGGACAACAGAGAGGTTTCACGAAGTATCCTTGCTTTCTGTGTTTGTGGGACAGCCGAGCTCGGGAGAAACACTGGACACAGAAGGAGTGGCCGAAACGTGAAGCTCTGGAAGTAGGGATGCAAAATATTGTGAGTGAACCTGTAGTTAATCGGAACAGGATCATTTTTCCCCCACTTCACATCAAACTTGGCTTAATGAAGCAGTTTGTTCAGGCTTTGAGTAGAGAAAGTGAATGCTTTCAACATATTATTTCTGCTTTTCCTGCTTTGTCTTTTGAGAAAATAAAAGCAGGTGTATTTGATGGACCTCAAATTCAAACGCTCATATGTGACAGAAAATTTGCCAGTAAGATGAATAAGGAGGAGAAAGCAGCATGGCAGTCTTTTGTGGCAGTTACAAAGAACTTCCTTGGCAACAAAAAAGCAGAAAACCATGAACTTCTGGTTCAAAGGATGCCGTTGGCTTTCCGCAACATTGGATGTAACATGAGAGTTAAGATTCACTTCCTGAACAGTCACCTTGATAAGTTTCCCGAAAATCTTGGAGCTGTTAGTGATGAGCAGACTACTGCTGGAGCATCAAACGAGATTGTCCTCAACAAGTACACAAACTCGAGAGCTACAAACGCAAATTTTTGCCTGAATAGAATTTAAATAAGTTTTGCACAAATTTTATGATTATTAAAATAAGTGTTTTAATATGCTCTATTTTGAAATTGTAGACAAATTCTGATGCAATCATATCTTTTAGTGTATTAGTGCCTTTACTGCATTATATAAATTATTATATTTTCACAAAGATGATGCCCAAGAAGAAATTCTACTTCATTATGTTAAACTCAATGTTGAAAATTTTACAATAAAATGAAAACCTAAAGTTTTGAACTGCAAAAAAACTGTAGCTTACAGAGAAAAACTAATGTGAGATTTGAGATCAGCACACTCGTATTAGGTAAGAACTAGTGTTTTTGTGGATCCAACAAAAATTTTGTTCCCCAGTGTTATTTTAGGAAATGTACTTAGTATTCTAACAGCCTTTTTTGGCATGCAAACTGGCTGCACTTTTTGTTATAGATAATTTTGTAATGAATGTCCTTTAAGTAAGCTGTTGCACACATTTCTATTTACTTTCTTATATAAATTCCTAGAGGAGGAATTTTTGGTTCCATGCCCTTGATACATAGCGTTCAATGTCTGGAAGGAAGGGAGCCCCCATTTACATGTTCAATACTGTGGCAGTCTGTTTTCCTTCTTCTTCACTAACACTGGTCATTAGTAATTTCTAAATATTTGCCATTTTGATAAGTGAAAATACTCTGTTTTCATTTTTGTTCTTGATTATGAGTGAGGCTGAACATTTTTCATGTTCACTGGCTACCTGGATTTCTTCTCTGATGAATTGCCTATTCATACCCATTCTTTAATTAGCATATTTTTTGTCATTACTCTGCAAGAATTTTTTATTAATAAGAACATTAACATTCGAAAGTCAGAAGTTGAAGATTATAATTGCTTATTAATAAGACAACTGTAAAATGGTTAATATCATCAAGCTTAAAAGGTTTTTTGTATGGGGGGGGTTAGGGAAAGTACGCAGGGGGAGGTAAAGTTTAAATGAGAAACAAAAATTTTTTGTCACCAAATCTGACCCTGGAATTCTCACTGAAAAATGACTCTGCTTTTAAAGCAACAGCAATAACAATAAAACACCAAGCATAAAATAATGACAGGATGGCCTCTTGGGTTGAGTCCTGTGCCTACGCTAGCACCTTTCCGGTTAACCTGCTGCAGGACATCTGAGTAGGAGAGTGTTCACGTGGGCACCGACCCATGTGGGTCCAGCCCCAGCAGCCATGGGAAGAGCAGGGCATTTTGCAGAGGTTCTTGTTTGGATTAGAGCCAACCAGTCAGTGGTTCCAGTTCTGAGTTCCTGTGTAACCACTGCAGTGAGCCGAGTGACCTGAAGATCCCATAGAGATGAGATCCAGCTCCACCTGTGCGGTAGGCCAGACTGTAGGAGGTTTAAGGAAGCTACATCAGTGCTGCCACATCCACCTTTTGATGTGGATGCCTGAGTGCTCCCAGCAGAGGCTGGGGCTCAGACTGTTAACTCTAGTATCTCCCATGCAAGGAAACACCCCTTTACACATGATGCACAAGGAGAAAACATGGCCAGCGAGGCTGGGAGGGTAGAGAGTGAAGACTGATGGGAGCCGGAAAACCACCTTGCACTTGGGGCAACCCAGGTCACTAACTGCAGGGCCAGTATTCAGGTCGGATGTTTGCCATTCACAAGGCTACAACTGTTCTCAAAAATAGAACAGAAAGTCCAGAACACAGCAAAAGCTGGAGAGCAGGCTGCAGCACAGGAATGGGGAAGGGCTTCTGAGAGCAGAAGAGGAGCACCTGCTCCAGGCCTGGAATGACATCACAAACAGGAGATGGATAGAAGCTGGTGTCAAGCTGCCTGCTGTGTTTCCATATTACACCCAGATTACAGAATGAGCAGGATGGAACACAGACCAGTCTACAGTGGTTAGTTACCAGGCTCATGGCCAACACCCACTAGAACAGCTTCTTCTTGTCTTTCGTAATTAGTGGTAGATAAGTGAAGGGAAGCTAAGGAAAGAGAAAAAGCAGTGGATGGGTAGGGAGAATGATTGGTATGTGGCTAGCTCAGCATTCATTCACCCTGTGTGTCCTCTTTCAGTCATAGACCTTTATTTTCCTCTGGCGAACACCTTTCTCCCACAGTGCATGAGGCCCCCATGGATGGACCCTATCCCACCTTTCTAAGGGCTTGAAAGACCCTCTTTAGGGGACTTCAGTAGTTGATAAAGTCATTATCCCAGATATTTTTTTGAGGCCACATAGGTTAAAGAGCTTCCATGTACAAAAAGCCTGGGGCTTTGAGGCTTTCTGGTTTCCCAAACTCATGCATAATCCTGTCTCTTGGTTCACTAGGTTAGGGTCCCAGACTCTCATGACACGAATTGTACTCCAGAGAGGTACCCTGGGGCTTCCGTTAGCTGGAGCAGGAAAAGGTAAGAGGACATTTGTCTCAGATCCAGGTTTTTTCAGAAAGTAGTAAGTCTAGAAGTGATCAGATTATGTTCTGGGCAAATCTGATACCTATTTAAATTGAGGTGTACCTGGAGCCCATGGTGGAGACGAGAAGTTAGGATTTGGAAGCTCCATGGCAGAGGACAGACTATAACCCACCAATACAGAAAAAGCAATGGCATAGAGAGTGAGCACTGCTTTTGAAATAGATTTCTGCTTTTCAGCCAGCAGTAGGAACAGAAAGAGCCACTGTGCAAGGCCTGGCCAAGAATGCATTTGCAGATTGAGCTGCCAGAGGGGTGAGGAAGGGAACCTCTCTTCAGCTGTGCCCCAAACTATGGATTCTTCCAAAACTCAGGGTTCTGTCTAATCCCTTACCTAACAATCACAGGGCATGCCCCACCTGCTGGGCAGAGCTGAGCCAAACCTTGGTAAGCCCTGAAGAGGCTCCCAAAGCCCCGCCTCCCTCCACCTGGGCAAAGCCCTAGTGTCACCTCCAAGGTCCTTTCATTCTCTCAGACCTGGGCTAGTGGCACTAGTCCTCAGCGCCACACACAGCTTCTCTGTCCCTGTTCTGACCCTGCAGTAGTCCCAGCAGCAGACACTGCCACTGGGACACTCAACAGCAAGATCAAGACAGCAATTAGTGTCAGGTGGTAGCAGTCTTCCGGCTTGGACAGAGAGGACACACACACACAGACACAGGATGACTGTTGGGGCATGGGAGTCATCTCAAATCTCTGACCCTATTGATGCTCACCTTGGCCTCCAGCTTCCCATGGGGGAGGCAGGCAGGGAGAAACTGAAGGCCTGATTCAAATGGATGCATGGTGATGGGCGGGGGACAAGGTGCTGACCGAGCTGTGGCACAGTTGGCCTGGAAGCAGCTCATCGTTTGTAAATGTGCTCCGAAGCCACCAGCCGGGTCTGCTGCAGGCACTCCTGTTTTCTCTTGGAGGTCCTGAAGGAAAGAGGTCTTGTCCCAAAGCTGGGGTTGGGGACAATGGGGAGAGGGCATGTTGGCCCTGACTTGAGTGTCATTCCTTTGTAATCTCATTTTGTAAAAACTGTGAACATCCTACATGAGAGGGGAGGGTCGTCCCAGAGGGAAACTTGGAAGGATTTCCAGGGACTGGCATGGTAGCCGCAGCCTGCTGCTCTGCTCAGCAGGACAGAACCACAGAGTTCTGCCTTCCTTCCTGCTGGTTCCTAATCTTGGGACAGTATGGCTGGCTATGGCTATCCTGGGATGCCCCCTCTTTGATCCAGCTCTAACCAGTGCTTTTTTGCATTTCTTGGGTGAGAAACTCTCTTAGGCAAAACTTGTTTTGGAGAAACTATTTACAGTAATGAGGACAGGGTAGCCTAACTGATTATACAGTGGGGTCTTCCTCCTAAATCCTTATCTCTAAGTTTCTGTTCTTGGAAGAAATTGGTGTTTCCTCTTTGTAAGAGATGTGTTTGATTTTGTGTGTATATGTGTTTGCACATGTATTGGTGTTTAGTTGGGTCTATATTAAGAAGATGCAGAAAGCCTGACCAGGTGGTGGCACAGTGGATAGAGCGTTGGAATGGGACACAGAGGACCCAGGCTCGAATCCCCGAGTTCACAGGCTTGAGCGCGGGCTCATCTGGCTTGAGTATGGGCTCACCAGCTTGAGCGTGGGCTTACCAGCTTGAATGAGGGGTTGCTGGCTTGAGTGTGGGCTCATAGACATGACCCCATGGTCGCTGGCTTGAGCCCAAAGTCTCTTGCTTGAGCCCAAAGTTGCTGACTTGAGCAAGGGCTCACTCACTCTGCTGTAGCCTCCTAGTCAAGGCACATATGAGAAAGCAATCAATGAACAACTAAGGTGCTGCAACAAAGAATTGATGCTTCTCATCTCTCTCCCTTCCTGCCTGTCTGTCCCTATTTGTCCCTCTCTCTGCTCTCTGTCTCTCTCGCTAAAAAAGAAGATGCAGAACTACTTCCAATTTTCAGGCATTGTGGTTCCAGGTCTTGCTTGACATTCTTGCTCTCTGGCTGTGTGAAGTAGGTTATATCATTTTATGTTGGGGTCTATGGAACAGGGGGCTAAGATGACTCAATATTAGACAAACCTGAGGCGGCAAGATGGTGATGGAGTAGGCAGATGTACCAATTCACCTTCCAGAACCAAAGTGGATTACAACTTAATTTTAAGAACAATCATCTGGAAAAACCAACTTTGGGCTAAAGCAAGAGGAATCTATAACCAAAGGTCACCAAAGAAGCCACACTGACACTGGTAGAAAAACTGGAAATGCAGAGAGGGCTGCCTATCTCCTAGGAGTGAGCGGTGGCCCAGAGCGACTCATGTGGTGGTAGCGTTTTACTGGAGAGGGCAGGATCGCGTGGCCCAGGACTGAAGCCCCAGTCTGCAGCCCCAGAGCTTAGAAGAGGTGTACGGACAGTATTTAGCTGTGAAACAAGTCAGGATACTATTTGTGAGAAAGAAACAGATTTCTTAGACCCAGGATTTGTCTTAAAGGGACCACACAGAAAACCTTTCACAACCAATCACCCAGGAGACCTGGGGATGGGGAGAGCTGAGAGGACCAGAGTAGAAGGAAAATAGTATAATCTAGGAGGCACAAGGGGAAACATTTTGAGGGACAGCCACCCTAATCCCTGGGCTGAGTCACTCCCCAAATCTAAAGTGAATATTTTTCCAGGAACCAGCAATACCAGCAAAGGGAAGCAGGTCACTAGCCAAATGAACCTCTCCTGCTACAGTCAGAGCAGAGTTGCTTAGAAGCAGGGAGCCAGTCAGGGGTACAGTATTGAGTGCTAAGGTCTGAGCTACAATGCCACCCCCACACTGCTGAGTGCTCATGGAAGGGCGGGCAGCAGTAGGATGTGGGAGTGCCGTTTCCACCGCGGGGGCGGAAGCCAGGAGACCGCCACAGCAGTAGCCCAAGCGTGTGAAAGCAGTCCCACCTGCAGGGGTGGGGTGGAAGCCGGGAAACTGGCCCAGGCTTGAGGTCCAGGTGTGTGAAAGCAGTCTTGCCAGCCGGGCAGGGTGGAGGCCAGGGGCTGGCTAGGGCTTGAAGACCAGGCACATGCACGCAGTTCCACCCGTGGAGGTGAGGCAAAAGCAGCAGCAACTGCAATAGCGGGCCGGTACCAGCAACACCTGTGCCTGAATGCTCGAGGCAGCATCAGTGGTGGTGGCAGGCCTGCAGGCAGACCACACCTCGGGAATACAAAGGCTACACACTTCTTAGGGCTGAAAAGAAAGAAAAATATAAAATAAAATAAAATAAAATAAAGAAGAAGGTTGGATAGAATGGCACCTGAGGCCAAGGGGCAAGCCACATCCAATACCTTACCTAACCCCTGATTTATAGTACTGAGCCCAATAAGTAACCACCAATAAGAGGCGGCAGAAAGCGAATCTCAGGGGAACCTGAACATTTAAATGAACATCCTACAGGCCAAAAGTAGATAGAAGCCAGCCTAAGTTGATATTAACAACAGCATCTGGGCTCAGCAGAGGGAGCCACAGGATCTGGATCGCCTGTTGCTCCAAAGAAAGGGCCAGTCATAGGAAGTGACCCCCACTGGTCTTTGCCAGGCTCCAGCCAAGGAGGTCCAGGGAGGGCACACCCAGAGGCCAGATACAAAGAGCATCAATTCAGGACCTAACAACGCTTGTTAGTGTAAGGTGACCAGATGCCCTCCCGCTTTTGGTGGGACAGTCCTGATTTTTAACAATTTGTCCCGCGTCCTGCGGCGTTTTAAAAAGGTCCCGATTTAAAAAAATATATTACAATATTATTTTTGCATTCTATGGAAACGTTTTTGCTCCATAAAGACCAAATTTTTAATCAAGAACCCCTCCCCCCATCAATGGTGTCCTGCTTTTCCAATTTTAAAATCTGGTCACCTTATGTTAGAGTGACATCTTAAGGAAGGGCTCCTTACACTGGACCCAGTTAAGATACAGAAAACAGAAAAGCAGCTCTACTAGTTAAGGAGACCACAATATGAACAAGCCTGCGAATCAAACAGAAACAATGGGTAGACAGAGGAACGTAAGCCATATGGATCAACAAGAAAAATCTCCAGAAAACAGTCTGTGTGAAATGGAAGTAATCAAATTACTGGATGCAGAATTTAAAATCATGATTGTTAAGATGCTTAAGGATCTCAAAGCTATAATAGATGGCCTAAATGAGCAACTAAAGAAATTGTAAGCATCAAAAAGGACACTGAAATAATAAAAAAGAACCGGACAGAAATGACAAACACAGCATCAGAAATGAAGACTACACTAGAAGAAATGAAAAGCAGGCTGAATGAAGCACGGGATCAAATCAACAACTTAGAGGACAAGATAAGCAAAAGCATAGAAGCAGAACAGCAAAAAGAAGAGGCTCAAAAAGTCTCAGGAAACTCTAAGAGAACTCTGTGACAACATGAAGAGAAACTATATCCGCATAATAGGGGTTCCTGAAGGAGAAGAGAAAGACCAAAGGATAGAGAACCTAATTGAAGGAATTATACCTGAAAATTTTCCTAAATTGATGCAGGAAAGAGTCATACAGGTTCAAGAAGCAGAGAAAAACCCATTAAAGGAGAACCCCAAGAAACCTACACCAAGACACATCATAATCAAAATACCAAAGCTAAGAGATAAAGAAAGAATACTAAAAGCTTTAAGATAAAAGCAGTCAATCACCTACAAAGAAACCCCCATAAGGATGACATCTAACTTTTCAATAGGAAGCACTTGAGGCCAGAAGAAAATGGCAAGAAATATTCAAAGTAATGCAGAGCAAGAACCTACAACCAAGACTTCTTTATCCAGCAAGACTATCATTTAAAATTGAAGGAGAAATAAAAAGCTTCCCAGACAAAAAAAAAAAAAAAAAAAACCTCAAGGAATTCATCACAACCAAACCAATGCTGCAAGAAATGTTAAAGGGCCTGCTCTAGACAGAACAAAGTGGGGGAAAAAATCTATTAAAATAGGAATGTAGATTTAAAGAAAAAAAATGGCAATAAACAACTACATATCAATAATAACCTTAAATGTAAATGGATTAAATGCTCCAATTAAAAGACATAGGGTAGCTGAATGGATAAGAAAAAAGGATCCATACATATGCTGTCTATAAGATACACACCTCAAAACAAAAGATACACATAGACTGAAAGTAAAAGAATAAAAAAGAATATTCCATGCAAATAGAAATGAAAAGAAAGCTGGGGTAGCAATACTTATATCTGACAAAATAGACTTTGAAACAAAGACTATAATAAGGGATAAAGAAAGTCACTACATAATGATAAAGGGAGCAATCCAACAGGAAGAGATAACCATTAAAAATATCTAATCACCTTATATAGGAGCATCTAAATATATAAAGCAGACTTTGATGGACATAAAGGGCGAGCTGAACAGCAATACTGTAATAGTAGGGGATTTTAATACCACAGAAACAACACTGGATAGATCCTCAAGAAAGAAAATAAAGAAAGAGCAGAATTAAGGGACACTCTAGATCAACTGGTTTTAATAAATATCGTCAGAATCCTTCATCCTAAAGCAGCAGAATATACATTCTTTTCAAGTGCTCATGGTACATTCTCTAGAATAAACCGTATGTTAGGGTATAAAACAAGCCTCAACAAATTTAGGAAGATTGAAATCACATTAAGCATCTTCTCTGACCACAATGGCATAAAACTAAATTCAACTACAATAGAAAAACTGAAAAAACACTCAAACATTTGGAAACTAAACAGCATGTTATTAAATAACGAATGGATCAACAATGAGATCAAGGAAGAAGTCAAAAATTTCCTTAAAACAAATGAAATTGAGCATACAATAACTCAAAATTTATGGGACAAAGCAAAAGCATTCCTGAGAGGGAAGTGCATAGTATTACAGGCATACCTTAAGAAGCTAGAAAAGCTCAAGTAAACACCTTAACCCTGCAACTAAAAGAACTAGAAAAAAAAACCCAGAAAGTAAAACCCAGAGGAAGTAGAAGGAAGGAAATAATAAAGATCAGAGCAAAAATAAATGACATAGAGGCTAAAGAAACAATACAGAGGATCAATGAAACCAGGAGCTGGTTCTTTGAAAAGGTAAACAAGATAGATGAAGCTTTACCAGACACACCAAAACAAGAAAAAAAAAAAAAAAAAAAAAAGAGAGGACTCAAATAAATAAAATTAGAAAGGACAGTGGAGAAATAACAACTGACACAGCAGAAATACAAAGAATTGTAAGAAAATACTATGAAGAACTTTATGCAAAGAAATTAGACAACCTAGGTGAAATGGACAAATTCCTTGAAAAATATAATCTCTCAAAAATCAATCTGGAAGACTCAGAAAACAAAAATAGACCAATTACAAGAAATGAGGTAGAAACAGTTATCAAACAACTCCCAACAAACAAAAGCCCTGGGCCAGATGGCTTCACAGACGAATTATATTGAACATTCAAAGAAGAACTAACTCCTATCATTCTCAAGCTATTTCAAAAATTCAAGCCTGACCTGTGGTGGCGCAGTGGATAAAGCGTCGACCTGGGAACACTGAGGTCTCCGGTTCAAAACCCTGCACTGGTCTGGTCAAGGCACATATGGGAGTTGATGCTTCCTGCTCCTCCCCCCTTTCTCTCTCTCTCTCTCTCTCTCTCTCTCTCTCTCTCTGTGTCTCCTCTCTAAGATGAATAAAATAAGATAAAAAGAAATTTAAAAAATATCTCGCCTGACCTGTGGTGGCGCAGTGGATAAAGCGTTGACCTGGGAACACTGAGGTCGCTAGTTCAAAACCCTGCACTGGTCTGGTCAAGGCACATATGGGAGTTGATGCTTCCAGCTCCTCCCCCCTTTCTCTCTCTCTCTCTCTCTCTCTCTCTCTCTCTCTCTCTCTCACACACACACACACACACACACTCTGTGTCTCCTCTCTAAAATGAATAAAATAAAAAGAAATTAAAAAAAAATAAAAAATAAAAAAATAAAAAATTCAAGAGGAGGGAAGACTTCCAAGCTCCTTTTATGTGGTGAGCATAATTCTGATCTGAAAACCAGGCAAAGACAACACAAAGAAAGAAAACTATAGGCCAATATCCTTGATAAATTTAGATTCTAAAATTCTCAAAAAAATATTAGCTAATCCGATCCAGCAATACATGAGAAAAATCATACATCATGATCAAGTGGGATTTATTCTGGGGAGGCAGAGGTGATAAAATATTTGTAAATCAATCAATGTGATTCATCACATAAACAAAAAGGAGAAAAACCACATGATAATTTCAATAGATGCAGAAAAAGCATTTGATAAAATCCAGCACCCATTTATGATCAAATTCTCAGCAAAGTGGGAATACAGGGAACATATCTCAACATGATAAAGGCCATCTATGACAAACCCACAGCAAACATCATAATCAATGGGCAAAAGTTAAAAGCAATCCCCTTAAGATCAGGAACAAGGCAGGGGTGCCCCTTTTCACCACTCTTACTCAACATAGTTCTGGAAGTCCTAATCACAGCAATCAGACAAGAAAGAGAAATAAAAGGCATCCAAATTGGAAAAGAAGAAGTAAAACTATCATTATTTGCTGATGACATGATACTGTACATAAAAAACCCTAAAGTTGCAGTCAAAACACTACTGGACCTGATAAAAGAATCCAGCAAGGTGGCAGGATATAAAATCAATACTCAGAAATCAGAGGCATTTTTATACACCAACAATGAAATGTCAGAAAGAGAAACTAAGGAAACAATCCCTTTCATTATTGCAATAAAAGAAAATGAAGTACCTAGGAGTAAATTTAACCAAGGAGGTTAAAGACTTGTACTCGGAAAATTATAAAACATTGATAAAAGAAATCAAGGAAGACACAAACAAGTGGAAGCATATACCGTGTTCATGGTTAGGAAAAATAAACATCATTAAAATGCCTATATTACCTAAAGAAATTTATAAATTCAATGCAATTCCTATTAAAATACCAATGACATACTTCAAAGATATAGAACAAATATTCCAAAACTTCATATGGAATTAGAAAAGAACTCATAGCCTCAGCAATCTTGAAAAAGAAGAATAAAGTGGGTGGTATTACATTTCCTGATATCAAGTTATACTACAAAGCCACTGTATTCAAAACAGCATGGTACTGGCATAAGAACAGGAATATAGATCAATGGAACAGAACAGAGAACCCAGAAATAAACCCACACCTTTATGGACAACTGATATTTGACAAAGGAGGAAAGAACATACAATGGAGTAAAGACAGACTCTTTAACAAATGGTGTTGGGAATACTGGACAGCTATTTGCAAAAAAAATGAAATTAGACCACCAACTTACACTATTCACAAAAATAAACTGAAAATGGATAAAAGACTTAAATGTAAGTCGTGAAACCATAAGTATCCTAGGAGAAAACATAGGCAATAAGCTCTCTGACATCTGTCACAGCAAAATATTTGCTGATTTATCTCCATGGACAAGTGAAATAAATGCATGATAAACAAATGGGACTAAAAAGCTTTTGCACAGCTAAAGACAATATAAACAAAATAAAAAGGCAAACCACACAATGGGAGAATATATTCGACAATACGTCTGATAAGGGGTTAATAACAAAAATTTATAAAGAACTTGTAAAACTCAACACCAGGAAGACAAATAATCCAATCAAAAAATGGGCTAAAGAAATGAATAGAAATTTCTCCAAAGAGGACATTGAGATGGCCAATAGGCAGATGAAAAAATGCTCAACATCACTAATCATTAGAGAAATGCAAATTAAAACTACAATGGGATATCACCTCACACCAGTCAGAATGGCACTTATCAACAAAACAACACAATGCGTGCTGGTGAGGATGTGGAGAAAAGGGAACCCTCCTGTACTGCTGGTGGGAATGCAGACTGGTGCAGCCGCTGTGGAAAACAGTATGAAGATTTCTCAAAAAATTAAAAATGAAACTGCCTTTTGACCCAGCCGTCCCACTTTTAGGAATATATCCCAAGAACACCATATCCATGATTCAAAAGAAGAAATGCACCCCTATGTTTATGGCAGCATTGTTCACAATAGTGAAGATCTGGAAACAGCCCAAGTGTCCATCAGTGGACGAGTGGATTAAAAAGCTTTGGTACATATATACTATGGAAATCTATGGGGCCATGAAAAAGAAGGAAATCTTACCTTTTGCGACAACATGGATGGACCTGGTAACTATTATGTTAAGTGAAATAAGCCAGGCAGAGAAAGAAAAATATCTTATGACCTCACTCATGTGAGGAATCCAATGAACAATATGAACTGAGGAACGGAATAGAGGCAGAGGCAGAATCAATGGGTCTAGAGGGAAAGCAGACAGAGGGAAAGGGGATGAGAGGATGAGATCAGAGAAGTAAAAGAGATAGGTGAAATTATACACACATAACACAGCATTATAGAGAACAGGACAGGAAATCCTGGAGGGAAAGGGGGAGGGTGATGCGGGGTGGGTGGAAATGGGGATGTTGTGAGGAACACAGGGAAGGGGAGCTGCATTGGGGGGGCACTAGAATATATGTAAACACAATAAATTAAAATTAAAAAAAAAAGTTTAGGCAAATCTTGGTTTGAATCCTAATTCTGTCACCTGCTACTTGTTTTTCTTTGGGTAAATTCCTTTTCTCTCTGTGCCTCAGTTTCCTCATCTACAGATTGAGAATAATGAGAGCCCCTACTGCAAAGTATTGTTGTGATAACTATGTAAATTTCCTAGTACAGTATATATATGCAGTAAATATTTGGTATTATTTGTATTATCATTCAACAAATACCAGATGGTACTATTATAAATAATATGGGGTGGGAAGTTGGACTGAATCATACCTCAGGTCTTTTTTTTTTTTTTTACACGGACAGAGAGAGAATTAGAGGGGTAGATAGGGACAGACAGACAGGAACGGAGAGAGGTGAGAAGCATCAATCATTAGTTTCTCGTTGCCCTGGCGACACCTTAGTTGTTTATTGATTGCTTTTTCACATGTGCTTTGACTGCGGGCCTTCAGCAGACCGAGCCATGCCTTGCTGGAGCCAGGGACCTTGGGTCCAAGCTGACGAGCTTTTGCTCAAGCCAGATGGGCCCGTGCTCAAGCTGGCGAGCTCGGGGTCTCGAACCTGGGTTTTCTGCAACCCAGTCCGACGCTCTATCGACTGAGCCACCGCCTGGTCAGGCATACCTCAGGTCTTTTGCTGCCCTAAAATGCCAGTTTTATGATACTGTGGGAGACTCAAAGGAGCTTGAATTGATCCTGTGATGAAAACCACCAGCCACGGGAGAAACCAGAAAGGCCATTGAGAACCTAGGGCTAGGCTGTCCATCCTGCTGTGGGACCCTGAATGTGCAGATTAGCACAAAAGGATAGCCCATGGCACTGTAGCTCTTTGTTGTCAACGCTGTAAAGCAAGGAGGTCAAAACCCTATTTGTTTTGCTTGTTTGAGAAATTTAGCTTCACCCCCAAGCTGCACTCCGTCATGCTGGGCTGCTTGGCTGGCCCACCGGCTCAGAGCTAACAGGCTCCGAGTGTCCATTCGGCTGCTGAAACACTGTTGGCACATGACTTCACTGCAATCCTAAAGGAGGAGAAGAGATGCTTGCCAGAAAGGCTAGATTTGGGAACTAAATGACATCGCTAGCCTCCTGTTTCAAGAAAACCAGAAGACAGGGTGTATTAATTCCCAAGGAGTGCTGTAATATAAACTGGTGGCTTAGAACAACAGAAACGTATTCTTTCCCCGTTCAGGAGGCCAGAAGTCTGAAAGCCAGTGCTGGCAGCACTGGCTCTCTCTGCAGCTTTGAAGGAGTGTTCCAGGTCCCTCTCCCAGCTTCTGGTGTCACTGGAAATCCCTGAAGATCCTTGGTCGTGGCTGCATCATCCAACCTCTGCCTCAGTGTGCACAGGGCCTTCTTCCCTGTGAGTGTCTCTGTGTCACAACTTTGTCTTCTTCCTCTATGAAGACACTAGTTGTTAGATTTAGGGCCAGTGCTAATCCAATACAACCTCAACTTCACTTGCTTGTATCTGCAGATCCTGTTTCCAAATGAGGTCATACTCACAGGGAGGGGGTGGGTGGGATTTGAGCATACTGTTTTTAGGGGGCACAGTTCAATGCACTACACAGGACAAACAAGGCTCAGAATAGAGGTGAGAGAAGAAAGAATTAACTATTTGGGCACTGATAAAACAAGAGAAATCACTTCTGCTTAGGAAAAGATGTAAAACAATAATAAGTGGAAGCTAGCAGACCTCGCCCAACCCATCTTTGTGCTGCTCACTTCGGAGTCAGTTGTGGGAAATTATAGGATTCTTAGAGAATAAAACCCTGATACTTAGTGTTCCAATGAGTTACCAATAAAACTTTAAAACATCTGACTCCTTCCCCACCTCCTCCTTAGATGACTCCGTCTATGCCTTCCTATAGTTCAGAGGCCGTGTGAGCAGAGCCCTATCTGTAAGGAACCTGCTCTTTTAATGTGAAGCACATACCTGGTTCTCAGAATAGGGACATTGTTGAGCAACTTTAATTTTTCCACTTCTGATTAAATAACAGCACAGCAAGTTATTAGCTTCCACACATCCATCTGAACACCTAATCATCTAGGAAATAATTCCAGGAACACAAAGAAGGCTGTGAAAGTGAAGTTGGGAATGGTGCACATCTGGCACATCTGGAAGGGATGAATCTACCATTTACATTACTTTAGGATGGTTAACACACTCCCCATCCCTCAGGTAGCACACAAACTCCTCATATGCCCCTTAGTATGGCCAAACCGAGATGGAGCCGAGTCTGAGGGGATGACCATCAGGGCCGGGAGTGAGCACGCCCTGGATAGCAGCATGTCAACCTCTCCGCTGCCCCCTCAGTGCTGGGCTTCCTGCCTGGCATCCAACATACACTCAACCAAATGGGAAATGAAGGTTCAGAACACAGCGGCACCCCTGCAAGTGCATCCTGAGTATTTCCAACCTGTCTGAATAACTGGATGGCAAAGGGACGTTCCAGTGCGCACCATTTGTCAGATGATCAACCATGACTTCTGAGTGAATACATGAGCTATCTACTCACTGGGAGCACATGAGAGGTTATGAAGAATCTCACCTTGCATCTCCCATCTCAGTTCTTTTACGCTGTGGCATCCCAGGCCTGTCAGGCAAATAAGGAGTTCCTGCAGCTTTATACAACTGCTGCATCTACTTGGAATCAGAGGCCAAGAGTGAGAGCAGTTGACCACTAGACCACACTGCCCTTCTTCTAATAATTTAATTATTAACATTTTAAAAGCACTTGAAATCATCACAGTATGAGGTTCTTTTAAATAACAAACAGTGAGTCTTACCCCCAGTTAGTATTCTCTGGAGAGAAACATTATGACAAATTAAATACTAGCAATCTGATTCTCTTCTATGTCCCACTTAGCCACATAATAGGGAACATGATTTTTTTTCTGACTTGAGTATAATGATCAACCAAATGACAGTAGCTATTATAATTAAAATGTGCATCATTGTGATCCAGCTATTCCTGGAGAAACTCTTACACAAGCACGTTCTCTGCAGCACTGCTAGGAACAGTGCTGGGGAAAAAAGCCTACAATTGTATCCAACATGTCTACTCTGTGGAATGCTATTCATAAGGCACACAGCCATAACAGACTTGAAAGATATTCAAGTTGAATGGCTTGGAGAAAGTCCAGTTGCAGAAATTATGTATGATACCATTTATGTTAAAGCATGCATAGCAATACTAGACATTCTCTATGGGTGCATATCTCAAAATATAAATGCAGAGAAAGTGTGCACAGACACATACCAGATGAACAATAATGTTTACCTCTAAGGGAGGAACTAACCTTTGAGTAATATTAAAGGGGCCATTAATGTATCACTTATATAATATAAGAATTACTTAAAAAAAGAAACAACAAGAAAATGAAAAGAAAGTATGACTACTCTGTTTCTATGGCAGTTATTCTTGGAATTAAAAAAAAAAATCTAGCTGGAGATGAAATGTTAAATTAAAAAGTTTCCCCTAGGATCTCAGGAAGGAACACAGACTTTGAGAAGAGAACCTAACAGTGTTACAAATGTATGAAACCACTTTGCTGAGGAGGGTGGGGGAAAAGTGCTGATCTAAGTGACTTTGGAAATAAGTGGGGCCCGTAAGACTACAAGAAAAGAAGTTGCATGTAAGTGCTGCACTCCAGCTGATAGAGTTGTTCCCCGGGAACACTGGTTAATGATTTTGATACTGCCATGGGTGCGGACCAGAACCAAACTATTAAATCGAAAACCTGTGGTGGAAGGCAGGCCTCCTACTGCTGAAGCTGAAATTTACAGATAAGCAAGGAGAAGCTAGAATGATCCAATATGGCAACAGATTCGAGTTGGAGACATCACTGTGAACTCATGTTTACCTTATATAGGTACAGATGGTTATATAGAGAAATATTGATAGATATGTGTATAATATACACATGGGTCAGTACACATACATATATTTTCTTGCTTTATCAGCTGAGAGAGCTTAGTGACAACAACACTCTAGTGGCAATGAGCACATCTAATGCCAGTTATTATTTCCAATACCATTCTCCAATAAAAGGAATTAGGACTCACTGGGAAAATAGCTGATTCTAGGACAGGGACAACATGTATAAAATGAGCCTGGAATACCTCATAGTATCAGAAAGTAAGGAATTGCTCAAAAAATAAAAAAGTAAAAGAACCCTACAATTGATGGATGTGTTAAAAAGGCTAATAAGCCAAATGAAAGTTTCTAAAGGCTAAAACTGGAAAATTTGAGCAAAAAAATAATGTAGTATTGGATTAGAATCCACAATATAAATATCCATGAGTCCATTTTGACATAAATAAATGATTGGAGAATAAGTAAATGGGGGAGAAGACAGATATTTTCTTTCCAGAAGAATTCCAAATAATACATGTAGACACTCCATCCTCATTGGGGAAGAGAATAACTTCCCACTCCTTAGGTGTGGGCTGCGCATACTAACTTCCTTTCAAATAGTACTGCATAAAAAAAGGTTGGGGTAGGGAGTAACTTTACAGTGGAGAAACTTGACAAACACAACCTCAGCCAGGTGATCAAGGTCAACATCAATGGTGATAAACCATGCTGATACATATTAGCATTGTTATAATGTGAGAAAAGACAGACAGCTCTGTGGTGTTCACCTCAAAACCTATAACCCAAGTCTAATTATGTGAAAAAAAATATTAGACAAATTTCAACAGAGAGCCTTCCTACAGTACTGCTCAAAACTGTTAAGGTCACAAAAAACAAGGTAAGTCTAAAAAATTGGCACAGCCAAAGGGTCCTATGGAGATGTGGCACCGAAATGTGATGTGGTGTGTGGGTGAGCGCCTGGCACAGTGAGTCACAAGGTCATACTAAGGAAATCTGAGTGAACTATGGACCTTAGTTAATAGCAAAGCATCAAGATTGGTTCAATAATTGCAACAAATATACTATACTAATGTAAGATGTTAACAATAGGGGAAACTTCATGTGGGGTATTTGGGAGTTCTCTGAAATCTTCTCAATATTTCTGTAAATCTAAAACTGTCCTAAAAAAAGTTTATTAAAAAGTGTCTCCCTTGTTAAGGGGAATACAAGGGAGGGGGATGCATTTGGGGCAACACTAGAATCTATGTAAACACAAAAAATTAAAATCAATAAAAAAGTATCTCCTTAATTTACACATAGTTTTCTATTTTTTTAAAAATGGATTCATTGATTTTAGAGAGAGAGAGAGAGAGAGAGAGATGCACTGATTTGTCATTCTACTTATTTAGGCATCCATTGGTTGATTTTTATACTTAACCTGACAGAGATTTTATGGGTAACTGTGCCTATCAGCATGGTGCTCTACCCAACTGAGCTACCCAGCCAGCTACTCTACTCCTTCTTTAAAAAATAAAGCAAAAAATATGTAAGTACAGATTTCATATCTACAAGGATAGATCAAGGAATTTTCCTCCTTGAGGAGAGGTTTTAGGGCGATAGCTGAAATAAATTTGTAGTTTGACCTGGCAGCTTGGGGCAGAAGGCCACTGAGGCCCTTGTAGCCCCAGTGATGCTGCTGAGGCCTTGGCAAGCCACATGTGCAGCTGCCTTGAAATCTGCCCTTGTAAATCAATATTGAGAAAAATGGAGTTTATGTTGCATGGAAACAGGTTATCATAAGTGTTGTATGCAACTCAGTCTACCTGTGCCCAGACTTAGCTCACTAGTAGTTGATTTTGATGTGGACAATAGCTGGTGAGAGCCTGGTGAAATCCCATCACTCTTCTGCTCAAAATCTTTTAATCTGTAACTCCCTGCCTCATTTATTCCCTTCCAATCATACTGGGCCCTTAGCTGCTTCTCAAACCCGCCAAGAATGCTCCTGCCTAGTGCCTTGGCACCTGCTGCTTTATCTCCCTGGGAAGCTCTTCCTCTGGCATACCTTATGACTTGCCCCCAACACTTCTTTTTGGTCTCTGCTCAAATGTCGTGGGATCAGAGAAGGCTTTGTGTCTAAAATAGCAACTGCTACATCATTGCCTCATTTTTCCTCCTCTGTATTAATATGTTGTCTATTTAGTTGCTTATTATCTATCATCCCCAAACAGAAGGTGATTTCCATAAAGCAGAGTCTTTACCTTTGTTTTGGTTCACTGTTGTATCACCAATACCTAGGATAGAACCTACTGCTTAGCAAGCACTCAATACTATAGGTTGAATGAAGACATGAATAAATGAGAGGTCTTTTTACATCCCATTATGGTGAATAGTATGCATTGATAAACTATAATAATTATACTCACACTGTATTTCTCAGTCCTTCCTAGTCTTTAAAGCTCAGAAAGTTACTTTCTTCATAAACTCTTGTTTATCTTGGTACAAAAATATATGCATACATAGTAAATTATTAATTCAAAAATACTTAAGTGGGTCCTATATGTCAAAGCACTATGGTGGCCACCAGAAGTACAAAAGTGAGTAACACCCACTTTCTAATTTCTAGGCGCTCTGGCCATCCATCCATCCATCCATCCACCCATCCATCCATCTGATCCTTCTGAGGCTCTGCCAGACATGCATGTTTAAGTAGTATCTGGTACATCATTTGCCTTGCTCTCTGGATTGTTATAACTCCTAATGGCAGAGAACTGAAGAATTTAGTTGTAGCTGTGCCAGTGACTAATTTTTTGACCTGAAAAATCATTAAACTCTGAGTATTAGTTTCTTCATCTATAAACAAGAGTTTGACCCCGGGACATCCTGCCTCATAGTGCTGCTGGGAGCTTCAAAGGAGATGACCCTGAAATAAATGTGTTTTCTCCACGTGAAACCTTAAACACATATAAGGGATTCTCAGTCAGTAAGTACTAAAAACAAAAACAAAACCCAAACAAACAAAACAAAAACCCAAACTGAACCCTTTCCTCAGACCACTTCTCAGTGGGCCTCACAGCTTGAGGCAGCAGCTGCTGCTGGCAGCCAGTCTGCCATCACTCAGAACTTGTACAGTTGGACAAAAGTCAGGCTAGGCAGCCCAGTTCCTGTCAAGGTGAGCCTCTGCAGATTAAGCAGACCATCAATAATCCCTGGCTAGCATCTGATTCCAGCTGCACCAGCCCCCTCATCTCCCCTCTCCCCAGCTAAGGAGCTAGTCTGAAGTTCAGCAGCCCTCAGACTCTTTTTACATTTAAAAAAACATTGACTTGGCTGATTCTGGAGTTTCTTCTAAGACAGAGGTGGCTAGTGAATGAAAGTGATTCCTGAATGCTGACAAATAAACGTCATTGACCAGGCCAGGTCCTCTTCAAAGGGAAGATACTGTGAGTCTTCCAAAATTTAATCAAAGTGGGGGAGGGGGGTGATGGGCTGGAATATGTGGCAAAACCAGAGGGAGATGGAGCACTTTGCAAAGCAAGAAAGCACATGTGAGAATGTACTTCCCAGACCCATGATAAGCTCCGGAATTTCTAGCCTCGTATTTATGCTGTTTTCCTGATGGGTGGCACAACATTGTCAGCATTAGCTGAAAAGGTGGAGGCTTTCAGACAGACCTGGCTTATTTATTCTATAGAAACAAAGACACTCCTCCTGTGTTTTCACCTATCAGGGCTAAAATGATTTCAAATTAAATACCTAAAAGAAATCCTTTTTTTCTGCATCCTCTTTTCTACCAGATCCCCATGACCTGCGTGGGCTACAATAAAACATCTATAACAACATGATAATATCTGCTGGCAACCTCTCACAGAGCACTTAACCTGTGCCAGGCATGATGCTAACCGTCATGTAGACACTGCCAACCACAGGCAGCATTATCTGCACCAAAACACCAGTCCCTTTTCCTCCCCTCTATTTCAGGGTTCAGAACTTTCTGTTAGCTGTGTGTGGACAGAATCTCATCCCTCCCAACATGTGCTCTCTCCCTGTATTATTTCCTTTATTCTCTCAGAAAACTTTCAAACATATACAAAAAGAGGGGTCTGGCCAGTGGGTAGAGTGTTGGCCCGGCATATGGGCATCCTGGGTTTGATCTCCAGTCAAGGCACATAGGAGAATCAACCGTCTGCTTCTCCACCCCTCCTTCTCTCCCTCCCCCCCCCCCTTTCCCCTCTTATAGCCAGTAGCTCAACTGGTTTGAGTGTGGCCCTGGGTGCTAAGGATAGCTTGGTTGGAGTATTTTAGCCTCAGGCACTAAGAATAGTTCAGCACTTGAGCATCGGCCCCTGATAGGGTTGTCAGGTGGATCCTGGTTGGGGAGCATGTGGGAGTTTGTCTCACTATCTCCTCTCTTCTCATCTAAAAAAAAATTACAAAAAGAGAAAAGTACAACAACCACAAGTGTACCCACCACTCAGTTTCAATGATTAATACAGTGTGTTCGTAAAGTCATGGTGCACTTTTGACTGGTCAAAGGTGCACCATGACTTTACGGTCACACTGTATTTTGCCAGTCCCATTTCATTTACTTCTACTGCAACTGGTTTTTTTTAAGGAATATTGTAAAGCAAACACCAGACGTTGTACATTTCATCACCACCCCTTGGTATTTTTTTATCTTTTCAGTCACTGGTAATTAACTCTACATCAGTGGTTCTTAACCTTTTTTGAGGTACGGAACCCACCAGTTTCATATGTGCGTTCACCGAACCCTTCTTTAGTGATAAATAATATGTGATTTTTTCCCCCAAATTCAAGACATAGGTATATGTTTTTTTATTGGTGCACAAAATGAGCCGTGCATAAACATCACCTTGTTCAAAAACAAAAGCAACAAAGTGCATGAACTCAAAACAAATTACGGTATTACTTTATTCTGGCCTCTGCGGCAGAGGCTTCTCCGAACCCCTGAGACCAACTCATAGAACCCGTAGGGTTCGATAGAACCCAGGTTAAGAACCACTGCTCTAGATGGAGCGGGTTGGGTGTACACAGGAATCTAGTTTGCACTGTGCTTATATGAATTGACCAAATCTAAACCAACAGTCTACTCCAGTGGTAGTCAACCTGGTCCCTACCGCCCACTAGTGGGCATTCCAGCTTTCATGGTGGGCGGTAGTGGAGCAACCAAAGTATAAATAAAAAGATAGATTTAACTATAGTAAGTTGTTTTATGAAGATTTATTCTGCCAAACTTAGCAAAAATCCGACATAAAGTACTTGGTAAGTAATTATTATTATATGCTTTAACTTGCTGTAACTCTGCTTTATAAATTTTATAAAGCTACTTCCCTACTTTATAAATCACCATTACTGTGGAACCGGTGGGCAGTTAGAAAATTTTACTACTAACAGAGATACAAAAGTGGGCGGTAGGTATAAAATGGTTGACTACCCCTGGTACTCATTGTACTTCTTATATTGTCTTATGGTAAGAATTGTTTAAGTTACCTTACTATTATTATTATTTAATGAAACAAAGGATAGAAACTAGATTTATACCTATAACTGGGGCTGAAGACAGATGATAAAATATAGTTATCTGGGGTTCTGAGAAGGATGGGTGGTCAGAAGAGACTCTAAGAGTCTTTGGTCAGGGAACCCCATCTACTGGAGAAATGGGGTCCAGAACATTTCTCCTTTTTTGGAGCTTGCAGGACCATTTGATGATGCTTCAGCCCTTGGTGGTAACAGCACTTTCCATGCTCATGCCAAACACAGAAAATAGGGAATGGACAAAGGAGGAGAAGCTGAAAATGCAGATTGACTGTGTGCACATACTGCTAATTAATTATATATGTAACTGTTTACCACGTGGGCTTAATTACCTTGCAGCATGATACTGAACAGGTCTGTCATTAAAATCCTACTGGGTGCCTGACCTGTGGTGGCGCAGTGGATAAGGCGTCGACCTGGGAACACTGAGGTCGCCAGTTCAAAACCCTGCACTGGTCTGGTCAAGGCACATATGGGAGTTGATGCTTCCAGCTCCTCCCCTCTTTCTCTCTCCCTCTCTCTCTCTCTCCTCTCTAAAATGAATAAAATAAAATAAGAAATTAAAAAACATTTAAAAAAAAAAGAAAGAAAAAAAAAAACCTACTGGATTTCAGGGATTAAAACTCTCCATGGGCTGCCTGACCAGGCGGTGGCACAGTGGATAGAGCATTGGACTGGGATGTGGAAGACCCAGGTTCAAGAACCCGAGCTTGCCAGCTTGAGCAAGGGCCCATCTGGCTTGAGCAAAAGCTCGCCAGCTTGGAACCAAGGTGGCTGGCTCCAGCAAGGGGTTGCTTGGTCTGCTGAAGGTCCGTGGTCAAGGCACATGTGAGAAAGCAATCAATGAATAACTAAGGTGTTGTAACGGCAATGAAAAACTAATGATTGATGCTTCTCACCTCTCTTCGTTTCTGTCTGTCTGTCCCTATCTATCCCTTGCTCTGACTCTCTCTCTGTCCTTGTAAATAAAACCAACCAACAAACAAAACTCTCCACAAAAAAAACTCTGATCAAGTCAAAGGTTTGGCACAAAGTCTCTCTCTGAACCGCTGTGCTGTGCTGGGATAGTTTGGAACCATAAACTAGGCTTGTGGATTTATGCAATTGCCAATTTCCTTAAAGCAGTGGTTCTGGGAGCTTGAAACCATATCTAGGGCCCAGTCCTTCCCTAGACTAATGAAATCAGGCTCTCTGGGCCCCGGTGACTCGTACGTGCCTCCAGGTGACCTACTGTCACACAGCAGGGGCATGTCATGAACACCAAGGCTTGCTTTCTTCCCCATCTTTCTTTGTCAAGGTCATCTTTTTCCTCAAAGCTTTTGACATAGTGTGACCAGGCAGTGGCATAGTGGATAGAGCGTCGGACTGAGATGCGGAAGACCCGGGTTCGAGACCCCAAGCTCGTCAGCTTGAGCACGGGCCCATCTGGCTTGAGCCAAAGCTTGCCAGCTTGGACCCAAGGTCGCTGGCTCTAGCAAGGGGTTGCTTAGTCTGCTGAAGGCCCGCGGTCAAGGCACATGTGAGAAAGCAATCAATGAACAACTATGGTGTCGCAACGACAACAAAAAACTAATGATTGATGCTTCTCACCTCTCTCCGTTCCTGTCTGTCTGTCCCTATCTATCCCTCTCTCTGAATCTCTCTGTCCCTGGGGGGAAAAAAAAAGCTTTTGACATAGAAGAGATGTGCTTTCTAGGTATGAATATTTAGGTCATGCTGGCTTCATAAAACACATGAGAGAAATTTTCATCTTATGCTATGAGCTGAATTAGTTTTAATACCAAAGGATATACCTGGTTTTAAAGACTAGACTGTATGCAGTTATAAGATCATGAAGGCGTTTAAAAAAAGGTGAAAAAGGGTATAAAATTTTCTACCAGTATTATTGGCTATCTTCCCTATGCTTTAATATACATCTCTGTGATTATTTTGTAACTACCAATTTGTATTTCTTAATCCCTGCACCTCTTCCACCCAACCCCCAACCCCTTTCCTCTCTGTAAACTGTCAATCTGTTTTCTGAAGTAGGTACTCTTATGATCCTTGTGCTATAGATGAATTCCTCACCTTCAGGTGCACATAGATGTTAAGCATTTTGGCACAATATCACATAGCAGCATACAGCTCTATATACTGCCTACTGATGTGTGTGTGTATGTGTGTAGATAAAGCCAATCAACTGAGTATATTTCTCTAGGATTAAGGATTAAGGGGAAGGTAAAAGAAATAACAACTGTGCTAGAGCTGCAGGTTTCTGCTCAAAGCTCAACTAAGATGTGTGTTCTTTTCAGAGTTCTGTGGCTGGGAGGTGAAAAGATTCCACTGGCAAAGAGTGGCCCAGAGAGTTGGAGCTGTGAGCTCCAATGATTAGATGAATTCCATGTTATGCGTCTATTGGGCAGATAAAATGTGTTATGCTCACTTTGTTAAAGATGGTGGTGCCCACATGGAAGCCCGTCACCCAGGTGATATTATTTGCCCTTATGCTTGGGATGGGTGTAGAGGAAAGGCTGTAATGTAAGCAGGCCAGGTTGTTATAGCCTAAGGCTTGGTTTTAAGAGTAAGCTTTTCCCCACACCCTTGACTGATTGGATGATGTAGGGTGGTGCACTCCTGAGGAATCCCATTATGCCTCAGATGGGTGACGTTGTATCAGAGACTTTCTTGTTTGTAGATTAGATTAAAGGTTTGGATTTTCTATGCTATAAACGGGGGCAGACCAGGAGCTTGCTCTCTCTCGGTTCCTGAAATATTAGAGAGGAGAGCAGATTGAGGCCACGTGGAAGAGGCCAGGAGAAGCAGTCAAGATGGTAGAGTGCTGAGAGAGAAGCGAGTTTGTGCAAGAGGAGATGGGGAACAGAGGTGAATAAGTCTGGTGAGCTAGAAACCTTTGATTCTAGGAAACTCGGATAAGTCAGTAGCTTTGTGAGCACTGAATGTGTGGGTTTTGGAGCCCAGTGTGTGTTTTTGCTTGCCCGCCGGGTGCAAGCTAGAATTAAAGCTGATGGCTCACCAGTTCTTGCTTCCTGTGTTTCATTACCGACTGTTCGAATCTAATGTGAACCTGCCTGGGTCAGACGGCTGTGATGGCAGCCTCGACTATTGGCTTTACAGTGTCCCTTTTGGTGATCTGGCCTAAGGTCACTTAATTGTCTTGAATGTTCACTTGGAATGTGAGAGAAACTTGTATCAACACTACATGGCAGACACGAAGAGGGCTGAAGAAAATAACTGCACCTACCTCAGAATGGCAGCTGGTTCTGCTCAGAGCAATACCACAATGTGCAACTTTTGTATGAAAAGATATATTTAAAACATCTTCTAGGACTGGCTTTCTATTGCTTCCAAAATAAAATGTAAACTCTTTAGTTTGGCCTTCAAGTATTTCCACCATGCAACATCACTCAACACTGTAAGTCCATCAGCTACCGTTCCCTTCAGACACCGCTGTGGTGTCAAACTATATTCCCAGCTCTACAGGGCCTGGGATGCCTGCCTCTGTGCCTTTGCCCATGTTGTTCCCACCCTGTGAATGCCTTTCCCCATCTCTGGAGGCTCCAGACACAGTGAATGTGTCCAGCTCTGCATGTCATGGCAGTATTTTCAATTCTCTCCTCCTCTAAGTAAGTAATACTACCACAGAGTTCACCATGTGTGCCAGCCTCTGTTCACTCATTTAACTTTCACAACAAACCCACAAATCATGTATGTCCTTATCTCTATTTTATAATTGGGAAAACTAAGGCTCAGTACTTTGTCCAAGGCCACACTGCTGGTGGTAGAGTTGGGAATTTGAACCCAGGTAAATCTGGCTGCATGCTCTAACCCTCTGCACAGTAGCTGTGCCTCTGAACAGGCAGGAGTCACATTGAGTTTCCCACTTGTCTTACCTCCATTGTGGGATAGCGAGCTCCCCGTGAAAGGCTGCGGGCATGGGTCTGGTGCCCTTTGTACCCTCTCAGCAGATATGCCATGACTATTCCTTGATGGATGGAGCTAGCTAGAGCTGGCCACGGCATTGTTAGTTTTATCAGGAACCTTGCAGAGAAAAACAAAGAACTGGGTGGATGTGTTGGTGAGAGCAAAGGTGAAGAATTTAGAACCAAGGTCAATGTTGTCATGATACTTTAAAGTGGAGTAGAGAGGCTGACTTCTGGTAAAGGATGTAGTGGGAAATCACTGCTGAAGAGAAAGCATAGGCAGGCAAGAGAGATGCCTGCAGAGTAGCACACATTAGCAGGCTCTTGGGGACCAGGCTATACTTAAGGCCTTGCTATACAAAGTGTAGTCCTGGACCAGCAATGGGGAGCCTGCTTATAATTCAGAATCTCAGGCCCCACCCCAGACCATGGAAGCAGAACTTGCATTTTAACAAGACCCTCAGGGGAATCATGTGCATATTAAATTTTGAGAATCACCCCCAGAGACTATAATTTAATTGGTTTAGGGTTGGGCTAGCAAACTCATATTTTAAAGAACCTTTTCTGGTAATTTACCATGCATTCGAGTCAGAACCACTGGTTCAGTCTTCCCTGGGAACTTTGGAATGAAAGATGGAGAAGGTAATAAGGCCCAGAGAACCCAGCTCTGATGTGCTATGTGATCTTGGCATGTCAACGAATGTTAAATAAGAAAGTACATTAGATCAGTGGTTCACCAAATTCAGAATCAGAAAATACACATGGTAGGTGAAAAAGGGACCACATACTAAACCTGACACGCTGAGGGGAGGCCCACCAAACCCTGGGGCCAAAGTAACCACACAGATGGTTTGAATGTAAAAATACCTAAGGAAAAGTGGGTTGTCACTTCCTAGGCCTGTAGCTTCCTTGACAAAGGCCAATCTTTAACTTTAAAATAGTCTACCGTGTTTGTGCATCTAAGATGACACACTTTTGAAATGTCCGAGTAATTTTCTTTCTACACTCTTGAAGGCACAACCTCCAACACCAGAATGCAAGGCCTCACTGTTACCTTGTTCCCAAACACCACCTCCACGTGATGGCAGTTAGCTGTCCTGCTCCCACCAATGTAGGAGAGTATGTGTCTCCCCACTTTACTTTATCCAATCCCAGAAATTTCCCTGCTTTTCTTTCTCCCTCCTCCCTGATCTATCACTAATGGATTCCATGTGACCCTCCTCACATCTCCTCCTTTGATTCGAATGTGCTAAATAAGCTGCAAAACTGCCCTTCTCCAAAGCATTTTCTCAATCCACTGAGATTTTGCTTCCTGGCAATGGTCATCAGTTTGAATCAAATAAAGTCTTGCAAAGACTTTTTCTTCGTTTGGATGTTCTTTCATTGACAACATTCTTGGATCAAGTGAATTTCAATTCCCAGGGCTGGGCCTGAGGATTCATTCAGCATTTTAAACAAGTTTCTTAGGGAGTTCTTATGATGACTTTGTCAGGCTCAGAGAACCAGCATCTGTGAGCTTCACAGGGCAGATGGCACACAGCTGCAGGATGGCCAGCCTATCTCTTCAAGGACCCAGCAGGCAACTGATCACATGATGTGAAGCTACAAAAAAAAGGGCGACGGTTGGAGAAGCTGGAAGTCCTGGGCTCAGGCTCAGCTTCACCAATGGACACAGAAGTACTGAACACTGGAGCTCTGGGACCAGGGCAGATTCATACAACATTTAGAGCAGTGATTCTCCACATGGGAAACACACCAGAATGACCTGGAGGCTTCCTGCAAAACACCAGTGCCCAGGCCCACCCCCAGAGTTTTTAGCCCTCTAACCCAAAGCTGCCCAAGTGTTCAGACTATGCAGCCCAGATGGAAAACCAATGATTTTAGAGTTATTTAAAGAGGTAGGGGCCACATAACACAAAATATGTGGGCTTTGCAGTCTTTTAATTTCTTTGAGATTTCCTATCTGTGCAATGGATACTAACACCCACTTTAGCGACTGGTCATGTGGATTGAATCAGATAAGTTACATGTACCTTTGATCTAGGCAAAAGTCACTTCATTGTGAAGCCAACTTCCTTAGTGGAATTATGAGAACACTAAGCCCCAGAAAGGCAGGTCCCAGTTCACACACCTGGGCAGCAGCACAGTGGGGAGTGGAGAGGATACTCAGCTCCAGATAATAATCCCACTGCACTGGGGGTCTCCCGTGGGTCTGGAAAAGAGCCCAGAAAAAACTCAGATGACTCTACATGGCCACCTTCCTCCTTTCTACACTGAACTTCAGCCAGTGGAGAGTCCCTCACATGAGATAAAGCCTTGGTTTTCTTTACCAAAGAACCAGGTCATCCACCTCCCTACAACATTATACAGGTTTGCTGATGGTATTTGATTTTGACCCATTTGAGCTTGATGTTCTTTTTCAATTGCAGCATCAGGAATGAAATAGAGGCATGCCTCCGTGGTAAAGATGGAGTCAGAGCATGAGTATTCACCTACTGTGTGGAAGGTAAGGAGGAGTGGGAGGTAAGGAGTGAGGGGCCAGGCAGCTGGAAGGTGGGTTCAGCAATTCTGACATAAGGAATTGAGGGACTATGAGTGTTATAGATTGAATTGTGTCCCCCTAAAACAGTGGTTCTTAACCTGGGTTCTATCGAACCCTAAGGGTTCGATGAGTCGGTCTCAGGGGTTCGGAGAAGCCTCTGCCGCAGAGGCCAGAATAAAGTAATACCGTAATTTGTTTTGAGTTCATGCACTTTGTTGGTTTTGTTCTTTGAGCAAGGTGATGTTCATGCACAGCTCATTTTGTGCACCAGTAAAAAACATATACCTATGTCTTGAATTTGGAAAACAAATCATATTTTATTTATCACTAAAGACGGGTTCGGTGAATGCACATTTGAAACTGGTGGGTTCAGTACCTCAAAAAAGGTTAAGAACCACTGCCCTAAAAGATGTTGAAGTTCTAACTCCCAGTACTTGTGAATGTGACTTAATTTGGAAATAGGGTCTCTATAGATGATCAAATTAAGACATGGTTATTGGGGTGGGCTCTAATGTAATGTGACTGTGTCCTGGTAAAAGGGAAATTGAGACACAGAGTCAGACAACAAAGGGAGAATGCTGTATAGAGATGAAAGTAGAGAATGGGTGATGAATCTACAAGTCGAAAAAGGTCAAGACTGCTAGCAACCGCTGAAGCCAGGAGGAGGCCTGGGAAACATTCTTCCTGCAGCCCTCAGAAGAGCCAACCTGGCTGACACCTTGAGCTCAGATATCTAGCTTCTAGAACTATGAGATAATAAATTTCTGTTGCAGAACTTAGTTACAGTAGCATCAAGCAGCTAATACAGTAAGTGTCAGATCCTTGTTCAAAGAACACATTGTCAGGCTCTGGCTGGTTGGCTCAGTGGTAGAACATTGGCCCAGTGTGTGAATGTCCTGGGTTTGAGTCCCAGTCAGGGCACACAGGAGAGGCACCCATCTGCTTCTCCACCACACCTCTTCTCGGTTCTTTCCCTCTTTCTCTTTCTCTCCTGCAGCCATGGCTTGAATGGAACAAGTTGGCCTGGGGTGCTGAAGATGGCTCATGGCCTCCGCCTCAGGTGCTAAGAAGAGCTCAGTTGCTGGCAAAGCCCCAGATGGGCAGAATGTTGCCCCTTAGTGGGCTTGCTGGGTGGATCCCAGTCGGGGCGCATGCGGGAGTCTGTTGCTCTGCCTCCCTCCTCTCACTAAAAATAAAAATGAAATAAAAAGAACACATTGTCGTGCACCGGGGAAAAGAGACCCAAATGTGTCTAATGAAGAACCAGAACTCCAGAAGTAAGTATGTTCTGCCTGATGTGTGAATCTTTACCCACGGTTGAGATGCTGGGCTTTATCTGGTGCACGGACCTACTCGAAATAGAGCCTTTGCTCAAGATTGTTAGCTTCTTTGTTGATGTTTTCAAATATGCGTGGATATAAGCAAAACCTAGGGCAATTTTCTCACTGACCTCTCATCAGTACAGTATTTAATAACTCCTACATAGTGCCTAATACATGCCAGGAACTTTCCTAAGTTCCTTATGTTCATAAATTCATTTAATTTTCACAACAAGCTTATCCTGTAAGGACTATGATTACGCCCGTCTTACAGATGAAGAAACTGAGGCACAAAGAGATAAAGTAACATCTCCAATGCTACAGATATAGAAATGCTCGAGCTGGGATGTGCACACAGGCAACAAGGGTCAAGAGTCCATGCCCTTAAACACCACAAAAAATGGTTACTGCTTACTGAGGTATTACCCTGGGGCAGGTGCTCTTTATTCTAAAGACTTATATTCTAACGGTCTAACCCATTTCACATTCACAACTAGAGCATTTATCTAAGCTCTCAGACTGCTTTTTTTCCATAGTCATACTTCTAGGAAAGCTATTTTACTCTGAATAAAAAAGGCCTCCCAATTTACATACACACAAATCTGGTTCCTCCAACAAAGCAGGTCACAGGCTGGTGATCCTACAGCTACCCCTAGTGGGCATCTTCCAGGGTCCAGCTGCCTGCCCCTGCCTCTCTCAACACAGCTGTGCCCACCCTAACTTTCAGCCCCAGTTATAATTACAAAGTGAATGCTTCTTTGGGGAAAGCCAGACCTCTAAGGCCAAACTCATTGTTTTCAAAATTAAGATTTGATGGGTCTTTTTACTTTCCTTTTTGGAGATTAGTGGGACTTGACTTCCCAACCTCTGTATGTGATTTAATATTTTGTTACAACCTGACCAGGTGGTGGCGCAGTGGATAAAGCATCAGACTGGGATGCGGAAGACCCAGGTTTGAGACCCCGAGCTCGCCAGCTTGAGCGCGGGGCCCATCTGGCTTGAGCGCGGGGCCCATCTGGCTTGAGCAAAAGCTCGCCAGCTTGGACCCAAGTTTGCTGGCTCCAGCAAGGGGTTGCTCAGTCTGAAGGCCCATGGTCAAGGCACATGTGAGAAAGCAATCAATGAACAACTAAGGTGTTGTGACGGCAATGAAAAACTAATGATTAATGCTTCTCATCTCTCTCCGTTCCTGTCTGTCTGTCCCTATCTGTCCCTCTCTCTGACTCTCTCTCTGTCCCTGTTAAAAAAAAAAAAAAAAGCATCAAGAAGCATTAATATTTTGTTATAAAATAAAAACTTGCTTTTATCGAGGGAGTCCCAGAGGGAAGAAGAGGAGCGGGGAGTGACGCAGGGGTGGAGGAGACAGGCAGCAGCTAGAAGGAGAGAAGGGGCAAACCCAGGATGACGGTGTGTCTGTGCCAGGAACTGGGCTAGGCACCAAGCATACCGATCTCACTGCCAGACACTCCGAGAGGCTAGGTAGCCTGCTGCCCAGAGCTGGACTTGAACCCAGTACTCACCGCTGTACCAGAGAGCCGTGGCGAGGGGGGGGGGGGTAATGGGAACAGTGGTCCTGCTCTGCAGTTCTGACAAGAAAGAAGTCTTCTCAGGACAGCTTTGGCTGGGTAAGGAGTTGGTGATCACCATTGTATCTGTAAAGTCTACAAGGTGACTCTCCAAGGCTCCACGTGTCCCTCAGATCTCAGGGCAACATTGACAAGGCAGCTTCAGAGGTTGATGGCTGTGCCCTGTCACACAGCTGTGGCAGAGCAACCCAGGCAGTGCCCACACGTGTGTACTTGGGCTTTTGACTCTCCGGATGTGGCAAAGCTTCCTTTCAGAATGAGCCAGTGTGACCCCCCCCCCTCGTGTTACTGGTTCCCTCCAAATTTGTTTGATAACTTATGAGGAAATAGATCTTTCTGCCTCAGTAACAACAAAATTGGTCTTTGCATCTGTGAAAATTCTGCTCTAGATGACGGTAATCCTGAACGTTATCAGTTAATCAAGTATCACATGAGTGGAAAACAGAGCTGGAGTCTTTATTCAAGCCTTGTTTTGAGCAAAGCCAAGCCAGGGCCAGCTGTGGAGAAAACCAGCTAACAGGCTAGAAATAGCTCAGTCTGGTGGAAAGAGTGTGAGTTTTGGGGTTGACGACTATTTAATCACTGGCTCTGTCTCTAAATGCATGTACTCCCTGGGCTTCAGTTTGCCCATTTGTAAAACACTGTCACCCTTCAAACCACTCAAAGACTGAGAGGATGCGTGTAAAGCAGGAAGCCCATGCAGGACCTGCATGCAGACAATGATTTATACTAGACACACTCAGAATAATTCGGAAACATACATACATCTACTGGGGAGAGGGTCCTTTTTCTTGCTAAATATTAGCTCTGCATGTATTTAACATGTCCTGTGTCTTATTGGGTGGATGCATGTACTCCTTTAGTTCCCATTCAAGTGTCTGCACTGCCTGGCTCCCATGCAAAGGCCTCGTCCTCCTTACCCAGCAGCACCGCCCCATCTCCCCGTCCTGGCTCAACCACTCACTCGGACCCCACCTCCTTTAGAGAGTCTCCCACACCAGAAGGCAAAACCTGAATCAACTCATAAGGAAACATTAGGTAAACTAAACTGAGAGATCTTTTATAAACATAGCTTGTAATTCTCACAAGTGTCCTGGCTGTGAATGGCTGACTGAAGAACGGTCCCCGATCATCTATTTTTTCTTCTTTTTAAAATCTTTTATATTTTTTATCTTCCTCTCAATTTTCTTTATTATTGATTTTTAGAGAGAGGAGAAGAGAGGGGGGGGGAAGAGAAAGAAAGGGGGGAGAAGCAGAAAGCATCAGTTCGTAGTAGTTGCTTTCTGTATGTGCCTTGACCAAGAAAGCCAGGGCTTTGAACCTACGACCTCAGTGTTCCAGGTTGACGCTTTATCTACTGCACCACCACAGGTCAGGCAATCGTCTTTTCTTCTTTTTGAAAAATTTAGAAGGGTCCCTGATTAAAGGAGACTAAAGAGACATGACAACTAGATGCAACAAGTAATCCTAGATTTTTAAACTTTTATTTTGCCACCCAGGGTAAAAATTGGCAAAATATGTATCAGCTTATTTCCTGATTTTTACAATTATACTACAGTCATGTAAGATAATATATTTGTTTTTAAAAAATACACTTTAGGGGTAAAGCGACAAAGTATTTGCAATATACTCTCAAACAGTTCAAAAAGTATATAAAATATATAAAAATATTAAAGTGTATATATATGCTCATACACATATGTATGAGGGGAGTATAGGAATGATTTTTGCAACTTCTCTGGAAGTTGACATTACCTTCCTCCCTCACCCCAAATAGCACTCCACAATTGATTGTAGTCTCCTTTTTACTTTGAGAATGTCCTTGTAATTATTATTATTTTTCAATGTAAGTGGCAAACAGAAAAGTTCCTTTTGTACTCCTACCACTTGACTTACAGGTAAATAATGTTATTACAGCCAGAAGGGTCCTCAGAGAGGCAAATAATGTTATTACAGTCAGAAGGGTCCTCAGAGACCACCTAGTTCAAACCATCCTTGGTGATGCGACCAGGCCCAAGGGGCCCTGGCTAGTCATCACACAGCTGACTGCCTGTGAGGGCCCCGGGTGCCAGGTCCTGAGCCCAGCCCCGGGCTTTCTTCTTCTAGTGTAACCGCACAATGCGTTTGACTGCCAAGGAGTGACAGCTGTGACAGGACACTGATTCTTGTGGCTTTTGGGGACAATGGATGGGACTCTCAGGAGGCGGGAAGGCCTTTACTCCAGAGGGAAATGGTATAAACAATGTTAGGCAGCTGCTCTAATAACATCTGTTGCCAGGGCTCTAAGTAACACTTATCTTCTAATGAGTCTGATTTGTCTCTCCAACCCTGATTTCTGTCTGAAGTCCATACTCCTGGATCCATCTGCCAGCTCTTGCCCATTGAATTGGCACCTTTAATGTAATAGTTCCAAAAATAAATGCTAGATTTCTCCCCTCCCCTGCTTTTCCTTTATCTCAGTCCAGTATTACCATATACCCAGTTGGTTCAGTCCAAAACCTGAGGGTACCCTGGTCTCCTGTTCTCTCACACCTCCCAGCCAAATGAGCAGCACATCCTATTGGCCTGACCTTCCATATATCCATACCTGGCTTCTCTCTAGCGCCACTGCCACCAGCCTGGCCCAGCCCACCATAATTTCTTGCCTAGACTTCCACAGACACCTTTTTATGGTGTCCTGCTCTGACCCTCCTTCCTTCCATCTTGTGCTCCTCACTCAGCAACCAGAGTGAGCCTTTCTCTCCCTAGCTCAAAACTGTCCAGGACTTCTGTTTCACTTAAAATAAAACCTAAGTTTCCTGACCTGTGGTGGTGCAGTGGATAAAGTGTCGACCTGGAATGCTGAGGTCAATGGTTCAAAATCCCGGGCTTGCCCAGTCAGACACATACAAGAAGCAACTACTACAAGTTGATGTTTCCTGCTCTTCTAATCCCCCTCCCCACCCTTTCTCTCTAAATCAATAAATAAAAGTTTTAAAAATTCACAAAAAACAAAACCTAAGTCTTTTTTTGTGTGTGTGACAAAGAGAGGGAGAGATAGAGAGAAGGACAGATAGGGACAGACAGGAAGGGAGAGAGGCGAGAGGCATCAACTCTTTGTTGCAGCACCTTAGTTGTTGATTGATTGCTTTCTCATATGTTATGTGCCTTGACCAGGGGGCTACAGCAGAGCGAGTGACCTTGGGCTCAAGGCAGTGACCTTGGGATTCAAGCCAGTGACCATGAGGTCATGTCTACAATCCCACGCTCAAGCAAGTGGCCCTGCTCTCAAGCTGGTGAGCCCGCACTCAAACCAGAGACCTCTGGATTTTGAACCCAGGTCCTCTGCATCCTAGTCTGAGGCTCTTTGCATTGCGCCACTGCCTGGTCAGGCAAAAACCTAAGTCCTTATGAGGGTTTACTTGTGTGGGCCTTCTGCGTCATCAAGCTCCTTCCTCAGCATTCTGCACCCCAGCACCTCCAGGCACCTTGCCCCTTTGTTGTCCCAGGCACATGACTGGCCTGGCATGCCCCAATTTCAGGATCTTTCCCTTGCTGCTCTCCCTCTCAGAGCCCTTTGGTCAAGGCCCACTCTCTGACTTCACTCAGGCCCTGGACTCAGGGCCCATTAGACAATACTTCCCCTACCTCACAGATGTAAGGGAGCATCCCTGCCTCCCCCACACTGACATCTGACTTCATGAGCTTATTTGTTCACTGTCTCTATCCCCCATTAAGTTCCTGGCAGCTGGGAATCTATTTGTTTCCCTTTGTATTCCAGCCACTGCCTGGCACACAGTAGGAGTTCAATATGTATGTTAAAGTTAGGAATGAACATACTGCTAAGTCGAAAAAGCAAAGAGCAGAACAGTGCATACAACACACACCCCATTTATTTAAGAAGAAAAAGAAATAACCACATCTCTGCTTGCCCAGCCTTGGGAGAATTCAACAGCCGTGTCCTCTGGGAAGTAACGGTGGCTGGGGGCAAGTTGGCAGGGAGACTTGTAGTTTAGGTCCTTTTGGTATCTTTTGAATTATTTAATAGGTACATATATTTCTGATTTGACGAGTTAAAAAATATGTGCATAGATATATCACATTATTATATTGTACACCTAAAACAAATACAATGCTAGATGTCAATTACATCTCAAGAAAAAATCCAGTTGTAATTAAATCCCCATTTCCTCCCTCTCAAATGTTGTAAGGTACACCCCCAACAAAGTGAAAACACATGTGCTACAAATATAAAATCATGAGACACAAATTTTCTATGTATAGTATATAATTTAAGATATGATCAAACAACTTTAAACTATTCAGTGCACTTTACCATAATCCAGACAAAAGACATCACATCGGGTGCCTATATTCAGAGTTCTTAATATCTCACATATGCAAAGGTCTCTTAGAGACCTAAATAAAATTACTGAAAGGAGGACTAAGAAAGAAGAAACAAAGGCAAAATAGCTTTAAGACTTACTTGTGGGTAAAAAAAAAAAAGTGTATCTCTATTTAAAATATACATAAATACATTTACATCTAATCAATAATGTTGCTGGCCATCCGTAATCCTGATAATAAAATAATTATGAGAAGACAGTTCTAGCAGACTTAATTTGCATTTCTGAGGTAAGGGACAGTGGTGGATTGCTGGACTTGGACTTGAACCCTGGGAGAGTGGCTCCGCTCTATCTCTACTGGAGGGATTCTGGGCGAATTATCTGCATGGCCTCATGGGTCTCAGGTCCCTCTACTGTGACAAGGGGGTGCGGAGGTTGAATCTGTATCTGAGAGATCTCTTCCCAGCTCTAGCAATCTGTAGTTTTGAGTGGATACTTCCTGTTGGCCCATGCAAACTGACAGAGGCTATACCTCTGATGATCCATGTAGATATAACACCGATGTCACAGAAATCCTGCCTGACAGTGATCCAGATGCATGCCCTCTAGGCTCCCTGAACCTGGGTACAACTAAGCCAAAAGGCTGAGCTTACCCTCCTGCTCCAAGAGCCTTCCTTCTCAAGCTCGGGGCTTTTCATCCTGTGCATCTGCCAACTATTATTAGTTGGGGGAAGCACTCTGGTGAGGTGCTACATATGAGCTGAGCAAAACACCTCAGGAGCTGGGTGTGGACAGGGCTGCCTCTATGTTCCCAAAGCTGGGTCCACCCTGGAGATCAAGAAGAAGGCAGTGGTTTCATGAGCCAACAGGGCAGACTCATTAACATGAACTCCCTGTTCCTGAAAATATATGCTGGAAGAAAAAACTGTTTTGGGGAAGGACTTGTGTCAGGGAGAGATGTGCGGGAGTGGGAGAGGCAATTCATGGACCTCAATTCTCAAATTATCTGCATGAGGGGAAGACAGGAAACGGCACATAACTGGTCTTTCACTTTGGAAGGCCCCATGCTATTGTTTTCCTTATTAGAGTTGTCTTAACTGCTTTAGACTGAGATAACGCTAAGATCGCTGTGTGTTCTCTCTGCACACGCCAGCAAATTGGAGAGACATGTGGGAGTGTGCTGGGTTCCAGAGGGAATTTTCTGGGGAAATGGCACAAAGAATTCTTTCTGTAAAGTCCTCAGAATTGAGTTTAGGGTACGGTTAGAGTATGGGAGAGTAAGAAAGGGTAAAATGAAAACACTTCAAGGCAACAAGAGTGAGAAAGAAAATGTGTTTTTCAACAGAAGTCTGATCATGCCTAAGGTTTGGCTTTTTTCTGCTTGTCAGTCTAATTCTGTCCTTCCTTTGAAAACTCAAGAGTTCTAGTGTTTAGAATGTCTTTGTAAGAGGGACGGGCTGGGGGAAGAGATTGACAAAGTTTTCACACTCAGAAAGGGCCACTGAAAGAGGTTGTGAAAACTCCATCCCTGGATACTGGATATTAAAAAAGACACAAGACAGCATTTGGACTGGTGGGCTTACATCAAGGGGAGCTTCAGAATCACTTAGGGGCAGGGCCTGCACTTCTCCATTTCAAAAGTCGCAGAGAAGATTGTAATTCAAATCAAGTCTCTGTTGTCACCTCTGAACCCTCTCCCCCTCAGGTCCAACTCCTGTTGTGAGCACTATTCGACCTGTCCGGGATACTTCTTGCTTAAAAAATGAATCAGCCTGTTAAGCTTCTCTCTGCTCTACAATTATAAAATCTTAATGTACCTATGACAGCTGTGCCCATAGGAACTACTGGGCCTTCAAACAGGACAACTGGGGCTTTAGCTGCTTGTTTTATTTTCTTTTCTTTTTCTACTTAAATGTACTCCAGAACAGTGTATAAATTGCAAGTACTTTAATGAGAAGTTGGGTTGAAAAATCTGTTCTGAAATCAAAGGCAAGAAAAGTCCTCTTTCCCAGGGCCAGGTATGTTCTGCCATTCACCAGTCTGCATTTCGGAAAACACACTTGTGAGCAGTTAAATATGATGAAAAATAAAATAGTATATTTATATATGCACTTTATTTATTTTTTAAAATTTTATTTATTGGTTTTAGAGAGGAGCAATCTGTATTTTTGAGTGGATACTTCCTGTTGGCCCATACAAACTGACAGAGGCTATACTTCTGTCAGAAAGAGAAAGGGGGTGGGGGAGGAATGAAAGCATCAACTCATTGTAGTTGCTTCTCATGTGTGTCTTAACCAGGCAAGCCCGGGGTTTTGAACCGGCAACCTCAGCATTAGAGGTCAGTGCTTTATCCACTGCACCCCCACAGGGAAAGCCTACATATACACTTTAAAAAAATGTTACTTTTATCAATCACTCTTAAAATCTGTAAGCCCCTCCTCAAAATAAAGCTCTAAGTCTTTGAAAGTCTTCTCAGTTTCCTTTCCATGGTCTGGTTCCAGTGTGATCTTCCAAACTGATCCCTCACATCCCCCTTGCACCCCACTCCTATCACGTCAAGCTGGCTGGCTGTCTCACAGTTTCAAAGTTTTCTTCTTTTTTTTGTATGTGCCTCAACAGGGACCCACCTGGCAAAAACCACCAGGGGGTGATGCTCTGCCCATCTGGGGCCCTTGCTCCTTACAACCAGGCCATTTTTTAGCACTTGAGGCAGAGGCCAGGGAACCATCCTCAGCACTTGGGGCCAACCTGCTCCAACCAAGCCATAGCTGCAGGGGGGGAGGGGAGTGGAAGAAGAGAGACAGAAGCAGAGGGGGAGTAGTGAAGAAACACATGGGCACTTCTCCTGTGTGCCCTGACTGAGAATTGAACCCGGGACTTCCACACACTGGGCTGATGCTCTAACACTAAGCCAACTGGCCAGGACCTCAAAGTCTTCTTTAATGTTGAAATAATTGCATAGGACCATGTCATTAGGATTATGGATGAAACTTAACTGCTCCCTAGTTACTGAACATTTTTCTCTTCCCTGCATTTTGCAAGTGCAAGGAAGCATTTAGTCCAGTGTTCTCAACTTTGGTCAGTCACTGGACAGGGGACTATGGGAAGAGGAGTGTGGGAGGTGGGGTTATATTTTTTTTGAATTGACGTATAACATGCATACAGGAAAGGGGCACAAGTCACAAGTGTGCCACCTGATGACGTGGGGCACACAAAGTACCCCCATGTCACCAGCACCCCAGAAAGACTGGGGAGGGTTCGCTTTTAAAAACATTCTCACTTCCCTAATCCTTTGAAATTCTGATTCCTTGATCTGAGGTAAAGCCCAGGAATGTACATTTTTAAGATTCTCCTAGGGATTTTCCATATACTGCCAGACTAGGAGACCAGGAATCTATTGTACCAAGGGTTTTCAAATTGCCCACAGGTGTCAATATGAGGTGGGGGCGGGACGGAGACAGGGAGCTGTCAGACCTGCCTTCCTCTTCAGTTAGAGCCTTTTGTATCTTTTTCTTATACTGGGCTACCATCTCTGGATAACAACAATCTCTTGCTTCACAATTCTGATAACCACCTATATCCATCAGGGTTAAACTGAAGAAGCAGACGGAAAGGATGGATGTTGATATATGTGTATTTGTCTGTGTACTGGATAGATGCGAGTCCAAAACAGGTACCTGACCTTTCACAGCAGTAACTGCTGGTTAAACAGCCTCCATAAGGTTGCTGTTATTGCACCTGATGCTGAAGTGTGACATCCGCGAGGCAGAGAGTTCGGATGGAAAGAAGAATGGAAAGTGGGGGAAACCGCCTCACCAGGCAGTTGTGGATAGAGCGTCGGACTGTGGACTGGGATGCGGGAGACCCAGGTTCGAGACCCCGAGCTCGTCAGCTTGAGCGTGGGCCCATCTGGCTTGAGCAAAAGCTCCTCAGCTTGGACCCAAGGTTGCTGGCTCCACCAAGGGGTTGCTCGGTCTGCTGAAGGCCTGTGGTCAAGGCACATGTGAGAAAGCAATCAATGAACAACTAAGGTGTCGTAACAGCAACGAAAAACTAATGATTGATGCTTCTCACCTCTCTCCGTTCCTGTCTGTCTGTCCCTATCTATCCCTCTCTCTGACTCTATCTCTATCCCTGTAAAAAAAAGAAAAAAAGAAAGTGGGGGAAACCAAGAACAATCTGGAACTTACAAGCTTTAACAGGAACCCCATGAGGATGGAGCGAAACTCGTGGCAGTTCCTGCTGCCTTTGATGTTGATGGCATGAATGTCCTCCAGAAGCCAGGGCCCCTCATCATGGAGCTAAGCACACACACTTGGTCTGGTAGTCAGAGAACTTGAAGGGGGTCCAGGGGAAGGTGCAACAACTGCAGCCTTGGCCACTGTCTCATGCCAGTGAGGTAAGCCAGCAGATGGGTGACAATGCACATGCTACAAAATGGCTGCTGCCTCCCTTAGACCCTCCTGAGTGCCCAAGAACCTCTCTGTGGCCCCATCCCAATTAGAAACCCACAGGACAGGAAATTCTGAGAAATGTAGTTCAACCTAGCCAGGTCGACACATGACAAAGCCACCATCACACATTTGGCCACTAGTTCTCAAGCATGGCTATACACTGGAATCATGTGTGCAAGTCTTGGGTTCAATTCTTGGTCAGAGCACACAGGAGAAGTGCCCATCTGCTTCTCCACCCTTTTCCCTCTTCTTCCTCTCTCTCTTTTCCCCTCCCAAGGATCCATTGGAGCAAAGTTGGCCTAGGCACTGAGGATGGCTCCATGGCCTCCGCCTCAGGTGCTAGGATGGTTCTGGTTGCAACAGAGCAACGGCCCAGGTGGGCAGGGCACTCCCCCCTCCCCACAGTGAGCATGCTCGGTGGATCCCGGTCCAGCGCATGCAGAAGTCTGTCTGACTGCCTCCCTGCTTCTAACTTCGGAAAAATACAACCAAACAACCAAAACAAAAAAACAAAAAACTGATGTTGGTCCAGGCATCAGGATATGTGAAAGCTTTCTAGGTCACCCAATTGTACAGTCAAGGCTGAGCAATGCTGGCTGTCAACCTAGGTACTATCTCCAACATGGGGTCAAGATAAATTTTATTCTCTTTTTGCCTCCGGGGCATAAAGAGATCTGGTTATTTTTTCAAAGTCCCCAAAACGTTTCTCATTATCCTGCTTTCCTGCAGCTGTCTGTCTTCTCTTTGTGAACCTGGCCACAACCCTCCTACAGTCCTGAGCACACTGGCTGTGCCTTGAATGAAGCCACTGTTGGTTATCCTACTGGTGCTAAGTAGATTAGGAGCACAGTGGGCAGACTGAGATCATCCTAATGTCATCAAGCTCATAGTGACCTGAAGACTCAGAAATTCTCACAATTAAGCTTCTAAATAAAGCATCTCTTCCTCCTAGGCATAGACTAATTAAATAATTATAACAAAGCAGTCAGTGAACACTTAACCACTGTAACACAAACAAGAGTTAGCAAAAGCCAGTGATGTGGGCTTGCAGGTGGCTAAGTGCCACTGCAGGGTCTTTCTCAAGGATGCTCAAAGAGGAGGCTGAGAGGAGCCACTGTAGGAGAAGAAGAGGGAAAATTGTTGGAAGCCAGAAAGAGCTGCCACTAGTGATGAGGCTGGGGCTTGAACAAGTCACCCAACGTTTTCAAGCCTCAGTATTAGTCCCACCTCTTGCACAGAGTCATTGAGAGCATCAGAAAATGTGTGGAAAAGATTTTGGGGAACAAAATCTAAAAGCATGGACATTTCTGTGTACAAGGAAGGAGCATTAGCTCCGTCTCAGACAGCAATTGTAAGGGAACGGGTATCTAGGCTATGGTTTATTCAGGCCCCTTGCTTTTCTTTTCCTATCTGTGGGGTTATTTCTAATGAAATCTGCTGAAGTGTGAGACTGGCACAATTGATTAAAATTAGTCTTTGGGAATTCCTTTGGCTTTCTATTATTTATGCTCTCCCTCCCCTCCCCATTACAGTGGACAGCTGAAGACGGCAGAGTCACCCATTCTGTACTCTAGATAAGACAGAAACTTTCTAAGAAACAACAGCAACAAAATATCTTTCAGTTTATCTCTGGGAAGTAAAACCAGGGAAGGACAGCGCAGTGCTACAGTATGTGTATTGTTTTCTGTGCCTAAATTAGATTTTAAACTTCTTGAAGGCAATGTTGGCACTTGCTTCCTGTTTATTTGGATCTCTAACAGTGCCTAAACAGTGCAGCTGAAACGATATGGGATGTGGGGATCCAAAATTCCACACAGGATAGGTTCCAATGATAGCTCTGCCCTGCTCCTCAACTCAGTTAGTCCTTCTCAGCCTTGGCCTTCTCCTCCATAAACTTGGAACTGCTTCCATCATGGGTTTGTGCAGACAAACTAGACAATGTGTGGGAAAGTACTGTGATTCCAAAAACGCTGGGCAAATGGGGAAAAAATGTGACAGGAACGTTACTTCTCAAGAACGAAGTGCTGGCTGATTATCTTGATGAAGACAGGGAGATCCACAGCAGAGTGGCCATCCTTAGGCTGCAGATGAGGCAACGCTCAGCGGAGGGAGTCAGAGGGAAGACAGTGACCCAAGGAAGCAGAGGAGTGACAGCAGTAGCTCTCTCATCACCCATCATGGGAGGTCTCTGTGTTCTCTCCTGCTGTAGGCTGTTTGTTTGGCCTGGCCTCGTGTTTATTCATTCATTTCTTTTTCTTTTTTCATCCAGTGTCTACTGAATACCCATTATGTGCAAAGCAATGTGACAGGGCTTGAGAACTGAATGGTGAATAACAACAGTTGAAGTCCCTTCCGTCATGGAGCTGAACCTACCCTGTTTATTCCCAAATAGGTCTGGGCTCAGCTCGGGCACAAAGAGAGGCAGACAACTAGCTTCATGCAGCCCCAGGGACCGAGGTATATGTGTTTCAGTGGAAGTCTAGATTGAGGCTGAAAACTGTCCACATGTGGAGGCCAGGTCTGATAAAAAGAAGAAAGGGCATGTCTCTGCCACCCTCTTTTGGATTGCCCCTACTGTGTCCCCACCTCAAGGTTCCAGAGTCCTGCTCTTTTTTTTTCTTCTTTTTTTTTTTGTGGCAGAGACATAGAGAGTCAGAGAGAGGGACAGGTAGGGACAGACAGACAGGAAGGGAAAGAAATGAGAAATATCAGTTCTTCATTGCGGCTCCTTAGTTGTTCATTGATTGATTTCTCATATGTGCCTTGACCTGGGGGCTACAGTAGACTAAGTGACCCCTTGCTCGAGCCAGCGACCTTGGGCTCAAGCTGGTGAGCCTTGCTCAAACCAGATGGGCCTGCGCTCAAGCTGGCGACCTCAGGGTCTCGAACCTGGGTCCTCCACATCCCAGTCCAATGCTCTATCCACTGCGCCACCGCCTGGTCAGGCCAGAGTCCTGCTCTTGATGACTCTACCCTCTGGTCAAACGGACTCTGGCTTCATTTACTCATCCTAAATTGTAAATGTCCTGGAGGAACTGCACTTACTAGGGGGAGAAAGCAGTGGTGGGATTCAAATAATTTAACAACTGGTTGTCTGCCCAAATGACTGTTTTAAGTATTAAAAAAACAATATACTAAAAGGCAGTTTATTATTTCATGCATTTAATACTTAAAAAGGAACAATAAAAGAGGTATACCAAACTAGATTATAAGAGTTTTAAAATATTAATAAAAAATATTTTAAAATATATTAAATAATACCTGAAAAAAAAACAATAAAACGGTTAAGGTATTTCCATACTGCTTTTTCACTGGTGTCCTCACTTGCAATTTTTTTTCACCTATGGATGGAATGAGCGTTACTATGGGCACTTAGAATGTGTAGATGAATATTAACAAAAAGTAAGGAGAGTAAATTTGTGATTTTCACATTGGGAGGCTGCCCAGGTGTCCACCTTAGGGAGAACCCTGGTTAAAACTGCCATTTTAACAACCGGTTTGCTCAACTCAACAAAAAATTAGGTATGAGTTCTGCCGAACCAGTGCAAACCAGCTTAATTCCACTGCTGGGAGAAAGTGCGGGGCAATGTGGCTAATGTCAGGGTGTAGTTTTTATTTAGGAAGGGGTCTTCAGGAGCCAGAACCTGGAAAAATTCTATCAGTGGGCCTCTTTTTCTCCCTCAATTCTGACCAAGCTGCCAGACAACCCACTGATAAATTTTGAGATAAAATTTCCAATTTTTCCTTAGTGAAAAAGGTAAAGCATCATTTATTACAAGGTACCCCCCAAAGCCAAATTCCTGAAAGGCTATTGGCAATGCAAACCCCAAGTAGACTCATTAAAAAAATGTTTATATGGTAAAGTAAAGCACTGACACGCAAAACTACATGAAACAAATGTATGTATTGCACAGGGAATGATTAGAAAGCAGGCGCCCCAGTAAACCTGGGCAGGTAAAGAAAGAGCACTTGGCCAGCCACTCAGAAGCCCATCCACATGTCTGCCCCAATTGCAGGCCTCACCTCTTCCAAAAGCACCAAAACTCCAGATTTATGCCCTCGTGTTCATTTACGGTTTTATCAACCAAGTGTGCATCATGGGACTCTATATTAAATCTTGCCCATTTTTTAGATGTCTGTTCTTTTAGGCAGCCTGTTCTCCCTCCATCTATTTCTTTTTCTTACAATTTATCTGCTGAAGGATCAGGGTGTCTACCTGCAGTTTCCTACTATCTGGATTTTGTGCTCTGCACACATCAACACATTCAAATGTATTCATTCATTTATTTATTTATTTATTTATTTTTATTTTATTCATTTTAGAGAGAAGACACAGAGTGAGAGAGAGAGAGAGAGAAAGAGAGACGGGGGGGGGGGGGGGAGCTGGAAGCATCAACTCCCATATGTGCCTTGACCAGACCAGTGCAGGGTTTTGAACTGGCGACCTCAGTGTTCCCAGGTCGATGCTTTATCCACTGCGCCACCACAGGTCAGGCTCATTCATTTTTTAAAAAATTGAATTTATTGAGATGATACTGGTTCACAAAACCATATAGGTTTCACCTGACCAGGCAGTGGCACAGTGGACAGAGCATCAATCTGGGATGCTGAGGACCCAGGTTCCAAATCCTGAGTATGCTGGATTGAGTGCGGGCTTACCAGATTGAACACAGGATTGCTGGTTGAGCGTGGAATCATAGACATGACCCCATGGTCACTGGCTTGAGCCCAAGATTGCTGGCTTAAGCAGGGGGTCATTGGCTCAGTTAGAACCCCCTGATCAAGGCACATATGAGAAAGCAATTAATGAACAACTAAAGTGCCACAACTACGAATCGATGCTTCTCATCTGTCTTCCTTTCTTTCTGTCTCTCTCTAAAAAACAAAATAAAAACCATATAGGTTTTAAGTGCATAACTCAACAAAACATCACCTGCACACTGCATCGTGTGCCCTCTTCCCCTAGCAACGTCTCTTTTCATCTCCCTCTCCTTCCCCTTTGCCAACCTCTGCCTAGCCCCCCTCCCCATTCCCTCTGGCTATCACCACACTGTTGACTGTGTCTATGTGTGATGTATACATATTTTTTTTGCTAATCCTTTCACTTCTTTCATCCAGTCCTCCCACCTAGTGCATTAATTCTTAATACAGATAATCACCTGTTTTAAAAAAATAAGCTGTATGCAAGCCATGTTGTTAAGGAGGCACAATCCGCTATCATCACATTCTTGTGAGTGTTTGGGCAAAGGGAGTTCTCACAATGGAGGTAATGAGGCAGTGAGGGACACATGATCTGAGGAGCTCTCTATGGAACTAGTGATTCATGAATTTTTTTTTGCAATTGGAAATGACCAGGGAATCACTTCCCTTTAAGGTCTTCCAATATAGTCTGCTTTAGTGGATAGCACATTTGGAACACAGTCTGGCATCATACATGCTGGGGTTCAGTATACCAGTAGGTTTTATAAAAGATGACTGCATAATAGGGGCCTGGATGTAGTAAAAACTGAAGAAATCTAAATCACTAACCAGATTCACCAAATTTAACAATATAAATGGTAGATGAAAGGAAGATTAGATCTGGTCACTTACTATGGTTTGGAGTGAGAAAAATAACCTTAAAATTTTTTTTTTCTTTTTCTAATCTCAGTAGGCAATCCCACCAACATAATTATTAGCTTTTTCAAATATTGACTTAATAAAGCATGCATGCACTTAAGAATGGCCTCCAGACAAATCCAAGAACTCCAGGACCCCAAATTATATGCTCCAGAGCTATAGTACCCCCCACACAGTGGACAAAATAAATGAGCAATGTCATAGTAGAAAATGCAAAAATTTTAATACTTTAAATATGTTTGGGGTGTGTTTTGATTTGTACAAGGGAAAAATGTCTCCAAATCAGATGGATACAATAAAAAGATTCAAAAGTCAAGGCACTCTTCACACCCACTAGGCTACTGACACGACCCTCAAAACTTCATCACAGTATTCTCTGCTCAGCCATAAGCATGGCCTGGAGGACACCAGAGGATAATAAAAGAAGTTAGCAGAGGCCCTAATGATCATATTCTGGTTCTCTATTCTTCTTTCCTTGGTGCTCCTAGGGGTTGTGCTTGTGAAAGAAAGCAGGATTATGTATTTGGTAGGAAAGAGTAGGGAGTGAAAGATAATGGGGAGAAAGAAGGACTAATGCAAAATTTACAGGCAGATAGATTTCTTTCCTGGGCACAGGAGTTTTTTAAATTGCTTGCAAGATTGGGTTCTTGCTTTTATAGAGTAGATGGTTTGTCGTTTACAACACTCTAGGGAATTTCTAATGATGACAATCGGTGTGTTTAAAATTCTTAAAATTAATTTGAGTTCACTTTTACCAAAAAGGCAAATATGATTCAAAAGCTTTCTTCTTAGTTATTGTCCAGTCTACCTTTCTCAAAGATTTGATACTCCTTAGAATTCCTTCCTGCCTGGCTCTGTGACACTGTTGTCCTGATGTTTCAGGTCTAACCCCGTCTCCCTGCTGCTTGTGCTTCTCTGCAGGCCCTGTCTCTGGGTCACTAGGAATTCCAGAGTTCTTCTCTAAACCATCTTCTTGTCCCTGTCCTCCCACTCTAAACTCCTTCATGAACTCCTCTCTTCTCAACTCCAGATCTAAGAACTACCCAGTATATGAAATACCCACTATATGAAATTCCTGAAGGACAGGCTGGGCTGGGGCCAAGCAGTGATGTTTAAAGGTTGACCAGAATGTAGGAAGGGGGTATAATCTAATGTGGTTTCTATGCTTCTATTAGCTCACTTCCCATGCTGGTCCAGACTTGGTTTAAGCACATTACATGCATTATGACATTTAATCTCAATCTCCCTGGGAAAGCATGACTATACTCATTTTGTACACGAGAAGATTTAAGCTAGGTGAGGCAGAGCTGAGCTGTGAACTTAGCTCCAGGCCCAGTTCTGAACCATCAAGCTCTCAGTCTGAGCAGGAGATGTGTCCTCATGATTCTAGACCTTATAGGACTCAAGAGTGTTGGGGTTTGCTGTTATGGCAGGCCAGCAAGAGGACAGATCAATGGTTATGGGTTCCAGCTCCACTGCCCCTGGCATGCAACCCTGGGAGAGGGTCCTGTTCTGCCTGTACCCAGGCATTCCTACTGACCAGCAGCTTCACCATGAGGGTCTACAACTGAGGCAGATGGGCGAGTGGTCTTTGTACCTTCCTATACTTCCCAGGGTGGAAGGTGGTGAGACTTCAAGGAACTATGTTTCCTATAGAAGGACAGACATTCTTCCTTGACAAACTGTGTGCATCAGTTCATAGAAAACCTCTTTACTGATAAGACTACATATTTGAACCCACAGCTGTCAAAGAAATTCTAGATGTGGGAGATGTGGAAAAGAGAACAGAGACAGGCACAACTCTGTCTTTAGTTCAGATGAGATTGGGCGAGTTCAGGATGGTATGGCCATAGACAGCTGTCTTTAGTTCAGTAACACATTCTTGAGCTGTCCTGTTGAAAATGTGCTATGGCAGCGGTCTTCAAACCTTCCCTGTGAACCATTTTAAGGTGTCTGGAATACCGCCTCCTTTCCCCATGGACCTATGTCCCATTCTACATAAAATCTACATGGAAACAAAATATTTGATGGCCTTTTCTTCTAGTCTGTTCTTAATTTTTCCTACTGAGTATCTAATTTTCTCAGCTCAGTCTGGAGCACTGGAGGTGAAGACGGTTGTTGAAGTAGCCATGGAGTTTCATTTATCCATTGTGTCTTTTCTGTTGTTGTTGTATTTTTCCAAAGTTAGAAGCAAGGAGGCAGTCAGACAGACTCCCACATGCGCCCAACCGGGATCCACCAAGCATGCCCACCAGGGGGCGATGTTCTGCCCATCTGGGGCATCAATCTGCTGCCGCCTGAGCCACTCTAGCGCCTGAGGCAGAGGCAATAGAGTTGTCCTCAGTTACTGGGCCAACTTTGCTCCAATGGAGCCTTGGCTGTGGGAGGGGAAAAGAGAGATAGAGAGGAAGGAGAGGGGAAAGGGTGGAGAAGCAGATGGGTGCTTCTCTTGTGTGCCCTGACCGGGAATTGAAACCGGGACTTCCACACGCCGGGCCAATGCTCTACTGCTGAGCCAACTGTCCAGGGCCCATAGTGTCTTTCTTATTCATCAAGAGTCAGCCCTAAGATGTTTAGTATGGAGTTCAGGTTCAGCTAGGGCCCCTCACCTCCAAGGCTAAGGATTTCCAGGCCTTATTAAAATAAATGTATAGTGTATTCTCTTATCCTGAGTTCACTTCTACACTTGTCAGCACCTGCTAGCAGCAGCTGGAGTCATCTTGCCAATTCTGTTGTATGTGCAAATCAATTTGATCCTCCGCCCCCGCCAAGAAAAATAAAAATCAGTAAAGTGATTAAGTTGCAATTAAGGCATGTCACTGAAAGCACAGACAACATGAAAAGGCTGAGAAGTACTTGCCCTGAGGTCATTACTAACTTCCTTTTACCGGAGTTAAATGATTTCCCCCTCAAGGATGCCTGCTCTGCTGTGTGAGACATTGTGAGTGATCAACAAGCCTCCTCCCACTTTATTAAAATTCTTTCCTCTTTTGGCTTCCATCATGCAATCCTTATGCTGGGTCCCTTTACTGACTCTTATACTGGTTCCCTAACTGTTCATCCATCCACCCACTCACCCATCCATTGATCCATCTGTCCATCCATCCAATAGATGTTTAAAGATCCAATGTGCCAAGCACAGGAGAAAATAACAGTATATTTATGTCTGATACTACAGCTAAAAATGCTTTTACATATATGATATCATTAACTTCTTGCTACAACCACGTGAAGTGGCTGTTGGTACTCCCCCTTTACACATGAGAAAACATGCTCTGAGACCATCTGTGATTTATTTACAACAGTACAGCCAGCAGGTGGCAGTTTGGACATGAATTCATGTTTACATCCCAGGAATAATTCAAACATACTGGTCAAGTATAATTTCTCAACTAGCCTCATGGTCCCTAACTAAAGGCCACCATCCAGTTAATACATATTTATTGAGGCTGTGCTAGGCTCTGGGGGGGTGCAGAGATGGGGTCCCTACCCTCATAGAGCTCATAGCCTAGTGTGGGAGATAGATATTAATCATGTTCACACAATAAACATTTGTTTTCAAGGTATGAGGGAGAGCTGACATAGTCATGAAAATCAGAGAAGTCTTCTAGGAGGAAGAAATCATTGAGATGTATTCTGAAGGAAGAGTCAGAGTGAGCTTTGGGAAGGGTTGCGAAGGAAAATCTTACACAGAGGAGGAAAAAGTACATGAAAGGGCTTGGCGGCAGGAAGGTCCAATGCGCTGAACTCTGAGAGGTGCCTAGACTGGCACATAGAGAATGAGAGGGAGCCTGGCACAGTATGTGGTTCAGACCATGCAAGATTTTGCAGCCATGATAATAAATTTTTGCTTTTAGCTTAAGAACAACAGAAAGCCACAAGTCAAGAGAATGCTGTGGTTACTTTGGTTTTGGTTCTGACTTCTGCGTGTAGATGGATGTGCAGGAGCAGAGAGAAGGGAGGGAGACAGCTGGGAGGCTCTGTAGCTGTCTGGGCGAGAAGTGCTGGCAGCTCGGACTGGGGTGGTGGTGGTAATGGAGAGAAGAATCCCACAGCTGCCCCCTGCTCTTCTCAAGCCCATTTTCTCCCTAAACCCTGTCACCAGAGTGTGCTCACGAATTTGCAGTACGTGGTAGCTTGTCGACACTTCGGGGCTCTGCTGGAGTCTCCTCTTCCAGGAAGCCTTCTCCAGACAATGCGAGTCCTTCGAGATCTTTCAGAAGTCGTGTCTATCTTCCACATTGTCCATCTCACACCTGATTCTTCTCTATGACTTGGCTGTTCTCCCGTCCATTTCTGGAGATGCCTTCATTTCTCTTGTCTTGCTTTCTCCCTTTGGAAAGTAAATGCTTTGTTGGCATTTGCTGAATGGTATCAATAGAGCTTCCTTGGAAATTACATTTGTAAATGATTACTCATGCCAATTTTTTTCCCCTAAATTAAACACTGGTTGCTTAAATCTGTCTTTATGATCTTGTTCTAGAAAAACGTATGCCCCAATTTTTCTATGATTTCCTCTAAACTCTTTTTATTTCTTTCTTATTTCTCCTAGTAGAAAGCAGTTTCAGGGTGAATGGAGTGGGGGTGGGTTGGGGGCAGCAGCAGTGTGATTAAACAGGGGCCACCTGACCAGAATCCCTACACCTTTCAATGGGAAATTTGATTAATCCTTTCTACAGTTACCATTATTCATGCCTTAATGGAATCTCATCTTATACTCTTAATACATGGACCCAATTTATTCACATCACATTGTATTCTGATACTTGTCATCCAAGTTATTAGCTATCTCCTTTTCAGTATAAAATCATCAGCAAGTTTGATTAGCTTATTCCCTGGGGATGATAGCAGAGATAAGAACAGACCTTATGACAATCCTCAAAAGAAGACTGCTAAGTGGAATCCATTTATGGAGCTGGGGTGGCTAAAATAAATGCCTGCCCCACGACAGGGCCTCTGTGTCGGACCCAGGAGCCATAGCCACAAAGAGCCCACTGCTTTTGTGCCTACTGGTTCTGAGCCATAGTCCTGAGTGTTATCACTTTTATGAAAACAGTGGGGCTCTTACACTTCCTGCTTCCTAATATTATCCCATCCCCTAAACATTCTTCCTGAGAGACATGGCCCAGATCCCAATTTATACCTTAAATTCTGTTCTTTTCCTCCATGGGGCCTGGCAGGCCAGATGATCTAGAAGGAGGTGCAGTGCTATGTGTGGCTCTCTGTCCAGCACACAGTTGGCTCTAAGTGGCCAGTCCTTTCTTCCTCTTCTCTGGAACCAAAAATGATGCCTGGAACTCACTGGTGGCTTGAGTCCTTTCTAAACAAGGTCGCCCCTGGCCTAAAGAGAGAATGGGCCTGTGTGACTCCAATAGGTCATGGGCTCAAAGGCCAGAGTTTACAATGCCCCTTCCCCTATCCACCCACCTGTCTTCAGCCCCATTAGGCAACTCTGCCACATCCCCTATGAAATCCTTTTAAAAGCCTCCCTCATCTTTTGACCAAAGGCCCTACACCAATTATTCTTGTGCTTTTCTGAGCCCAGAAAGAGGGGATGGAAGAGGCCCACTCTCCATGATGGCGCCGCTACTTCAGGGGGAGGAGCCTCATTCTATTCCCCTTGAATGTAGGCTGGACTTAGGGATTCATTTTTAATGAACAGAATAATTCAGAAGTGACAGTTTCATTTCTGAGACTTAGTCATAAAAGGCATTTTGACTTTCTCCCTGTCTCCCTCTGGGTGTTGGCTCTGGTGGAAGGTGACTGCTATATTGTGAACATCCCTGTGGAGAGGTCTAAGGTACTGAGAGGGAGGAACTGAGCCCTCCTGCCAACAGCCAGGTGAGTGTACCATCTTGGAAGTGGATCCTTCAGCCACAGTTAATTAAGCCTTCAGGTGACAGACAGCAGCTCTGGATGACAATTTGATTGTAACTTCATAAGAGACCCTGAGCCAGAATCACCCCGCTAATCTGTTCCCAGTTCTCTGATCCAAGGAACTGTGTAAGACAATAGATACTGTTTTAAGCTGTTAAATGTCAAGTCATTTGTTATGTAGCAATAAGCAACTAATACACTCTTACTACCTCAAAGGAAGACCTTGGTCTCCTCCTGACCTCAGTTCCCTTCTCAGGCTCCATTCTGATCTTGTCTCTGCTCAGGGAGTCTGGTGTCCCTCTGGTACCTTCTATCTGACTGGTCCCTGACTTCTACTGTGAGTCCTCATTGTCTTGAGGTCTCTTTCCAGAAAAGAACCCCTTCTTTTTGGGAAAAGCACCCTGAGGTCTGGGTTTGGAATTTCAGCTCCTTGTCTGACATACACAGTGTTATCTGGGATTAGGAGAATGATTTTTTTCAGAGAACAGACTGCCTGAGGCCATGAAATGCTCTATTTTCTGAACCTGGGGGTGCCCAATGACTTCAGTCAGACTGAGGGCCAGCATGAAAAGACTTCACAGATAATGTGTTCCCTTTTGTACCCTATGCTCACCTCTTGTACCCTTTTTGCTCTTCTGCAGTTTTTGCAAAAGGTCACATCTAGTTTTAACTTTGCAGTTAAGCACATCTGACATTCAGTGGGGATTCCAAAAACTGGATGGAGATGTTATCTGGCTTAAATGTTGCAGGATGTGCCACTCTGCCCCACCCTGACAGGCTGGGCCTGCCCGCACACACAGTCGTGAAGGGGGTTGCGATTCAATTCTCACTGCTTTCAGTTATATGAGGGTTGGAATGTAGTTTTTGACTAAAAAACCCCCCAAAAAACCCAGGTTGCTTTTCTATCTGATCAAAGCTCACTTCTATAGTGCAAGATAGGATAGTTATAGGTGTCAATCTTGTAGAAGGCTTGAAAAGGTAACAAAGCTTTGGACTTAAGCAGTGAAGTGGACCCCAGAGCAGTGGTCCTCAAAGTAGAGCCCCTGGGCCAACTGCAGCAGCACCATCTGGAGGCTTGGTGGGAATGCAGATTCTCAGGCCCCACACTGACCTATGAATCAGAAACTCTGGGGACAGAGCCTGGCAGTCTGTGTTTTAACAAGCCTGATGAACAATTCTGATGCATGGTTAAAGGTTGAATATCACCAACTTAAAGGATTAATCATTTAAATTATTCATTCATTCATTCATTCATAAGACATTGATTGAGTGCCTACTATTTGCTAGACACTCTGGAGCAATAAAGAAGAGTTACAAAGAACTTCTTCAAGGAGTCCACAGCCCTACCCTCCCTTGCTTTATGGCAAAGCTTGAAGACAGCAGGAATTTGAAGACACTAATCCAGGGACTGGAAATCTTCTTTACATGTAGCTCTTTTCAATGGACGGGAGGCACAATGAAATTGTTTTTTTTACTGGAATGATCATACTCTCAAAATAGTAACTCCTCTAAAGTAAGTAAATGTGTGGGTTTAATATATCATCTACAACTGGCTCAGCTTTTAAAGCTTAAAGAAAAAAAAAAGGATTCATAATATATCACCATGAATGAAATTTAGAATTACCATAAAATTCCCTTAGGTTTGTTCCTGTTTAATGAAAAAACTATTCTGTTGCTTTATCATTTGGTTAAAAGTTTCTCCCCTTCCCTGGCCGGCTAGCTCAGCAGTAGAGTGTCGGCCCGGTGAGTGGAAGTCCTGGGTTCAATTCCCGGTCAGGGCACACAGGAGAAGCACCCATCTGCTTCTCTACTCTTACTCTTCTCCTTTCTCTCTCTCTCTCTCTCTTCCCCTCCCGCAGCCAAGGATCCATTGGAACAAAGTTGGCCCGGGCACTGAGGATGGCTCCATGGCCTCCACCTCAGGTGCTAGAATGGCTCTGGCCGCAACAGAGCAACACCCCAGATGGACAGAGCATCACCCCCTGGTGGGCATGCTGGGTGGATCCTGGTCGGGCGTATGCAGGAGTCTCTCTGCCTCCCTGCTTCTCACTTCAGAAAAAAAATAAAGTTTCTCACCTATTTTCCTATATGCCTAAAAAAGTCATTAACAGCTAAGATGTATCATGTGCTTCCTGTGGCTGGGCTTGGGGAGAGCTCTACATTCATTAACTCATTTGACCCTCCGCTGACCTTATGAAGCAGATGCACCAAACACACACTCACGATTGGTAGGTGGAGAACAGAGGCTGCAAGAAGCAGGAAAGGAATCCAGGTCCATCTCTTAACCTCATGTGAATTATCCTCCTTTGCTGTACTTTCGCCTCACTGGGTCATTTTGCTGCTCATTAAAACTACTGATTAATGGGAAAAAATAAAAGGAAATACCGCTCTTCCCCTGAAAGATTTTTAAAGCTCAATTGGTGGATTTATTTTTAACTGTTAAAGTTCATGCTAGATTTCTCTTTCAGTACCATAGATAATTTGGAGTTGACTATGGTCCTCAGCATTAGTGGCCTGTGTAAAAAGTCTTTGTGCTCAAAAGATCCAGCTTTGAGAAGATGCCCCACATGAGCTCCTTTCTCAGGGTCCTTCAAGAAGATGTTCCTATGGCTGGCGTGCACTTGAGTTGATCTAGCCAAGCCTGGGCCATATGCCTATGGATGCCCATAATACAGCAGCTGCAGGGGTGAAGGGTGTGACCAATAGCCACAGAAGAAATCAAAACCATCTGGTGGGATAAGCAACACACGCATGTCCTTAGTGTGGGCATGAGGCCAGCCTTGGCTAGCGAGTTCATCATGCCCATAATACAGCAGCTGCAGGGGTGAAGGGTGTGACCAATAGCCACAGAAGAAATCAAAACCATCTGGTGGGATAAGCAACACACGCATGTCCTTAGTGTGGGCATGAGGCCAGCCTTGGCTAGCGAGTTCAATGAAGGCCTATCCTTCATTTGCAGGGCATCAGGAGCCACCCATGTTTTGGCCACCAGGAAGAATTAGGAGGCCTCATCTGCTTATTGCACTCTTGGGAATAACCCGGTGACTTTAGTTACATACTTCAAGAAAACCTAAAGTCCACATGGGCTTTGTGGAAACTGTATGGGTAACTTTCGAGCCACACGCAAGTATGCAACTCAAGGGGAACTGCACTGCCTTTTCCTTTGGCTTTCTGTATTCAAGGCTTTGTAGACTGCCAAGTCCAGCCTCTACCCATTTCTAATTCGAGGTGCTCAATGGCTTCTGCTGAGACATTGATTTGATTAGTGGCATTCTGTGGAACTAGAGACATGAGATGTTGAGGTAGCAAATGTATGATTCATTACAAGATTCTGAAATGAGAAATGTACTTATCAATGGCACAGTGGAGGCTGGGAGATTCTCTGAAAGCACTTCATGCATATAGATAGGACATGTGATGAAAAAATTTGCTTATAATCACAATCCTGATGCCAGGGACCAGCCCACTGTGCTCCCCATCCTCATGGAGTGATGGCTCCCTGGGAAACCACGGGGATTAGCCGATCTGGCGTTTGAACACCCATATGCCGTCTCATTTATCTACCTGTGACAGGGACAGTGCTGGACGAGAATCAAAAGATGACAAATGGCTTCTGGTTTTAAAGGAGCTGTGCAGGATGGGCGTATGCCCAGGGGGACCAGGTTTCATTCCAGGAGCCATCACTCCATTTGGTTTTAAGACTACATTTTGGCAAACACCAACCAGCATTTGATTGCTGTCTCCTTTCACCAGTGGATTGAAGACATTTGCTTTGAAAGCCTGAAATGCAGTCACCCTGAAGACGTGCAGCCAGACCAGATCTGCCCACATGCTGCTGTGAGGCAAGATGGCAGCATCGCACACAGGCTCCACGTGGGAGGGGCGACCCATGCTGAGGCAGACATATACCAGGAGAATGACTGTGCAGGACTCCAGAGGACAGATATGGTATTGGTAAATGGCTGGGAAAGACTATTTTCACACCAAAATTCCTGATACTGGCCACTAGAATCTGCTTTTGTGGATAAAGACTATGCTGAGCTTCCAACTTCCCTGTGGGCAGGAAGGAGGTACATAGACAGTTTCAAGATGGTCCTGAGCTCAGGTCAGGTCTCCAGACTCTCGGCTCACCAGTCAAGGGTTCAGCCAAGGCTGGGTATCGTTTCAGCTGTTACCCTACTTCCTTCTTTCCAGCCGATGCTCACTCTCTGGAAACGGCTATGAATTACACACTCAGTCTTCTGGGGGTAGACATTCCTCAGCCAGCCAAGTGTGTTTCTTCTCTGCTGTGTGCTGTAATTTGTAAGGCCTCATTGTGCTTCATTGTGCTTAGATGTACACAGATGCCCGGTGTTCTTATCTATTCAGTTTATCCTCCTATTTATCTCTGAGACAGGACTAACATTCTCTTTATTTTGTAGATAAGGAAACTCAGGAACAGAGAGATTGAAGAATTGGCTGAAGGTCACTTGATGGCAAGTAGCAGATTCATAGTCATGCCTAGATAGCCTGGTCCCTGGGTCTGCCTGGTCACTAACCCCCCTGCAGCCTCTCTTAACACTCTCCTCATATACAACAGCTGAACCCCACGTGGGCACTGGTATGCTAGAGGCTCCCTCTTTCCCCAGGCCCAACCCTCTGGAATTCAGTGGACATTGGGAGCTGGAGCACAGAGCCTGTACTGTGAAAGACAGCAGCTCATCTCCAATCCCCCTAGCTGTTTCTTCATTCAGGTCAGATGGCCAAATGTTAATTTGTGGTGCTTGTTTGTTTTGAATGTTTCACCATGTTGCACCAGACTGCTTCATAGATGGTCCCTCTGTCCTCCTCCCTTAGAAAAGCACCCCACCCCCACCTCCTGTCTCTGGCAATGACACTGCTGCCAGTGACTAATGGTCCCTGCCCATTACACATTTCAGCTCAAAACTATTTTCCACATGGCAGTGAGGCATATTTATAGCACAAGTCACATGCTACGGCATTTACAAGTTCATCATTTCTAATAATAACTTTGGAGCACCATGGTCATTCCACGGATGGGCAAGGAGCAAAGAGAGATGGGAGGTCACAGCAAGGTTGCACAGGTATCCTAAACTGCCAGGTTCCTTGAACCACTTATGCACAATTCTGTCTCTGGATTGCGTCCTCTCATCTTTCTGTTTCACACACTTATTTTAGGCCTGGGAATGCACGATGTTATCAAGAGCGTGACATACTGCATCTGCGTCTGTATTCCGGCTCTCAGAATACTAACAAGCAACTTTAATCTCTGTGGCAGGAACATCACTGCTTAGCTTTCTGCCAAACCCATCCTCATTAGTAAGCTTACATGCATGAAGCTCATATGTAGAGTTTTCAGTTTACACCATTCTCTTATCACTCAAGGTTGTAACTAATCAGAATGCTGAGTGGTTTATTCTCATGCAGAACATAACAACTTCCTTCAGTGTCTGCTGAAATGACCGTCACTTCTGTTCTGATGGAATTTCCTGGTCAGGAAATGAAAGGGTAAATTATACCCTATAAGCAGGCTGAATAATATTTCTTCAGAGTAAAAACTATAAGGCCATTTTTCAAATAGCTACTACAAGAAGCCCAGATCCCATGTGAATGGGACAAGAAAGCTGGAGGATGTGTACACTGCATGTAAGTAAGTCTGGAATTAGAAACTGAACATGTCAAAGTTTCATAAATGCCTCTAAGAGTGGACACACGATTTTGTTGGTGCTATGCATTGTTTCCGCTGGGGTCTCTGGTTCATGCAAAATATATGGGGCAAGAGTTGAGTCTGGGGTACCAGTCCCAGCTCTGCCTCTTTTGGTTGTGTGACCTTAGGAAAGTCACCAAACTTCTTTGAGCTTCGAATCAGGGAAGTGAGCACCCACCCATCTACTTATGAGTTGTTATGAAATCAAAATGAACAAGCTGTGTGATGATCACCCTCAAAAGGCAGTGGTGAGAACAGAAGCCTCTCATCTCTGTTTTCAAAAGAATCATCTTACAGAGACATGGCTAAGAAGTGGCATGTAGGAGTTTGAGGAAGGCGGAACACGTCACAGCCTTCAAAAGCAGGCAAAGTGCATGTTTCACTTGTTCACCATCTTGACTCATGTTCACCCCTCAGAACTCATCTCGCCATCAACGCAATGTGTGGCACCTGGTGGGAACTCAGAAACGTGAGTCAAATCTAAGAATGCCAGGCTAAGAATTTTAGTTCTTCTGGTGCAGAAAGGTTGTCCATGGGAAAGGAACTAGGGTGGGGAGTGGCTAAGAGGAGGAATTCCTGGAAGCCTGAGACTATGGTGATCAGCTGACATGAATGGAAGGGAGTTCCCAGGACAAGCTGATCCCTCTACCTGAGTGTCATATGTGAGTATACACATTGCCTTCTCCCAGAGGGCAGGGAATGAAATATCTGAACTATGGGAGGACTGGTAGAAGGTATGTGTGTCTGTGTGTTCCCCAAGAGTGGATCCCTAGAGATTTATAGCCTAGGAATTCCTGACCCTCTTTTGCCCCATTAGTTTCAATTTCCCTAGCTGACACCATCTTCTCACTGCCAGGGATCCAACAGAATCACACCCATCTATTTTTCCTGCATCAGATTATCACCTCTAAGATATTTCCCTGGTCCCTGTTGGTGGCTTCCTGCCATCAGTTAAATCTTCTACTTAACAGCTCTAGGCATTCAGTGCAGAACTGCAGCCTTCAAGAGGACCTGCATTTGGAACTGTCGGAAGTGCTCTGTGAGCTTCACCAGGACACACGTGTGTTGCAGACCTGCCATCTGGATGAGCGCTGCCTGGCGCACATGGCAGAGAAATTACATTTTGGGCCAGGGAAGAGATGCGATCTGTGGGGATTTCCCCTTTAAAAACTTACAGCAAAAGCCTGCCTGAGACCATTCAATATTCATAAATGGAAAGCAGAGATAGCATTTCTGTTCCACTAAGAGCAATAGCTATTTATCACGGCAAATGACTGAAATAGTTGTACATACAATGTTTTACTCAGCACTGTAAATTACAGTATACAGAAGATTAAACTTAAGCCTAATGCTACTCTTGAGCTTCAACAGCTGAGTCCTATAAATGGATACACATTAAGAGGAGAGAATCTCTTTCCTGGTTACTATTTAAAAGTGTATCTCTATTAAAAGCTTGTCTTAAACATAAATTACCAGGAAGCCTGCCCCTGGGCCAAGGCAAGCTCTTCCTCTGAGAACTGACTCCCGGAGTCACATATATGTGACACAGTGATAGGCCTGAGACTTGAAACATGTGCTGTGCTGACTCTGGAGGGGAGAGGGACTTCATAGACGGCTGCAAGAACACTCACTTCCAGGGGGTGGGGCGGCTCTGGAATTAAAATGATCCTGAACCCCAAACCACTTCAAAGAGTATGTTTCTTCTGGTATCTGATGTTCTGTGAAGAATCAAGAAACCTGACCTAGAGCTGATTTCCTAAATTTTACTCTCCGAGTGCTTTCTCCTCAAACCGTGGTCTATGTCCAAAAGCACCAGTATCACCGGAAGTGTGTCAGAAACACAGACCCACGAAATTAGAATCTGTGTGTTAGCAAGAAACTCCAGGGTGATTCACAAGCACATTAAAATTTTGGGATCAAGACATAAGTAGGCAAACAGTTTGCAGGAGCAGGCCCTAGCAGGGAGCCCTAGGATACTGAGTTCTCTTTTGTCCAATTCTACTTTGGAACATATTCAGGAATTTGAGAGAGAAATTTTTATGACTTGGGAATAAATATATCACTCTGATCTTGAGAGATGACCAAAAGCACCCTATGTTGTAAAACTGAGTAAATTAGTAAAAAGCTCGTACTTTATAAATCAGTCAGGATACCACTAATCCTTCCATGAGTCAGGAGGCTGAGAGTGCATGGTAATGGTTTAGGCCAGGATTTCATTCTTTGTCGTAATTGCCAGTTGACCTTAAGTAAAAAAGGTATGTAAAGGCCTTTGCGTGGTTTGAAGAAAGCTTCAGGAAAACTGCAGTCTTTATTAGAAAAAAATACCCTTCAGTATGCATGTTAAAAACTTAATGGTAATCACTGTATAAATAGATATTTATATACATAGACAGATTTAGAAATAAAATAAAATGTACTGTGGCCAACCTAGCAGAGGAAAAAACAGAAAGAGGATTAAGAAAAAAACTTTGCTAATCTAATGACACGAAAGGAGTACAAAGAAGCAAATAAAATGCAAGATAAACAGAAACACAAATGAAAAGATAAAACTAAGTCTAAATATATAAAGTTATCACAATAAATATAAATGGATAAAACTCACCTATTATAGGACATTATCATATTGGACTTTTTAAAAAGCTAACTATATACTGCTTACAAGAGAGACACCTAAAACAAAATAACAGAAAAGTTGAAAATAAAAGACTGGAAATAAGGAAATACCTATTGACCAAAAAAAAATTGGGCAGCGTGTTTATCAGATAAAATAGGACCTAAGGCCCAAGCATTAATAGGGATGAAGACTCTACCACTAAAAAGACACGAATCAGAAACTTGCATGCATCGAATAGCCTAGCATGCTGAGTGTAAAGCAAAAGCAGTTAGAGTTCTAGTGGAGACTAGCACTCTCACAACCACCAAGAAACTTAAACCCCTTCTCAAATATTACAGATCAAGCAGACAAAAGTGCCTGAGAGGTTATAGAAATAATAATAAAGAGAGATTATACAAATTTTCTAATCACATATGACATATTAAAAAAATCTGATCACATACTAACTACTCACAAAGGAAATATCATAAGTTATCAAACAAATAACATAACTAATATTCTCCTCTGGCTGTCAGAGGTTAAACTAGAAATCAAAAAAATAAGCCTGACCAGGCGGTGGCGCAGTGGATAGAGCGTCGGACTGGGATACGGAAGACCCAGATTCGAGAACCCGAGCTGGTCAGCTTGAACACGGGCCCATCTGGCTTGAGCAAGAGCTCGTCAGCTTGGACCCAAGGTCGCTGGCTCCAGCAAGGGGTTGCTCAGTTTGCGGAAGGCCCATGGTCAAGGTACATGTGAGAAAGCAATCAATGAAAAACTATGGTGTCGCAACGGCAACGAAAAACTAATGATTGCTGCTTCTCACCTCTCTCCGTTCCTGTCTCTCTGTCCCTATCTAACCCTCTCTCTGACTCTCTCTCTGTCCCTGTTAAAAAAAAAAAAAAAAAGTCTAAGACTTCCCCTTTATACTGAAAAAATAAAACCACACTCCTAAATTACTACTTAGCATTGGTGTGATTTTTTTTTAATGTGTAGCCTAGTTGCTATGGGACGAGGTTAATTTACATGACATCTGTCAGGAGTATCACCAGAAACAGGAAACTCCTCAAGCTATTGTAGCTTCATTATTTTGTACTTTGAACTAAATTCTAAACCAAAGGGACAATGAAGTACCTGATTCCAGGAAAAAGAGAAGGGTTACTAGTGACCTTGTCGTGCAGCATTAGAAGCTGCCATTGGCTTACTCCCCAGACAATGCCCTGTTCTGCCACCTCCTTCTACTCATCGATGCTGGCTGGATGGAAGAGACTGTCCTGGCACCTGGGGAAAGGTGCTAGTCAAGGGAAATGGCATCATAAAATTAATAAGCTAGCTGGAATCAGGCAAATACTGTAGTTAACAGTTTGTATGGGACCTCTGTCTGCTCTTGCACAGGGCCAAGCAGCTCTGAAAAATGACCAGGGAATCTTGCATAGAAGACACACAAGAGAAAAATATAAAAATATGGTACCCTGCCAAGAAGTCTCCCAAAACAAAATCAAAACCAGACTGAGGGCCTTTCTTTGGAGTCTGCTGCCAGCCCAACACAATTCCAGTGCTGGCAAATGATAAAACAAATATTAAAAAGGAAAACACAAACAACCTAAAAAGGATGGAATTCAGGATTAGGGTAATATTGATCAAATCACTGATGACAGGCCTACAAGCTCTGTAGGCCACTGGGGTTGGAGAAACGGAACAACGGGGAGTAAAAGGAAAAGACAAAGCTCTTCTGCCTGTGGTGCAGGTGTCCACGGTGGTCGAACAGTCTGGTGGTTTCCTGGCTCACACATATGACAAGCCACAGAGTGGGGCAGTTCTCATGAGCACCTGCCCCTCTGGGCCCCCTCACTGGTCCCCCAGCCCCTCTCAGCAAACATATATCAACATCATCCCCATCCCCTTTCAAAGAACAGCTGGGGCAAAGGTTTGTTGTGAGGGCAGAGCATCCTCACCACCAAATCCTAGGGGGGGTGTCACAGGTGGGAAGAATATGATAGGGGAGGTTGAGAAAGCAGCACAAGAATTTTAAGAGCTGCTGTCCAGGCCCCGCCTCCTTAGATGCACTGGTAGCTTGATTCATTTGTATTTAGATGATGCCCCCAACATGCCAGTAATGCAGGTCACTGAGATAGGGGGTCAGTCAGGACCAGTGTCAAAGTGACCTTACTAACAGGAGCAATGCACCTCTTGGAGAGGGTCACGGGGGGGGGGGGCAGCCACACAGAGAGCAACAGAAAACCACAGCCACAGCCACACACAAAGCCACATCTATCTCAGAAAAACACACCTCTGGAGAAGGCTCAGGAATTTGAAGAAATAATTGCTGAGAGAGAAAAGCAAAGCATCTATGATGCTAATAAACAAGCAAACAGGGTTAGTCAGAAACCAAACCTTAGAAGTCTGTCGTTCCAGGTTTGGAAAACAAAGACTATGGTTGCTATTTCTGGAAAAGAAATGACTATTCCTTCCATGTGAAGCAGCATGCATCGGAGTGAAGTGGTTTCCTCCCCCTTCATCATGTGCCCCTGTATGCAGTTTCCCGGACCTCTTATTCCCATGTCTCCTCTACAGCCATCCCCAATCTGTACTTACTTTTCAGGAGCGGCTGGCCCTGGGAAAGAGCTACAAAGTATTAACAATAATATACAATAGTTCCTCAGCTCCAGGATGCCATTAATTGTAAGATGTCATATCTCTTTATCAGCACCTTTTTCGAGGAGAGGGGGTGGGTAATGAGAAAGTCTGGCATAGTGAATTCACAATGATGAGAAGAAGCACTTTGACTTTAGAAACAATAGGCCTTGGGACATTCCTTAGAGATCTACAGCATCACTGAGGTCAGCCTACATACGGGTATCTATCATAGGTGACACTTTTGGAGGAACTGTCAGTGACCTGGCAAAGCACTAAGAATAAGCTTTTTGAGCAAATAGTCCAGAGGCTCTTCCAGGAGAGCTGGAACAGCACCGCCACAGCTTGGACAGAGGGGCTCGAGCGCCAGGGTATGTGCTGCAAAGCAACTGTAATCCAAAACACCATGGGTACCCTTCTGCTCATAAATACAGTCTGCATGGTCTGAGGCTGGTATACTCTTTCCACAGCCAGTTTCCCCTCCAGGGTTGGAAAAGATCTTTGTTTCTCTGTTCAGACACCAGATGAAGGAGTGGGTTTGTGTCTGGGGTCACATTATTAGAAACAAAAGAGCATTATTATTATTATTACCTGGTGCATGTTGTTGAATTCAGATAAATTAAGAGTGATGAGACTCCAAAGCAAAAGAGATGTGTTTTTGTTTTGTACTCCCAGACTTCTGAGTGCTATAATAGGCTAATTGCTGCTGGAACTCCCCATCTCCCAGAACGGAATGTGGCTTGCAGCATTCCCCAAGTATTCATCCACCCAGACTCGAACTGTCCGGGTACCGATTTACTTCTCCAGGAAAGGAATGCTGTTTGAGAAATGCCACTCTGCTCACTGCTCAGGGTGGGGAGAATTCCAAAATAACCTTTGAATCAGTCCTGGCAACATTCTTTCTTTGGATTTATATAAAGCGATTACTGTTCCCCCAATTTTTCTTGGGTGACACAGCTCTGAGGAATGGAATAGAGAAGCCTGTAGAGCAGTGGTTCTTAACCTGGGTTCTATCGAACCCTAGGCGTTCGATGAGTCGGTCTCAGGGGTTCAGAGAATCCTCTGCCGCAGAGGTAAAGACACGCTTGTATTAAGTTGTGATGACACGCCCCGCTTGGCCATCACTTGCTGCAGAGGATCACGTTACATTGCTTGGCCAACCAGTGCTGCGGGGAATTTAGTGCGCGCAGTAGTCAACAGCTGTCGTAGTTGTACGTCGTGTGGTTTCTTTCTTAATATTTTAATCCATACTAAATATGTCGAGCAAAAAAAGAAAGTGGTCGGACAAATATGTACAACATGGATTCACATGTATCACGGAACGGGATGGGAGTCAGCATCCTATCTGCATGATATGCAATGCCAAGTTGAGCAACTCTAGTCTCACACCGGCAAAACTAAATTTGGAAAAAAAATATTTTATTTATCACTAAAGAAGGGTTCGGTGAATGCGCATATGAAACTGATGGGTTTGGTACCTCAAAAAAGGTTAAGAACCACTGCTGTAGAGTGAGGACAAGCCGGTGATGAGTCAGAGGCCAGGGGTCATGTTACAGCGTCAGCATTCAAGAACTCAGCTGTGGTCCAGGATCAAAGCAGCAGGGCCACAAGTACTCAGTGAGGAAGGAAGGGTCTGCCAAGTCCACCTCTCCAACCGTATCTGAACAAAGATGACCATTCTCTTTCAAGGAGCTATCTTCTCAGTTAACATGCTTGCCTACATGTGAAATTTGGCTTTTTCAGAACTGTCAAGTCAATTCTTCACTCTCCCTTGCTTTTTCCATCCTTTTTTTTTTTTTTTTTTTTTTTTACAGGGACAGAGAGAGAATCAGAGAGACGGACAGATAGGGACAGACAGACAGGAATGGAGAGAGGTGAGAAGCACCAATCATTAGTTTTTCGTTGCCATTGCAATACCATAGTTTTTCACTGATTGCTTTCTCACAGGGGCCTTGACCGCGGGCCTTCAGCAGACCAAGCAACCCCTTGCTGGAGCCAGCGACCTTGGGTCCAAGCTGGCGAGCTCGGGGTCTCGAACCTGGGTCTTCCGCATCCCAGTCCGACGCTCTATGCACTGCGCCACTGCCTGGTCAGGCGCTTCTTCCATCCTTTACTGAGCACCAACTATATAGATCCTGCACTCGTTATGTTAGCTCAGGGAGTACAACTGTGAGCATGATGTCAGGTCTCCTGGCTCCCTGAAACACGAAGTCAGGGTGTGTGTGTGTGTGTGTGTGTGTGTGTGTAGCAGCCAGAACGATCTTCTAAAAATATAAACCAGATTATATCTTTCCCTCACTCAATAACCTCTAGTGTCTTCTCACCATACCCTGAAAAAGACCCAAACTCCAGACTCGGGCCTTGAGGGCTCAGTTTCCTAGCCACTACCCTGAAGCCCCAAACACATCTCGCCTGCTGGGCTCTCTGCTGGGACACTCTTGTGCCAGCTCTTCAAATGGCTTGACAGATTATTTTGCTTATGTTATTTAACCCATCAGAAAGTAGGTTGCACCTAATCTGCGGTGGCACAGTGGATAAAGCATCGACCTGGAATGCTGAGGTCCCTGGTTCAAAAACCTGGGTTTGCCTGGTCAAGGCACAAAGGAGCTTCCTGCTCCTCCCCTTCTCTCTCTCTTTCTTCCTTTCTCTCTCTCCTAAAATGAACAAATTAAAAAAAAAATCTTAAAAAAGAAAGAAAGTAGGTTTCAAGAAAGCTACACCCTTACCTGTCTTGTTTACCACTGTATATGCAGCACTAGAACAATGCCTGGCATAGAATAGGTGCTCAATAAACATATTCCAAATAAATGAATGAATTAAAGCCATGTGACTTGAAAAAGGTAATCTAAGACATTCAGCTTTCAAGAAATAGGCTTTGGTGAGATCATAAACAGAAGTTCATTTCCAATTAAAGATGAATTTAATAATCCCAAGGTTATGAAGATACTACTAATCTACTTCCCAACTTGAGTTACACTGCTACATTGACTATTTATTTATAACATTTCTACTTAATTCATGGAAGCATGGCAAAAAAAGGGAATCTCACTGAATTTAGAGGAAACCACCTACTGTTTGTGGGTCTCAGAGTCTGTTCATTTATTAGAGATAAACAAGAAACTAGAGGCAGACCTGATGGAGGTGCCCATTCCAACCTCTTCTATAAGTTCTCTTTCTTTTGCTTTTTGATATTTAAAGATCTATTTAAGATGCTGTGGGCTAAGGCTCTAAACACATTCACTATAACTGATGTATTCCTCTCTTCATCCTTCTCTCAGTTATGCCCAAGTTTGTCACCAATGCCAATAAGCAGACATGATCAGTGGCATTGCTACAAAGGTGAAAAAGAGACGGGAGCTCTGCTGCCCCCAGACACCTGTCGTTTAGTCCCCAAAGCCCTACAGGAAACAAAAATGACTTTTCTGTACTAAAGTTTAGTTGAGGTGTTGCAGACAGTTACAGATTCAAAACCAGTATAGAGGCTGAAGTGATCTGGAGCCAGACAGAGACTGGACCCTGGTCTGCCACATTTGCCTGACCTTGAGCCAATTTCTTAAGTCCTCTGAGCATACTTTCCTTGGCTGTGAGATTGGGGCACTACCATAGCACCTTAGGGTGGCCATAGGATCAAACAACACACCCAATGCAGAAGGGGTCAATATTATTGTCATTTTTGTCTTCCATTAGCAGAGTGAAAGGAAAAGCCAGGGTTTGAGTTCAGGTAAACCTGCTGTTTCAGACCCAGCATTAACTCTAATTTGAGCAGTAGCAAATTCAAAATACAAAAACTTAAAGTGGAGCAAAACCTGGTCCATTTCCTTGCAGACTCTTTTGTTGTAATCTCTGATAACCATCTGATAATCAGTCCATCATTTCTTTCCTTAGGATCTATTACAAGGATTTCTCTGGGATCTATCATACGACGTGCACTTTACCAAGGACAATGGAAAGATGAAATAAAATAAAAAAACAATAGTAGATATTGTTTCTGATCATAAGGAACCCCTAAAACATACCAATCCAGAAGTTATTTCTGGATCAGAGATACAGTCACCAAATTAAAGTTAAAAAGAATCCTGCTAACAAAATAAAGTTTGCATAGATCAGGGGTCCCCAAACTATGGCCCACAGCCGCATGAGGCCCCCTGAGGTCATTTATCCACCCCAGCAGCACTTCTGGAAGGGGCGCCTCTTTCATTGGTGGTCAGTGAGAGGAGCACAGGATGCATCTGCACCGATAGTTCCCATTGAAATACTGGTCAATTTGTTGATTTAAATTGACTTGTTCTTTATTTTAAATATTGTATTTGTTCCCGTTTTGTTTTTTTACTTTAAAATAAGATATGTGCAGTGTGCATAGGGATTTGTTCATAGTTTTTTTTATAGTCTGGCCCTCCAACGGTCTGAGGGACAGTGAACTGGCCCCCTGTGTAAAAAGTTTGGGGACCCCTGACATATATGCACATGCTCTTGCCAAGTTTTACTAATTAACACTGTCAGACTTGACAAAGAAAATGTTTGATGAGACCAATTTCTTTTAATTATTTTATACTTCTTTGGTGTAAAGAAGCTAGTCTCATAAAAGACAACTAACAGTAACAACATAAATTTAATCTCAATAAACAAATTCAACTTAATTGACCAAAAAACCAAAGCTTTGCACTGTATCAATTGGCACCTTCAGGAAAAAATTCTGCAGGCTAATTATCCAGCGATGGTCCCCAGGAAGCTGGGGGTGCTGACATTGGGAGGGACTGACTTTCTCTAGGGCTCAGAAGCACAAATGAATTGGTTCCTCCTCAACTACAGGTCACCTGGAGATAGATAAAATAAAAAGAACAATGGCAGGAAACCCTGGAACCTCATTAGTGAGGCTTGCATGTGTATAGCAAGGCTGAACTGCTCTCAGAGCCCAACCAGTATCAGCGTCTGGACATGTATGGAAGGAATGGAGGTGCCAGCCTCTGTGAGGGAGTCGCTGTCAGTCATTTATTTTGCAGCTCATCCTCTCTGCATCAGCTCACAGTTCATTAAAATCTACTGCATCACCATCAATATGCAAAACAGGTACTTGAAGGGCATTCAAAAATACAATCAGAAAAGGGAAAAGCTCTCTCTGAGAAAGTGGGTGGGAGTAATCCTCTTCATCTCTTGAATAACATGTAGGTTCTTTGGTTCTAATACATTTTTTTAAAAACTAGCAGTGACATCCAAGGATCATCTCTTTCTGATGGATGGTGTGTGGGGCTGTACATTTTTCTGCTTAGAGGGCAAGCACCAAATGTGGTTGAAAAACTCTGAAGGATCTGTGTGTATGAATGTATTATATCCCTTTTTCTTTTTTGATCTTGACGTGGGAAGGACTGCAAGTTGAGGACTTCAGTAAGATATCTTGTATGCTTTACATGTGACTGTGATGAGGAAATTATCTTGATCATCACCAGCTTTGTGGAAGCTGAAACAGTAAACTCCCTGCATGTTGCCATGTGATTCCAGAGAAGTTATTTCTGAGGTTAGTGTACATATGCACATACATACATTTTAACTTGGAGAAAATGTTAAGTATAAAAAACAAGGAATGACAAATGGGGGTGTTATATTTTATGGCAGTGGTTTTCAAGTGGGGGTGATTCTGTCCCCTGGGCTTAGGGGACAGAGGCAAAGCTTGGGGTGAGTTCTGGTTGTCACAAATGGGCATGGAGTCTCTACTGGCATCTAGTGGATGGAGGTCAGGGAGGCTATTCAAATCCTCCAGTGCACAGGACGGCCCCTAGCAGACTTATCCAGCCCCACTGTTAACAGTGTGGCTGTGGAGAACCTCTGCTGTACAATAATTCATTGTGTAATTATATTAGATTATATTAGAAGACAAAACCAGAAAAAACCATATTCCATACAACTTCGTAAATGTCCAACCCAATTACAAAATTACAACTTGGGTTCACCTATTACTTTTCTCCTTAATTATAATATTCCAACTTGATTAAAAATACCTTACTACTAAAAAAATATAGTATTTTCTCCACTGCAGGCACCTTGCACCTCCTTGTTTTGAATTTATATATATGTCTGTGCACATAAACAGGACTCCTTATACACGGGCGTGTGTGTGTGCGCGCACACACACACACACACACACATACAGTGTAAAGTCATGGTACACTTTTGACCAGCTGCTTTCCTGTGACCAGTCAAAAGTGCACCATGACTTTATGGACACACTGTACATACACCACGCACACAGAGGATTCTGTTTGGAAGAAATGGTAACAACACTTTCTGGGCTGAGGTTGGGCCCTGCCACAGCACTAACACAAGACAGAGGCACACACGACATTCTCCCACTCTGCAATAACTACAAGGGAAAACCCTTAGGGGCAAGGATTCATTAAAAATCTCTGCAACTTGGTTAATGATAGCTTAACTTTTGTTAAAGCAAACTTTGTTTCATTACTGCGCTAAGTACTTCCCATTTGTGAGTTCCTTTACTCATTACAACCTTATGAGGTAAACTACTATCCCTATTTTAAGAATAAGAAAACTGAAGCACAGAGAGGCAAAGCAACCTGCCCAAGGTCACACAGCTGATCAATAGAAGAGCTGGAATTTGAATCTAAGCAGACTGACCCTAGAGAGGTTGTTCTCAATCATGAGGCCCTTACATCATGTCAGAGTATCAGGCCACAGCAGGGGACAGGGAAGCCTGCTGACTGGGATCAGGACTCCTAAGGCAAGGCTTTTTGTTTCTGTTTCTCCCTTTCTCTAGCCATTTCTAAACAGCCTCATCAACTCACCTAAGGGACTTTAGAAACAGAGCAATACCTCAAAGTCCTAGATTTCCTGGGAAGAGGTTTACAAAGCACCTAAAGGGTGCTTGGATAGACACAGGAAACAGACCCAAGGGGCCAATGCAGATCGGGGGTACAAACAGGAGCTCCCAGAAGGCTCCATCCCCTGCTAGGTAGAGGGTCTCCCAAACCTTTTACAACTGGGGCACCAGCCTGGGGCACAACTTAGGCATGGCCAGTCCTGGGAGGAGGCTTCAGGTGACCCTGGTATGCAAGGGGTATGCAGATGGGTCTTGGTAGGGACCCTAGAGAGGTCTTGGGAGCTTTAAAGTGTCTCCAAAGAAGCTGACACTGGGCTCATGTAAGCGTAACCATGTTTAGACTCTTGGCAGTGCGCTGGTCTTCAGGCTGACGATTCTTGCCTCCAAGAGTATGGGAAGAGGATGAATCATAGGCTGTAGTCCAGGGCTGACCTCAGCGTGCACGTTCCCTGAGAGGGGCAAGCAGCGAAGACAGGAAGCACTTGACTGAATTGGTTTTCCCATTTTCCATAAGAAACACCAAACTTAATATAAAATAGCCACACTTTATTGACAAGAATAGCTAGCCTTTCTTTATTTCCTTACCACGTGCCAGGAAACTACTTTATCTCCGTTCCTCCTGTAACTCCGCATGGAAAAAAGATCACTTTCAGTTCAGAGGAAAATGAGGCTGAGAAAAGTCATGTAATCAGCCCAAGGTCACATAGCTAACACATGCTAGTCGAGAGTCTAACCTGGGTCTGTTTGAAGTTCATGATTTCTCTACTATGGCTTTTCAGATTACCACTGACCTCCAAAGTTCCCAGAACCAAATGCCTAAACACACACACACACACACACACACACACACACACACACACACACTTACTTTTGAAACTTAAACAAGAAAGAGACCAAGAACTCAAATGCTGCTATGTACCCATCTCTCTGTGTATGCTGTGAGCCTCAAAGTCTAGCCCAGTGGTTCTTAACCTTTTTTGAGGTACCGAACCCACCAGTTTCATATGCGCATTCACCGAACCCTTCTTTAGTGATAAATAAAATATGATTTGTTTTTCCAAATTCAAGACATAGGTATATGTTCTTTTACTGGTGCACAAAATGAGCCGTGCATGAACATCACCTTGCTCAAAGAACAAAACCAACAAAGTACATGAACTCACAACAAATTACGGTATTACTTTATTCTGGTCTCCACGGCAGAGGCTTCTCTGAACCCCTGAGACCGACTCATCGAACTCCTAAGGTTCGATAGAACCCAGGTTAAGAACCACTGGTCTAGGAGCTGAATCACAAGTGCTGAGAATGAGCAAGTTTCTGAAAGAACACATGGTCTAGCTAGCCCCGGCATTTAACAAGGTGAAAAGTCTCAGAGCTGAGCAGAGGCTAAGCTGGGACTTGGCCCCAGATGTGTTGGCTCCTGGGTAGTGTCCCTCCCAATGCACCACAGCTCTGCTTCTTGGGGCTACAGCAGCTGATAGTTCTGGGTGCTGGGGATACAGAATTGAAAAGGACCGTCCCTGGTCCTGAAAGGATCCTAGAAGCTGGGAGATGTTGTGAGATAACCCACAGATAAGTGAAGTGTTGACAGAAGTGGAAAGTGGCGCAGGTGGCCCGAGTTTTGTGGGGTAAGAGTTAGGAATCAAATCCAGCTGGGCAGATGGGAGAAAGGCGCCATGGGGAGAACTGGGGAGGATGCGAAGCCATGCTCTGCATGTATCTGCAGGAAGGTGCCTCACACCACTCATTCTGCACCATGAGGCAGGCAGAGTACTCATTTTACAGACAAGATGGAGAGTCAGGAGGCAACCTGCCCACACAGTTAATGGCAATTCATGTGAACTGCCCTGCCTGCCTCTACAGCTCATGTTCCCTGCACTACAGCAATCTTCAAATGTTCTGTAAAGGTCTGGTGGGTTGGTAGGCCAGGATTAGGCCAGGTCATGAATGGCTCAAGCATCCACCCCAAGTTCAACCAGATGGCTCTGCTTTGCATATATATTTATAAATTGGGTTCCACGTGGGATTCTATTTGCAAAAGAAAACTCTGCAGCTAACAAAATCGAAGCCCTGTACTGTGTAGGAGATGCTACCTGGCCGAAGAATGTGTCAGGCCTTGGAGTTTGGGCAGGGGAGAGACAGCATGTGGTCCATGCAGAGAGGCAGTGAGGGACAAAAACTAGCAAGTAGGTGAAGCAGGCACTTCCCTGACTCTGGAGAGGGAAGTGCATTCAAAATCCAGCTCTATACCTGCCTAGCTTGGAGACCTGGAGCAGGGCATTCCTAAGCCTTAGATTCCTCAAATTCAAAATGGGATTATACTGGCCCTACCTCCTAGGGTTGTTCAGAGGATTATGTGCTCCAAAATATGGAAATCACTTAGCATGGTGCCTGGAACTTAGCACAATGACATTCTTATCAACTTGTTGAAAACAGGAAGAGTAGGAGGTAAAACAGCATAAAAAGAAGTATCATGGCACTGCAGGAGGAATTCTTAGGGAAACTAAGGAACTCTTACTGCCCCCAGGGAGTGACTATGGTTCTGTGCTCTCCTGGCACTCTCCCGTTCTCGATAAATAAAGAGTAGGTGGCCTCCCCATGGCCTGTCAGTTGGCTCGGCAAGAAGCTCCATGGAGATGGGGCTTTGGGTGATGACATCAGTAACCCAAACTAATCTACTGCCACTGCTCAAAGCACATGCCACACAAGGCCAGGCTCTCCCCTAAGCTTGACTTGGCTCTTGACCCAAAAGGCCTAGGAGAGAGAAAGGCACCTGTATCAGCCAAACCAAGCCCTAGAGGCCTCCTCTGCTGACTAGGTGGGGCCTTGCCTTGGGCACAATTCTGCAGGGCACAGTGGGGTTCTGGGCCCCTTTCAGGGTACTTCCATTGAAGACTTTATTAGTAAATTAAATTCCCAGTAAAGGTTTTATAAGGGCTTTCTGTCTAACTTGTTCACTGATATGTCCCAGTGCCCAGAACAGCAGCATGACCCTGGGAATTGTGCATGGCAATCCATTCAGGGTAGCCTGGCCTTGTATCTTCAAATACACATAGAAGCAACTGGTCACAGAGCTTCCATGGTCATTTACCAACCCACTAGCTGTGTGGGATCTCTCCCCTGCTCTGCTCTTGATTCCACCTGCCACCTCAGCTAGTAATACCACCACCCCGTCTCGGACAGTGTCCCTCTGGGCAGGTTGGTCTTTTTCTCTTCCCAAGCAGCAGGGAGGATCATTTGCTACATAGCACTGAGCCAGGTCAGCTCATGTGGAGCACAGGACTAGTTCCTTTTACATTTACTCTGCTGGACATGACAATTTTAGAGCTAGGAGTACCCACAAAAGTCACTCCTTAGGGAAGAGATGAGAAAAACAAAGCTTTGAGACATTAAACAAGAAGCCCAAGGTCACAGAGTTGGCTGCAGGGAGGGCCAGGAGACTTGGCCTTTAAACAGAGCTCTTTGTAGAACACTTTTGGGCATCTCTCTACCTGTGCAGTCCAGAAAGTGTTAAAAAGTGCCCCTAAAGCTTGGACATTCTTTCTGCATATTATAAACACAAATTATACCTACAGTATATACAAGACACAAATTTGATGTCTACATGTATGTCGATATGCACATATCACATATCTACATATTCATAAATGACATTAAGATATATAAAAACTACGGCCATCTCTTGGTATCCACAGGGGTTGTCCAGGACCCCTTGCAGATACCAGAACCTGCAGGTCCTCACATCTCTATCATAAACTGGCACACAATAATGCAGACAGCTGGCGCTCTGCACCCGTGGGTTCCCAACCACAGATTGGAAGTATATTGTTTTCAATCTATGGTTTGTTGAACCCACAGATTCAAAACCCATGGGTATGAGGGCCGACTGTACAGTTATTGAAAAAACTCACTTAATAACTGGATCTGCAAAGTTCAAACCTGTATTGTTCAAAAGTCAACTGTATCTTATAGTCCCAAATATATTTACTGAATAGTTTAGATAAGCTCAACCCCCTTTATTTTATACCTATTATTATAGAATAGTGGTAACTGAAGGGGTGGGGGAAATTAGAAAGTCTGAGTGTGAGAAAGGAATAGCACATAATTTGCAAACCATATTTAGTATTAGAAATACTTTGATTTATTTAAAGTGCTTTTAAATTTAACAGTAAAAGAGGGCATTTAGACTTTATGTTCATCAAAAGGGAGTATGGCTTAAATAAAAAGATGGGGACATACTGTTCTGGAACTCAAAGCATATTACAGCTTTGGAAATCATCTGGTCCAATACCTCCTTTAAAAATAAGGAAACTTCCACCCAGAGAGGTTAAGTACCTCCCTATCTCAGGTCAGCAGCTACTGGCTCCTGAGAGGAATGGCCGCTGGGTGTCCTGTTGTGTGCTGATGGCACTGGCACTGAACAGGAACCCTGGGTTTGCTGTTGAGCAGCTGAAGGGAATTTTTTATACCAAGGATATAAAAATACAGAGGGAAGGCGAATTCCCAAACACATCTGACTTGATTTATTTTATTATTATTTTTTAACAAGGAGGTCTCTTGGAGAAGAAGAAGCTGAACCTGAGGCTTTCTATTCAGGCATTTCTCCATGAAAGCACCCCAGTGGCCCCGCAGCGGCCTGCCTTGGACTCCCGTCCCTCCTTTGTGTAGATCTGGAAGACTGTTCTGGCCCTCTCTTGCAGGGGAACAAAATGTCAAGCTGCAGAAGTGACTCCTCAAGCCACTGCTCTTTCCTTCCCTTTGTCACCTGCAGAGGCCACTGAAAGGTTGGGCGATGGCTACCGTTTAGTCCAGAGGTCCCCAAACTACTGCCCGTGGGCCAAATTGTGGCCACCTGAGGCCATTTATCCGGCCCCTGCCGCACTTCCAGAAGGGGCACCTCTTTCATTGGTGGTCAGTGCATGAAGTACTGTATGTGGCGGCCCTCCAACGGTCTGAGGGACAGTGAACTGGCCCCCTGTGTAAAAAGTTTGGGGACCCCTGGTCTAGTCCCATCTTCCTGAACAAGTTGCAGGCTTCCTGCCACTAGTTCTGCCAGGACTGAGCATTTCAGCAGCAAAACTACAGACCTAACGTGGCTGCCCTGTGAGCAGAGGCAGAGCCCCAGGGAGAGTCTGCCCACAGCCTCGGGCTACGACAGACACGAGGGGGAGGAGGGGGGAGGGGCATACCCCGTGTGGGCACCCAGGGCAGCGAAGCGCTGAGCGGCTGCAGGAGTCCACTTACCGCAATGCGACTGGAAAACCTGTGGCTTGACGACCTGATTACAGGCACTGCACACTACGAGATAGAAGTTGTCATGTGCTGGATAATGGCCAAATAAGTGCATATCTGTGGGGGAGATGAAAACAGGTGTTTTTGAAAAAGCAATTAAGTCTCAGGCATAAAATTTCCTCTTGGAGTTTCCTCCCAGACAGTTTTTCAAATGATACACACAAAGGCAATAATCTTTGGTAAAGGGAACATGGTTAGTCATAACCCATCTTCCCAACTCTGAGAAGCTACTGCCTCAAAGGGTACCTCCACACCTGCCCCTCGGAAATGGAGGGCTTCTGCTGGCCTAGCTGTGGTGTCGGGAGCCCCTGTGTTGCATGCTGTGGGGAAATAGCCTGTCCTGAAGAAGTGCGTGTTAGCTAGGACCCAATGAGGTACAAGTATTTTAGGAGGGAGCCTCCCCTAAATCCATTTCAACTTAAGAGGTCTCTCAGGTGAGTGAGGGGCGAATGGGTCTATGGAGAGAAAGAGTAGTCCTAGCCTCAACCACTGTCTGTGTTTTCCCATCACTCGAGGTGGACCCAAAGGCAAAAGGAAGCCTGCTTATTGATACCATTATGCATTGTTCATCTGACTAAAATGTACCAAGTGTCTAAGTGTACCAGGCACCACACTGGGCACTGGGGAGAACTGGTGAGCAAGAATAAGGATCTGCTCCAGACGCAGTAAGAAGAGAAATAGTAAACAGACAATCACACGAGTCATCATGGTTGTAACTGTGGTATGTGCTAGAAAGATGGACAGGATCCCAGGACAGCATGGGGACCTAACCTCATTTAAGGCACTGGAGAGACTACCCTGAGGAGCAGCTGCTGCAGCTGAGACATTAGGATGAGTAGGGGTTAGATAAACAAAGGGCCAGGGAAGGAAGAGAACAGTTTCAGGTCTGCCAAACAAGGAGGTTCTGTGTGTTGGAGGAACCTCTTGGCTGGGACAAAAGAATAAGGGAAGAGTTCCGAAGATGTAAGACTTGTGGACCAAGATACAGATTTTGAACCTTATGTTAAGAACAGTGGAAACCTGGGGGAGGGAGAGCAAAGGGGGGTATAAACAGGCATAAATAGCAAATGGGGGTGCGGGGTAATGGTGTTATATTCAGTGGGACACTTGAATCCAAGTAGACACAATAAATTAAAATTAATAAAAACTTTTTAAAAAGAACAATGGGAACCTAATGAAGGTTTTAAATAAAGAAATGACAGGATCAGATATATACTGTTAAAAGATCAGTTGTGTGGCCTAAGAGACAAGAGTGCTTATGTCCATACAAAAATGTGTTCATGCATGTTCATAGCAATACTACAGCATGTCCGTAAAGTCATGGTGCACTTTTGACCAGTCACAGGACTGGTCACACTATATTCACAATAGCCAAAGGGTGGAAACAACTCAAATATTCATCAATATGGAAAATGGAGAAACAAAATCTGGCATAACCAGTCAATGGAACTATTCAGCCACAAAAAGAAATAAAGTACTAATACCTGCTACAGCACGGGTGAGCCTTGAAACCATTATGCTAAATGAAAGGAGTCAGACATGAAAGGCCACATATTGAATGATACCATTTACATGAAATGTCCAGAATAGGCAAAGCTAAAGATTAGATTAGTGTTTGCCTTGACTGGGGGGACTTGGTGGAGATTGGGGAGTGACTGCTATAGGGTGCAGGGTTTCTTTTCTTTCTTTTAAAAAAAATTTATTGTCTTGTGAGAGAGAAAAAAAGAAACATCAATTTGGTGTTCCACTTATATATGCATTTGTTGGTTGCTTCTTGTATGTTCCCTGACTAGAGGTCAGACCCACAACATTGGTGTTATTGGGACAACGCTCTAACCCAGTATTTTTCAACCACTGGTCCACAAACTGGTCCATCAGAAATTCCATGCTCATCCACAAAGAGTTAACTACCCTCATGCTGTATGAAGATTATAGAATCTATAATCATACGGCATGAAATTTCTGGCAGACTGACATCAGTCTGAAGACTGGTGGATGAAAAACACTACTCTAACCAACTGAGCTATCCGACCAGGGCTTGAGATGACAAAATGTTCTAAGACTGAAGATGAAGGTTGCACAATATAGTGAATATACAGTGTGTCTGTAAAGTCATGGTGCACTTTTGACCGGTCATAGGGAAGCAACAAAAGACAATAGAAATGTGAAATCTGCACCAAATAAAAGGAAAACTCTCCCAGTTTTATACCTATTCAGTGCAGTTCGATGTGGACTCCATTTGTTGCCCTACACACATCCAAATGATAGTGAAGTTCTTGCCACACATAGGTAAGGACGTCTGGTGTAACAGAGTGAATAACGTCTGTGATTCTCTGTTTTAAGTGATTTAATGTTGTTGATACGTTCAATGTGCACATGTTGTTTTACATAACCCCAAAAGTAAAAGTATAAGGGCGTCAGATCCGGGGATCATGGTGGCCATGGCTTGACAGAACCCCTGCCTATCCATCAATGGGGCAATGTTCTATCCAAAAACTCACGAACAATGGTGGTGTAGTGTGGAGGAGCGCCATCCTGTTGAAAGATGAAACCTTCTGGAAATTGTGGCACTGCATACAATTCCAACATGTCAAGATAGGTATTTGCCGTCACAGACTGCTCCGCGAAAAAAAATGGACCTATCACCTTATCACGCATCAGGCCACACCACACGTTCACTTTAGGGGTGTTACGTTCGTACTCAACGTAGGCATGAGGGAGTTCAGCAGCCCATATTTGGACGTTATGGCGATGAACATGTCCACAGATATGGAAGGTCGGCTCATTGCTAAACACAATCTTCTGCAGAAATCTTGAATCATTATCAATCTCATGAAGCATATCTTAGCAAACACGCATCGTGTGGGTCTATCCGCCAACTTGATAGTGTGCAACAGCCACAATTTGTACCCCGTAAAACAGAGATGTTTCTTTAACACGTTATGAACTGTAGTCTTGCTTAGGTGTAATTGTCAAGTACACGCACACACAGATTTTTTAGGGCTCCTTAGGTAGCTATCCCGTATAGCCTCTACAGACTCGTCACTGACTGATGGCCTACCAGAACGGGGTTTCTCCACCAAACTGCCAGTTTCCTTCAACTGCTTATCCCACCGAGTAATGTTATTCCTATGTGGTGGCGCTTCGTTATAAACGTGCCGATATTCACGTTGCACTTTGGTCAAGGATTCAAATTTAGTGAGCCACAGAACACACTGAACTTTCCTCTGTACCATCCACATCTTGACTGGCATGTCCGTGGGCTGCTCCGCTGTATATACAGTGTTACGTCATCATCTGTGCATGTGCACATGCTGCCCCATCATCCTACAGAAACTGGGAGGGTTTTCCTTTTTTTTGGTGCAGATTTCACATTTCTATCGTCTTTTGTTGCTTTCCAGTGACTGGTCAAAAGTGCACCATGATTTTATGGACACACTGTACTCTAAACCACTGCATACTTTAAATGGGTGAATTGAACAAAAGTTGTCAAAAAAAGAATTAGGAGTGACGTCAGAGAAATGGCGCCATGAGGGGTGATCCCAATACCTCTCCCTGAAATTTCAACAAATTCAACAACTAGAGACAGAAAAACAATCCCAGGAGCATCTGAAATACACATGCATCAAACAAAGGTACGACTGGGCAAAAAGGTGGCTGAAAAACCACTGAAGAAAATATGACGAAGAATGGAGTATTCCGCCTCTCTCACTGACCCGAGGAAACTTTTTTCCCTTGGAACTGAGAGGAAGGGAGGGCTGGAGAGGAAACACTCAAGCCGAGGAGAGACTGTGCCCACGGCTCAACCTATGCGAGCTAACACCAGCAGCAATCCCCGGCAGAGGTGGGTGAGTGGCTTGACTGTGGAGTGGGCTTTATTTACCCCCAGTCTCTGGATCAGCAAGCACAGGCAGTGTATGAATGGTTCCTCCAAGCACCTCGGGCGTGGGCGCCTGCATTCCTAGATGAAGGGGCTGGGTCAGAGACTGTTAGCAGTGGCCTTCTCCATGGGTTGCAGCCAGAGTCTCTGCATAATCCCTGCTCCCCAAACAACAGCGCATGGGGAGTGCACGAAAGCTGGCTTCCCTAAGCCCGGACACACGGTGCCTCCGCTATCCATACAGGCTAACAAAGCTAATTCTCTGGGAAGAAAGCTACGGAAGTGCTGGGGGGAAGGGCGCACAAGCAGCTTGCAGACAGCCTATGGAAAGCAGACCCACAGATCGCTGAAAGGAGCCTAACCCACAGTCTGCTCACTGCCCAGCTGGCTTACGCTGGCAGCGGCTTTGGCTGACAGGGTCTTCTTTCCCAGGTCTATGAATTAAGAGAACCCAGAGGAGGGACTTGATAGTTCTTAGGGCCTCTTGCTCAGCAGGCAGTGGCTGGGGCAACTTCCTGCCAGCCGATACAGGGTAAAAAACACATTCCTATGAAACAGACCTCAGAGAACACTGCAGAAGTTGGGTGGGCTGTCTGTAGGCTTCCCAACAAGGGAGAAGCCTATGAAGAGCAGACCCGCGGAATGCTATGGCAAATTTAACTAGACACACCTGGGGAACCTTAGAAAGGAACCTGACCAGAAGTCAGCTCAACCCCCTGCCTGCTTAAGCTGGTGACTCTGGTCGGCAGAGCTTTTATACCCAGAGCTGTGCTTTAAACGAACCTGGAAGAGGGACTTGGCAGCTTTTAAGACCCCTTGTTCTGCATGCAGTGACTGGGGCATCTTCCTGCCAGCCAATACAGGTTAAAAAGTGCAAAAAGCCTGGGGAGAGTAGTCTGAGGCATTCTAGACATACCTGGAGTCTGAAGCACTGAGGCATTCTAGACATACCTGGAGTCTGAAGCACTGAGGCATTCTAGACATACCTGGAGGCTCATAGAAAGACACCTGAGAAGCAATCAGCTCCCAGCCCTGCCTGATTACGCTGGCGGCTCAGGCTGACAAAGCCTTAACCAGAGCCCTGCGCTGAGTGGGGATAGAGGAGGGTTTTGGCAGCTCTTAGAGCCTCTTGCTCTCCAGGCAGTGGTAGCGGCAACTTCAAAGCTGGGTCCCCAGGCTGCTGATTCAGGAAGGAGAGACTTGGGAAGAAGCTCCGAAAAAACGGACTCTCCCATTGTCGGAGCCTGCAAACGCTAACAAGCCCTGCCTACCAATGGGACTGAGACCTAGTATATGACATCGCCATAGCGACACATCAACTGCAATTCTCTACCTAAGAGTGCCACAGGGGCAGAACCTGGGTTACAGTGCCACCAGCCAAAAATAGAGAGAAAGAAGAAAAAGTCTTTATAACATTTTCCTTTTTTTTTGTATCTTTTTTTTCTTCCACCTTGGTCCTTTTATCTTCTTTCTGTTTTATTCTTTTCTTTTCATTTTGAACTTCACTACCCATAGGTGTTACATTTTCCATACTTTTTTTCTCTCTCTGAGGGTTACATTCCAGAAAACTTAACTCTCTCCTTTTTTTCTTTTCTCTTTCTTTCTCCCTCTCTTTTGGTTTCTTCTTTTCTCTTTCACTTTTCCTCACATTCAATCCTCACTCACTGACAAATTATTTTATTTTGGATTCAAATTTTTACTTTGTGGAACTTTGTGTGCTTTATACTTCGCTGTTTATCTCATTAGCATTCCCCCCAACCCCGGCTCTCCGTCCTATGTAGTTTTTCTTCCACTTAATACAATAGAAATTGCATCTTTCACTGTATTTTTTTCTTTTATTTCTTTTTCTTTTGATCTTCTTTTCTCTTTCACTATATCTCTCATTTGACCATCATTTACAAACAAATTATTTTATTCTTCATCCAAATTTTTTCCTTGTAGTATTTTGTGGGTTCTTACCTCGTTTTTTGCCTCCTTGTCACTTCTCCTCAACTCAGGCCCTCCAGTCTATGTAGTTTTTGTCCCATTTAGCACAATATAATTTTTTCGTTTTTCACAGTATTATCTCAAAAAAATTTTTTTTAATTCTTTTATTTTTTTATCTTTTTAAAATTTTTTTATCAACTCTTATTACTGTTATTAACAATACCACTGTCAAATGCCATTAAGGAAAAAGAAATAAAATATCATAGATACAAAAGAAAGAAATGTAGTTCAAATAGATGAGGGAAAATCTATAGAAAAAAATTTCAATAACTTGGAGACCTTGGAGTTAAATGACAGAGAATTTAAAATTGAAATCCTAAAAATACTGAAGGATATACAAGAAAGCACAGAAAGGCAATTTAGGGAGCTCAAGAAACAATTCCAGGTTATTTTGACATTTGATTATGTCTTTCCGGGGAACATGGGGGGTAGTGTAAACAATTCAGCACCACAGCTTAACAGCCTTTTGCAACCTACTCAGGCAAGTGAAGTGGAGGGCTGGGCAGACTGTCAGCTTACAGCCGATTCCCCAAACTTCCATCCCCCAAAAATCGAAATTCCAAAAACCCTGTTGTTTTTGTCCCCAACAGACACATATTTCTCTGGAATACCATAGGGCACACCTGGAAATCTTCGAGGGCGCACCAGTGCACCCTGGCACACACTTTGAGAGCCACTGCCTTAGAGGGAAGTGGGACCAATAATTTGTCACATGCAAGGAGCTAGACTCCCAGTGCCCTGCAGGAGGCGTGTTACTAGAAGGGCGAGCCTGGCTCCCACTGTGGGGTCCTCCTGGGGTTTCAGGTAATGAGGTGGCAGTTTGCCCATAGTGCGTGATGGGTCAGGGCTGGGAACGATGGCCACTGAATTTCTAATTTGTTGGTGGCCCTGGGTGAGGTCTGTTACTTCTTCACTCTAGAATTTGCCTCTATTTCCACTTTGAAGACTTGTAACTATCAGTGAGTGCCCGGTGGGCAGGAAGGCCTGGGGAAACAGAGGCTGCTGAGAGAGAACACAGCTGTGACAAGAAACCTGGAGCACGAGGAGGCCCATGCTGGGCCCACCCAGCATGTCTGGGTCCTAGGGTCAGAGCTTCACAGTATGGAGACGATGCCTCTCACTTCTTAACTGCTGATACCCTCCTGTTTTACTTTTTATTTACAAATTATTTTTACAATATACATTTTTAAATAAAAAAAGTGATCCATGTTTTTTGAAAAGCCAGGAAAAAAATAGTAAAAATATCACTGGTTGGCCTGACATGTGGAAGTCCTGGGTTCGATTCCTGGCCAGGGCACACAGGAGAAGTGCCCATCTGCTTCTCTACCCTTCTCCATCTCCTTTCGCTCTATCTCTCTCTTGCCCTCCTGCAGCCAAGGCTCCATGAAAGCAAAGTTGGCCCGGGTGCTGCAGATGGCTCCATGGCCTCTGCCTCAGGTGCTAGAATGGCTCCAGTTGCAGTGGAGCAATGGCCCAGATGGGCAGAGCATCGCCCCCTGGTGGACATGCTGGGTGGATCCTGGTTGGGTGCACACAGGAGTCTGTCTGCTACCCCCCAAGATCCCATTTCTCACTTCGGAAAAATTAAAAAAAAAATTACTGGCAACCTTTATTTATTTATTTATTTATTTATTATTTTTTTTAGGGAGAGAGACAGAGAGAATGACAGATAAGGACAGGCAGACAGGCAAGGAGACAGATGAGAAGCATCAGTTCTTCCTTGTGGCACCTTTGTTGTTCATATTGCTTTCTCATATGTGCCTTGACTGGGGATTACAGCTGAGCCATTGATCCCTTGCTCAAGCCAGTGACCTTGGGCTCAAGCCTGCGACCATGGGGTCATGTCTATGATCATGTGTGCGAGCCGGTGACCTCAGGGTTTCATATCTGGGCCCTCTGCATCTCAGGCCTGATCAGACTCTTCCCACCTTGCATCTCATTTAGCTTCATTCTTACTTCACAACCAGGAACGTTTGAAACCAGAAGCTGGCAAGGACTAAGACACTTACGTATTCTACAAACATTGGCTGAGCTGCCTTACACATTTTCTGCAATAGCTCAAGCTCTGAAGGAATAAAAGAAATTCATTAATTTTAAAAAATCAAGCATTAAACAAAGATTTCGTAAGCACCTGCTGGTTGCCAGAGGCTGTGCCCAGAGCTGGAAGCTGAGAGTGGACACTGTCGGGTGTGGGGGTTGTGTCTCTGCACCTTTGTCCACATGCCAGGTGACCTTGGAGGCCTGTCAGGACTCTATTTGATAGCCCACTGTTTCTGTATTCCTTCAGGAATCTGCAGAGCCTCAACCTTTGTGCCCCCCACTCTTTTTTTTTTTTCTTTTAATTTTTTTTTTTTATTTTATTCATTTTAGAGAGGAGACACAGAGTGAGAGAGAGAGAGAGAGAAAGGGGGAGAAGCTGGAAGCATCAACTCCCATATGTGCCTTGACCGGACCAGTGCAGGGTTTTGAACTGGTGACCTCAGTGTTCCCAGGTCAACGCTTTATCCACTGCGCCACCACAGGTCAGGCATGTGCCCCCCACTCTTTATGTCAGGACTCGAAGGTAAAGGTTAAGCTAGTCAGAGGCTGGCCATGGGATGGGGGTCAGAGGGTTCCACTCCAGGTCCCTTCATTTCTCTGGGACTTTCCTTTCCCTCTAGCACAGTTTCACCTTTGCACATGTCTGCTCAGAATATTTCTCCTGTGGAAAGCCAGAAAACCTGTTTGACTGCTTGATTACTCCTCAGTGGGCTGACCTTAGACTCTACATGCTGCCCAATTCTTAGAGCCTGGCAGATGGGGAACAAGATAAGGCACTTGGTTGATTGGGAGACCACCACTTCAGGTGACTAGATGATCATAGTCAGTGTGTTATTTGCTCAGGGATGAGGAGAAAGGACAGGAAGACTTGAAAACTAGTATATCCAATCAACTCTAGGTATTCTACTAATTAATTCTCTCTCTTCTCTCAGTTTACCACCCAAATGAAATATTTGGTGCACAGTTAAAATAAAAACAGTGGTTTGTTGATGTGGGCCTGTACCAGCATGGGAGAGTCAATCACACATGTCTCTTCCCAACTTGTTCAGTGAATGTTATCATGGTGATAGCTTGAATCAGCCATTTGGGAGTATTTATACCATGGAAATGGGCAAACACTACAAATCAGGTCTTTTCTTTTACAGAGAGCAGGTTGTTAAAGATTTGCCAGTGTACTACTGAATAAAGATGGGAAACTGGGAAAGTGAAACCACCTGTAATGACACCCCCTAGGGATAATCACTGCTGACAGTAATATACAATCTTCCAGATTTCATGTGATAATATTATTTTAGTTAATCCTCATAATTAATCTATGAAGTTACCATCATCTTCACTTTGCAGGCAAGAAAACAGAAGTAATTTGCTTGAGATCCACAACAGTTATTTGTAAAGGGGATGAGATCCCAGGATACTGACTCTGTAGCCAATGTTCCCTCATGGTATCAGCTTAGTCTGGTACACTCGGCCTGCTTCTTGACAGCACCCGGGGTCCCGCAGGCTGTCATCGGCTCTCACAGCTTCACCTGACCAATCACACTCCAAACCCCACCCTCGCTCTTCTTCTCTCCCGGAAGGCATCAGAGAGAGGGAGGGGACAGAGCTCAGCTGCAATGGATGGAGAGACAACGTTTAGGAATAGTTTCTATGAAAGTGAAATAACTCTGGTTCCCTGTGTACTGTAGTTGGTTAACTGTTTTGTAAGTCAATACTGAAAAAGAAATGGACAGAATGGGGATAGCATTTTATTCAAGATAAATAGCTTTCTGAGGGGAACACATTTGACAAAGTCACACGTGTGTATAAACTTTTGTTTCTATCCAATATTCATTTTCTGAATATGGCTGCAGTGAAGGAAAAGGCAGGGTGGCACCTCCAATTTGCTATTTGCACAGGACTTGTTTCTTAGATGGAAAGACAGCTGGTTTTGTGGATTTAGGACCAAACGAGAAGCTCTGCACTTTTGAATTTGCCCCTGGAGACCTTCCAAAGCTTGAGACTGACATTATGAAGCCACTATTACTAGCAAGAGCCCAAAAGATGAACAACTTAGAGAGTTAATAAGGAGTGGTGACTCCTTCCTTTTCCAAGTGGGAACGCCAAGGAGCCGTAGAGTCAAATGCGAAGATGGCACAGCTTCAGTGCTGGGAGACCCATGGTTGCTGTAGAAACCCCCCCAGGGGTGAGGAAGCAAAACACACAGCTTTGAATTTTAGTTTCTTGAAAAAAATGTAAAGCACTGGAAATTGGCTTGTTTTCCCTAAAAGTCTTTTCAGAGTTGTGAAACCACCTCATTGCTATAGAAATTATAAACATGTCAAGGTAATAATACTCTATAGTGTAACAACAATTTCATTTCATTTTAGACTTATGCTTCCCTTTTTAACTGACTCTTAAAAATAATGAAATAAAAATATTGAGATTATATTTATGTAATTTCAGCACTCTGGCTCTTCCCAGGAAGGTAAACGTGAGTCCTGCTTGAAATGCAAGCATCTGCCTGTGGGGAGCCAGCATGGGCCTCGGCAGAATCCAAGGATGTGACACCCTGTGATAATAGTCAGAGAGCCTGTGTTACCGGACTTCCTTGGAAAACTATCAAAAAGATGAGCTGGCTGCTGGCAGCGGTTTTGATCTGCGGGCTCCCACTGACATAAACTCAGATACGGGGAATTACTGGGAGAACAGCCCTTGTTTCAAGGGCACATGTGACTGCCTCCAAGCAGATCTGGATCCAGACACAGAAAGGCACCTACAAAATTGATGTGTGTCACATCAGAAGTGTCCCTCACACTGGGATACACTGGTCCTAGGAGCCTTCCTTTCTCCCATTAATCACAATATGCTCATTATACAGCTTTTATTCATTGCTCTTTTCTCTCTGCTAATAGTTTTCAGCTGCATTTTACTCACTTATGTCAAATGGAAAGCTTTAGGGGATATAAAGAAAACGTTTCTTCTTTGCTGACAGGGTGATTCCATTTGTTCTCCAATCCCAAAATCTCCTCTAATTCATGGCACAAAATAACTGGGGGTCTTCAAAGCAGTGCATCAGACCTGACACCTCCTACCTCACCAGCAGAATGCTCAACTTTCCTCTAGGAAAATGGAGAGAAAGGAGGCCACTTTCTGTTTTTCAGATCTCTGAATATCCAGGATCTGGCTATGGGCTTTAAAATAATGAAATCTAGAAAGAGAAACTGACACACGGAGACCAGAGAAACAAGCAGCGTGATCCACGAGAGCAGGTGACCAAGTATGCACCAGCAACGGGCCAAGACTTTCTCTTCCCACAAACCAAGGACTAAACATGGCTCCAGCCTCCTCTTGCTGTGACTGGGCTGGAAGTCAGCCTCTTGCAAGCCTGGAGCCACAAGCTAGGCCTGGTGGCAGATGGAAGCTCCCCATTACACTGCATGAACCAATCCCTCCCAACCCACACAGCTGTACCAGACAGAAGGCCCCTTCCTCAGAAGGGCCTATACAGACAAGTGTTCAGGGTGTACTGAGACGGGGGCTGCAGGGTGTGCCCTCAGGCCTTAGCCACAGGTCAGTTCCTCTCACCAGCCTCTCCTCTGGCTTCCACTGGACCCAAAAGAACTCTCATCTTGCAACCCAAGGAATCAAGACAGATGGTCCCAGGAGGTGATCAAAAGCTACCAGTTGTGGACCTTGTAAAATGCTGTGCCTGAGAGCCGAGCCCTGCAGTTAGGCAGCTGCAAGTTCAAAGGCTGACTCTGCCGTTCGACATGATAAGCTTTTGTTTCCTCATCTGGGATTAGATGACATTTGTGAAGAGGCTGGGACACAGTAAGGATTGAATACATACAACATATTAGTACTTATGGCTTTCTTTCTGTTTCTCCACCTCCCCGTTCCCTCCTCTGGGAAGCCTTCTTTGACACGCCCAGAAGAGAGGCAGATTCTCCACTCACCTCCAACCCCCAGTGTGCCCTGAGCATGGGACCACAGTTTTCTAAGGCTGTAGTAGAGTAACTGGTTCATACTCACACCAGACTAGGATCTTCCTGAAGACAAGAATCATGACTGTATCTTCAGAGCCAACCCATCTGGCACATGGTACTGACTTACTTTTGATGCTCCTTAATTTTCTCTTCTCTCAAAGGTGGAAGTTTTAAATAACAATAAATTGCCCTAATAGCTATGCTGTTATTTACGATTACAAGGTCAATAATTATGTCTATTTGTTCACTCTTTGAGACAAGGGCTATGTGAATCTTAGAAGGAGGCATACTTCAGATGGGTCACCTCAGCGAAGAAGGGGCTAATTCCTGCTGTCACCATGATAAGTTCATGAATTTGGTTTCTTCTTTCTCTGGCAAACAGGGCCAATCACACCCTGACCCCAGAGATGGCCTCTCAGAGCCAGTGTGTTTTAGGTGTTCCCTATGATTCCATTTTCCATGTCCTCACCCTGGGGCTGCAGGTGTTTTGTATATCAAGACAGTGAATACTCCAGGGCCTGGCAGACTTAGACTTCTCCCATTCTTTCTGGTTTAGCTCTGTCCTGTCCTATGCTGGATCAGCACAGCAGCCAGGCTCAGCCCAGGGCACACTTAGCAATCCGAGTCCAATCTGGCAGAGAATCTGATATCCCTGATGGTCAAAAGAATCATTTTGCAAAGGCCTCCCCTGCAGGATAGCCAGACTCCTACCCTACCTCTGCAGCCACACACATCCTCGTCTATCATTCCAGCCAGGACAGCTGGTGGCTTCTGGCCTAACATCCCCACCTCTGGCCCTTAGGACAGATGAGAAAAATGTAACCAACCACTTTGGCAGATTTCTGAGTCTTGATAAGATATCCTGGCTATAGTTTATTTTTACAGCAAGGGTTGCATGGGCTTAGAGATCAGCTGCATTGACAGGTGCCCCATCACCCCATCACCAAGTTAGCCTCAGTGTCCTGGACCCAGCAGGGAGAATTTCTGTGCAGAGGATAAGGATGTGTATAGCATATTCAACCAAGGGCCTATAAGCAAAAATTGTATAGTTCACTATGACTCAGAGAGAGAAGAAAAACATCAACCTATTGGGGGAAATTCTGGTCACTTCCTCAGGCTTCATACCTAGTGGCACTTAAGGGTACGTAAGTAGAGAGGGCTATGAATCACCATCAGCATGAGACTCCCTTACCTCTCAGGTCCTCCCACCAGGGTTACTTTAATTTTTTTTTTTTTTGCAGAGACAGAGAGGGACAGATAGGGACCGACAGAGAGGAGTGGAGAGAGATGAGAAGCATCAATTATCAGTTTCTCGTTGCGGCACCGTAGTTGTTCATTGATTGCTTTTTCATATGTGCCTTGACAGCGGGCCTTCAGCAGACCAAATAACCCCTTGCTGGAGCCAGCAACCTTGGGTCCAAGCTGGTGAGCTTTTGCTCAAACCAGATGGGCCCATGCTCAAGCTGGCGATCTCAGGGTCTCAAGCCTGAGTCTTCCACATCCTAGTCTGACACTCTATCCACTGCGCCACCGCCTGGTCAGGTACTTTAATTTTTAAAGGTTCACTTAAATCTTAATGCTCACATTAACTTCAACTTGAGGAATACCGTTTAGATAATATTTGTTTCACAGTATTACCAGGCCCCCCTGGGTACTTTTCCTCAATTCTTCTTCAACAGGCCTTCCTTTGTTTCTCTGTAACAGGCTTTTCCTCCCGTGAGCCTCCCTGGACCATGCGAGACCAGCTTCCAGCTGATTCTGGAGTGACTCCGGCCCCCTCCTTCCTGGAGCATCTCCTGGGTCCAGGTTGAGTCTCCCGGCACCGTGATGCCTTTCCATTTCCAATCCCACTCAGAGATCTTTGTGAGGTGGAGGTAGGTGCCATATTTCAGGGAACAGGGCAATGGGTTTGAGGAGGAGGCGGTGATGATCCACATATGATGTTTTTCCTTTGAAGAAATGTTATGGTCAAAGAGAATTTTTAGATTGAACAGAACAGTAATATTTAGAACAGCTGAAATGGGTCAGGGGAAATCAGTGGAACATCTCTTTTGGTGTCTTTTCGTATAGTACAGTCTACTTTTTTACTGTGGCAATCTGATTGAGTCTAAAAGATCAGATAACTGGTCCCTTAGTTTCTCTGAAGCTCTTCAGTTATAATGACTGGTCTAACAGGGAGTATCAGGAGAAGAATGAGCAAGAAAGAAGGGAGGAAGGGGAGGATAACACACCCATGTTACAAAAGAACATAAAATGCAAGTGGTTTATTCTTAAAGAGAGTAATTAAAGGCCATCTATTATCTATCTATCTATCAATCAATCAATCATCTATCTACCTATTTTTCATCTATCATCTATGTCTCACATAATCATATCCTATCCATCATGTATATCAGTGGTAGTCAACCTGGTCCCTACTGCCTACTATTGGGCGTTCCAGCTTTCATGGTGGGTGGTAGCGGAGCAACCAAAGTATAAATAAAAAGATAGATTTAACTATAGTAAGTTGTTTTATAAAGAATTATTCTGCTAAACTTAGTGAAAATCCGACATAAAGTACTTGGTAAGTAATTATTATTATATGCTATAACTTGCTATAACTCTGCTTTATAAATTTTATAAAGTTACTTCCCTACTTTATAAATCACCATTACTGTGGAACTGGTGGGTGGTTAGAAAATTTTACTACTAACAGAGATACAAAGGTGGGCAGTAGGTATAAAAAGGTTGACTACCCCTGATCTATATCAACCTATTTGTATGTATCTATCATATCTATCATCTATCTCTATCATCTCTATCAATCACCTATCTTAATCTACCCATCCTATATATCCTATCTATTAAATCTCCATCATCTCATCTATTATATAACTCTCATCTTCATCTATCTATCTATCTAATCTATCTCATCCATTATTATCTATCTCTATCATCTTTTTATATCTCATCTATCTTGATATATTTTATCAATCATATCTGTCTTGAATACAACTGAAAATTGGAGGGAGACAACACCAATGCTCAACTTAGCCAGATCTACAAAGAACACACCCAAACGAGGAGGGTATGCACAGACAAAATGGGAAGACAAAGAAGTGCAATCCAAATGAACCAACAAGAGAAAGCTCCAAAAAATGAACTGAGTGAGATGAAAATAAGCAAACTACCAGATACAGAGTTTAAAATAATGATTATTAGAATGCTGAAAGATCTTAGAACAATAATGGATAAACAAAATTAAGACATAAATAAAAAGATAACAAGCATCAAAAAAGACATTGAAATAATGAAGAATAACCAGTCAGAAATGATAAATACAATATCAGAAATGAAAACTACACTAGAAGGAATTAAAAGCAGGCTGGATGAAGCAAAGGATCAAAACAGTGATTTAGAGGACAAGAAAAATAAAAACATGGAAGCAGAGCATCAAAAAGGCAAGTGGCTGAAAAAAGTCTGAGGAAACTCTAAGAGAGCTCTGTGACAATCTAAAGCAGGGGTCCCCAAAATTATTACACAGGGGGTCAGTTCACTGTTCCTCAGACCATAGGAGGGCCAGACTATAAAAAAAACTATGAACAAATCCCTATGCACACTGCACATATCTGATTTTAAAGTAAAAGAACAAAACAGGAGCAAATACAATATTTAAAATAAAGAACAAGTAAATTTAAATCAACAAACTGACCAGTATTTCAATGGGAACTATGGGTGTGGATGCATCCTGTACTCCTCTCACTGACCACCAATGAAAAACGTACCCTTTCAGGAAATGCGGCAGGGGCCGAATAAATGGTCTCAGGGGGCCATAGTTAGGGTACCCCTGACCTAAAGAGAAACAACATCCACATCATAGAGGTTCCTGAGGAAGAGAAAGAAAAGGGATAGAGACCTTGTTCAATGAAATAATAGCTGAAAACTATTATAAATTGATACAGTAAAAAGTCACACAAGTTCAAGAAGCATAGAAAACTCCATTAAGAGAAACCCAAAGAAATCTACACCAAGACACAACATAATTAAAATACCAAAGCTAAAAGTTAAAGAGAAAATATTAAAAGCTGCTAGAGAAAAAAAGGCTATCACCTACAAAGGAGCCCCCATAAGGAAGACATCTGACTTCTCAACAGAAACACTTGAGGCCAGAAGGAAATGGTAAGAAATATTCAAAGTAATGCAGAACAAGAGCCTACAACCAAGACTTCTTTATCCAGCAAGGCTATTGTATAAAACTGAAGGAGAAATAAAAAGCTTCCCAGACAAAAAAAAAAAAAACAACACAAAAACGAAAACAACTCAAGGAATTCATTACAACAAAACCAATGCTGCAACAAATGTTAAAGGGCCTGTTATAAATAGAACAAAAAGAAAAAAGAATATAATAAAAGAGGAATTTAGTTTTAAAGAATGAAACAGCAATAAACAACTACATATCAATAATAACCTTAAATGTACATGGGTTAAATGATCTAATCAAAAGACATAGGGTAACTGCATGGTTAAGAAAACAGGACCCATACATATGCTGTCTACAAGAGACACACCTCAAAACAAAAGATACACATAGACTGAAGGTAAAAGGATGGAAAAAAATATTTCAGGCAAATGGAAATGAAAAAAAAGGTGGGGTAGCAATACTTATATCAGACAAAATAGACTTTAAAACAAAGACTATAGTAAGAGATAAAGAAGGTCACTATCTAATGATAAAGGGAGGAATCCAACAGGAAGATGTAACCATTATAAATATCTACAAGCCTAATATAGGAGCACCTAAATATATAAAGCAGACTGTTAGATACAAAGGGCGAGATCAACAGCAATACTATAATAGGAGGAGATTTCAATACCCCACTAACATCACTAGAGAGATCCTCGAGAAAAAAATTAACAAAGAAACAGGACACTTAAAGGACAACCTAGATCAACTGAATTTAAGATATCTTCAGAACCTTTCACCCTAAAGCAGATGAATATACATTCCTTTCAAGTGCTCTTGGTACATTCTCTTCAGGAGACCACGTTAGGGCACAAAAGTGGTCTCACTGAAATCATATCAAGCACTTTCTCTGATCACAATGGCATGAAACTAGAAAATAACCAAAGCTGAACTGTTAGAGAACTGAAAAATACTCAAACACTTGGAAACTAAATAGCATGTTATTAAATAACGAACGGGTTGACAATGAGATCAAAGAAAAAATAAAAAATTTCTAGAAATGAATGATAATGAGCATACAACAACTCAATATTTATGGGATACAGCAAAAACAGTACTGACAGGGAGGTTCATAGAACTACAGGCATATCTTAAGAAGCTAGAAAAAGCTCAAAAAAACAACTTAACCCTGCAACTAAAAGAACTAGAAAAGAACAGCAAGTAAAGCCCAGAGGTAGTAGAAGAAAGGATCAGAGCAGAAATAAATAACAGAGACTAAAAAAAAATACAGAGGACCAATGAAACCAAGAGCTGGTTTTTTGAAAGGGTAAACAAGATAGATGAACCTTTAACCAGACTCACCAAGAAAAAAAAGAGACAACTCAAATAAATAAAATTAGAAATGAGAGTGGAGAAATAACAACTGACACAACAGAAATACAAAATATTGTAAGAAAATACTATCAAGAACTGTATGTCAAAAAATTAGACAACCTAGGTAAAATGGCGAATTCCTTGAAACATATAATCTTTCAAAAATCAATTTGGAAGAATCAGAAAACCTAAATAGACCGATTACAACAGATAAGATCTAAAACAGTTATCAAAAAACTCCCAACAAACAAAAGCACTGGGCAAGATGGCTTCATATGCAAATTCTACCAAATATTCAAAGAAGAACTAACTCTTATCCTTCTCAAGCTATTTCAAAAAAATTCAAGAGGAAGAAAGACTTCCAAGCTCCTTTTATGAGGTGAGCATAATTCTGATTCCAAAACCAGGTAAAGACAACACAAAGAAAGAAAATTATAGACGCTGATGAATTTAGATGCTAAAATCCTCAACAAAAAATTAGTAAACTGAATCCAGCAATACATGAAAAAAACCATATATCATGATCAAGTGGGATTTATTCTGGGGAGGCAAACGTGGTAAAATATTTGTAAATCAATCAATGTGATTCATCACATAAATAAAAAGAAGAAAAACCACATGATAATTTCAATAGATGCAGAAAAAGCATTTGATAAAATCCAGCACCCATTTATGAACAAAACTCTCAGCAAAGTGGAAATACAGGGAACATACCTCAACATGATAAAGGCCATCTATGACAAACCCACAGCCAACATCATAATCAACAGCAAAAATTAAAAGCAATCCCATTAAGATCAGGAACCAGGCAGGGTTGCCCACTTTCACCACTCTTATTCAACATAGTACTAGAAGTCCTAGCCACAGCAATCAGACAAGAAGAAATAAAAGGCATTCAAATTGGAAAAGAAGTGAAACTATCATTATTTGCAGATGATATGATACTGTATATAGAAAACTCTAAAAGTCCCAGTCATAAAACTACTGGACCTGATAAATGAATTCAGCAAGGTGTCAGGATATAAAATTAATACATAGAAATCAGTGGTATTTTTATACACCAACAATAAACTGTCAGAAAGAGAAATTAAGAAAACAATCCCTTTCACTATTGCAACAACAAAAAATAAAGTACCTAGGAGTAAATTTAACCAAGGAGAGTAAAGGCTTGCATCTGGAATATTATAAAACATTGATAAAAGAAAGATAGAAGTGGAAGCATATACTGTGTTAATGAGTAGAAAAAATAAACATCATTAAAATGCCTATATTACCCAAAGCAATTTAAAAATTCAATGCAATACCAATTAAAATACCAATGACATACTTCAAAGATATAGAACACACATTCCAAAAATTTATATGGAACCAAAAAAGAACACGAATAGCCTCAGCAATCTTAAAAAAGAATAGTAAAGTGGGAGGTATCACACTTCCTGATATCAAGGTATACTACAAGGCCATTGTACTCAAAACAGCTTGGTATTGGCATAAGAACAGGAATACAGATCAGTGGAACATAACAGAGAACCCAGAAATAAACCCACACCTTTATGGACAATTGATATTTGACAAAGGAGGTAAGAGCATACAATGGAGTAAAGACAGTCTCTTTAACAAATGGTGTTGGGAAAATTGGACAGCTACCTGCAAAAAGGTGAAACTAGAACATCAACTTACAGCATTCACAAAAATAAACTGAAAATGGATGAAAGACTTAAATGTAAGTTATGGGGGGAGGGAAGATGGCGATGGAGTAGGCGGACGTACCAACTTCCAACTCCCAGAACCAAAGTGGATTATAACTCAATTTTAAGAACCATCATCTGGATAAACCAACTTTGAACTAAACTAAGTGGACTCTTCAACCAAGGAACACTGCAGAAGCCACATTGAGACTGGTAGGAATAGCGAAAACGCGAAGAGGGCTGCCCAGCTCCCCGGAGCAAACGGCAGCCCGGAGAGACCTGCGTGGCGGGAGGAGAGTTTGGCAGAGAGGGAGGGACCTGGGTCCCAGGAACCAAGCCCCAGACTGCAGTCCCAGAGCCTAGAAGAGGCGTTTGGACAGTATTGAGATGTGAAGCAAGTGAGGATACTATTTGTGAAAAAGAGAGAGTTTTCTCAGACCCAAAAATCTTTTTAAAGGGACAGCTCAGAAAGCCTCTCTCACAACCATGCACCCAGGGTTCGGGGAACTGGGACAGAGGAGAGGAACAGAGCAGCGGGAACAAAGAGTGAAATGAAGGCACACAGACACTCTGAGGGACAGCCACCCCGACGCATGGGCTAAGTCACTTCCCTAATCGAAAACTAATATTTCCCCTGGAACTAGCAATACCAGCAAAGGGAGACAGGACACTAGCCAAACAAGCTCTCCCGCGGCAATTAGAGCAGAGCTGCTTAGAGGGAGGGAGCTCCCAGGCCTACAGTGTGGAGACTTAGGGCACTTCTAGCCCCCTGAGGGCTGCTGAAGGCTACGGTTGCGGCAGGACGCTGAAACGCGGTCCTGTCGGTGTGGGCGGAGGGGACGCGCAAAAGCGGTCCTTTACCTGCGGGCCCGCCTGTGACCCCACTTGTGGGGAAAAATACGGGCAGAGATCAGCTCTGCGACCCTGCGCAAGACGGCCTCGACCGCGGGGATGGGGCTAGGACCAGGGACGGGCGAGGAACTCACGGCTGAGCTCACGCTGCCAACCCCGCCCAGACAGAGAAACTGCGGGCGGGGTAGGAACCGGAACGACCGGAAGCTAGCAGCTGAGCTCACGCCAGCAAACACACCCGGCCCAATAATCCGAGGTTTTCGGTTTCAGTCCCTGCGCAGGAGGGCCCTGGCCTAGAGGGCGGGGCTAAATTCTGGACGGGCAAAGGCTCACAGCTGAGAGCACGTCAAAAGCTCCGCCCAACCCGCGAAACGGTGGCGAGCAGACTCTGACTGCGGGGGCTGTGCGTAAGCTTCTGGAAACGGGCTTGGCCCGCAGATGAGCAAAGGTGCTCACCTCTGCCCTGGGTGCTAAGGCTAGTGACTTGAGTGACAGCCCCTCCCGCAAAGGAGAGTCAGAAATCAGAGCAATAGCTGCAGTGAGCCGGCGCTGGCAATGACCATACCCAACCGCCCTAGGCAGCGGCAGAGGGGGTGGCAAGCCTGCAGACAGACCACACCTAGAGACCACAAAGACAACACACACTGGACTCCAGTGGCCACAACTTGCTTATACTCAGAAAAATTGGGCAGGCGGAGGAATGCAAACCAAATGAACCAAGATAAATCCCCAGAGAAGGCCTGAATGAACCAGATATAACCAAACTACCAGAAGCAGAATTTAGAATAATGATAGTGAGGATGTTCAAAGAAATTAGAGCAACAATGGATAGTCATTATGAGCACCGAAATAAAGAGATAACAAGTATAAAAAACGAAATTGAAATAATAAAAAAGAATCAGAAATGACAAATACAGTATCAGAACTGAAGACCACAATGGAAGGAATTAAAAGTAGGATGAATCATGCTGAGGATCGAATCAGCGAGTTAGAGGACACAATAAACAAAGGCACAGAAGCAGAGTAAAAAAAGAAAAAGAGATTCAAAAAATGTGAGGAAACTCTAAGGGAGCTCTGTGACAACATGAAGAGAAACAACATTCGCATCATAGGGGTGCCTGAAGAAGAGGAAAGAGGACAGGAAATGGAAACTATGTTCAATCAAATCATAGCAGAAAACTTCCCTAAATTAAGGCTGGGAAACATTCCACATGTTCAAGAAGCACACAGAACTCCATTAAAGAGAAACCCAAAAAGATCTACACCAAGACACATCATAGTTAAAATACCAAAGCTAATAGATAAAGAAGAAATCTTGAAAGCTGCTAGAGAAATAAAGACTATCACCTACAAAGGAGCCCCCATTAGGATGACATCGGACTTCTCAACAGAAACACTTGAGGCCAGAAGGGAATGGCAAGATATAATCAAAATAATGCAGAACAAGAACCTACAACCAAGACTACTCTATCCAGCAAGGCTAACGTTTAAAATTGAAGGAGAAATAAAGAGCTTTCCAGACAAAGAAAACCTCAAGGAATTCATTAAAACCAAACCAATCCTGCAAGAGATTCTAAGGGGCCTGTTGTGAACAGTTCAAAGGGAGGGAAGAATATAGCAAAAAAAAAAAATAAAAAAAAAAAATACAGCTTTAAAGAAAAAAATGGCAATAAACAACTACATATCAATAATAAACTTAAATGTAAATGGATTAAATGATCCAATCAAAAGACATAGGGTAGCTGCGTAGATAAAAAAAACAGGACCCATACATATGCTGTCTACAAGAGACACACCTTAAAACAAAAGATGCACATAAACTGAAGGTAAAAGGGTGGAAAAAAATATTTCATGCAAATGGAAATGAAAAAAAAGCCGGGGTAGCAATACTTATATCTGACAAAATGGACTTTAAACAAAGGCTGTAGTAAGAGATAAAGAAGGACACTACAAAATGATAAAGGGAACAATTCAACAGGAAGATATAACTATTGTAAATATCTATGCACCAAATATAGGAGCCCCAACATTCATAAAGCAGACTTTGATGGATATAAAGGGCGAGATTAACAGTAATACTACCATAGTAGGGGATTTCAATACCCCACTAACAACACTGGATAGATCCACAAGAAAAAAAATCAATAAAGAAACAGCAGACTTAAAGTATACACTAGATCAACTTGATTTAATAGATATATTCAGAACTTTTCACCCTAAATTAGTAGAATATACATTCTTCTCAAGTGCTCATGGTACGTTTTCTAGGATAGACCACATGTTAGGACACAAAAATGGCCTGAATAAATTTAAGAAGATTGAAATCATATCAAGCATTTTCTCTGATCACAATGCCATGAAACTAGAAATTAACCACAAAAGAAAAACCGAAAAATACTCAAACACTTGGAAACTAAATAGCATGATATTAAATAATGAATGGATTAACATTGAGATCAAAGAAGAAATAAAAAATTTCTAGAAACAAATGATAATGAGCATACGTCAACTCAAAATCTATGGGACACAGCAAAACCAGTACTGAGAGAGAAGTTCATTGCACTACAGGCATATCATAAGAAGCTAGAGAAAGCTCATATAAGCAACCTAACCCTGCAGCTAAAAGAACTTGAAAAACAATAACAAATAAAACCCAAGTCAAGTAGAAGGAAGGAAATAATAAAGATCAGAGCAGAAATAAATGACATAGAGGCTAAGGAAACAATACAGAGGATCAATGAAACCAGAAGCTGGTTCTTTGAAAAGGTAAACAAGATTCATGAAGCTTTAACTAGACTCACCAAGAAAAAAAGAGAGAGGACTCAAATAGATAAAATTAGAAAGGACAGTGGAGAAATTACAACTAATACAACAGAGATACAAAGCATTGTAAGAAAATACTATGAAGAACTCTACGCCAAAAAATTAGACAATCTAGATGAAATGGACAAATTTCTTGAATCATATAAACTTCCAAAAATCAATCTGGAAGAATCAGAGCACCCAAACAGACCAATTACAACAGATGAGATCGAAACAGTGATCAAAAAACTCCCGAAAAAGAAAAGTCCTGGGCCTGATGGCTTCACAAGTGAATTCTATCAAAAATTCAAAGAAGAACTAACTACTATCCTCCTCAAGCTATTTTAAAAAATTCAAGAGGAAGGAAGACTTCCAAACTCCTTTTATGAGGCGAGCATAATTCTGATCCCAAAACCAGGCAAAGACAACACAAAGAACGAAAATTATAGGCCTATATCCCTGATGAATTTAGACGCTAAAATTCTCAACAAAATATTAGCCAACCGGATCCAGAAATATATGAAAAAAATCATACACCACGATCAAGTGGGATTTATTCTGGAGAGGCAAGGCTGGTTCAATATTCGCAAATCAATCAATGTGATTCATCACATAAACAAAAGGAAGGACAAAAATCACATGATAATTTCAATAGATGCAGAAAAGGCATTTGATAAAATCCAACACCCATTCATGCTTAAAACTTTCAGTAAAGTGGAAATACAAGGAACATTCCTTAACATGATAAAGGCCATCTACGACAAACCCACAGCAAACATCATACTAAATGGACAAAAATTAAAAGCAATCCCCTTAAGATCAGGAACCAGGCAGGGTTGCCCACTTTCAGCACTTTTATTCAACATAGTTCTGGAAGTTCTAGCTACAGCAATCAGACAAGAAGAAGAAATAAAAGGAATCCAAATTGGAAAAGAAGAAGTAAAACTGTCACTATTTGCAGAAGATATGATATTGTATATAGAAAACCCTAAAGTCTCAGTTAAAAAACTCCTGGACCTTATAAATGTATTCAGCAAGGTGGCAGGATACAAAATTAATACTCAGAAATCAGAGGCATTTCTATATACAAACAATGAACTGTCAGCAAAAGAAATTAAGGAAACAATCCTCTTCACTATTGCAGCAAAAAAAATAAAATACCTAGGAGTAAATTTAACCAAGGTGGTTAAGGACTTGTACTCCGAAAATTATAAAACATTGGTAAAAGAAATCAAGGAAAATACAAACAAGTGGAAGCATATACCAAACTCATGGTTAGGAAGAATAAACATCATTAAAATGTCTATATTACCCAAAGCAATTGATAAATTCAATGCAATACCAATTAAAATACCAATGACATACTTCAAGATATAGCAAACATAATCGAAAAATTTATATGAAACCAAAAAAGAATACAAATAGCCTCAGCAATCTTAAAAAGAAAAAATAAAGCAGGAGGTATCACTCTTCCGGATATCAAGGCCATTATACTCAAGACAGCCTGGTACCGGCATAAGAACAGGCACATTGATCAATGGAACAGAACAGAGAACCCAGAAATAAACCCACAGCTTTATGGACAACTGATATTTGATAAAGGAGGAAAGAACATACAATGGAGTAAAGACAGCCTCTTTAACAAATGGTGTTGGGAAAATTGCACATCTACCTGCAAAAAAATGAAACTAGACCATCAACTTACACCATGCACAAAAACAAATTCAAAATGGATAAAAGATTTAAACATAAGCCGTGAAACTATAAGCATCTTAGAAGAAAACATAGGCAGCAAGCTCTCCGACATCTGTAGCAGAAATATATTTGCCGATTTATCTCCATGGGCAAATGAAATAAAAGGCAAGATAAACAAATGGGACTATATCAAACTAAAAAGTTTTTGCACAGCTAAAGACAATAAGAACAGAATAAAAAGACAAACCACACAATGGGAGAACATATTCGACAGCACGTCTGATAAGGGGTTAATAACCAAAATTTATAAAGAACTTATAAAACTCAACACCAGGAAGACAAACAATCCAATCAAAAAATGGGCAAAAGAAATGAATAGAAATTTCTCCAAAAAAGACATACAGCTGGCTAAAAGACATAGGAAAAAATGCTCAACATCATTAATCATTAGAGAAATGCAAATCAAAACCACAATGAGATATCACCTCACACCAGTCAGAGTGGCACTCATCAGCAAAACAACACAGAATAAGTGCTGGAGAGGATGTGGATAAAAGGGGAACCCTTCTGCACTGCTGGTGGGAATGCAGACTTGTGCAGACACTGTGGAAAACAGTTTGGAGATTCCTCAAAAAATTCAAAGTCGAATTGCCTTTTGACCCGGCTATCCCACTTTTAGGAATATACCCTAAGAACACCATAACACTGTTCGAAAAGAAGAAATGCGCCCCCATGTTCGTGGCAGCATTGTTCACAATAGCGAAGATCTGGAAACAGCCCAAGTGTCCGTCAGAAGACAAGTGGATTCAAAAGCTTTGGTACATATATACTATGGAACAATATTCAGCCATAAGAAATGATGACATCGGATCATTTACAACAAAATGGATGGACCTTGATAACATTATACGGAGTGAAATAAGTGAATCAGAAAAAAAAAATATCTGAGAACATCATGATTTCATACATAGGTGGGACATAAAAGTGAGACTATGAGACATGGACAAGAGTGTGGTGGTTACGGGATAGGGGGAGGGAAGGGAGGGTGGAATAGGGAGAAGGGGAGGGGTACAGGGAAAACCAGATAGAAGGTGACAGAGGACAATTTGACTTTGGGTAATGGGTATGCAGCACAATTGAATGATAAGATAATCTGGAGATGTTTTCATAGTACATATGTACCCTGATTTATTGGTGTCAGCCCATTAAAGTTAATAAAAAAAAATTTAAAAAAAAGGTAAGTTATGAAGCCATAAGTATCTTAGAAGAAAACATACAAAGCAAGCTCACCAACATCTCTTGCAGCAATTTATTTGCTGATTTATTTCCACGGGCAAGTGAAATAAAAGACAGGATAAACAAATGGGACTATATCAAACTAAAAAGCTTTTGCACAGCTAAAGACAATATGAACAGAATAAAAGGACAAACCACACAATGGGAGAACATATTCGACAATATGTCTGATAAGGGGTTAATAACCAAAATTTATGAAGAACTTATAAAACTCCACACCAGGAAGATTAACAATCCAATCAAAAAATGAGCTAAATAAATGAATAGAGATTTCTCCAAAGAGGACATACAGATGGCCAATAGGCATATGAAAATATCTTCAACGTTACTAATCATTAGAGAAATGCAAATTAAAACCACAATGAGATACCACCTCACACCAGTCAGAATGGTGCTCATTAACAAAACAACACAGAGTAAGTGCTGGAGAGGATGTGGAGAAAGGGGAACCCTCCTGCATTGCTGGTGGGAATGCAGACTGGTGCAGCCACTGTGGAAAACAGTATGGAGATTCCTCAAAACATTAAAAATGGAACTGCATTTTGATCAAGCCATCCCACTTTTAGGAATATATCCCAAGAACAACGTATCACTGACTCAGAAAAAGAAATGCATCCCCATATTTATGGCAGCATTGTTCATAATTGCGAAGATCTGTAAACAGCCCAAGTGTCCGTCAGTGGACAAGTGGATTAAAAACTGTGGTACATATATACAACGGACTACTATGGAGCCATGAAAAAGAAGGAAATCTTACCTTTTGTGACAACATGGATGGACCTGGAAACTATTATGTTAAGTGAAATAAGCCAGGCAGAGAAAGAAAAATATCATATGACCTCACCCATTTGAGGAATCCAAGAAGGAATGTGAACTGAGGAACGGAATTGAGACAGAGGAGGGATCAAAGGGACCAGAGGAAAAGAGGACAGAGGAAAGGAGATGATAGGATGGGATAAACCTGAAAGGAAGCAGGGAGAGAGACGTTGGAAGGGGGCAAGGGAGATGTTGAGGGGAATACAGGGAGGGGGGATGCATTCCGAGCGACACTAGAATCTTTGTGAACACAATAAATTAAATTTTAAGAAAATCATATCTGTCTTTTTCATCTATCACCTGTCAATTTTATCTTCCTCATCTATATCATCTGTCCATCAAACAACTCTCTTGATTTACTTATCCTATTTATTTATGTATCTCTATCATCTGTGTACCTATCTTCATATCTATCATTTATTAATCATATGTATCTATTGTATTGATCTGTTTCTATCTCATCTATCTATCATCTACCTAACTACCTATCATCTTATTATCTCCACCTCTATCTTTTTACCCACCGCTATCATCTCTCTATCAGAGGAAGCATTACACTGAGCAGTGGTGGACTTAACTTTGTCCCAACCTATTTTATTGCTATACCAACTGCTACATTTTTAGGTGACAAGGGTGATATGGCTTTATAAAAAGAAATGAAATTTTTTAAAAAAGAAAAGAAGAAAAAACCTAGGCAACAGCAAAAAATATCAATTGGTGTTCAAGCACTGTATTATAAACTACATGAGAGCATAAACCAAGCCTCCTGTACAGCTTCATCTTCCCCACCAATTCCAATTCCATTCATGCACAATGCCATCCATGCAGCAGAAACTAAGCAGAAGTCTGAATGAAAGTTCTTGTAGACAACTGAATTTAGGCTTCTCTTTGAAATAGACTTTAGACTTAACCCCTCACCTCCACCCCCAAATGAAATAGCTGTAGTGAGGCATACTGAAGAACTTAATGTCCAACATCTTGTTTCTTGAGATTCATGTCAAAGGCTTTCATTCTATGTTGATGAAAACAAGATGAAGAGCCCCAGGCAAAGGAATGGGGTGGGGATGGGGTACCCAGTTACCTGTGGGAGTCAAACCATGTGTACTGAGGGCTTTCAATGTCCCCCTAAGACCAGGACTACAGTGGAAGAAGCACTTCTCATTAGAAATTCTGGAACTGTTTAGAGATTTTAATATGTAACAAACTGAAGGAGCCAGGCATCATCTACCACTATGATGCTCCACTTGCCCCAAAAGGCCAATCTGGGAGATTTCTTAGACGACAGGTTGCCAGACCATGCTGAAATTGGAGTCCATGAAGAAGCCCCTGAGAGGCACTCATGACTGCAAGAAATGTGACATTGTAAAAGGCAGAAGCAGAGGCCCTCGTGAGACAGTATCATAGAAGGCCTCAGGAATCAAGTTGCTGCTACTTATGCCTTCCAGAACCGGCAATAGAGACTACAGAAAATGTTCACCTCTGAAAGTGCCCCATCACTTCAGACATGCCAACTCCTGCTCAACTGTGGGAGTTCTGCTTGCAGATTCAGGGATGAGGAGATACATGCTCAGAATCTGTCAGACTGTGGCCAGGAACAGGCTGATTCCTACTCAGAGGGTCTAAGTGAGAGACTCCTGGACCCTGTGGCGTTAGGCAGTGGCTCTGAGTGCAGAGTTGGTGCTGGCTGTGGTTTATCTGTAATTGACAGACACTGCAACATTTCTTCCCCATCGGTATTTGTTAGGGCTATGGAACCCCATGCATGTCCGTAGATTATAATGATCACCCAAATGATGCTGCCATAGCTCAGAGATAAACATGCCATTTGGCTCTGTTACAAGATGTGTCCACTTGGCATAGCCAGAGGACAGCGGTAAGAACTGCTTAATGTCCCTGGGAGTCAGTGTCAAAAAACAATGAAACCATTGGGACAGCCCAACTGCAGGACGTGGTTGATAGATATCTCTGGCATTCCCCCAGGAATAGGTCATTTGCAGGGACACCAGAGCCATTCCAGCTGGATCCGCCATTGTATCAATGTTCATGAAAGACAGAAATGTACCTCTGCTCTAAGAAAACAAAAGCAGTCCTTAGGCTAGGGGTCCCCAAACTATGGCCCATGGGCCACATGAGGCCCCCTGAGGCCATTTATCCGGCCCCCGCAGCACTTCCGGAAGGGGCACCTCTTTCATTGGTGGTCAGTGAGAGGAGCACAGGATGCATCTGCACCCATAGTTCCCATTGAAATACTGGTCAGTTTGTTGATTTAAATTGACTTGTTCTTCATTTTAAATATTGTGTTTGTTCCCATTTTGTTTTTTTACTTTAAAATAAGATATGTGCAGTGTGCATAGGGATTTGTTCAGTTTTTTTTTTATAGTCCGGCCCTCCAACGGTCTGAGGGACAGTGAACTGGCCCCCTGTGTAAAAAGTTTGGGGACCCCTGCCTTAGGCTCTCATCACTGCCAAGCTCCTCAAACCTGTCACACATACCTAGTAACCACTCTGATGGGCCAGTACTTAAAGCCAGCAGCTTCCTTAGCACAGAAACACAGGAAGAAAAAACCCACCTTAAGAGGATTACAGAAAGCTGTTTTAAGGTAGTGGAAAATAGGATCATGCCCTAGCCGGATAGCTCGGTTGGTTAGAGCATCTTCCCGAAGCACAGAGATTGCTGTTTCGATCCCTGGTCAGGGCACATACAGGAACAGATTCATGTTCCTGTCTCTCTCTCCCTCTTTCCTCTCTCTAACCTCCCCCCCACACACACACACAAAAAAACTCCTTAAAATAAAATGCCTGACCGGTGGTGGCATTTTGAATGCGTGAATAGAGTGTTGACCTAGGACATTGAGGTCCCAGGTCCAAAATCCCAAGGTTGCAGGCTTGTGCTTGGGTTCATCCTGCTTGAGCACAGTCTGGCCAGCTTTAGCACGGGATCATCAACATGATCCCAATGTCGCTAGTTTAAGCTTAAGGTCACTGGCTTGAGCACGGAGTCACTGGCTCGGCTTGAACTCCGTGGTCAAGGTATATATAAGAAACTATCAATGAACAACTAAAAGTGACACAGATATTTCTCATTGCTCTCCCTTAAAAAAAAAGAAAAAGAAAATAGGATCAATCAACTGGAGGAAAAATATTACAGTAACTTCAATCACAAATCAATCATGAAGCTAGCTAGCTCTGTGCCCAAGTAGAAAAGGGTTGTTCATGGAGCTCTGGGATCTGACCATACCCCTTGGTGGCAGGTTCATTTTCCACCATGTCCTCCCCCACTGCTGTCCCTTTTTTAACCTCCCTGCACACTCACCAAAGTCCTATACATCCTTCTAGGCCAGCTTTAGTGCCACTTCCACGGAACCTTCTTCAATTCTCACAGAGACAATACCCTTTCTCCATGTTTGCAGTCCTCTGTATTTACACTTAGCCCGCTCTAGCTGGTGTTTACAGATAGTGTTGGATATGTCTGTCTTCCTCATATGTACACTAATGGCCTATATACGAACCCAGACATTTAACAGCCAAAAATTAAGACTGCCGAAACATGCTCAAATGCTTAAAAGAGTGCCAATACATCAAAGCTGCCTTCTTTAGACTAAGAACCACCCAGGAGACTTAACTGTGGGGAATTGGTATTAGCAACAAATGTCCACTCTGCCTTTAGTTGGCTATGCAGCCATGGGCAAGCACAGAACCTTTCTGAATCTACCTTTCCTCTCTTGGAAGACAGTAGTCATAGCTTCCCGAAAGAGGCTGCTGCAAGGATTAAATGAGATAACTTAGGTCCATCCATGGTATCTTACAGGCACTTCATTAAATGACCATGAAGTTGAACTGAACTTTAGCCTGAACTAGTGAAGGCAGAAGACATTGAGCCTCCATAGAACACTATTTCAGAGAGACAGCTCAGTCATGCTTTTAGAAGGTTCAGACTGTCTAGATCTGAATTCTGGCACCAGCCCCTTGACAAATTTCTCTGGGCTTAAGTTTTCTCATCTGCAAAATCCGGGGGGGCGGGGAGGGTAATAGTAGGGCAGTTGTCGGAGTAACACATCTGACGTCTGGTGCTTGGGAAGCTTGCCGTAAATGTTAGCTATTACTATAATTTAGAATTAGATGTTGCATGGAGGGACTTTAAAAAAAATAACCCTGCTTCACTGGAGCGAAATGATGAGTGTTGAGAAAGAAGTTATTAAAAGCTACTAGATCATGAACTTTCGGTTTAGATGGTTTCTCAAACTGTGAAATCTACCTGTAATTTAGTGGCCAAATGTAGATGCCTGGACCTTATCCCAGATCTATGAAATGAGATTCTCTGATGATGGAGTCCAGGAGGACACATTTTCATTTTTAACAAACTCCCCAAGGGATGTGATACCCCTAAAATTATCCAATCAAGGAAACTACTAACATAGAGACACCTGGTCACTCAACAACCAGTGGTACACACCTGTGTTAGTCTGGCAATATGCTAGTTAAAAATCACTGTTAGCCAAGGAAGAGTGTTCTGTACAAGTAGGGGTGGCAGTGTGGTACGCCTAGCATATGGCTTGATGTGCCCCTCTTAGGTACCTCTACTTGTCAACTCTCTGGATCTATGGGTTGGAGACACAGTTCAGTGGTGAGCTGGAGCCAACATGAACCACACACATCAGAGCCAAGTGTGCACCACTTTTCTCAACTCCACATTCAACGACTTCTGGTTGGTTGTTTGCAATTCACTATAGATGAAGTATTTACACACCTTGGACATTGGCAAATGCTACAAATCAGGTCTTTTAAGTTTATTCAGAGAGCCAGTATACTAGCCTACCACTGGTTCTCATCCGTAATAAAGTTCTAGAACCCAAGTCTGTGGAACATGGTCTAGGGTACTATATTTAGATCTTTAGATGGCTCGGGGCCATTTAAAGCCTGGTTTCTGGAAATCTACTTAAAATATGATGTTAGTGGTATTCTGGTATTTTAGCTATCATGGCTTGGCTCAGGAGAAAACCTCCTTTGTGCTCTGTGCTCATACCCTAAGTCCCAGAACTGGGCTGGCCATCTGGGAAACCTGTCTTGATACCTAAGTGGAACGGATTCAGGGCCAGTCCTTCATTGCCACCATAAGAACAACCCTGTTCTCCTGAGGGCCATTGCGTGGCTCTCATACCTGCAGGAAACCACCGACAACATGCAGGCAGGGCCAAGGTTCTACAGGAAATCTTTTTCATCCTGGTAGCAGGGTTCAGGTGCTGGGGGTGCCCCGGCTAAGCTAGCCCCAGTCCCCAGCCTGCCGTCCAGGCCCCCCAGCTGCCTTTCAAAAGGTGACCCATTTAAAGCTGTGTTGGGCAGATAAAATATATTATGCTCACTTTGTTAAAGATGGCGCTGCCCACATGGAAGTTCGTTGATATTAATGTGTGTTCTGGAACAGGCTGTGGGCAGGCCGGGTCATTATAGCCTAAAGCTTAGTTTAAGAGTAAGCTCTTCCCCACACCCTTGACTGATTGGATGATGTAGGGTGGTGCACTCTCCTGAGGAATCCCATTGTGCCTCAGATGAGTGGCTTTGTATCAGAGACTTTCTTGTTTGTATAATTGGATTAAAGGTTTTGAATCTATGCTATAAAGTGGGCAGACCAGTAGCTAGCTCTCTCTTGGTTCCTGAGGTTAGTATTAGAAGAGAGGAGAGCAGATTAACGCCACGTAAAGGCCAGGAGAAGCAGCCAAGATGGCACAGTGCTGAGGAAGAAGGCAGTTTGTTAAGAGTTTGTGCTGGAGGAGATGGGGAACAGAGGTGAATAAGTCTGGCGAGCTAGAAACCTTTGATTCTAGGAAACTCGGATAAGTCAGTAGCTTTGTGAGCACTGAATGTGTGGGTTTTGGAGCCCAGTGTGTGTTTTTGCTTGCCCGCCGGGTGCAAGCTAGAATTAAAGCTGATGGCTCACCAGTTCTTGGCTCCGTTGTTTCGTTACCGACTGTTCGAATCTAATGAGAACCTGCATTGGCCAGGCGGCTGTGATGGTGGCCTTGCCTACTGGCTTTACATTTGGCATAGTCTGTGGCAGGATTCGATACAGATCGGCATGGAACCACCACCACCTTTGAGTGGTGGAGTAGAGGACTGGCTGCTGTTATGGTTTCCCATAGCTGTTTTTTGGGGGCCTGTTGGATGGCTGACTTTTACAGCCATGCGTGAGGAAACCAAGAGCTCTATGGAAGAGGCTGCCCAGGACCTGCAGGCCGAGCAGCGGAAGGAGCTGGAGGAAACGTGGGAGAACCAGATGCTGACCCTGGAGCTGAAGGAAGCGCTGGAGGAGGCTGACCAGGTTTGCGAGATTCACCTGGAAATGGAGCAGACGCTGGAGAAGGAATCACAGGTTTGTGAGTTGGAGATTGCCCTGGATGTTGTGGAGAGCCAGCAGTGGCAAGAGGCCTGGCCTGAGGCCGGGGCCGGAGCTGAGGCCAGGACCGGGGCTGAGGCCGGGGTTGGAGCTGCAAGGCCTGCTGAGCAGAAGGCAGCGGTGGCCCGGAGATCAAGCCCAGCAGCAGGAGCTGGTGTTTTCAGTTCCTCTTTGGAGGATGAGGAGAATCAAGCTGGAGTTGCAATCTGCAGTCTCCAGAAGGTGAGAGCCCACCAGCAAGGAGCTTCTACTACAACGCTGGTAGGTCTGCGATTTTGGGACATAGGGGTGGATGCCATCAGGCTCCCCAGAGCAGAGATGGAAATGCTGACTGCCATTGCCACATGCTTTTCTTTAGGACAGTGTGAGACTTGCCATGATGGCAGGAATGAGGGAGGAGGCTAAAGCCCTATGTGTGTGGACTGATTTCCTGGACTATGACCGGATGGGCACAAGCTCCTTTGTTGAATGCACTTACAGATTTTGGACAATGTGAAATACCCTGATGGGGTGGGGATGGCTTTGCTGGAGGCCCTCCTGCCCCGGGAAGCTTTTCCCATGGCTAGAGAAAAGGCCGAGGACATTTTGCGCTTTTGGCAAAGTGCTCAGAGACTGGTGAAATGTACCTTTGTAATTGTTGAAACTGTATGATTTGTCATGTTGTAATTTGTGTAATGTGCCTAATTTCCTGGTACAGGGATGCCGGGGGTGTAGACTGTGGGTAGTAAAGTGAGCATAAGGGTGGATTGTTGGGCAGATAAAATATATTATGCTCACTTTGTTAAAGATGGTGCTGCCCACATGGAAGTTCGTTGATATTAATGTGTGTTCTGGAACAGGCTGTGGGCAGGCCGGGTCATTATAGCCTAAGGCTTAGTTTAAGAGTAAGCTCTTCCCCACACCCTTGACTGATTGGATGATGTAGGGTGGTGCACTCTCCTGAGGAGTCCCATTATGCCTCAGATGGGTGGCTTTATATCAGAGACTTTCTTGTTTGTATAATTGGATTAAAGGTTTTGAATCTATGCTATAAAGTGGGCAGACAAGTAGCTAGCTCTCTCTTGGTTCCTGAGTTCCTGAGGTTAGTTATTAGAAGAGAGGAGAGCAGATTAACGCCACGTAAAGGCCAGGAGAAGCAGCCAAGATGGCACAGTGCTGAGGGAGAAGGCAGTTTGTTAAGAGTTTGTGCTGGAGGAGATGGGGAACAGAGGTGAATAAGTCTGGTGAGCTAGAAACCTTTGATTCTAGGAAACTCGGATAAGTCAGTAGCTTTGTGAGCACTGAATGTGTGGGTTTTGGAGCCCAGTGTGTGTTTTTGCTTGCCCGCCGGGTGCAAGCTAGAATTAAAGCTGATGGCCCACCAGTTCTTGGCTCAGTTGTTTCATTACCGACTGTTCGAATCAAATGCGAACCTGCATAGGTCATGCTGCTGTGATGGCGGCCTCGACTACTGGCTTTACAAGCTGTAAGCCCTGTAGCCAGCTCTGCTCAGCAGATACGCTGGGCAAACATATACTTTTCCTTTGGATTTCTCCACTCAGCAGTCAGGTGAGTCAGGGAGAATTCAATCCAATTTCTTAGTAAATCCTACTATGCTTTGAAAGGACACGGTTTGAAAAATCTATTTTTGTGCTTTTATTTACTTAAGGTCTCCATGCCTGGGGAAGCTTTTTTACAGTGCCATCAAACTGCCTCACACCAGAAAAAAGGTTCCACCTTCCTGGAATACTACCAGCAGCTGCCAAGTTCTATGGCCTTTGCTTCAAGTCCCGGCAGTCCTGCCCAACCTCTCAACCCCAGAAATCTGCCACGGGCTGCACTGGGGTGAGCAGTTGTATGAAGATGCTTCCCTAAGGGCTGTGACTCTGGGCCCTGGATTTGCAGCAGCCGGAGGCTCCCTCCAACACTCTGCATACTTTCCCCATCCAGAGCTGCTTGGAGTTCACATGCTTTTTTGTTTTTCTGGGGTAAATGCTGTTTTTGATCCAGAAGCACAGCACATCTCCATAGAGTTTGCACCTGCTATTCTAGAGGCATCCAAGAGTGAACTGCTGAAGGCAGGGCTGGGTGTCTTTGGACAGCCTCACCTTTCTAGAAGGACCACATGCTCAAGATCAAAGACAAATAAACTGAATGTCCTCAGGGCCTGAGGTTATCTGTATAGTAAACTTAGACCTTGTCCCAGTGCTATTTTATATCTTGCTGTCAATCCACCCACTTTGGTCACCATCCAGCCAACTTCAAAATTGTCCATTTCCAGGCCCCCAGTGCAGGTCACATACTGTACTTTTCACCTGCCAGCAGTGGTAGGTTATGGAGGTGCTATGGGCAGCTGCAGAGGGTGTGGGTAGCGGTCCAGGGCACACATGCATTTCTACTGCAGGCCTTTTCAGGGAATGGCCTGAGAGCCCCTCTTCTCTGCTCTGGTTCCCTTCCTCAGCTGCTCTAAAACTACAGGCTGCTGGGCCCCTGAGTCAAGGTCTACATTGGCCCTCACCCCAGAGACCCAGCTCCAACACTGCAAGGGGCTGGGGAGGAGACCAGCACTGGCCCTGGCTATTATGAGAAGAAGGAAGGGCTTGAACAGTATCTGTGAAGCTTCATTCAGGTCTCTGTCAGTAACTTGTCAAGACATGACCTCTCTTTGGGTCCTCAGAGCACCCCTGCCCCACTGGTGAAATGAGGCTATGGGACCAGTGGTGGGGTTCAGCTGGTTCGCACCAGTTCGGCAGAACCGATACCTCATTTTTTGTTGAGTTTGGTGAACTGGCTGTTAAAATGGAAACTGTAATCAGGGTTCTCTCTAAGGTGGGCAACTGGGCAGCTGCCCAATGTGGAAATCACAAATTCACATTCCTTATCTAAGCGCCCATAGTAACGCTCATTCCACTCATAGGTGAAAAATATTTGATGGAACGATGCTTGTAATATTTATTTATTCATTTCATAAAACTCATTATACCTTTGATGAAATACTACATTTTAATCCCCTTGCATTTGTTACTTCAGTAAACAAACATATAACGTAAAGAGAAAAAGTGCCAAACAACCAGGAGGTGACAAGCTGTCATTAGAAATATCTTTAATAACAGTTGTAATTTTTTTGCCAGGTATTATTTAATATTTTTCATTAATATTTTAAAACTCTTATAACAATCTAGTTTTGTGCACCTCTTTTATTGTTCATATTTAAGTATTAAAAACATGAAATAATAAACTACCTTTTGGTATATAATTTCTTTATACTTAAAACAGTCATTAGGGCAGAGGACTGGTTGTTAAATTATTTGAATCCCACCTCAGTGTGCGACCATTTGTGGTTTTTATACCTTGCTGAGGGTCTGAATCTAGTAGGAGCTTTTATTTATTTTTAAATTTTTAAAATTTTTAAATTTTTTAGTGAGAGGAAGGGATACAGACACAGAATCCTGCATGCACCCTAATGGGGATCCACCCAGCAAGCTCACTAAGGGGGCGATGCTGTGCCCATTTGGGGCCACTGCTCCACTGCAACTGATGCCATTTTTTAGCACGTGAGGTGGAGGCCATGGAGCCATCCTCAGCACCTGGGGTCAAACTGCTCTAGTTGAGCCATGGCTGCAGGAGAGGAGGAGAAGAAAAAGAGAGAGAAGTGAGAGGGGGAGGGGTGAAGCAGATGTGTCCGTCTCCTGTGTGCCCTGACCGGGAATCGAACCCAGGACATCCACATGCTGGGCTGACACTCTACCGCTGAGCCAACCAACCAGGGCCCTCCTAGGATCTGTTAAGATACAGATTCCTGGGTCCCAGCCAGACTGACTGAATTGGACATTCTAGGATTGAGTCCCCCAAATCTGTATTTTGGAACAAAGCTTCCTAGGTGATTTTGATACAGCTATTCAACCCAGTGCAGGGCTAGACTCTCCCAAAGACCACTTCCCATTAAAATGTCTATTATTTCATATACTTTCACCAAGGTATGAACTGGGATGGGGAAGAGAAAGTGCAGGGGTGAGGCTCATATGCACAATTTGTCTCTGTAGCAAACAGATGGGGCTATGATACTGTGCTCTTTCTGACCCAGCTAAGCAGCCACCATTTACTGCACAAGGCAGCTTGTCAGGGACCTTACACAGTGAGGCACTGTTGTTGTCATGTTAAGGTTTCAATGCTCCCTAGTCCCTGATGGACAGGACTCAAGAAGAGGAAGAGCGATTTTGCCTGGTCTTAGCCATGCCCTGAGGCTGAACAAGTCTGGCCCAGGCCTCCTGTCTTGTCCTTGGTGCTCAGTCTGACCTGGATGCCCTGTCAGGTCCCTCAAGCTGCCCTTCTCTCATTGCTGTGCCAGTAAAAGCACTTCAGGACAAGTGATAGTCATGCTAATACCAACTCAAATCAGAAGACAGTGAACCCTAAGCAGGTGCTGTGAATGGATGGGAAGGGGCTGTCTTATCTCTTAAAAAGCCTGATTAAAGGGGCACTGCCTGGCTTGGTCAATGGATAAGGAACAGCCACAACCCACGCTGTACCAAGATAAGAATCAGAACGTGTGGAGAAGAGAAGGGCTCTTGTTGGAGATGAATGGAAATGCCCCTCCCCTCTTCCATCCCAGAGGAAATGAGCTTATCATTCCCACTAACAAATACAGGGTAGAATTTCAGAGGCAGCGCCATGAAACCACTTGCAGGCCAGTCTGACATTTCTACAAACACTTATTCCATGTGTTAGGCACCCAGAGGCTGATCTATGCTAGATCCTTAAGGGGAAGGTTTATTGATAAAATAATATTATTGAAAACAACATCAATTACAGCAGCCGATGTTTATTGAGTATTTACTCCCTGCCAGGTGCAGTGATAAACACTTCATATTAAATGTGTCATTTAGCCTGACCTGTGCTGGCGCAGTGGATAAAGTGTCGACCTGGGAACATTGAGGTCGCCAGTTCAAAGCCCTACACTGGTCTGGTCAAGGCACATATGGGAGTTGATGCTTCCAGCTCCACCCCCCTTTCTCTCTTTGTCTCTCTCTCTCTTCCTCTCTCTCTCTCTCTCTCTCTCACTCTGTGTCTCCTCTCTAAAATGAATAAAATAAAAGAAATTAAAAAAAAATGTGTCATTTAATCCTCATAGTAGCCTTGCAGGGGTGATAGTATCTCCATTTTATAGATGATAAAATGGAAGCTCAAAGAGGGTAAGCTATTTGCTCCCAGTCTCACAGCTTGAGAACAGTGGAGCCAAAAAGTGAGGTCAGGTCTGCTGAGTTAACTCCTAGGCAATCTGTCTTCCCCCAAAGAAATGGCAGCTCAGACAAAAGGAAACAGAGCAGAAGTGAAAGGAACCCCAGGGTGAGTTAGGAACAAAGACCTGTGGGCATTTACAAAATGCCCAAGGACCGAGAAAGAAAACAAGCATAAATCAGTTCACAATAAAGACGCAGCTAGGACAACATACACACTTCAAACAAAGAATGAGCCAGACAGTAGGATGTCCTGGTGTAATAAGGACAGAGCTATGCGGGACGGTTAGAGAACAGGGCAGCAGGAAGTGACATGAGGACACAGCAGAATAGGCAGGCAGGGCAAAAGCAACAGGAGCAGGGAGTGGTGAACTTGGATGAAGTGGCAAGGGGCTGGCTTTCTGAGGGTGGTTTATGTGGGCAAGAGGTCAGAGCTGGCAGGGCCCCGGGTGCATGGGACAGGAAGGGCAACACCCTTGCCTCCCAGGCTTGGTAAGTCCTATGTGTAGGCTGGCAGCTGATGGCACTTGTGTCTACAGGGCATCTGAGGTGATTCAGTGCAAGAATGAGGAGGTTGTGGGCTCACCCACTGGCCTACAACCATTCATTCATTCAACACTTATGTATTTTCATTGATCATATGCTAGGCACTGGGGCACAGAGGAATGAACGACATAATTCCTGCCCTCACGGAGCTCACAGACCGCTGAGGGAAATGGTGGACTATGGCATGTGGTAAAGGGCGGGGAACGGAGCACCAAGGAGGCAGTGCTCATGCTGCAGCAGACGGAAGGGACAGCCCAGAGCTGGGTCCTGACAGGTGAGCGAAAGTGTCCAGGCAGTCTAGGATGAGGAGCACCGCAAGGAAGGGACTGAGATGCCTGTTCAGGGTACTATAGGTGGTAGCTGTGTGTAGCAGAGAACAAGGACGCCAGGAAGAAGGGCAAGAGGCGTGGCCAGAGAGGCAGGAGGCAGTAGTTTACTGCATGCACATGTCCATGAGGAAAGCATGCAGAACATGGATGGGTGTTTGTTTGGAGGCAACGTTGAACTTGCTGGGACAAGCCTGGACGTGAGTAGGCTGCTGCAGTGGTCATAGGAGGGTAGTGATATCTGACCTGGGGACAGTGGCTACAGGGATAGAGAGGCTGAAGGAACCAAGACAGTTGGCACAGACCCACTGTGAGAAATGACATAGCTTTCTGTCTGGGGTGACTGGGAAGATGGGAAGGTGCATGGAAATACAGCAGGAAGGCAGGAAGTGCCTTGGACTGAAGTGTGTCCCTTCCAAATTCACATGCTGAAGCTCTGACCCCCAAAGTGATGTCACTGGAAGACATCCTCACTGGGAACCAATCACATGCTAACACTCTGACTCTGATTTTGAACTTCCACCTTGCAAAACTGTGAGAAATAAATTTCTGTTATTTAAGCTCTTAGTCTGTGATATTCTATATGGCAGCCAGAATGGACTCAGACAGAAGGGATAAATACATTTGGTTTGCAACCTATTGAGTTTGAGCTAGAGGCAAGTTGGGGTCACAAAAGACTGAGGCAGTCAGGAGCATGTAGGTGGTCCCTGAGTTGGGAACAGAGCAGCGTCAGCCTGTGAAATGACACTGTCAATTATAGGGGGAAGTGTGAAACTTGGGGCACATCTGCTAGGAAGGACAAGAGGAGGGAAAGGGGCCAGGGCATGAGGCTGAGTAAGAACACTTAAAGGTGCCAAGGTGTCCAATGTCTCTGACAACTAGGAACAAAAGCTATTTTGGGGATAAGGTGGGGTGTGGAAGCCAACTGGCCATTGCTGAGTCATGAGCGATTAAGGGAGGGTGATTTTTTTGTTTTGATTGTAAACAAATATTTGAATAAAGTTTTAGTTTACAAGAAGCCAGGAGAACTTTCTTTGTTCTTCCATGTCTTGGCCTGGCCTTCTGGAGCCTGGGAGTGCTGCAGTCCAGGGCTCATCCTCTGTCCAGTCTGCTGCCTCAAGCAACTTCCATCTGCCCACCGATGAGAGCAGACCCAACACCAGACACCACGCTGCTTCACAAACAGGGCCTTGTTCAGCCTTCTGAAGAACCATGTGAGGAGGCTTGCTCCAGCCCAGATAATGGGGGAACAAACTGGACCTTGGAGAAGTCAAGTTGCATGCCTTGAGTCACAATACTAACTAGTAAATGTGGTGGGGAATTTGAACCCATGTGTGTCAAATGCCACTATACTTTCCCATCCTCAAAGAACCTCTCCCATTCACGTTTTCCTTGAAATAGCCACCCTGCATTTACCCCACACACTCCCATATAAGCAGAATAGGACAGCTTCCAACATGCCACTCACAGGGCAGGTATTGAGGAATGACCTGCCAATCTGTTTACTGTTCCCCACACCTACACAGGTGGGTATTCCCCTCTGTTGGGTAGATAAAATATAATATGCTCACTTTGTTAAAGATGGCGCTGCCCACATGGAAGCCCATCACCCAGGTGATATTATTTGCCCTTATGCTTGGGATGGCTGTGAGGGAAAAGCTGTAATGTAAGCAGGCCGGGTCGTTATGGCCTAAGGCTTGGCTTTAAAAGTAAGCTTTTCCCCACACCCTTGACTGATTGGATGATGTGGGGTGGTGCACTCTCCTGAGGAATCCCATTATGCCTCAGATGGGGACTTTGTATCAGAGACTTCCTTGTCTGTAGATTGGATTAAGGGTTTGGATTTCTACACTATAAAGTGGGGCAGGCCAGTAGCTTGCTCTCGCTTGGTTCCTGGAGTTAGTATAGAGAGGAGAGCAGATTAAGGCCACATGGAGGCCAGGAGAAGCAGCCAAGATGGCAGAGTGCTGAGGGAGAAGCCAGTTTGTTAAGAGTTTGTGCAGGAGGAGATGGGAAACAGTGGTGAATAAGTCTGGTGAGCTAGAAACCTTTGATTCTAGGAAACTCGGATAAGTCAGTAGCTTTGTGAGCACTGAATGTGTGGGTTTTGGAGCCCAGTGTGTGTTTTTGCTTACCCGCCGGGTGCAAGCTAGAATTAAAGCTGATAGCTCACCAGTTTTTGGCTCCATTGTTTTATTACTGACTGTTCGAATCTAATGTGGACCTGCAAGGGTCAGGCAGCTGTGATACTGACCCCGGCTACTGGCTTTACACCCTCCCATATTGATTCTGGGCTTGGTCATAAGACTTATTTTGGCCAGTGGGACAACAGCAAATGTGACACAGAGACATATGAAGTACTTGTACTTTAGGTTTGTTTGCTGATCTTTGGAACCCGTACACCTCAGGTGCAGAATCCCAGGCTGGCCCACTGTAGACTGTGACGAGCCGTTCCTGTCCAGGCCTCCCAGATCCACCCGCCTCCCAACCACCAGATGGTGAGTGGGGCCATCCTAGACTACCTGGCCCCAGCTTAGCTGTCCATACCACAGAACCACCCCAATGACCCACAGAACCATGGTAAATGATGGTTGCTGTTTTAACCTATCAAGTTTTGGGGTGTTTTGTTATGAAGCAAAAGCTGACTGATACAAGTCCTAAAAGAAGGCCCAACCAGCTTCTCCTTTAGTTCTACAGCAGTGGAAGCAAATTCTTGAATCTCTGTTATCCACAGACTCCTTCAGCAATGAAAGAACCACCCCAAGGATGTACTACCAGCCTCAGCCTGGAGGAGTCCTGTGTTCCTAGAGGGAGGGGACAAAAGACAATCTTCTGTGTACCTTTTCCCTAGGACACACAGTGAACCACCTCCTAGCCAGCAGGCAACCCCCAACAGGTTCCAGGTTATCTGAGGACAAGGTGACACAATAATGTACTTCTGCCATTTTGCCCCAGCCTGGTGTTTTTCCACTGATGAGCAAGGAAGAACATCTCTTTAGTGAGAGCGACTGTAAAGGCTTCAAGGCAGCACTTCATCCAAGGTGCTGGGGGAGCAAAGCCCAGCCATCAGCAGCTAGGAGCTCACTGTTTTGTTTCCAGAGAGGGATAAAAATGAATGAGTACCCAGGAAAGCTAACCTGATCAGTGGCACTTTGATAAGGTGACAAAATCACTCCCTCCTTCAGCCTAAAGCCACTCTCTGTGGTAAACTGTTTTGGGAAGGGAGCACTGCTTAATTAGAAACATTTCCAGGACAAAAGAAAATAGCACCTAGGACCCTGAACAGAAAGAATTTCTTGCTAAGAAGAAAGAACACAACAACAAAAAGATGCTAGATTGTCACTTTCCCCAAGAATAGTCATAAAGGGAGGAGGAGATAAGAATTAATTAGGACAGGAGCATCTACCCAAATGACACAGAGGATAATTATTTTTTGCTGCTTTTATAGACAAAGTGCCCCTTCCTGGTAGGGACAGATGCCTGACACCAACCACTATTTTGAAAAATGACGTTTACTCTTTGCTAGTTCTAATGAAGCTTGAAATGAAGATGGTTCTTTTTTTACTCCCTGTTTGTGAAGCCCAAGCCACCCATCAATAAAACCAGCATCTGGATTATTTATTTCTTACTGGCCAACCTATGGGGCATAAAATAATATTATGGAGCCAGCCTGTGATGCACTTTCTCCCAAGGGAGTGTGGGCATGCCTCTCTGGTACTGTGGCGCATGGCCCTGATGGACAGGCTGATGTCCAGCTTTGGGCAGGGAACGGCGTGTGGAGCTTCAGAGGCTGGATTCTTGTCACCCCCACCCCCACCCCCACCCTCATCATTTGCTAGCTGTGAGGTTTTGGGCAAGTTTCCTTACCTTTGAGAAAATTCAAGAAAACCAAACAGTTAGTGATTAACATAATCTTTTTATAAAATATTGTGGCAAAAATCACCTAACATCAGATCTACCCTCTTCGATTTTTAAGTATACAATACAGTATTGTTAACTATAGCATAATGCTATAAGCAGATCTCTAGAACTTCTTCATCCTGTGAGACGGAAACTGTCTCCACTGAAGAGCAGCTCCCCCTTTCTCTGCCCCCAGGTCCGGCCAGCACTGGCTGCCCATCTCTGCTGCTGCAAGTCTGACTACTTTAGACATCTGTGTAAGTGGAATCATATAGGACTGGTCTTTCTGTGGTACAGTCCACTTAGCATAATGTCCTCTAAGTACAAATGTATTATATTCTTATAACAACACAAGGTGTTCACTGTTGGAATAGTAAATAGTTACATATATTAACTCAATTGATCCTCACAAAAATCCCGTCAACTAGAACATCATTATTATCTATTATTTAGGCCCAGGGAGGTAAAGGGCTGTGCTCAAGCTCACCGGGTGTGAAAAGAACAAACATACATTGTCTCTATACAGTTAAAAATTTTTATTTTAGTAAGTAGGTTTAGAGAGATACTGATGTCACAGAGGCTGACAGTGGAAGACGAGCAGCAGGGAGAACATGCAAAGGACGGCATCTGAGGGTGTCATCTTCCCGCAGTTGGATGCGGTCCTCATGGCAGAAAGGGAAGGCCCTGGAGCCAGGGACCCAGGTCCTGTTCTGGCTCTACCCCTGCTCCAGGCACCCAGGAAACAAAATGAACACAACCAACAAGACTCCTGGCTCATGGAGATGACATTATAGTGGAGGAGACAGAGAAAAAACAGTAAGTACTTCTAATAACAGGTAGTATGTAGAAGGGGAAAACACTTGTAGACAGATAGGAGATTGGGAAAACTAAGTGGGAAAGCTAGTTGGAATTTAAAACATTTTACCTCTGAGAAGGTGATATTTGAGCAAAGACTAGAAAAAGGTGAGGGAAAAGTCTCAATCTGAGATAGGAGGATGTCTGGGCCTTGCTGCAGGTGGAATGAAGCGCTGGTGCAGAGGCTGAAGGAGGGACAAGCTCAGGTATACAAGGAAGAGCAGGAAGCCAGTATGGCTGGAGAGGAGCAAACAAGCATCCGAGTGTAAGAAGATAAAGCCAGGAACGGCCGGGTGGATGGAAGGCAGCATGAGGAGGCCAGTGTGACTCTGAGTGACATGGGAAGCTACTGCAGAGTTCTCCACAGGCCTAGAAAGGCTCAAGGCTGGAGGCACCCATATCAGATGAGTGGAGAGGGGAAGGGAAGGGAAAAGGCAGGAGAGCTGGCTGAAGATCACATAGAGAGGCTGAATGCAAGCCCTCCCTCACTGGTGCACTCTGACCTCCCTCCTTCTGCACCCAGCAGCACCGAGGCAATGAGAGCCGTATTCTTGGGAGAAACTGCTCCAGACTGGCTCCTGTCAGGGCAGATTAAGGTGCTGGATGAGAACAAGGAATGAAGTGCAAGTTTGCGTTCTGTACAGATCCCAGGAAGAGAAGCAGCATGGTCCCCATGTCTTTCAGGGAGGGGGTATGAAACCCCAGTTGATAAAAACCACCAGACATTTGAGGAAAGCCTCCCAAAATAAAAAAGAGAGAACAAAATCAGGAGGAAAGGGACTCAAAAGAAACAGTCAATTGAGGAAGAATAAAAAAAACCTAAGAGAGAAAGAGAAAACCCAAGCCCTATAATTAATATCATAGTGATATAAGATACTATATTTAGAAAACAAGGTGCTTTGAACAGGAATCAGAACAGGAAGAAGTCCTAATAATTAAAAATATATCAACTGAAATTTAAAAATTCTTTGGAAAATATTGGAGAACAGAGTAAAGGAAATAGCACAGGAAGTCAAACAGACTCAAAAAAGGAGAGGGAGTAAGGAGAAAAGGGAAAGGACTTAGAGGCCAGTCCAGATGGGCCAACTTTAACTAACATGGAGTTCCACAAAGAAAGAACAGGAGAAGCGATCAAAGGAATGATACTAACCATGAACACATTCCAGAATCAAAGAAAGGCATCTTCAGATGGAAAACTTCCAATGAATGGCCAATTCAAGGAATGGATCAAGAAGAAAGCAGGGGGGTGGGGGGGTGGGGTTGGGGGAGAGAGAGAGGGAGGGAGGGAAGGAATTATCCAATACATGTCATTCTGAAGGATCAAGAGGAAATCTCATAAACTTCCAGAGAGAAAACAGGTCATTGCATTAGACTTTTCATAAGCAATATCAGAAACTCGAAGGCAGTGGAGTGCTACCTTCAAAATTTGGAAGGGAAATTACTTTCAACTGAAAATTCTATGTCCAACTAATCATCGTTCAGGTTGAGGAAGGACAAAGAAATTTCCAGACCTATGTGGCCTCAGAAAGTTTGCTTCCCATGCACTCTTTCTCAGGAGCTGCTGGAGATTGTGTTCTCCCCTAAATAAAGGGTGAAATATACAAGAGGAACACCTAGGATCCGAGAAAAACAGGGCTATAAGACACAGAGGCACAGGGAAGGGAAGTCCTCAGATGATGCCTAAGAGTGACAAGTCTGGGTTGAAGCAGGAAGATCGAGAATTCAGGAGGTACAGGGTAGGTCTGAACTGACATTATATGAGGCTTGTGAGCATTTGGCAAATGATACTGGGAGGCATTTGGGAGACTTTCAGGGGGCATTTGGTAACAATGTGCAACAGGTATGCAGTAAACTAAGCAATCTTTTAAAGACAACTCTAAGAAAAACAAACTCTTGTATAAGAAAGGAAGTATATAATTCCAGTACAGTAGTTGGTACTCCAGTGAGTAATAGTTAAATCATCATTGTACTGTGAACACTGACCACAGATTTCGTGCACTTGATGTATAACTCTACTGGGGAGGGGAAGTGAGGGTGGGTGGGGCTGGGGGGGCAGACTTCTCTAAGAGGAAGCCAGTAGGCAATGTTTCAAACCTATAAGCTAGGAACTGCAGCATAAGCATCTAATTTGTGGGGATCAATACCAGAAGAAATAGCTGAAAATTTTTAAAGACTTGGCTCTGGGGAGTGGGTCGGGGGCTGCGGGGGCACTGCTGCTTTTAAAGACTGTTTTTACAAACTTGGGTGAAATATCACTTCATTTAAGAAACAATACATTACCTTGAAATTTTTATATAAAAAAGCTTTTAACAAGGAAAATGAAGCAACAAAGCAACTCAAAATGAGGGAGATTAAGGTGGAGAAGGACAAAGAGGAAATATTACAAACTTCTCAGTGTGAAATCGTTCAGATTTAAAACCCATAAATGTGATTTTCCTGCTGCCGAAAATGTCCAAGCACAGCTCCTGCAATGCTGGGCTTCTTTCCCTGCACTTGGTTGGAGCATGGGCATTCCCCACCCCCAAGGGAGGGCTTCTGCCACTGGGAAATCTCCCAAAATCACCGTCACCCTACCACATCTGCTCTCAGCAAGTGAGGGCCTCCGACTGGGAAATACGTCTGCTGAGACGTGCTTCCAGCTGTAAGCTGGAACATTCAAGAATGTCTGCTTCTTCGACAGGAACTCTAGGAAACTGGCAGGGTGTGGGGAACAGGGTGATGCAGCTGATGACAGGCATGACAGTGGCCTCAGAGTTTAGAAAACAATCAGAGAAGAACGGGCATGGTTGCTTATCAGTGTTTTACCTTAGCTCACAGAGTGCATGGTGAAAGTCAATCAATCAACAAGGGGAAGCTGAGTAAAGAGGGTGCAAATGACATTTTAGTCAACTCAGAGCTTGTCCTCCTTAGGGCTGTAGAAATGAAAAGTCAATATTTTGCCTGACCAGGCAGTGGAACAGTACATAAAGCATCAGACTGGGATGCAGAAGACCCAGGTTTGAGACCCTGACGTTGCCAGCTTGAGCGCGGGCCCATCTGGCTTGAGCAAAAGCTCGCCAGCTTGGACCCAAGGTCACTGGCTCCAGCAAGGGGTTACTCAGTCTGCTGAAGGCCCGCACATGTGAGAAAGCAATCAATGAACAACTAAGGTGTTACAACAAAAAACTGATGATTGATGCTTCTCATCTCTCTCCGTTCCTGTCTGTCTGTCCCTATCTATCCCTCTCTCTGACACTCTCTCTGTCCCTGTAAAAAAAAAAAAAAAAAAGTCAACATTTCCCCAATGGACTAGGAAAGTATTCAATTATACTGGTGTTTACTCTTATTTATAGGGCTCGGCGTTGGGGTGTGGTATTTATTTTTACTATTTCTCTGATGTACTAACAGACCCTAACGAGAGTAGAAAGTAAATGAATATTTGATGGGAAACAGAAATGACAATGTGCACCCTTTACCTCTTGTTGATATAGAAGGCAATTTTTGTAAGACTGAAACAATACAACTTGAAGATTACTGTATACAAACCAAATGGAAATGGAAGCCAACCACTCTGTGCGCAGAAGAAAATAAAACACTGTTGGTTGGTGGTTTCTTCTAATTACACTAAAGTAAATGCTTGGAGGTTATATGTACTGAAGTTGATAACTGTACTGAGGTTATGTAAGAGAACAGTCCTCTCCTTAGACACACTAAAGAAATTGTACCATAAAGAATGTAACTTGTCCTCAAAGGTTCAGAAAAATATAATGTGTAACTATTAAAAATATATATAGTTATGGATCTCTACGTATATATGTATGTATCCATCCATCCATCCATCTATCCATCCATCCATCCATCCACCCATCCCCAGTAGGCTCTGGGGAAGCGGCTGAACTGGGAGATTGCTAGGTTCCTTCCAATTGTGTTTCTCTTATAACTCCATAAAAGATTGGTTATATTACTGAGACAGGTGAGTCATCAAAGTGAAAATACAGAACTCATTTGATAGGCAGAAAAGTAAAGTGGTTACAAGCATGGGTTCTGGAGACAGAGGGAGCAGGGTTCCAATGGTGCCTCCACCATGATCACAGGCAAGTTATTTAAGCTCTCTCACTTCAGTTCCCTCATCTGCAGAATGGAAATGAAAACAGTGAGGACTGAATGAAATTGTGCACGTGCAGGTGGCCTAAAGGAAGACAGCGTTCAGCAGAATGACCGTGATTACTGTTTGTTCTTATAGCACTTACATTAACTGGTATTTGGAACACTTTATTTTCCCCTTGCATAATGAATCCTCTACTTTGCTTGATGCCAGAGATGCAGTTTTGCTATACTGTGACATTGCACATACTCAGGATGGGTTAGCCTTCCAGTGGCCTTCTGCACAGTATAGAGATTTGCCTCTGGCAGCCCCGCAATCCTCTGAGTCTTTATGACATCAAGATGACCTCTTCACAAGGCTGTGGTGCAATCTAAAAAACATGTACCATTATAATTTCCTTACCAAAACTCACTAATAATAGTAAAAAGAAGAGTCAGGAGCTGAATGATTCTAAGTCTTGCTTTCCTCATCTGTGAAGTGGTAATAAAAATACTGTGATTTATCTGCTTTTCCTTTCAGAGTGGTTGTGAAAAGTAAAATGGGCTGACATATCTGAGGGTATGTTTGAAGGTGTCAAGCATAAACCATGCAAACCCATGTGTTATCTCATGTCCCTGGCCAACTGCTCTTTATCATCCAGAAATCCTTCTACTGGTCATAGATGTAATGGGGTGAAGGTGGGCAGATGAAGTAGTACAAGTCTCCCATCTTTACTTAAGGAGATAAAGGAAACCAAAAGGCACCCCCAAGCCCAAATCCAGCAGCTAATGAATCACTAGCATCCTCTCCATTCACAGAATGACCTTCAAGAAAAGGCCTCCACATGTTTGCTAATAACTGAAAATTTTCCCAAGAAATGGTGCACCAGTCAGAGCTCCATGGAAACACCCAGAATTGCCAAGTTGCTTGGAATGCACTCTCAAATGCCAATGGCCAAAGATCACCAGGCATTTGAAGAAAGCCACCAACACAAAAGAGACTGAGACAGTTGCCAAGAATAGAGAAATGTGAAAGCCACATAACAAGCAGAAGACTTTGGAAAAACAGTATTAATATCCGCAGAGAGCTGAACCAAAGCAGAGCACAGTGGTGCGGGAACAGGTGCAGAACATTAACAGCTCTTGGAAATTAAAAATATGACAGATTGCCTGATCAGTGGTGGCACAGTGGATAGAGCATCTACCTGGAATGCTGAGGTCCCAGGTTCAAAGTCCCGAGGTTGCTGCCTTGAGTGTGGGTTTATGGAGCTTGAGTGCATGGTTGCTGGCTTGAGCGTGGGATCATCGACATGATCCCATGGTCACTGGCTTGAAGCCCAAGGTCGCTGGCTTGAGCCCAAGGTTGCTGCTGGCTTGAGCAAGAAGTCACTGGCTTGGCTTGAGACTCCCAGTCAAGGCACATATGAGAAGCAATCAATGAACAAATAAAGTGAAGCAACTATAAGTTGATGCTTCTTACTCTTTCTCCTCCTCCTCTCTCTATCTCTCCCTTCCAGTCTCTCTCTCTGTTTCTCTCTCAAAATAAATTTTTAAAAGGTTTAAAATAAGATGATGGATGATATAAACATTTTAATGGAAGATTTGCAAGACAAAAGATAGTAAACTCTCCAAAAAAGATGTTACAAAAGGCAAAGAGACAGAATGTAGAAATGGACAGTCTTAGAACTCAGAAGGTCCAATATCTGACAACACATAGGAATTTCAGAAAGAGAGAACAAAGTAAATGGGAAGAAGGAAATGATTAAAAAACAAAACTCACCACATGTCCAGTTTAAAAGGACCCACCTGAGGAGTGTCCAAGTCAAAGAAAAAGACCTCCATGGTGCATTATCAGACATTTTAGATCCACAGTGAAAAGAGAAGATCTTAACCCTTTGAGTAGTGAGTTTTTCTTTCAGAAAATGAAATTAGTTACAGTTACAGTTTTATTAACTTAAAATCATGTTTGTTTGATAAGCAATTTATAGAAACAAGAATAACATACATTTGCCTTTTTTAATGTTGCATTACACATTTTTAAAATAAATCAATCATGATGGTCAGGAAGCACAAGGACGAACATGAACGTTTATACTACTCAAAGGGTTAAAAGCTTTCCAGGAATAAACGAGGTCACACCCACTAGACTGGAATCTAATATTAAGAGTGACATTACAACCAGAAGACAACACAAAATTGCTCTTAAAATTCTGAGGGAAATTTGAAATATTTTATAGCCACTAAATTTTAATCAAGCATGAGGACAGATTGAAGATATTTTCATATTTCAAGGACTCAAAACACTTATCTTCTATGTGGTATGCAGTTGGAAGATTTATTCTAGTAAAACAGGGACTAAGTCAAGCAGGAGGAATAAGCCAGCACCAAATGGCATCATCAGGACCAGGGGCAGGGGTCTCAGAGGGCGGCAGCGCCACAGGCTTGATGTCTAACTAGGCTCCAGAAAATATAGGGAACTTAATGGGTTATCTGATATGTCTGACCAGCTAGAGAAAAAAGTACTAATGGAACATGTACAATCTAATAGGCGAAATGAAGAATCCTTATACAGAGAAGAATATAAGTAAAAATAATTTTAAGACAAGCAAAAATTTATATATGAGAGGAAGTATAAACACCAATATTTAATACTGATAAATGAAAATACAGTCAATACACACATTACACATGTTTAAAGAAACAGGGAAGTAACCAATGGTCCTGGGTTTGTAGTGAATGACACAGGCGGTCCTCCCTTTCCAAACCCAGCTCTCCATCCTCTGCAAGTAAGGACATCTGAATACCTTTTTTTAAATATTTGTCCCTCACTCTCTGGGTTTGCATCTGAAACCCAGAAACCAAATAAATTTGGATCATGTGGTGCCCCTCACTTTCTGAACTTGGTATCTGATTCGAGAACTAAATAGATTTAGATATTTATATTTACATAAACTTAATGTAAGTGCAGACCCTTATCTTAGGAACTCTGGCATAGCCATAGGGAAGGGATGGGGGAAGGAAGTGGGGTAGGGGTGCAAGAGGCCAAGCCCCACTCTGCCGCAATTGAAAGTTTACTGGTAATTTCTGAAATATCCAGAACTCAGATGAACATGTTTCATAGAGATCCAGAGTAAAACCAAAAGAAATGGCTAAAAGAATGAAGAATGATAGCCTCTAAGGGGCAGGACCAGGAGTGGGTAGAGACGGGGCAGAGGACTGCTGCTTGGTTAAGTTTAAGTGTTATTTGGGGTTTACATAAAGTTCATGTGCTACTTTAAAAGAAAAAAAAAAAGTAAAATATTTAGTAAGAACACTAGCCTGGCAGCCTGAATTCCGGCTCAATGTCTGTCACCAGCCAACTTGGTACCATGGACATGACACTCTGATGTCCAGGCCTCGGCTGCTTCACCTGTAAAACAGGAGCTGCAGACCTTCCCAATGCTACAATGTGCAAGTTTAGGTTGTCTTCCAATGTTGGTGATGCCATTCACGCTGAAAGTCCTGGGCTGTAACTAATATTAGTCAGCACTGGTGTTAAGAAAACAATACTTTACTACATTTAAATATACACATATATGTATTCCATACACAGATGCTTTTTTTTTTTTTTACAGGGACAGAGAGAGAGTCAGAGAGAGGGATAGATAGGAACAGACAGACAGGAACGAAGAGAGATGAGAAGCATCAATCATCAGTTTTTCGTTGCAACACCTTTGTTGTTCATTGCTTGCTTTCTCATATGTGCTTTGACCGCAGGCCAAAGCAACCCCTTGCTCGAGCCAGCAATATTGGGTCCAAGCTTGTGAGCTTTTTGCTCAAGCCAGATGAGCCCATATTCAAGCTGATGACCTTGGGGTCTTGAACCTGGGTCCTCCACATCCCAGTCCGACACTCTATCCACTGTGCTACCACCTGGTCAGGCCACAGATGCTTTTGAGAAGAACTTGCAATAAGAAGCTTGTGGCTTGCCAGAAAAACAGAAATGGTAAACCACGGTTATTTTAGAGAGGACGGCAACAAGGAAAAAACTTGGGAAGGTCAAAAAGGAAAACTCAACCTGACCACTAAGAAAAAATAAAGCTACAATAATCAAACCGAGGAGGGTTAGACCCAAGCAAGGTCTAAGTTAGAAGTAGGGTAGTGAAGGAACAGGACCTGCCCAGAGCACTGACATGTGCAGGAAAGTGTAAGGGGTAAATAAATGATTTTGGCATAAGCATAAGATTGAAGATAAAAATATGAGAAAGACAGAAGGTATAATATTTTACCAAGAGATTAAAAATACTTTTCCTTTGGGGACAGGGAAGTAAGATGAGTCACCAAAGTAAGGACTGATAGGGTCTGACACATAGGACAAAGGTTTGAAAAAGAGGAGAGACATCAAGGACCACCTGAGCCAAGGGTGTCCAACAGCATCTTGGAGGGAGGCAGTCTTAGACTCTACTCCAACTATGTCTGATGCATGCAGAATGGAAAGCAATACTGAAAAGGAAAGGTGGGACTCTGTATTTCCTGGCATAAACAAGCCCTTGTGATCAAGAGGACAGAAAACAATCCAGGATTCATAGAGGCATCTATATTTGTTTAAACTGACTTCTTTTGTTGGATTCTGAATCTCTTTCCAAAATAAACAGCATAGTTTCTTCTTGTTCAGGCAGTAAAGTTCATTTTTATATCATTCATTAAACATTTAAATCAGGCAGTAAAGTTCATTTTTATATCATTCATTAAACATTTAAACCATTCAATAAAAATAACCATTTATTGAGGTATAATAAACCATTCATATAAAAAGCTGTGGTACATATACACAATGGAATACTATGCGCTGTGAGGAAGAAGGAAATCTTACCTTTTGCGACAACATGGATGGACCTGGAAACTATTATGTTAAGTGAAACAAGCCAGGCAGAGAAAGAAAAATATCATATGACCTCACTCATTTGAGGAATCCAATGAACAATGTAAACTGAGCAATGGAACAGAGGCAGAGGCAGGATCAAAGGGACCAAAGGGAAAGTGGTCAGAGGGAAAGTGGAACAGAAGATGGGATCAGAGAAGGGAAAGAGATTAGTGAAATTATATACACATAACACAGCATTATAGGGAGCAGGACAGCAAATCCTGAAGGGAAGGGAGGGAGCATGGGAAGGCCAAGAGGAAATAAGGGGGTAGGGGGATATATATTTGGTGGATTACTTGAATCTATGTAAACACAAATTAAAATAAATAAATAAACCATTCATACTTAAGGACATAGTATTATTTTTTCATCTGTTTGGGGTAATAATAGCTAATGTTTGAGCACTTCCATTCCAGTGACCATTATTCTTAAGAGTTTCACATAAAACACCTTGTTCTACTTTTCCAACAACTTTATAGAGTAGCCTGTAGATTCACAGCATCTTATCTAAAACCCTTGGGCTAACTGGGTTTCCCAAATCAGAATCTATCAGATTTCAGCAAGGTAATATGGTACACATTGCTACACATCACACCCAAGCAGAGTCTAGAACTGCATCCTATAATAAAAAACCAGTAATATTTCTGCAGTCAAATAGGACAAAACACACTAATTTGGATAAAGAATATAACAAATAGACACATATCAGTTCTGAACAGATTTTGGTGCCATATGAGTATACCTCAAACTTAAGAAAAAACTTTCAGTTTTCAGAGTATTTGGGTTTCAGAGATGCAGACCCCTAATAAGAAACCAGACTTATTATCCCTATTTAATAGATGAGGAAACTGGAGCACAAGAAAATTATGCAACTTTTCCAAGATCACACAGCTAGTAAGTACTGGGGTCAGGAGCTGTCCTAGGCAGACTAGCCTTAAACCTAAGTATACTGCCATATTGCTTCCTTGTGTTTGGCTACAGTTCAGGTTTGGGGTTGGTAGAGGGCATAAATTACATTTTCATCATCTAAGTAGTCAGGAACCTGGTATCCAGATCCAAGGAGAGCCCTACTCATATATAAGGTAGCCAGATGACATTGATGCTGCCTATCATGGAGAACAGGGAGGATGACTTGTTAGGAAACCAAGGCTTGGATATATATACATAGCTGACAATGAACCAGAAAGACCCTGGACACAAAGAGCACCTTGGAGAGGGCTGCGCTTGCTCTGAATTCCATGGAGAGGTTGGGATGAGAAGAATACAGAAAAGTACCAGGTGCAACCAGGTAAACCAGTTTCAGTAATCTTTGAGACAGATGCACATGAACATGAGAACTGAGAGGACAGTGAAGAGAAGTAACAAGAAGAGCTGTTTAACAAGCACATATTATATCCAAATGCTAAGTATTGTATATGCAATGTCACATTTTATCCATTCAAAGATCTTCTGAGGGAGGGACCGTTATTACTCCCATTTTGCACAGGAGGCAGCCAAGGCCACATTTACACAGTTCACAGTTCATCAGAGACAGAGCCCAAAGAAAGGAGGAAGCTGACAGGAGGGAAAGCACAAGGTTTAGAAGCTAGAACACTTCCCAAGAGAGACAGAGGCGGTGAACATCACGGATTTCCACAGCAGAAACACCTGGACTCGGATGGCGAGGGTATCATGGCTTACGCAATGAGTGCTGTTTTCTATGAAGATACCTTCAAATTATGTCTTCGAGCGATAATGCCTTTGGCAGAGAAAATGAAAAGAGAATTTAAATACTAGGTAAGAAGTCTTATTTGCTTTTTCACAAGAGAAGATGAGCAAATATGTAGCTTCTGATCTCCAACTTGGAGAAGACCATCACGACCTCTGACAGGCTCAGTCCTCAAATAGCAAAGTGAAAATACAGCCACTTCCCACAGAGCCAAAGCTCCTATGGGCCAATGTGGAGGAGAAAAGAGATATAATCACACAATTTTATGATAATTTAATTAACAGCGACAAAACACCCGCAAATACAAACTCACTGAGACCATCCACAGTATTGCCAGCTTTCGCGTCTACAAAGCTGACCAGACCACACTTAGTGAGAATGACCGAAATGCATTTCCCAGTAAGGTTATTTCCACTAGAGGAGAGAGCAGTGAAGCTTCCTTTCTGAACAACCGGGCCAAAGACAGAATATTGTTTACATTCCAAGCAAAAGCACAAGTACTTAACAACTGATGTTACAATGATGTTACAATGACCTTAAAAGGACCTTTGCTGGAAAGAAGAAATTAAAAAGAAAATACCTAGTTATTGCAAACTACTGCCTAAAGTTGGGGTAGAGTAAGGTTTTCTAAAACATTTCCCATGTGAAGGCAGTGCCAGGGGTTCTAAGTAGGAGGCCACAAGAAGAGTCCCTGTCACCAAAACTCTGAATGCCTCACTCAGAGCTGGCAGCTCCGACCCCACTTTACTGATGAGGACAATGAGGCTCTGGGAGGTTGAGTCACTTGTTTCAGGTCATGCCAAGTATAGGAGGTGGAGCCAGAAATGACCTGGGAGTCTTTCCCCACAACCTGGCAAAAGGGGCCAGAGGGTTTGCCATATAGGTTCTTCAGCCCTCCTCACCCCACCCCTCAACCCCAGCCGGGGTTCCACTTTACCTGTTGTACTGATCAAACATTTCCTCAAAATATTTTCGGAAAATGGTTCTATTCTACAAGTCTCATCAACAACAAAGACAGCAACTTTGAAAACCACAACCCTGCAATCTGTGACTGGGAGAGTTTTCTGATCCCCACCCCACCCCCACTGGAAGTATGGGGTGCAGCCAGTGTGATGGTAGGAGAGGATAAGATGCTGCTGTGTGGGAAGTGTTATACATACCCAATGCGTGATTTGACAATAGAAGATATCATCTGACTCATACAGCAGCCTCCATCAAAACAGTACATCAAAAGTAAACAATGTGGGAAGGCAAATTCCTGTATTCTTACAGAGCCTGCGTTGGGAGCATTCCCATCCCAGGGCTCCTAACCAGTAAATCAACAAATTCATCCCTTCTCTAAGAGACAGCAAGAACAAACATTCCTGCCTTCATACAGGGAAAAGAATTAGGGCAGGTGCCATGCCAGACATGTTCAGTGCCCTGGAGTCAGAAGGGAACTGTATGTCCTGTGACCCCCACTTGCAAGTAGCATTTTATCAGAGAGACTCCTGCAGAGCAGTGAACATTGTAAAGGTCAAGGTTCATGGAGGTGTCCGATAGAGACTTTACAGACATCTTCAAGTCCAGCGCTTCTCAATCCAGGTCTCTAGTGTGATGGCGTGTCACTATCCTGTGCTTAAGACCCCTGCCTTTATTCAAGTTAGAAACCAGAGGAACTGGTTCATAAAAGGAACTAAGACCCTTGCCCTTAAGTTAGAAACTAGAAGGACTGGTTCATAAGAGAAACTAAGGCTTAACAGCTATAGCCACAACCGAACAAGAAAAGTTTTAGCAGAATTGTGCAAGGTTGAGGTTCACTCCTGCCAATAAAGCAGGATGCAATTCTCAGACTTCAGTTTTTTGCAGGAACTGTGAGAAACTGGTTTTATATTTTTGGAATCTTATATCCTTGCAAAATGTTGTACAAACATGCTGAACTGTTACTTTGTGGTTTTTGTCTTTAAATACTCCCCTCCCCATGGCTCTGGGCCACCCCTCTCTGCTTCTCTGTGTAGATTGCAGATGGACAGGCCACTGGCCAGTGAATAAAGGCTCTAAATTTTCTTCAATTTGGGCTCTGCCTCAGTTTCTCACGAGTTGCACCGCAACACATAGGAGCCCTTGCTGCCTCAGAAGCACCTCAGGGCTCACCCAAGGGCCATCTCCTTCAACCTTAATAGTTTCTCTTTGTGTTTTATTCAGAGTAACCTAAGTAAAGCTTGGCTAAGAAATGAGATGTTTCAGTCCACCTTTACTGTACCACAGAGGAGGCTGTCCACTGTGACAAAGCTGGTTAGCAGACAAGCTCCAGCCACCTCCTCAAGGCCTGCCCCTTCTGCCACCCTAGTTGCTGGGAGTCTGCTTCAAAATGAATGAGTAAATCACAATGCTGCATAATCCCATCATTGTGGTGAGAAGAACTGAAGGTACATCAAGCCCCTTCAGGGGGCTTCTACACTGCTCTGGGACAGTCATGAGGGATTTAAAATGCCTAGAAAGCAATCGGTGGTAGCATGACCCATCCAAATTCCTAATATCCAACTCTGTAGGCTGAGCTGGGCAAAAGTTGGACAAATTATTACATAAGGAACATCTGCTGACATCCATTATTAAAAGGCTGTGGACCAGGAAGTATAAAAAATGCTTGGGAGACTTCTGGTTAAACATGAAGGATTGACCACCAGGTTCATCTCAACTCTCTCCCAAAGCTCCACTAAAATGACAGTGAACAATTTAAAAAAGGCATGAATTACAAGAACAATGTGAATAAGAAAGGAGGTAAGAGCAGACTCAACAAGACAACAAAATTTTGGATGCTACTGGGCAGCATTGGACAAATGGGGAAGGACTTGGTAACCCTCAGCCAGGGGGTGAGGTATAGTGAAAGGCTGACCAGGCTGATGTGAGCCCCGAAGGCCTAGGATTCAGGCACAGACCACCCTTAAAAACAGGAGTATGGGCCAGCTAAACACAGGATGCCGGCTAGAATATCTATATAACCTTACTCCCTCACATCCTTTGCCTCACCCCAGAAAAATAATTTTAAGAAAGGACATGGAATACAATGGGTGATTCAGCTGTGAGTGACACATGGTCAGAATGATTTAAGCCCCCAGTACCTATTTAGTGAAAAACTGCCTTGTAACTATATTGGGAAGATGGATGGAGAAGTGTGTGTGGAAGACCTACGTATTAAAGAAATAAAGCTTCAACTTTCATGGGAGAAAGTTATTAGGTAATATAAAATGTAAAAAAAAAAAAAAAAAAAATCTAGAAATGGAAGGAAAAGCCAGTTATCCTAAATTATAGAAATAAACATCAGAAAAAAAGTGAACGTATTTTGAAAGTATTTGCATCTGGGAGTAGAAATTAACAAAAGGGAGGGAATTGCTGACTTTCTTTTAAGACTTTTAGTATGGTTTGATCTTTTAAAACTGTGTACATGTACAATTTTGATAAAAATAAAAATTTGTTATGCTAGGGCAAAGACTTGCTAACTAAAGGAAGAATTTTTACTGACAACACAAACTGGGTGTTTTGCCCTCCACCCACCTGCAATAATCTCTTAACTGGTTCCCTGCCTCCAGGATCAACTGCCTGGCATATTTAGCACTTTTGCTAGCATCACCTTCAGGCAGGTCTCTGTCACACACCATTCAAGACATCGGTGTTAGAAGATGAAACCCACAGCCTGGGCCCACCTGCCAATCACAGCTTACTCTCGGGTTTTCCAGCCTGGTCCTCTGTCCCCTCCAGGCAGGTGTTCTCTGCTCAGTCAGACTGCTCCTGACGCTTTCCTGAGGGAACCTGTGGCCCCTCTGTAAGCAGATCTGATCTCCTTGTCAAGATCCTCCTTGGTCCTGGACAAAGGCTGTTCTGCATGGAGACTGCTCTTCTAGCCTCAGTACACTGCCTGCATTTCTCTTTTCTCATCACACAGGTCTCCCTAGTCTTGCTGACCTGTAAGACATCACCTTGTCTGATTTTTTTCAGGGTTCTTTCCATCACTTGGGATTATCTTGTTTACTTATTTATTGTCTGTCTCCCTCCTATACCTGTCTATTCACAGCTGTATTCTTAGAGCAGTGCCTGGGACATAGTAGGCACTCAATAAATATCTGGTGATGAGTGAATGAAAGGACTTTTTAAAATGTACCCTCTGGCATTTTAACAGTAACAAGCGCTCTTTCTCATGCAGCTCTACACAGAAATCTGCTCTCATTGCTTCACTTTCTTCTCCAAGTCACCCACGACCTCTGATCTGTCAAATCTACTAGTTTACTCACTAAAGTCAGATCAAGTGGTACCCCTGATTAAAACCCTCCAGTGGCTTCTCTCAAGACTAAAATAAAATCCTAATTCCTAACACAAACTACAAAGTTCCACAGGGCTTGGCTTCTGCCTCCCACTCTGACCAGCCCCCATCACACTCCACCTTCCCAGTTATGCAGTTATCCTCCCTCCCGGCCTCCAGACCTTTGTACCTCTGACTTCTCCACACTATTTACCTGGTTCTCTCCTCACATCACTCACAGCCCACTGCTCTCTGTCTCCTTGGTGCACTATCTTTGCTTTACTGACTCTTCCCTTAAAAGACTGTAAGTTACATAAGGGCAGGGAATTTTGCAGTTTTGCTAACCACTGGATCCCCTTTATGTACAGCACAGCCTAGCACACACTACACAATCAATAAATACATGTTCAATAAAAGAGTGAATAGATATACTCATCATATGTACCACTTGGAAAATAAATAATAATATAATGAAGAAAATAAAATCACCTCCAGAATCCTATTTCAGATACACACATACACACAAATAAGTATGGATGCTCAATAAGAAAAATAACAGCCTGACTAGGTGGTAACACGGTGGACAGAGTGTCAATCTTGGGACGCTGAGGACCCAGGTTCCAAACCCCAAGGTTGTAGGCTTGAGCACCGTGCCGGCTCACTGGCTTGAGCACAGGATCGTTAGCTAGAGTGTGGGATCATAGACATGACCCCATGGTTGCTGGCTTGAGCCCAAAGGTTGCTGGCTTGAAGCCTAAGGTCACTGGCTTGAGCAAGGGGTCACTGGCTCAGGTGGAGCCCCTCTGGCTAAGGCACATATGAGAAAGCAATCAATTAATTAAAGGGCTGAAACTATGAGTTGATGATTCTCATCTCTCTCCCTTCCTGTTGTCTGTCTGTCTCTCTTGCTAAACAAACAAACAAACAAAAATTTAACCTAATTGGTAATGTTCTATAGCTTACCAGGGATGTGAGTTTCATAAGAGTATGCATTTGTCAAAATTCAGTGAATGTACACTTAAGGTTTGTATATTTTGTTGCATGTGAACTTTCCCTCAAGTAAAAAAATACAAACAAATACTGAGCACTAGTTAATAACATGCATGCTGAAGTATCTACAGGAAAGTGATACCTGCAACTTACTTTAAAGTTAATAAAAAAAATAAGATGACTTACTGGATGGACAGAAGGTAGATAGATAGCTATCTACGTATCTTCTATCTATCTATCTATACATCTAACTTTCTATATGATAAAGTAAATATAATAAAATGCTATGGAAGAACTATCATAGCTGAAAGGGAATGATCACTGTAAAATTCTTTTAACAATGCTGTATGTTTGAAATTTTTCATAATAAAATGTTGGAAAAAAATAATTTGGGAACATACTGAATACAGTTTTGTATCCTATGTGGTTCACCGAATATTTTAGTTGTTACTATCCTATATCATTACTGTCTTTGAAAACACAGTTTCAAATAGCTGTATATAGGACACCAGCGGATGGATGTACCACAACCTACTTAATTGGTCTCCTATCTTTGGACATGGAGACCATCTTCAATTTTTCACTTTTATTACCAATAAAGTAATGAAAATCCTTGCATATAAACCTATGTGTGTGTGTTTATTCACTCAGTCTATACTCCCAGAAGTTCAATCACCCAGTTCAAATATCACAATATTTTAGAATTCTGATATGTACAGACTGCCAACTGCCTCCTTTAAGGTCTAGTGAGTCTGTAGATTTCTTAGGGAGAATAGAGAAATGGTTTGCTCAGCCTTCACCACTGGACTTGGCAAACAGCATGCACTCTGTAGGCGTTAGGGAAATAACTTACTTTAAAAGACCATATGATATGGCAGAACCAATCCTGCTATATCTTTGAGAAATATGATGAGGGGTACTTTTCTTTATGGGACATTTGAGGCTGCCCCTTCCTGGACTGTGGTGAGGTTGCAGACAAGAGGCTTGACAAGAGGCCAGGACGGGCTCTCCCTGAGGCTGGCAGGCCCCCAGGGTAAAAGGTAGTCTCTGGGGCTCACTAAAGACAGTATGGTTCACCCAAACACTGGGACATTCTTGAGGCCTTAAACAGGAAGGGAAGATGGCTGGACAAACGGCTGCTGAGGGAGGCAGCCAGCAAGATGTAGGCCAGCGCTGCAGTGTTGCGGACTATGCAGCTGGGGCTGGGCGAGCTGCCTTCCCTCCCTGCCCTCTGCACTGCAGGCTTTTTCTTCTGTTGTTGCTGTTTTACAATTCTGTTGTTGCTGTTTTACAATATTATAATTAAAAACTACGTTAGTTCCCAGAGGTAAAGGGGATAAGGTTGGTGGGATGACCCTGTGAGACCACCATTTGGATTTAGCATGTCAATATTTCGGTTTAGGCTTCAGGAAACTAGCATTTTAGTTTTCAAATTTGGAACTGGTTTTGTCCCAAATGTTTACTTGTAAGGTCTTGTTTGGAACTTGGGCTACATTACCCTACAGAATGGAGGCCGTTTCTATTCGGGCTGGCATGAGATTTTTGAGCCTTCATAAACTAGAATAGACCTGATTTTCATAAAGGACAGTGAAACCCCACTGACAGAGATCCTGAAGGGGACTTTCACAGGATTGGTAACAGAGGTTGTCATTTTTCTTTTAAAGAAACTTTCTAAGGAAGTCTGGCTAGTGGCACTCTGATCTCACCCCTCCCCCCTTTTTCTAGAGGGAAGTACAGCAAGGAAAGAACCCTCAGACCTTCCTGAGGTAACTGGTTAAGGGATGCAAGTGGAAGGGGAAAGAACTCTTAAGTAAAAGTGTGAGGATAAGCTCCTCCTAGGCAAACAGTCTGATCTGGGCAGTGAGGGGAGATGAAAGAATTAGCCCAGTGATGGGCAATCTTCTGAGCTTGGTGTGTCAGAATTCGCAAAAAAAACCCAAGCATAACTCGGGTGGTGTGTCACTTCAAGAAAAACGGCCTAACCAGAAGTCCCAGAACTAGACGCTCTGTGCCGGAATTCTGTTGTTTTGGCCTACAGACCTCTGGCACAGAGTGTCTGCACTACAGCAAATGTTTTATCCTCGGCTACTGCACCTGGCCGTGCCCAAGCCAAGGATGAAACGTCCCTCTCAGCATGCGGCCCCATACTTCTCTGGTATGCGGCCGCGTGTCATCGAAAATAGCTACACGTGTCAGTGCTGACACGCGTGTCATAGGTTCACCACCACGGAGCTAGCCGGTGTGGTAGGCATCCCGAAGATAATTTTAAAAAGGGCTGTACCACTAAGAAGGCACTGCCCTCAGGTCACTAATTAGCTTATAGATGATAGTGACAAATGATTTCCAGTAAACAACACATGTTTTTACCACACAGAAGAGGATATCTATTTCACTGGAAGTCCTATTTTATCAGGAAAATATAAGTCTTGGAGTCACACAAGAGCTATAGGGTCACCAAAACAACCAAAATAATCCAATAAGTACAAAAATAACCTAAGAAATTAGGTTAATGTGTTAAAATTCCAGGAAAGAGCAATTTGGAAGAAAACTGGATGCCAGCATTTAAATGGTTGGAGAATGATGCTTCCAGAGATAAGCTGAAGGAAAACTGAATTATCAGGGACAGATGGTAAACATGACAGGTGGTGTAAGGGCCCCCAAAGGAAAGGGTTGGGCCTGGAGACACTAAGGACAGCTGGCACCCCCACGCCACTGCCTCCTCCACAGCACCTGGTCATGAAAAGAGAGTTGAAGATACCTGTGCATTTGAGGTTATCTTGAAGGCAGTCACATTACTCCCCATGTCTTCAAATCTACAATGCGTAAGATGTATCATTATTTTATGTACTGGTCAAAAATAAAGAAAAAAACAACTGCCCAGTTAAACTACCACAAAGTACTGACTGTAAGACACTTCTCAACTTTATAGGTGTTAAATTGTAAAAACACTGCACGTCTTAGAAGCATGAAATGTAATAGACTGAAAAGGATGCCTGGAACAACCTCTTCCTCCTGCCCTCCCTCCTCTCAAACACCTCCTATCAGCACAGTAAAAGGGGGTACAGGCTGATCAGGGAAAGCTGAGAAGTAGGCAGAACATGAGAATGGATGCACAGAAAAAAGCAGGCCCAGGGATGCCCTGTCTCCCTGAGGATCTGATTTATTTGTGCACTCTGTGGAAGGTGAATGCCACCACGGGGCCACCCTTCTCCACTCATAGGGTGAACAGATAGATGCCAAGCTTGTGGCCTCTGTGGGATGAAGAGTGGGGGCATGGGGCCTTTGGGGACATTTGCCAAGTACTGGCCAACCTTGCAAACAAACCCGTACCAAGCAATCTCCGCAGTGCACATCCTAAAAACAGGAGTCAGCTGAACAGGAAATATCTGTGCAAAGAATGAACCAAATCCCAGAAAATAGCTTCCCTCCAATCTCCTTCAAGGGAGTTGGAAAGGAATGCTGCCATTTGCAAATCAATAACATACATCGGCTATGTAAACAATAAAGCACAATATGTGATCCTAGAAACCCTTAACGGCCAAGTGTTCTAACATAATCCTATGCTACAAGAAGCAGACAGGAATGACGCAGGCCTCCTGGCTGGTCTACCCAGTGCCACACCAAGGGTTGGTGGTCTGTCTGCTTCTTCTCTTTCCCTTTTTTGTGGAAAATCATGAGCTTGGACTGTGAATGCCGCCAGGAACAGATAACACTCAACATTTCACCACTTCCTACTTTTTACAGTTATTTGCATAAGAGTTGTTAGGAAACTATATGTACCGGAAGGGTGCCAAATTAATGAAAAAAAAAAAGCATTTTGATTATTCACTTTAAGCCAGGATTTCATACACTCCGAGGCACTTGACATTAGCCTTGGAAACCTGGAGAGAGACAGCTGCCACACAGGCCACCACCCCCCCAAACCCCCAGGGATTTTAGTCTTTTTGATACAAGGGAATCACAGTGCAGAGATCTGTTACTCTGTGAAATCCCAGCCAGAAGCAGAGGCTGGGACACTGGGTAATAAAATCGATTTCCATGCCCTGGAATCAGGCCCCTGGCTCAACCAGCAGAGACAATAAAAAGGGCCTGTGGCTGGTGAACTTCAATTTTCCTGAATGTGCCACTCCCTTCCAATTACTCTCTGAACCTGGCACCAGGGCAAGGGTCCTGGGCGCTGCAGAGATAATCTGAACTCCTGAATCCCTGGGAACCAAGCTAGCCAGGGTTCTGGGAATCTAGGAACAGGCCATTATCAACCTACTCATCTATCCGAAGAAGGCTCCTGCTTTCTGTCCCCTCTCAAGGGAGACTGTTTGGAACCTGACTCACTCCCAGCAGAAAAGCAAAGGAATCCATTCCTTCGTGAAGGATAATCCCTGCTCAAATACTGCTCAGTTCAGACAAAACTGCAGAAGAACCATTTGAATTGTCCACCTAATTTTAGGGAACTAGCCCCAGCAGGAGGCTCCCATGCAAAGCAACCCACCAAATGAGCCAACATCTGACACATTTGGCTGTGGGTGTTCTACATACAAATACAGAGGTTCTGTGCTACAAAAGGCCAAATGTAGGGGCAACTACTCAGCTGAGAGAGGTTTTTAGGAAGCTGTTGCTGCTCATGGGGAAAAAGAAACCTGGTGGATTTTGTTTATTTCCAATGAAAATCAAAACTTGAACCTGGAAGATGGTTGCCTGATGGTCTGGCATCCTCCCTGGCCTAAGCCCTTCAGCTCCAGCATTAAGGATTTCCCCACCTCAGCCCCACACATTCCTACTGGACATTGCTTCCAACTGGTTGGGCACATGGGTGCAATAAGCTGGCAGCTTTCCCACTCGGACTGGGTTCCAGATGATATCTGTTCAGGAAGCACGTGGGAGTCTGTTTTGGCTAGTTGGCCTAGATCAGATAACTCACCTATCTAGGCGTCTGAAAGGCAGCTGTGAGGCAGTTTGGACACAGGAGGTAGGCCTTCTTCCCCGTCTCCCCACGTTTCTGCTCAGCGTCCTCAGCAAGGGAGGAACTTCAACACTCCATGAGGGCTGCATTCAGGACAGAGAAGGCTACATCTCCTTGCACTCAGAAAGTCCATGCCATGAGAAAATATACCTATTAAGTACCTACTGTGTGCTGGGCATGAGAAAGAAGGATACAGATGAGACATGGGTCCTGTCTTAAAGGAACCCAGAGCCTACGAGGAAGAAAGACATGTGAAATAAGAAACAAGAATAATGGATGCCACAACACAGCCACCTGACATGTGCCATGAAATGAATAAGGACTTGGTTAATTGTGCATGGCACTGGGGTGAGGGAAGTGTCATTTAAGCTAGGTCTTCATAGATTCAGAGTAAGCTGCCAGGTGGACCAAGACAGAAGTCAAAATTGAGGAAAAGAGGAAAGGGTGAGTCAGGGTGGACCTGGGCTGTGTGAAGGGTCACGTGTGTTTCACTTAGTAGACCAAAGGGAGCTACTAACACCACTTAAGGAGCAGAGTGACAATGAGATCTTTGGGGAAAAAAAACCAAACACTTTTCAGATAGTAAGACTGGGTTGGAGAGGCAGGAACTAGGAGGAAGATCAGTTAGGGGCTGCTATGAATGTTCTAGAGAATGGGCATGGACAAGGGCCCCCACTGTGGGAAAAAGGAAGAAGGGCCAGAACATAAGTGCTTTGGGGTGAGGCCCACAGGGCTGCAGGCAAGAGGAGCTAGAGACTGCGTGGGTCCAGCCTGCGCACTACTGTGTTTCAACAGCGTGGTGTGTCTAATGTCTCCTATGCAGTGTGCCAACAAATCTCTCTGCCACATTTTCTGAACTTTTCTGCTCCTCAGATCCCCCTCTACCAGAATTGGAGCAACCTTCTGTCTTCCAGCTCCACTTTCTACATCCTCTCCAGGCCATGCATCCCGCCCCTACAGCCTCCAAACCTCTCACCAACCAACCCACCAGCCCCGGGCCATGGGGCCTTCCTGTCCTCCCTGCATCTCCTCAGGCTCCAGGACCAGAAGCCCCAGGAAGGAAGGGGGTAGACTCCTACTGGATCCTATGTTCGGGTCCATTTCCAAATACAAACAACAAATGGCTTACCGGGGGTGAGTTTACCCTCCTGGGTTTACCTGCCCTAGCTGTTATCAGAAATTCCAGGATCTATCTAGTCTACCTTTGCCTCCAACATTTGGCCTCATGAGTAGGGGACTTTTGGAGTCTTCCCAGAAACCTTTTTGAAACATTTTTCTAGACAAATTTGGACATGAGTGACAACCTTAATTTCTTTGGTGAAGTCCAGAAGGAATGCATTTAAGGTGGGACCAGGAGAGATCACTGGTGCAGACGAGCCCCAGATGTTTTTCCCGTAAATCTAACTGCTAATACCAAGGCAGAAGTCACACTGGGCCTTGTGTGTACCATATAGCTCTTATGTTTATAAGAGAATTTCACAGTGTGTAATTGTATTGGATCCCTACCATGACAACGGAGGTGGGGGTTACAGACTCTGAGAAGGATGACATGAGAGTGAAGATCTGTGGCCATACTGCCTGGGTTACAACCCTGCTCTGCCACTCACTAGCTGTCTTGGACAGGTACTCTTCTTCCTGTGTCTGAGTTTCTCCAGCTGGAAAATGGGACTAATACTAATACAAATGCTTAGCACATAGTGAGCACTCTACAGGTATTTATTAAAGAAAGCTCTCTAATTCAGAGGTGACTTGAACACAGTGCTGATGGGCTGCAGAGATTGCCAGGGGGTGACTGGCTGGAATGTGAGATGGAGAACAGAATTCCCTGGCTCCTAGGCCTCACTCTTCATCCTCATCAAGCTACCATGGGAGGCAACTAATCACTGGCAAGCCCCTCATTCTGCCTTGAAGAGGGCCTTTCTAAGGGAAACAATGTATATCATTATCCTACTGCAATAACCCTTAGAGCAGTGCTTTTCAACCACTGGTCCACCAGAAACTTCATGCCAGTCAGTGAGTTAACTACCCTGATGCTGTAGGAAAATTATAGACCCAACAACATCAGAAAATTAACACTTTTGTAGACCAGCACCGATCCACGGACCAGTGGTTAAAAACCATTGCTCTAGAGTACATCTTTTATTGAAAATTTTTTGAGATAAAATTAATATAACATAAAATCTATCATTTTAACTATCCTTTTTTTTGCGTGTGTGTGCAAGAGCGAGAAAGCAAGACAGACGGAGACAGAAAGGGAGAGAGATGAGAAGCATCAACTTGTACTTGTGGCACTTTAGTTGTTCACTGATTGCTCCTCATATGTATCTTGACTGGGGTGGGGTGGGGGGCTCCAGCTGAGCCAGTGACCCCTTGGTTAAGCCAGTGAAGCCAGAGAGCATGGGGTCATGTCTATGATTCCCGCACTCAAGCTAGATGAACCCCGTGCTCAAGCTGGATGAACCCGTGCTCAAGCCGGCAACGTTGGGGTCTCAAACCTGTGTCCTCTGTATCCCAGATCAATGCTCTATCCACTGTGACACCAATTGGTCAGGCTCATTTTAACCATTTTAAAGTGAACAATTCGGTGGTTTTTAGTATATCCACAACATTATGCAACCGTGACCACTATCTAATTCCAGAATATTCACCACCCCAAAAAGAAATCCTGTACTTCCTCATTTCCTTCTTTTCTCAACCTATGGTAAGAGACTTTCTGTCTCAATACCTATTCTGGATGTTTCATATAAATACAAACATAGTACATGCAGCCTTTTGCTTCTGGCTTCTTTCACTTAGTGTCATGTTTTCAAGGTTCATCTATGTTGTAACAGATATCAGTACTTAATTCATATGGCTGAATAGAATCCACTGTATGGATATACCACATTCTGTTTATCCATTCATCAGTGAATGGACCTTTAGGTTATTTCTACCTTTTGGCTACTGTGAATAGTGTTTCTATGAACACTGGTGCACAAGTTTTTACATGAACTTGGGTGTAAGCTAAGGAGTGGAATTGCTGGATCACATGGTAACTATATTTAACCTTTCAAGGGACTGCCAAACAGTTTTCCACGTTGGCTGTTCCATTTAATATTCTCATCTGCAATGTGTAAGAGTTTTAACTTCTCTACATTCTCATCAACACATGTAATTTCCTCCTTAAATATATATTATTTCTGTATATACCATATTTTCCCATGTATAAGATGATCCCATGTATACGATGCGCCTTAATTTTGGGACTCAACATTTGAAAAAAAAATGTATTACATAAAGTTATTGAACTCAAGTTTTATTTATCATAAAATTTATAGAACTCCTCACCATTGACAAAACTCTCATCCATTAGCTTGTCCTCATCTGTGTCTGATGACGAATCACTGTCTTCAACAATGAGCACAAAAACAAGCGTAAAAAAGTGGGAAATGCAAGTAAAAAAATCTACAACCACTGTATAAGATGCACCCAGTTTTTAGACCCTAAATGTTTTGAAAAGGGGTGCGTCTTATACATGGGGAAATGAAGTTTGTAATTACAATATATATTATTATTTACAGCCATCCTAGTAGATGCAAAATGGTATCACATTGCAATTTTGATTTGAATTTTCCTAATACCAATGATGTTGAGCATTATTTCATGGACAGTACATCTTTATGTTCTTGTTATTATGCAAATTGAGATAAAAGATATGGAGTCTTAGGCCCTTTTCTTAGATGAAGAAGTGGGCCTGGGGTGTGTGCACACAGCTGACACACATACAGATCACAGCAGGGAAACCTAATACCCAATACACAGGTCTTTTGGTCAGTGCCTACATGCAGCGAGCAAATGGTGGCTGTAGGTGTAGCAGTAGGGTTAGATTTAGAGCGTGCCTTTTTTTTTAAATTGATTTTAGAGAGAGGAAGTGGAAAGGGAGGAGTGGGAAGCATCAACTCATAGTAGTTGCTTCTTCTATGTGCCTTGACCAGGCAAGCCTAGGGTTTCAAACTGGTAATCTCAGCATTTCAACTCAATGCTCTACTTCACTACCACAGGTCAGGCTTAGGGTGGGATTTGAAAAGCCTACTCAGGCCCACAAAAACTGTTAGGTCCATCTGGGGCCCATCCCACTCTGTTCCTCTTGCTGGCTATTGGGTCACATGTGTTTTTTGTGGGTCTTCTTGGTTGCTTTCACCTTTAGAATGGCAGCCCATTTTGTCCAAAGATGTGAAGGTGGGATCAACAAGGTTCTGAGATCCTCGCTAGCAAACCAACTGCAGGCCTAAGAAAAGCTGGGGAGTTCATCATAAATGCTTCATGACAGATCATTCTTGGAAGCTAAGGGAGCAGATGGCCTGAAATGCCAACCAATGTCAGGGCACTTATGAAGCAAAAGCCTCCTGCGGGACAGGAGCAGCAAAGTAGCCCCTGGTAGCCTGAGATTTTGAGCCACTCAATCAAAAGCAAAGGCAGACTACAGCTGGGGAACTGCTTTTCTGAAGTTATGTCACTGGCCACCATGGCAACGAGTGGTTACCCTACATCTCAGTGTCCTTGAACCGATGCTGCCTCTTCTTTTAACTGCTGCCTCCTGGTCATTTCATATTTTTTTCAGGGCCTTTCCCAGTAATTGGAGAGAATAAAACACCAGTGCATGCTCCCATAATCTTGTAGAAAGGTATAGTTGAGTGAGTCAGGTTGAAGCCAATGGATTCCTGCTCTATCTTTTACTGTGTAATAATATACCCCCAAAATGTGTGGCTTAAAAGCATAATTTGTTATTATCTCTCACAATTCTGTGGACTAGACTCAACTGGGCAGTTCTTCCTTAGGATCAGATACCAGCTGAGGCATTAGTCACATGAAGGATTGACTGAGCTGGATGTCCAAGACGGCCAATTCACATGGCTGGTATTCAATGATGGTGCCAGCTGGAAGTTAAACTAGGGATGTCCACTGAAGTGTCTATACTTCACGGGGTGTGGGCTTCTTACAGCACAGCAGCTGGTTGCAAGACTGTGCCCACAGTGAATGTTCCAAGAAACTGAGGAAGAAGTTGCAAGGCTCTGATGACCTAGCTTCAATTGTCACAGTGTCACTTCTGCCATATTCTATGCGTAAAAAGTGAGTCACAGGGGACCCTCCCACTCTGTAAGACCAGTATTACCTTCCTAGACAAAGACATCATAAAAAAAGAAAATTATAGATCAAATCCTTTATGAATGTAGTTGTAAAAATAAATCTTCAACAAAATAGTATCAAACCAAATTCAGCAACATTTAAAAAGAATTATATATCAGGAACAAGTGAAATTTATTGCAGAAATGCAAGGGTAGTTCAACATATGAAAGTCAATCTATATAATACACGATTTTAATAGAGTAAAGAACAAAACTACATGACCATCTCAATAGATGCAAAAAAAAAAATCATTTGGCTAAATCCAACACTTCTTCATGATTAAAAACACTCAGCAAACTTGAAATAAAAAGGAGTTTCCTCAACCTGTTACATGGTATTTATAAAAAGTTCACAACTATATAGTATATATTTAATGATGAAAGACTGAAAGCTTTCTCCCCAAGTCAGGAACAGGACAAGGATGTCCACTCTTACCACTTCTATTTAATATTGTACTAGAGCAGTGGTTCTTAACCTTTTTTGAGGTACCGAACCCACCAGTTTCATATGCGCATTCACCAAACCCTTCTTTAGTGATAAATAAAATATGATTTTTTCCCCCAAATTCAAGACATAGGTATATGTTTTTTTACTGGTGCACAAAATGAGCCGTGCATGAACATCACCTTGCTCAAAGAACAAGACCAACAAAGTGCATGAACTCACAACAAATTATGGTATTACTTTATTCTGGCCTCCACGGCAGAGGCTTCTCTGGACCCCTGAGACCGACTCATCGAACCCCTAGAGTTCGATAGAACCTAGGTTAAGAACCACTGTACTAGAGGTTCTAGCCAGGGAAATTGGGCAAGAAAAAGAAATAAAAGACATCTATATTAAGAAGGAAAAAGCAAAACTATAGCTGTAGATAACATGATTTTATATATAGAAAACCCTAAAGAACACACAGATATACACAAAATGATTAGAACCAGCAAGTTGCAGGATAAAAGAACTGTATATAAGAATCAGTTATTTCTACAATGAACAATCTGACAATGAAATTTTTTTAAAAAATTCCATTTTTAATAGCTTAGAAAAAAATTCTTACAAATAAATTTAGCCAAAAAGGTGCAAAACTTATACACTGAAAATTATAAACATTGTTGACAGAAATTCAGATCTAGTGTAAAGATCTTAAAGACACCTCTTGTTCATGTACTGAAAAACTTAATATTGTAAAGAAAGCCATACTCCCTAAACTGATCTACAGCTTTTAACACAATCCCTGTAAAAATTCCAGCTGCCTTTTCTTGTGGAAATTGACAAGCTGATTCTAAAATCCATATGAAAATTCAAGGGACCTATATTGTTCCCATTGAAACAATCTTGAAAAAGAGCAAACTGGGACTCATATTTCCTGGTTTCGAACTTATTATGAAGCTATAACAATCAAGACAGTGTAGTACTGGCATAAGAATAAAAATATAAGTCAATGAAATAGAACCGAGAATCCAGAAATAAGTCCTTATATTTATGGTCATCTGGTGTTCAACAAGAGTTCCAAAACAACTCAAGGGGGAAAGAACAATCTTTTCAACAAATGGTACTAGGACAACTGGATAGCCACATGAAAAAGAATAAATGTGGGCGCCTACTTCACACCATTACCAAAGGTACCTCAAAATGGATCAGAGATCTAAATCCAGAAGCAAAAACATAAAACTCTTATAAGAAAACGTAGAAGTAAATCCTTGTGACCTTATATTAGACAATGGTTTCTTAGATGTGATACCGAAAACACTAGCAACAAAAGAAATAGTCAAGCCTGACCAGGCCAAGCCTGATAGAGCGTTGAACTGGGACATGGAGGACCCAGGTTTGAAACCTTGAGAACCTTGAGGTTGCCGACTTGAGTGCTGATTCACTAGCTTGAGCCCTGGGTTGCTGGCTTGAGCATGGGATCATAGACATGATTCCATGATCGCTGGCTTGAGCGCAAGGTCACTGGTTTGAGCAAGGGGTCACTCGCTCTGCTGTAACCCCCACCCTCCCACCCTGCTCAAGACACATATGAGAAAGCAATCACTGAACAACTAAGGAGACTAAGGAGCTGCAACAAAGAATTGATGCTTCTCATCTCTCTCCCTTCCTGTCTGTCTGTCCCTATCTGTCCCTCTCTCTGACTCTTTCTGTCTCTGTCAAGAAAAAAAAAAAGAAATAATCAATAAATAGGACATTATAAAAATTAAAAGCTTCTGTGTTTCAAAGGATCCCAATAAGAAGCAAAAAGGCCTGACTGGTGCTGGTGCACTGGATAGAGCATCAACCTGAGATGCTGAGGTCCCAGGTTTGAAACCCCAGGGTCGCTGGTTTGAGCTCAGCCTCATCCAGATTGAGTGCAGGGTTGCAGGCTTGAGTGTGGGGATCATAAGACATGATCTCATGTCACTTGCTTGAGCCCAAGATCGCTAGCTGGAGCCCTCTGGTAAAGGTACATATGAGAAGCAATCAATGAACAACTAATGTGCCACCAACTATGAGTTGATGCTTCTCATTTCTCTCCCTTCCTGTTTCTCTCTCTCTCACTAAAGAAAATAAAGCAAAATGACAGCTCACAGACTGTAAAAAAATATTTGCAGATCATATATCTGATGAGACATATATCCAGAATATATAAAAAAAACTTACAATTTAATAAAAATGTTGAAATAACTTGGTTAAAACTTGAGTAACAAATTTAAAAACTTTTCTCCCAAAAAGATTGCCAGTATGTGCCAAAACAGACACTAAAAGATACTCAACATTATTAGTCATTAGGGAAATGCAAATCAAAACCACAATGTGATACCACTTCACACCAACTAGCATGGCTATAATCAAAAGGAAGAGCAATAACAAATGTTGGCAAGGATGTGAAGAAATTGGAACCCTCAAACTTTGCCTGTGGGAATATAAAATGATGCAGCTGCTTTGGAAAATAGTTTGGCAGTTCCTCAAAATGTTAAGCATAGATATACCATGTAATTCAGCAATTCCAGTTCTAGATATGTATCCAAGAGAAATGAAAATATATGTCCACACGAAAAGTTGAATACTAATGTTCATAGCAGTCCAATTCACAACAGTCAAAAGGTAGAAATAACCCAAAAGTCAACTGATGAATATGTAAACGGATATGCTATATTTCCATAATGGAATACTATTAAGCCATAAAAAGTAATTAAGTAAGAATGATCTTTAAAAACATTATGCTAATGAACAAAGCCAGATATAAAAGGCCAAATATTGTATGATTCCGTTCATATGAAATGTCTAGAATAGGTAAATCCATAGAGACAGAAATTAGATTAGTTGTTGCTAGGAATTGGAGTGGAACAGGGAATAGGGGGGTGAAAGGAGAGGGGAGAATGATGAGTGACTGCTAATGAATGTAAGATTTCTTTTGGGGGTAATGTTCTGGAATTAAGTAGTGGTGGTGTTTGCAAAATTTGAATATGCCAAAAATATGGAACTAAAGAGGTGAGTTTATGGTACATGAATTATATCTCAATAAAGCTATTAATAAAACAGAATCACAGGATCAGCCAAGTGTCACACAGAGGGCACTGCACCAGGAGGCATGATCCCTTCAAGAGCATCTCTGCACACCAGTTCTCATGTGCTCTCTCTACCTTGCTACTCCTGTGGAAGTAGCTGAAGAAGACCTGACTTGAAAAACTGATTTATCCTGAGAATGAGTCAGCTCAGTAGAGTAAAAAGCATGTGGACAGTAGAGATAGGCAGATCCAAGTTCAAATCCTGCCTCTGCTCTACTCAAGTGAGGTACTTAATTTTTCTCTGCCCCAAGTTGCCCAGCTCTTTGCAGGATAGGATTAAAAGGTTATTCAGTAAACGGTACTCTTGTTCTTAGTTGTCATGCCAGCATAATTATTAATACTAGGGGGGTCCTTGCCAGCATTCAGTAACGCCTACCCTGTGGCTTGGGAATTATCTGGAAATTTCTATTTTCCTAGCTGCTTTGGTTCTCCAGGATAGATCAGATAGTCAAAGACTTTTTGAGCTATAAGATTTCCTGCACCTGGTCTGTGGTGGTGCAATGGATAAAGCATCAACTTGGAATGCTGGGATCGCCAGTTTGAAACTCTAGGCTTGTCCAGTCAAGGCACATACAAGAAGCAACTAGTACAAGTTGATACTTTCTACTCCACCGCTTCTTCTTCTCTCTCTTTCTCCCCTCTAAAAAATAAAAATAAAATAAAATCTTAAAATAAAAATTCCTAAAAATCATGTGATCCACATATAAATAAAAGACATGGCAAATTAGCTTTATTATCTACAGAATGCTTACAAATCAATGAAGAAAAGATAAACCAATAGAAAACTAAGCAAAAACCAGGAAAAAGCAACTCACACAAGAATATACACAAGTGGCTAACAAATACATAAAAAATATTCACCCTCATTAGTCACTATGAGCAAGTAAATTAAAAGAAGATAACATTCAAACTTATCACATCATCAAATATTTGAAAATCTTTACTGAGGTCTTGGCCAAAGTCTAGAAAACACCCCCTTATACACTCCTGATAGAGTAACTGGGATACAGCATTGCTGGAGGGCAACTAAGCAATGTATATTAAAAAACCCAAAACAGCAATCGTCTTCTAAACATTTATCCTATGGAAATAATCATGAATATATGCAAAAACTTAGCTATCAGCATATTCATTTATTGATTGAAATATTATTTTTAATAGTGAAAAACTGAAAACCACCAATATAGCCAATGACAAGGAATTGGTTAAATAAATTATGAAACATGTATATAATAGAATAGTTAATAACCTGAAAAGATGCTCACCATAATCAAAACAATACACAATTGTCTTTTTTTTTTTAATTTCTTTTTATTTATTTATTTTAGAGAGGAGACACAGAGTTAGAGAGAGAGAGAGAGAGACAGAAAGCGGGGAGGAGCTAGAAGCATCAACTCCCATATGTGCCTTGACCAGACCAGTGCAGGGTTTTGAACTGGCGACCTCAGTGTTTCTAGGTCGACGCTTTATCCACTGTGCCACCACAGGTCAGGCCACAATTGTCTTATTTTGTAAATTAGTTTTTTAAAAGCCAGCGCTGGTTTATTCTGGTGATGGTGTCACAGGCTAGTTTTTCTTTTTTTCTTTTGTTGATGTATATTTTCTACAGTGATCCTGTGTCACTTTTGTACTAAGGAAACAGTAATTTTAACTATGTTTATTCAATGCAGGCCCAAAGCCTGAATAAATGCCTGCTCAGTGTGCCCATCCTGGAGCACACAGAGTACCCACCCTCTCACTCTCAAGTCCCTTTCACCTCCCAAATAGTCCTGCTCCCTAACGATCCTCCCCTGGCAATAACTATTACCTGAGGAAATCACACAGTCTTTCAGCCCCTCACTCCCCTATCTGCAAGCCCCTCGAGGTCATTTCTTCCCATCAACTGCTGGAACCTAGCACTCAGACAGATAGAAACTCGCCAGAAGTTGGTCTGTGATTCTACTTCCCTGCAAGGAGGTGGCCGAAGGCTCCCTGACACAGCACGACTGCCCAGAGGTCTGGCCCCACATGGTGACATGCAGATGGGAGCAGAAGGGCTCTGGTAGGGGGAAGGGAGCTCAATCAGACCCCTCTGACCCACATGAGACATGCCACAAATTTTTTAAAGGCAAGAGGGTGAGGCTGGTTGTCCCTCCAAATCTTCAGCAAAACATGAAAGCAGAGGGGTCAGGAGCCCACGGGAGAAGTGCTGGTGTGTGGGTCACACTGGAAGCAGCCTCTCTCTGCATGGTTTCCAGCCCTTTGGGAGGTCTGGGTTTGTTAGCTTGGTTTCATAACCCCCTCCCTTCTCCTCAAAGTGCTGTATGTAGATTTTTCTCCTACGCAGAGAGAACACAAATGATGGTTCCCTGTGGACGTTCAAGCTCAAGGATGACAATGGGCGTTCTGGGAGTCTGTCACCCCATCCTCCCCCACCCCAACACCTAAACTTCCATGGAGATCACACTCACAGCTTCTCCTTTCCTGCTCTCAACCCTGATGGTGGAGGCATGTTCACTCGTCCCTTTTCACACCCTACGGCTCAACCAAGTTTTCAATGTTTCTTAAACTTTCTTGTTTTATTTCAAAAATTACTGTAAATTTTACTTTACACTCTGTTTTTGCCCTACTACATTTCATTAATTCTAAACTGTATACCAGAGCCGCCCCCATGAACATTCAAACTCAGAATGGATTCTTAGACTTAATAGTGGCTGTAGTTTAATTGGCAGTATATTTTTTCCTATGAAATGTAATGATAAAATAATACCTTCCACTAGAAAGCACCTTTGAAATAGACCAGCTTTTCTGAAAGATGTGCTAGGTATGCACAATGCCAGCTTTCTGCTGAGGCCCAGATTAAGGGCCATTTCTAAGATGCTGTTTCCTGATGAGATGTTAAGTCAATGGCTTCCAGAACACAGCCATCTAAGGCACCATGTCTCTTTCCAGACAACATCTCTAGTCTCCCCCTCTGGAAATACTCAATGACAGTGAAAGGAAATGTTTACTGAGCATTTACTATGGTCTGTGCATTGAGCTAAGTCAGTGGTTCTTAACCTTTTTTGAGGTACCAAACCCACCAGTTTCATATGCGCATTCACCAAACCCTTCTTTAGTGATAAATAAAATATGATTATTTTTCCAAATTCAAGACATAGGTATATGTTTTTTTACTGGTGCACAAAATGAGCCGTGCATGAACCTTACCTTGCTCAAGGAACAAAACCAACAAAGTGCCTGAACTCACAACAAATTACGGTATTACTTTATTCTAGCCTCTATGGCAGAGGCTTCTCTGAACCCCTAGGGTTCGATAGAATCCAGGTTAAGAACCACTGAGCTAAGTGCTTCCTGTCCCCTTAATTTACTCTCTTCTCAACAACCCTATGGGGTACCTGTGATTATCCCATTCAACAGATGGGAAAAATGAGGCTCTGAGGGGGGATGTGACTTTCCCAGTACTACATGAACCACAGGTCTCTCTGACTCAAGAGGCTGGTCACTGGCTCCTATCCCTCATGATGAGCAACCACAGAACAAGCACGGGACTTCTGGTGTCACACATTCCAGACCTTCTTCCTCTGTTCACAGAAGGGTATCCACAACCACGAGGTCTGCCTGTTTAGAAAGCAGGCCTCATTTGACTGCAGGAGGGCCCTCTCAGGACCTTCCGGCCTCCCTACTGGAACCCTGGTGCATAGGGTGAGCTGGAGGAGCAGATGAAGTCAGAGCACAGAGAGAATGAAAGTCACTATCAAAAGCGATAGAAAGCAGGTCTTTGTTCCCAAGACACTTCAGTTCTTACTCCTTCTTGTTGCCCCTTCTTTTCTAATGCATCTCTTCATTTTGAAAGACTATCTCCAAAACTCATCTTCACACAGCACCTCCCTCCCTTCACTCTCAAATTCTGGCCATTTTTTTACTTCTACAATTTAGTCACAACCCAGTGATTAACCTGTGGAAACTACCTGATTTCCTAGACCTGCCCCTCTGCCTGGCAATGATAACAGCTGCCACTTCCTGACCATCAACAGTGTGCCAGCCCATGAGTTAGTCCTAACCCTTCCTAGGACCAACACTGCTGTCAAACTGAGCAAGCTGATGCACAGCAAGGTGAGGTAACTTGCCCGAAGTCACACAGAAAGCAGGAGGTAGGCTAAGACACTAGCTAAGATCTGAGTGCAGAGCCTGTCTTTCCTTCTCTGCCAACAAGCTCCTCTACTAATCAATTATACTCAGGGGTGAGATCCAAAGGGGGCTTACTCATCGAGCATACCACACTGTCTCAATCTCTGCTGCGGTCTATCCCAAGGTAAAATGTCTGAATACAAATCATGTCAAAGGGGCTAGATTTTCAAGTGGTTCCACTAGCCAGGCTTTTCCCCAGGTCTCTACTCCAACCCAGAGAGAAGTCTTCCTCAAAGGAGATTTGAAGCATCATGAACTTGAACAGCACAAGTCAACTCTTAATGCAGCACACACACTCCCTGTATGCTTGGATCTTGACCTGTGTAGCTCACGCCATGGTTATGTCTGGGTGCATGCATGCCTACTGCCCAAGCTATAATTTCTGTGAACATTTTTTTTTTTTGAAAGGGGGAGGAAGGGCCATATCTTTGAGGAGGATCTCAGGAAAGCCACAGAACTCCTGCCCTAAAAAAGTGTGTGTGAACAAAATACATCCTCATACCTCCACAAATTCTCATGCAATTGAAGAGCCTCATACATCACTCAAGTCAAGAGTCACTATCTGTGTCCCTCTCACATTCCAGCAAAGGGCCTCTGTGCACAGTTAGTGCTGAATAATTTTATTAAGGAAAAATGCTGCTACCTTTTTCTCCTCCTCCTTCTGCCACTATCTTTGGTCAGAAAAGATGAAGCTGTTCACTTTTTCACAATTTCTTCTTTTTTTTCCTTTAAGAGGAAAGGAGATAAACTCCTGTATGAACCCTGACTGGGATCCACTTGGCAACCCCTGCCTGGGCCAATGCTTGAATCAACTGAGCTATCTTTAGCACTCGAGGCCAATGCTCTGACCAACCAAGCTATCCTCAGTGTCCAGGGCCAATGCTTGAACCAATTGTGCCACTGGCTAGAGAGAGATAAGGGGGAGAGGAAGGGGAAGAGAAGCAGATGGTCGCTTCTCTTGTGTGCTCTGACTGGGGATATAACCTGGATGTTCACAGGCCAAACCAACGGTCTATCCACTGAGCAAACCAGCCAGAGCCACTTCTGGATACTTTCTATGAGGCACTTTCCCATTTCTCCCTCCTAAGATCTCTGTAACATCCTCCCTTGTTCTCTGTGAAATTTCACTGCCATCTTGTCTGGTTCCAGGCCCTGACTCTTCCAGCCTGTTCTCCAGTCCAGTGCTATCCACAGCTCAGCCTGGAGGCCTGCCTGCTGTGGTCTGAATATCTGTGCTTCCCCAATTCCCATAATTGAATCCTAACACCCAATGTGACAGTACTAGGAGGTGGGGCTCTTGGGGGTGATGAGGTCATGAGTGAGGATCCCTCAAGAACAGGGTAGGGTTAGGGTTCTTATAAAAGAGACCCCACAGAGCTCCCTAGTCCCTTCTGCCATGTGATGACACAGTGAGATGTCTACAGCCAGGAACCTGACTATGCTGGCGCCCTGTTTTAGGCTCTGGCCTCCAGAGATGTGAGAAACAAATGTCTGTTGTTTACAGCCACCCAGTCTGTGGTGTTTTGCTACAGCAGCCTAAATGCACACAGACACTGCCTGTTCCCTGTCCTCTCCCTGGGTACTGGGGACCTTACAGCCCCACCCTTCTCCCACAGATGAAGCTCGGTGGGCCTTGTCCCTGTAACCTCCCAGGCTTCCCTAATTTCTGGCAGAGGGAGACCCGATCGCAGCAATCTTGACCCAGGTAGTTCAGCCCTTCACACTGGCCCCTACCCAACAAGTGCTTCCTGCTGCCCGGGAAGTAAAAGCAGCAGTGGCCATGTGCAGCCAGTTCTCTCAGGCAGTGAGCCTGGCAGGGCTCCTCTGGCTAGTAAGAAAACGGTATGCCAGTCAGAAAACAGTACTCCCTCCAGGCAAATGCAGCCTGACCCCTGAGCTGGCACACTTGAGCAGGGCCCTCCTGTACACAGAGCCCTGGCAGCTCTGGCCGGAGAGAGGCACCTGAGCTGAGTCAGCTCGGAAGCTGAGAAACTATCCACTTCTCCCTAGGCCTCCCTCTAACCCCAACCGATGCTGTGGCCACTGCAGTGCTACACACAGTGGCCCAACGCACGCAGGCAGCCCAAGTGTCCATCAGTGCAAAAGCAGATAAGTAAAACGTGGTTACACACTTAATGGAATATTACTCAGCCATAAAAAGGAAGGAAGTTCTCACACACACTACAACATGGATACACGTTGGACATTATGCTACATAAAATAAGCCAATAACAAAATGACAAATTCTGTTTAACTCCACTTATCTGAGGTCCCTAAACTAGGCCAATTCCTAGAGACAGAAGGTGGAGTAGAGGCTGAGGGGAGGGTAGAATGGGGAGTTATTGTTTAAGCGGTAGAGTTTCTATTTGGGATGACAGAAAACTTCTGGAAGTGGAGAGTGATTATGGTATACAATACTGTGTACTTAGTGCCACTGAGCTGAATACTTTAAAATGGTTAAAAAGTAAATTTAATGTGTGCATATTTTTAAAAGTTTAAAAACTAAATGTGCTCTATATTGTGGCTTCAAAAAATCAAACAACCAAAAAAAAACCAAACAAACAAAGGAAATAGCCGCACCTCTCTTGACCTCACTTTGCAAAAATATGAGGATTTATTAGAATTCCCATAAGAGCTAGACACATCCAGAGCACCGTCACACCTAATCTCCGGGCCATGGCATCCCCACTGGGGCCTCACACCTGAAAGTCCACCGAAATGTGAACAGCCTTTCCCTGCTGCCCACTCTCTCCACCCAGACCTGTCCCCATGGGCCTCGGCAGCCAAGTCCAATCAGGGGAGGCATAAACTGACATTCTGTTATAAATCCTTCCCCTGGAAATCGGCCATCTCGCTGTGCCAAGAAGTCTTTTTCTGTCAGTCTGTAATCTATTCAAAGGTTTGCAACCAGCAGGAAATGGCGGCAAGGAAAAGCTCTGCACAACTCAATTGGTGGGCCCACCTCTCTTCTGGCTCAGGCCAGAGACAGGAAGTCGGCCCTTCCTGGGATACAACATCTGGGTAAGTTGTGGAAGCTGCATGGCGGCTGACAGGGGCTAAGTGGGCTCGAGGCAGAAGCCTGCAAAATTTGGTAAAAAGTACATGCTGTATTGAGTTTTTAAATTAGTCCTGAAGAAAACTCATTTGAAAAAACAAAACAAACCACAGGCCCTAAGAAGGGAAAAGAACATTACATGAAAACTAACCTCAAAAATGCTTTCATCGGATTTCTATGGACAATCAGACCACAACTTCAAGTATAGTTCAAATCCTTATTATTATGGCTCCCCTTCCAATCTGGTATTGTCAGCTGCTTCCTCCCAAGAGTGCCAGTTTTCTTTTTTGGCACTAAAAGCTGAAGCCCTCACAGCACTGCAGTGGTGACCCAAGATGGCCTGGACAGCTCATGAGAGCTGACTGTTACATTTTCAAGAATTTGATGAGCTGATAAAAAAGGTATTAAAGTTATTTGATATAAGTTAAAATTACATGTATTATATTAAAAAAATACTCAAAACGTATCACTTCTTATTTTTCTTGCAACATTTTCATATTACATTGGGGAACAATTTTTTTTAAATTTTCTGTAGCATGAGGTTTTAGAACTTTTTTTATATATTTCTGTATCGCTGATTCCAAATCAGAAATCCATTATTTGGTGCATGCTCTAGTTCTTATACAATTTTAATTTCTTATTGTTACAGTTAATGGCATGCATTGGTTTTTAAATTGGAGTTCAAGGGCAATGACTCTTGGATTGAACATAACAACAAGGCAATTAATGTTTTACAAACATCACTTTTACATAATTGTAGTTGTTTTTAAATGTAAAAAATTATTATCTGATAAAAACACCCTCTTATTTTGTTTTAAATTGAATCATGGCTTCTTCGAGTAGGCGTAAATGTAAGAATAGTCCTGACACCTTCTGTTATATATGTGGCTGTTACACACTTCAACGTCAAAGGCGCAATATTTCATCATTTGTGACATGTGCATATATTGCCTATTTTCAAGTTCCCCTTAGCGATCAAGACAAGAATTGGGCTCCTCATATTGTGTGTCATGATTTTGAGGAAATGCTTTGTGCCTGGACAAAAGGAAAACGCAAAGGAATGCCTTCTGGTATTTGCATGGTTTGGCGTGAACCTAAGGACCACAGCAGTGACTGTTATTTCTGTCTGATCCATACAAAGGGCATCGGCAAGAAAAAACAGCATATGATCGCGTATCCTAATACGCCTTCAGCAATACGACCTATCTCACACTCTGAGACACTCCTGGTTCCGGTTTTCAATGGTTTTATTTCTTCTAAGGACAAAGAAAGTGAACATGGTAATCAAGTGTATTTTGATAAGATGCATGAGGAAATGGTTGTAGAATCTGAAGGGTCTTCTTCTGATGCCAAGCAGTCATTAACTCCTTAGCAGTTTAGCCAATCGAATTGAATGACTTAGTAAGAGATTTGGGCCCATCAAAGAAAGCAGCAGAGTATTAGCCTCCAGGCTTCAAAAGAATGTACTTCACTGGTCAGCTAAAGTATCCCATTTCAGAAAGCGTGAACAAATATTTGTGGACCTTTTTTTCCAAAGGCAAACACTTTGTTTACTGTCATGATATTTGTGTACTGTCATGATATCGGTAGTCTTCTCAGCCATCTAGGTGTTACCACTTACAGTCCAACAGAATGGCGGTTATTTCTTGACAGCTCTATACAGAGTTTGAGATGTGTTCTCCTACACAACGGTAATGTTTATGCAGCAGTTCCAATTGGTTATTCAACTCATCTGTGAGAAGATTATAATGACATAAATTTGTCCTCGACTTTCTGAAGTATGAGGACCATAACTGGATCATTTGTGTGGATCTGAAAATGGTAAATTTCCTGTTAGGACAACAGAGAGGTTTCACGAAGTATCCTTGCTTTCTGTGTTTGTGGGACAGCCGAGCTCAGGAGAAACAGTGGACACAGAAGGAGTGGCCGAAACATGAAGCTCTGGAAGTAGGGATGCAAAATATTGTGAATGAACCTGTAGTTAATCGAGACAGGATCATTTTTCCACCACTTCACATCAAACTTGGCTTAATGAAGCAGTCTTTTCAGGTTTTGAATAGAGAAAGTGAATGGTTTCAACATATTATTTCTGCTTTTCCTGCCTTGTCTTTTGAGAAGATAAAAGCAGGTGTATTCAATGGACCTCAAATTCGAACCCTCAGACATGATGAAGAATTTGCCAGGAAGATGAATAAGGAGGAGAAAGCAGCATGGCAGTCTTTTGTGGCAGTTACAAAGAACTTCCTTGGCAACAAAAAAGCAGAAAACTATGAACTTCTGGTTCAAAGGATGCTGTTGGCTTTCCACGACAGTGGATGGAACATGAGCATTAAGATTCACTTCCTGAACATTCACCTTGATATGTTTCCTGAAAATCTTGGAGCTGTTAGTGATGAGCAAGCAGACTACTGCTGGAGCATCAAACGAGATTGTCCTCAACAAGTACACAAACTCGAGAGCTACAAACGCAAATTTTTGCCTGAATAGAATTTAAATAAGTTTTGCGCAAATTTTATGATTAAAATAAGTTTTAATATGTTCTATTTTGAAATTGTAGACGAATTCTGATGCAATTATATCTTTTAGTGTATTAGTGTATTTACTGCATTATATAAATTATTATATTTTCACAAAGATGATTCCCAAGAAGACACTCTACTTCGTTATGTTAAACTAAATGTTAAAAATTTTACAATAAGATGAAAACCTAAAATCTTGAATTGCAAAAAAGCTGTAGCTTACAGAGAAAAACTAATGTGAGATTTGAGATCAGCACACTCGAATTAGGTAAGAACAAGTATTTTTGTGTATGTAACAAAAATTTTGTTCCCCAGTATTATCAATGTTTTGAGTAGTGGTTGACAACTTCTTCTAGAAAGGTCCAGGTAGTAAGTATTTTAGGTTTTGAGAGTCTTTATCTCAGCCACTATAATTGGCCATTGTAGTGCAAAAGTAACCAGAGACAATACATAAATGAATACAAGTGATTGTGTCACAGTAAAACTTTATTTACAAAAACAAGTGACAGGTGGATTTTGTGGACAGGCCCTAGTTTGCTGACTGGTGCTCTTGAAGTTATTTCTATCTACTGTATTTATATGATGGAAATCCTATATAACAGTGTTCTTGTGTATATTTCTTCCCCAAACTGAATTCAGTGATAGAATAGAGAGAGCTTGAAATGTGGTGGTGGGAGAGTTTACATCACAAAAATCACTAAATGCTACAAACAGGGATTAACTTACTATTATTTTTGATTATCTAGATTTAAGGAAGTGATGGACAAAACTTTAGTAATCAGATTTAAAGTATACTATATCATGTCTATAGCTGTATTGTGAAAAGTACAAAATCTGAGGACAAATTCTCTTGGTATTTGAAAACTATTATCCAATTCAGCAAGGAGTCATTCCTGTCACCAACAACCGAGTGAAGGCTCTAACATACCCTTTTGTTCTTTTGCTTTCATCTTAGTCACAGACTTAAATGAAAATATCAACCAATGCTTATGTTGGACTGATACGTCTTTGTCAGTTCCAATCTTAGGTTGGCCGGGGGGTAGAAGCATTTGGCAAAATTTAACAAAAGCATTCTGTGAGAAGCACCTGACTATATGAAATTTTACAATAGGGAGTATTAAATATTTTATTATTTATAAATTATAAAAGAGCCTTTTTAACAGTAAAATGTATAATAAAAGTATATATGCACAAATTTATTTAGCGAGCAAGTTGTTAAACATTTACTAGCGTAACAATGACTGTGAAAAAAGAAACAGATTAATTGGGCAGCAACACCAAAAACTCTGTGTGTGTGTGTGTGTGTGTGTAACAGAGTGTGAGAGAGAGACAAGAGAATAACCCTCCCCCTAGCACACTGAACAGAAACAGCAAAACACAAACATCACCAAGAAAAAGAAGCCTGTTTCCTGAAAACTCTATCAAAAAACTCAATTGTGTTCATATCAGGCAGGTGTATAACTGGAATAAATTACAATTTATTTGTATTTTTTGGTATTATGGCAGATCCAGATTCATTTTAACTCACTTTCCCAAAAGTGACTTTCTGGGAAACTCACAGCATTTATGCTGTTCCCTCTCCATAGAATAACAATGTCAAATCCTAAGAGCATCCATCTATTCATTCATTCATTCATTCTTCAAACATTAACTTGGCTCCAATCACACACCATTCACATTGCTCCAGATAGAGCCACAAACCAGAGAGCCCCTACCCTCACCCTCAGGTCAAAGGTCATGGGGACAGGCAAATGCAATCTCTTCCTTCCCTGGGCCCCAGGGTATTCAAGCCACATTAAACTCTTTAGGTGTTATCAGGGTTGCTAGCCTGCTGCCTGGTGAGCTCCTGAGTTTCAGGAAGAAGGGCAGGGGCCAGGATGTTATGATTCCTGAACATCCTGCATAGAGCCCAGCCAAATCCAGGGCCTTGGAGTTTGGCAACTTTGTAATGATCCTGTGATACAGGAAGCATGGCTCTAGCTCAGTGGTTCTTAACCTTTTCTGAGGTACCGAACCCATCAGTTTCATACGCGCATTCACCAAACCCTTCTTTAGTGATAAATAAAATATGATTCTTTTCTCCAAATTCAAGACATAGGTATATGTTTTTTTACTGGTGCACAAAATGAGCCGTGCATGAACATCACCTTGCTCAAAGAACAAAACCAACAAAGTACATGAACTCACAACAAATTACGGTATTACTTTATTCTGGCCTCCGGGCAGAGGCTTCTCGGAACCCCTGAGACCGACTCATCGAACCCCTAGGGTTCTAGGTTTAGAACCACTGCTCTAGCTTTATAACCTGCAGAGGAGAATTACTCGTCCTGGTTTGCAATTTAACTCCAGCAGTTTACTTGACACAGCTAAATGCTGAGCTCCTGCTTGAGGGTGGAAGGAGAATAATTTTAAGTTTAAATATCTTCTTCCTCCCCCAAATTAAAGAAGAGGGTCACTTCCGTGTATGAAGTAATGTTTCCTAATATTTTTAAACTCATTTCTTACCAACCAAGATGTGGTCACACTTTACTTCTGAGGTTTGCACTGCAGAGCTCACTCTATCTAGAATTTTCCATTAATTATGGGTTGTCTATACATACATCTTATTGTAAAGTATCTAGTTTTTGCTCTTCTCCCTCCTTAGCGTTAATCATAGGTGTCAATTTCTTACTTTGAAAATTGCTAATTAGAGTAGAAAACTTTACTCTGCCTTTTTAGGAGAAATTTAATAGTTCATTCCTGTTGATAAGAGGTCTCCTTTATAGATGGATTGTCAGCCAATAAATGTAGATCAGATTGACATAATTTGAAAATGACCATTCTACAACCCCCAAAGAAATAACTGATCCAGGCAAAGATCATCAATAAATGCCAAGATAATTCCATAACATATCTTGTTGGTATGCATTTGGTTCTCAAGCATCACAGACAAAGTGACATGCTAATTGCAGAAGGAAAACATACCTCCAATGGAGAGAGGTGGTCACTACTCTACCATGTATCAATACCTAATAATGGGCCACCATGACATCATGTGCCCCCTGATGAGATACTTGATGAAGCACTCAGAATATATTCCTGCCAAAATGTTGAGACTGAATTTGAGACATTAGCTCTAAATTCTAGCATGGAAGAAAAACAGAGCATAGAAAAAGAAGGTAAATGACATTATGGGGAAGTGACCAGACAGGTTAGAATGTAAAGCACTTTAAATGGTAATGTTTTATATATGTATATACAAAAATATATAATATACATACAAATGTATATACACATACACATATAGACGGGGGCACCGCTCCAGATTAAAAATTGACAAGAGACATAACCACCAAATGTAATACATAAACCTTGATAGGGTCCTGGTTATATGTATTAAGAAAAAAGCAGCTATGTTATTAGAGAACTGCCATTAGTTTTCCAAGTGTGATACTGATTTTCATAATTAGTAGGAAAATGCTTTTATTTTTAGGAGATGGATGCTCAAGTATTTAGAGGTGAAGTGTCACGCTATCTGTGACAAAATTCCAAATGGTTCAGCAAAAAGATACATACCTATTTATACAAGATGAGGCTCTGAGAAGTTGAGTAGCTCAAGGTTACACAATCAAGATGTGTCAAAATGAGAAATATTTAGAAAATACCATGATGTCTACAACCTAGTTTTAAATGGTACAAAATATGTATAATTATAAGAAGGCAAATAAAATGAACTGTGAACTACATTTTAATTCTAAGTGGTACATATATGAATGATACAATTATTTCAACATTTTTATATGTGTGAAAAGTTTTTAAATTAACATTAAGAAGAAGGGGCAAAAACGAAACAAGGGTGCAAGGTAGGGTTACCACCATAATCTGAAAATAAGAAACTTTACGTTGCTCAAAGGTATCTGTGAATCTGGGCCCCAAATGTAGCATTTTCCACTGACTTTCCATGATAACGTAGGAAGCCATGGACGACGCCAGGACTGTAATATCCTAACCGGAGCTGGCTTCAAATATCCACCTGAATGGAAACTCCAGGAGTCCTGTTAGTTCTTAGAATCTCAACAATTTTAAAATATCAGGTGATAAATCAAATAAACTCATAGGTCATTTCCAGACTGCTTTTAAAAATTAAATACTCAGTGTACAGAGTTTTAGTTTCACAAGATGAAAACAGTTCTGGAAATAGATTGCACAACAATGTGAATGTACTTAACACTTAAAAATGGGTAGAGTGGGCCTGACCAGGCAATTGTGCAGTGGATAGAGCATCGGACTGGGATGCGGAACACCCAGGTTTGAGACCCCGAGGTCGCCAGCTGGAGCATGGGCCCATCTGGCTTGAGCAAAAGCTCGCCAGCTTGGACCCAAGGTCGCTGGTTCAGGCAAGCAGTGGCTAGGTCTGCTGAAGGCCCGCGGTCAAGGTACATGTGAGAAAGCAATCAATGATGTCACAACGGCAACGAAAAACTAATGATTGATGCTTCTCATCTTTCCCCATTCCTGTCTGTCTGTCCCTATCTATCCCTCTCTCTGACTCTCTGTCCCTGTAAAAAAAGAAAAAAAATGGATAGAGTGGTAAATTTAATGTTATTTGTATTTTACCACAATTTAAAAAGAAGAGAAACAAAACTACAGGTATATCAAGAAATATACCTGAAAAATAAATTGGATGCACAGCCAATCTGTAACACTCTATTGGTTGAAAAATAACTCAGGAAAGAAAAAGGGAAGACACAAGATTTATAATACAACTGTGAAAATAAGACATCACATAAACAATGGATTGGTATCATCGACAATAAAATGGCCATAAAGTGTAAGATTTAGGGGCCAAAGTGCATGATGGGTAGAGCAAGCAGAACTGGGCTCAGAGGAGTTCTAGGGTGCTGGGGAGGGTTTCCTTACAGAGGGAATGTGGCCTGGGACCTGCAGAGGGAGGAACAGTCATTTGAGAGGAAGGCTCTAGAAGGGCAAACACTGGGACCAGGAAGAAACATGCCTTGTCCATGGGCTGTGCTGGGCAAACAGATGTCAGGCTCGGCAGGTCTGAGTTGCAGGGGACCTGGGAATGCTGTGTTAAATGTAGTCGATGGGGAGTGATGAAAGGTTTTCACTTGAGGAAAAACTGGATAAAACGTGACTTTTCAGAAGGTTAATTTTGAAGTGGTATGTGGGGAAGATGAAGACAGGGAGATCAATTAAGCAGTTATTACAAAAATCTAGGCAGATGAGGCAGGCTAGCCTAGGGTAGGGGACGAGGGAGCGGAAAAAAATGGAGAGGTGCAGAGAGAATTGCTCTTTTTTTTTTTTTTTTTAGATTTTAAAATTTTTTAATTTTTTAAATTTTTTAATTTTTATTCATTTTAGAGAGGAGACACAGAGTGAGAGAGAGAGAGAGAGAGAGAGAGAGAAAGGGGGGAGGAGCTGGAAGCATCAACTCCCATATGTGCCTTGACCAGGCCAGTGCAGGGTTTTGAACTGGTGACCTCAGTGTTCCCAGGTCGACACTTTATCCACTGTGCCACCACAGGTCAGGCGAGAATTGCTCTTAAGATGGGGAGGACAGGATAGGAGGAAGGGGGAGGGCTTTCCTAAAGAGAAAGGATGAGGGATGGTACAGAGAAGGCTCTGCGCTGGCTCTGGGTCTCTAGGGGTCTGGTGGAAAGTAAGGACACCCACAAGGGGGGATGGCTGAGCAGGCGCTCTGGGAGGAGAGGACAGGACTGGCATCAGACCGCCCAGGATTCACACACAGGACCATCTGCAGGGTGAGCCAACAGAACAAACTGGAGGAGGCGGCAGGAGCTGGCAGGAGTGACCTACAAGTGGGTGTCACCCACACCTTGCTATAGAAGATAAGGTTTTCAAAGAGCTCTAGGACAGTCCACTATTTAATGAAAATCCCAATAAGTACATCTGGAAAGCAAAGAGCCTCCTAATCTGTCTAAGGCTGGATTGCTATATATTGGGTTTGCATAAAGCAGGGCTGATCTCTATTTCCAATTGTCTTCTGCCACTGAGTGTTTGGTCTGAGCTCTAGAAGTGGGAGGACATGGCTCAGTTCTGCTCTCTTGAGGTCCTGCACTGCTTCTGCAAAGGATTGTTAGGAGGGGAACAGAAGCCTGGCATCTGGGGACCAGCTAATAGGACTGTCACTGGTGGGAGGCCAAATGGAGCCAACCTCACCCAAATAAGAGCAGTTTCACTCTCCTGGTATTTTCCTTTCTTCCTGCCAGTCTGGGCAGATTCTGTCATGTGTAAAAGATGCTCCAGCCCACAAGCTCCTGGCCCTCACTAGAAGGATCACGCCAGCCAGCAGACCAAGGGTCTGGGGCCTGTCAAAGAAACCCCATACTGATTAGGCAACTGAATAGGAGAGGGGACAGCACTAAAGAGGAAACACATGTCAAGGGTTCTCCTGGTCTCTGGAAAAAGAGATAGATAGATAGATAGAGAGAGAGAGAGAGAGAGAGAGAGGAACACCAGCTCTCCCAAATCAGCCAGAAGTAGGAAATGCTAAGTATACTGGTTAATAGTGAGTAGGTGAAACCCACAGTCATGAACCTGACATTACCACACCCCCCATCCTCATGTGAGAGATGCAATCTGTGCCTTTGTCAGCCATTCCAATCAAAGAATTATCTTTGTCACTGCCCCTCAGCACCAGTGACAAGTAGCGCATTGCTGCCACTGAAGAAGGGAAAGGCCTTCCACATGCACTTAGCAGGGGCATCATCGCCCATCAAAGGGGCATGCCTAAGCAGCAGGGATTGAAAAGCTATTTCCATTTCATCCTCTAACACTAACAATCCCAATGCCAAGAGGGAAACTGAAAAGCGGCCTGGGAGATGTTCAAAAGGGGAAAGAGAAAGAGATCATCACTGTAAGACAGATGCCTGCAGTTGCTTGGCAACCACCCTTGCTAACCCTTCTCCAAAGGAACAGTTTGAGTCATCTCAGATTTCCCTGAGGCCAGGACTCCCACCGAAACTGGGGCCCTGGGATGAGAGGGGGGCCTGGGGCGCTCCAGTGGCCACTGGCTCACACACACCAGGGGAAGAGATGGCAACCACTTTGCTTAAAGAGCATGTTCTTCTAGGCAGAGCTGGTACTGAGCTGAAGCAGGTGAGGCACCCTGGGTGCAACATTCAGGGGCCTGCCTCTGCACCTGAAGGAGCCTGTTTGTCTCCCTTCTTAAATGTGTGTCCAGGGTGCCCCACCTGCCTCAGCTCAGCCCTCACCCTTATCCTGACAACACTATGACACAGTAATTAATGAGTACAGCTACTGGAATGAGCCTGTCACTGGGTTCAGATCTCAGCTCTACGACTTCCCAGCTATATTTCATTGGATTAAAACTTTAACCTCTGCAAGCCTCAGTTTCCCAATCTCTAAAATGGAGTTGATAATAGGAATTGCCTCAGAGGGTGTTCATGAGGATTAAATGAGCGTTTAGCTCTGTTACGCAACTAGTCACTGCCCAGTAAATGGCAGCTAGGATTTTTAAAAACACAGAAGCAGTTCCCCAGAACTCCTTAAACTGGACCTACGGGATGCAAATTTCTAGGAATGGCCCTGGTGTCTCTGTTTCTAAAAAGCTTCACAAAGGGTTCTCAAGGTGGCCAGGGTTGAGAGCCACTACTTGTGCCCAGTGAACAGTGGTTCTCAAAGTCCGGCAAACACCAGAGCCACCTGGGGAGCCTGTTTCAAAAGCCTGTTCTTACACCCCTCTCCAGGCCTGCTTTAGTATGGCCACAGCCTCGGATGCTAAGCCCTTGGCGATTTCAAGGTGAGCTCCCCAAATGACCACACTCTGGAAAATTGAAACTGATTCACTCTTGATAGCTAAGAGCACAGGGACCTCCATCCAACTCCTTTTGTTTTTACTACTGTTATTCTTAAAGAACCAGGAACAAAATGTTGACTGAAGGTGCCTCGTGAACCCCAGGCATAGTCCTAGAGCAGTAATGACGTCATCTGTTCCCTGAAAGTGGCAGCTTTCCTAGGCAAGAAAGAGGAACCAAGTGCCTGGTGAAAGTAACAATCATGGTAACAATAGCTTACATTAATGAGTACCTACTGTATGCCAGATAGCATCTCACTTATTTTCACAACAACCTTGAGAGCTACTATATTACTATTCTTTTTTTTTTTTTTTACAGGGAACAGAGAAAGAGAGTCAGAGAGAGGGATAGATAGGGACAGACAGACAGGAATGAAGAGAGCTGAGAAGCATCAATCATTAGTTTTCATTGCCGTTGCGACACCATAGTTCATTGATTGCTTTTTCACATGTGCCTTGACCGCGGGCCTTCAGCAGACCAAGCCACCCCTTGCTGGAGCCAGCGACCTTGGGTCCAAGCTGGCGAGCTTTTGCTCAAACCAGATGAGCCTGCGCTCAAGCTGGCAACCTCGGGGTCTCAAACCTGGGTCTTCCGCATCCCAGTCTGATGCTCTATCCACTGTGCCACCGCCTGGTCAGGCTATTACTATTCTAAAAATAAAAAAATTGAGGCTCTGAAAAGTTATCTTTGCTTAACTTCTTTCTACATAGCTAGTAAGTCACTGAGTCAAGATTTAAATAATGCTCTATGGAACTTCCTACTCTGCACTGCCAGTGCACTTTGTGGTAAAATGTACATAAAATAAAATTTACCATTTCAATCATTTATAAGTGTATAGTTCACTGTCACCACCATTCATTTCCAGAAATTTTTCATCTTTCCCAACTAGAATTCTGTACCTATTAAACACTAATTCTCTACTTCCCCTCCCCCAGCCCTTGGCAACTATCATTTGACTCTCTGTCTCTATGAATGTAATTATTCTAGGAACCTTACACGAGTGGAATCATTTAGTATTTGTCCTTTTGGAATCCAGCATACTCTTAAAAAGAGGAAATATTATCTTGGTCTGATAGGACCAAAGTAAGAATGTGTCTCAACCATGTTCCAAATACTAATTAGTGTTATCAGTTTGGGTGTCCCGTCTCTCTATCTCTACCCCACCCCAGGACTCCATAACCTACTGGTGTATTATAGTAGGGTCATACAGCAACACACCAACCCCACCAACCCCCAGCTGAAGGTATCCATCCTTGCATTGTTTCAGAAAACAGCTATCTTCACAGGGCAGGTACCCTGATAACTAACTGCTTCTGTGTTCAAAGAACTCATCACTCTTATCCTCCTCACTACAATGACCTGGTGTCACTCTGTCCTGCCCTACAGAATAGTTATTTGGTTTCCTTTTTTTCTTTAAGCACCCGATCCCTAAAATTGGCAAGCAGAATTGATGAAACCACAGGTAGGAGGGTAAAGCCTCTACATGAAAACAAAAACTTCCCCACAGCAGAATTCCAGCCTTGCTTAAAAGCACCTGGGTGAACCAAGTCTAGCCCCTGACTAGGGGCCTCAGGTCAGCCCACGGGCGGGGAGGGTTTCCTGGCTCTCATCATTAGTTCAAGAGCCTCAGGGTCCAAATCCAGGTCCATCTGGCTGAAGTGGCCAATCTGAGCTCTGCCACTGAAGAGCAGGAGAGTCAGCCAAACAGCCTTAGCTGGAAGCCCATGAATGGCAGAAAATCGCACCAAGAATTTTAGGAGAAAGAGACATGGAAGTCAGTTTCTTGATATTTAGTTTCTGCAACTCAGAAAAAGGCTAACCCATAGGCCAACCTTCTCCCTCTCTATTATGGCTATGTTTGATTACTATAGTCACAATCAGACTTCCACTGGTCAGGCTGCACAGACGCCCATCATGATCTACCTGAAGTGAGACCAAGTGTGGGCTCCCAAGAAGCGCCCCCTCCCCACATGCCAGAGGGGCTGGATATCTCCCCTGACTCTCGTTCATGCTGGAGGAACTGAGGGCCGGGGGAGATCTGCCAGGGAGGTGTTGCATGGCCTCGGGCCAGGGCAGCAGTCAGCGTGTGGCTGCACCCCTCATCCTCTCATTCTGTCTGTCTCTGTCTGTGGTCCAGAGGCTGCTCCAGCACCTCCCCCTTATTCTAGGATTTTCTCAGTGATGTCTTATCCATAAATAGTTGTTAGCTGTTCTTCTTGTGAGGAGAAGAAAAGCCAGGAATTACCTACATCATCATCTTGTCGATGTCACTCTTATTGCAGTTACTAAAGGATTGTAGTTTCTGGATTTGAATGCTGGGCCAACTCTGAGTAGGCAGTCCTTGGATAAAAGGGATTTGACCAGGACAGGGTCTCTCACTTTGTCTGCTATACCATTTACGTAGATTTCTGAAGCATGTCACAAATTAAACAAAGCACCATGAACAAAGGGTTAGCCCAAAGGATACATATACTATGTACACAGGATATCACACGGACACCAAATCTGCCTAACTTTTCTAAATCAGTTCAGAAGCAGGGACAGCAAGCCCTGTAAACTACTGGCTACAGTGAAAGTGACATCTAGTCAGGCATGCGGTAGACTATGTGGCACACAGATCAGAAGGCCCAGGAATCCTCTGACCTTATTTTCTAATCCGTAACACAGAAACCCTGAAACAAGCCACTCTGCTCTGTCACATGCACCCCATTTCAGACAAATCCCATGGGTAATCACACTGCACAGAATGCCAATAGTATTTCCCACATGACTTTAAACCAATATCCTTACTGTTTCACCGTGGTGCTCTTGACATCAGAGGCAACTGTATATTAAAAGCCATCATCACCATTCATGGCTCGGGGTCTCCTCTACCCACTGTGAGAGAGGATTGGTTACCCAGCATTAGAACCTGAAGTTTATTACTGTCACCGTTTTCTGTAGAATAGAACTGAAGGTTTGGACGAGTCACTTGAGAAACCTTCAGGGGAGAGATCTTTGAGGGATAGAGTCTTCTCTCTCTTTAGATCCTCTCAAATATAGCCCGGTGCCAGGGGTAAATCAGAGTTGTGTATACACCTGTTGAATATTCACCAAGGCCTCTGACCTGCAATGTATTCCTAAGTCATAGACAGATAGTTGCAGAATATTTCTGCGAATATTTTAGCGTCTTTTTCTTGAGTTCTTGCCCTTAGAGCCTCACTCACCTTACACCAGTGACTATCAGCGTAAGTTTGCTCCTTATGGGGGTTTTGGCAATGTATGGATACATTTTGGTTGTTTCAAATTGGAGGAATCCATTGGCAGAGGCCAAAGATGTTGCAAAACATCCTCCCATGCAAAGGATAGTCCCCACCTAAAAAAATCGTGCCACTGCAGAGAATGTCTATACTATTCTCACCTTTGCTAGCTTCACTCCGAGTAACATAACACAGACTTTCTAGTTTCTAGAGCATTCTATATTCTCTCACACTTTGGGCCTTCATGTTTCCTCTAATTCCACCCCACCCAGCCCTGCACATGGATAACTTCTATTCATCCTCCAGGTTTTAGTGTAAATAAAATTTCCTCAGGAAGGCCTCCACTGAGCCCTAACCTAAATTAGGTCCTCCTGACACACCTTCAAATAGCAGCCCAACTTCCCCTTTCAGAGTACTCACCACAGACCCAATGCCATGAATTTCAGCCTGCCTTTGCTGCTAGGATGGCAGTGCTGTGCTTTTTGCCACTACGTCCCCAGGCCCAGCTCAGTGCTGGTGCACTGAGAGTCACTCAGTCTCAGGGACATGACAGAGGACACGAAAGCAGAAGAGGGTATTAAAAACTAAGCAAGATACCCAGAAGCTCCAAGTATCATGCCACATTGATGGACTGATATGGACACCTAACTTTTTGAATTTCATAACATGTAAATATTACTTAAAAAAATAAGAAATGGCGCTGGCCAGATGCCTCAGTGGTAGAGTGTTGGCCTGGCATATGAAAGTCCCGGGTTTGATTCCTGGTCAGGGCACACAGGAGAAGCAACCTCTGCTTCTCCATCTGTCCCATTTCTCTCTCTCTCTCTCCCCCTCCAACAGCCAAGGCTTGAATGGTTCAAGCAAAGTTGGCCCTGGGCGCTGAGGATGGCTTGGTGACCTCCATCTCAGGCGCTAAAATAGCTTGGTTGCTGAACAACACCTACAGGACTTCAGTGGCCACAACTTGCTTATACACAGACAAAATGGGCAGGCAGAGGAATGCAAACCAAATGAATCAAGAGAAATCCCCAGAGAAGGACCTGAATGAACCAGATATAACCAAATTACCAGAAGCAGAATTTAGAATAATAGTTAGGATGTTCAAAGAAATTAAAGCAACAATGGATAGTCACTATGAACACCTAAATAAAGAGATAACAAGTATAAAAAACGAAATTGAAATAATAAAAAAGAATCAGAAATGACAAACACAGTATCAGAACTGAAGACCACAATGGAAGAAATTAAAAGCAGGATGAATCACGCTGAGGATCAAATCAGCGAGTGAGAGGACACAATAAACAAAGGGACAGAATCAGAGAAGAAAAAGGAAAAGAGATTCAAAAAATGTGAGGAAACTCTAAGGGAGCTCTGTGACAACCTGAAGAGAAACAACATTCGCATCATAGGGGTGCCTGAAAAAGAGGAAAGAGGACAGGAAATGGAAACTTTGTTCAATCAAATCATAGCAGAAAACTCCCTAAAATAAGGCTGGGAAACACTCCACATGTTCAAGAAGCACACAGAACTCCATTAAAGAGAAACCCAAAAAGATCTACACAAAGACACATCATAGTTAAAATACCAAAGCTAATGGATAAAGAAAAAATTTTAAAAGCTGCTAGAGAAAAAAAGGCTATCACCTACAAAGGAGCTCCCATAAGGATGACATCGGACTTCTCAACAGAAACACTTGAGGCCAGAAGGGAATGGCAAGATATAATCAGAGTAATACAGAACAAGAACCTACAACCAAGACTACTCTATCCAGCAAGGCTAACGTTTAAAATTGAAGGAGAAATAAAGAGTTTCCCAGACAAAGAAAGCCACAAGGAATTCAGAAAAACCAAACCAATTCTGCAAGAGATACTAAGGGGCCTCTTGTGAACAGTTCAAAGGGAGAAAAGAATATAGCCAAAGAAGAATACAGCTTTAAAGAAAAAAATGGCAATAAACAACTACATATCAATAATAACCTTAAATGTAAATGGATTAAATGATCCAATCAAAACACATAGGGTAGCTGCATGGATAAAGAAACAGGACCCATACCTATACTGTCTATAAGAGACACACCTTAAAACAAAAGATGCACATAGACTGAAGGTAAAAGGATGGAAAAAAATATTTCATGCCAATGGAAATGAAAAAAAAGCCGGGGTAGCAGTACTTATATCTGACAAAATGAACTTTAAAACAAAGGCTGTAGTAAGAGATCAAGAAGGACACTACATAATGATAAAGGGAACAATTCAAAAGGAAGATATAACTATTGTAAATATCTATGCACCAAATATAGGAGCCCCGACATACAAAAAGCAGACTTTGATGGATATAAAGGGCAAGATTAACAGCAATACTATCATAGTAGGGGATTTCAATACCCGTCTAACAACAACGGATAGATACTCAAGAAAGAAAATTAATAAAGAAACAGCAAACTTAAAGGATACTCTAGATTAACTTGATTTAATAGATATCTTCAGAACTTTTCACCCTAAAGCAGTAGAATATACAATCTTCTCAAGTGCTCATGGTACGTTTTCTAGGATAGACCACATGTTAGGACACAAAAATGGTCTCAATAAATATAAGAAGATTGAAATCATATCAAGCATTTTCTCTAAACACAATGCCATGAAACTAGAAATTAACCACAAAAGAAAAACTGAAAAATACTCAAACACTTGGAAACTAAATAGCATGATATTAAATAATGAATGGATTAACAATGAGATCAAAGAAGAAATAAAAAGGTTTCTAGAAACAAATGATAATGAGCATACATCAACTCAAAATTTATGGGACACAGCAAAAGCAGTTCTGAGAGGGAAGTTCATTGCACTACAGGCATATCACAAGAAGCTAGAAAAAGCTCAAATAAGCAACCTGACCCTACATCTAAAAGAGCTAGAAAAACAACAAATAAAACCCAGGACAAGTAGAAGGAAGGAAATAATAAAGATCAGAGCATAAATAAATGACATAGAGGCTAAGGAAACAATACAGAGGATCAATGAAACCAGGAAGCTGGTTCTTTGAAAAGGTAAACAAGATTGATGAACCTTTAACTAGACTCACCAAGAAAAAAAGAGAGAGGACTCAAATAAATAAAATTAGAAAGGGCAGTGGAGAAATAACAACTGATACAACAGAAATACAAAGCATTGTAAGAAAATACTATGAAGAACTATATGCCAAAAAATTAGACAATCTCGGTGAAATGGACAAATTTCTTGAATCATATAACCTTCCAAACATCAATCTGGAAGAATCAGAACACCTAAACAGACCAATTACAACAAACGAGATAGAAACAGTTATCAAAGAAACTCCCCAAGAAGAAAAGTCCTGGGCCTGATGACTTCACAAGTGAATTCTATTAAAAATTCAAAGAAAAACTAACTCCTATCCTCTTCAAGCTATTTCAAAAAATTCAAGAGGAAGGAAGACTTCCAAACTCCTTTTATGAGGCGAGCATAATTCTAATCCCAAAACTGGGCAATGACAACACAAAGAAAGAAAATTATAGGCTTATATCCCTGATGAATTGAGACGCTAAAATTCTCAACAAAATATTAGTCAACCGGATCCAGGAATATATGAAAAAAATCATACACCATGATCAAGTGGGATTTATTCTGGAGAGGCAAGGCTGGTTCAATATTCGCAAATCAATCAATGTGATTCATCACATAAACAAAAGGAAGGACAAAAATCACATGATAATTTCAATAGATGCAGAAAAGGCATTTGATAAAATCCAGCACCCATTCATGCTCAAAACTTTCAGTAAAGTGGGAATACAAGGAACATTCGTTAACATGATAAAGGCCATGTACGACAAACCACAGCAAACATCATTCTAAATGGACAAAAATTAAAAGCAATCCCCTTAAGATCAGGAACCAGGCAGGGGTGCCCCCTTTCATCACTCTTATTCAACATAGTTCTGGCAGTCCGAGCTACAGCAATCAGACAAGAAGAAGAAATAAAAGGCATCCAAATTGGAAAAGAAGAAGTAAAACTGTCACTATTTGCAGATGATATGATATTGTATATAGAAAACCCTAAAGTCTCAGTCAAAAAACTACTGGACCTTATAAATGAATTCAGCAAGGTGGCAGGATATAAAATTAATACTCAGAAATCAGAGGCATTTCTATATACCAACAATGAACTGTCAGCAAAAGAAATTAAGGAAACAATCCCCTTCGCTATTGCAGCCAAAAAAATAAAGTACCTAGGAGTAAATTTAACCAAGGAGGTTAAGGACTTGTACTCGGAAAATTATAGAACATTGACAAAAGAAATCAAGGAAGATACAAACAAGTGGAAGCATATACCGTGCTCATGGTTAGGAAGAATAAACATCATTAAAATGTCTATATTACCCAAAGCAATTGATAAATTCAATGCAATACCAATTAAAATACCAATGACATACTTCAAACATATAGAACACATATTTCAAAAATTTATATGGAACCAAAAAAGAACACGAATAGCCTCAGCAATCTTAAAAAGAAAAAATAAAGCAGGAGGTATCACTCTTTCGGATATCAAGGTTTACTACAAGGCCATTATACTAAGACAGCCTGGTACTGGCATAAGAACAGGCACATAGATCAATGGAACAGAACAGAGGACCCAGAAATAAACCCACAGCTTTATGGACAACTGATATTTGACAAAGGAGGAAAGAACATACAATGGAGTAAAGTAAGCCTCTTTAACAAATGGTGTTGGGAAAATTGGACATCTACCTGCAAAAAAATGAAACTAGACCATCAACTTACACCATTCACAAAAACAAACTCAAAATGGATAAAAGAGCCTGACCAGGCGGTGGCACAGTGGATGAAGCGTCGGACTGGGATGAGGAAGACCCAGGTTCGAGACCCCGAGGTGGCCAGCTTGAGCACGGGCCCATCTGCCTTGAGCAAAAGCTCGCCAGCTTGGACCCAAGGTCGCTGGCTCCAGCAAGGGGTGGCTTGGTCTGCTGAAGGCCCGCGGTCAAGGCACATGTGAGAAAGCAATCAATGAACAACTAAGGTGTCGCAACGGCAACGAAAAACTAATGATTGATGCTTCTCACCTCTCTCCATTCCTGTCTGTCTGTCCCTATCTATCCCTCTCTCTGACTCTCTCTCTGTCTCTGAAATAAAATAAAAATTAAATTAAAAAAATAAAATAAAATAAAAAAATTAAAATGGATAAAAGTCTTAAACGTAAGCCATGAAACCATAAGCATCTTAGAAGAAAACCTAGGCAGCAAGCTCTCCGACATCTGTAGCAGCAATATATTTGCCGATTTATCTCCACGGGCAAATGAAATAAAAGGCAAGATAAACAAATGGGACTATATCAAACTAAAAAGTTTTTGCACAGCTAAAGACAATAAGAACAGAATAAAAAGACAAACCACACAATAGGAGAACATATTTGACAGCACATCTGATAAGGGGTTAATAACTAAAATTTATAAAGAACTTATAAAACTCAACACCAGGAAGACAAATAATCCAATCAAAAAATGGGCAAAAGAAATGAATAGAAATTTCTCCAAAGAGGACATACAGATGGCCAATAGGCATATGAAAAAATGCTCAACATCATTAATCATTAGAGAAATGCAAATCAAAACCACAATGAGATATCACCTCACACCAGTCAGAATGGCACTCATCAGCAAAACAACACAGAATAAGTGCTGGCGAGGATGCGGAGAAAAGGGAACCCTTCTGCACTGCTGGTGGAAATGCAGACTGGTGCAGCCACTGTGGAAAACAGTTTGGAGATTCCTCAAAAAATTAAAAATCAAACTGCCTTTTGACCCAGCTATCCCACTTATAGGAATATACCCTAAGAACACCATAGTACTGTTCGAAAAGAAGAAATGCGCCCCCATGTTCGTGGCAGCATTGTTCACAATAGCAAAGATCTGGAAACATCCCAAGTGTCCGTCAGAAGACGAGTGGATTAAAAAGCTTTGGTACATATATACTATGTAATACTACTCAGCCATAAGAAATGATGACATAGGATCATTTATAACAAAATGGATGGACCTTGATAACATTATACGGATGTGAAATAAGTAAATCAGAAAAAAAAGAAAAATTGAGAACAGCATGATTTCATACATAGGTGGGACATAAAAGTGAGACTATGAGACATGGACAAGAGAGTGGTGGTTAAGGGTTGGGTAGAGGGAGGGAAGGTTGGGATAGAGAGGAGGGGAGGGACACAGGGAAAACCAGATAGAAGATGACAGAGGACTATTTGACTTTGGGTGACGGGTATGCAACACAATTGAATGATAAGATAACCTGGAGATGTTTTCATTGTACATATGTACCCTGATTTATTGGTGTCACCCCATTAAAATTAATAATAATAAAAAAAAGACAAACAATACAATGGGATAACATATTCGACAACACATCTGATATGGGGTTAATAACCAAAATTTATAAAGAACTTGTAAAACTCAACACCAGGAAGACAAACAATCCAATCAAATAATGGGCAAAAGAAATAAATACACACTTCTCCAAAGAGGACATACAGATGGCCAATAGGCATATGAAAAAATGCTCAACATCACTAATCATTAGAGAAATGCAAATTAAAACCACAATGAGATATCACCTCACACCAGTCAGAATGGCGCTGAACAACAAAACAACACAGATTAAGTGCTGGCAAGATGCGGAGAAAAGGGAACCCTTCTGCACTGCTGGTGGGAATGCAGACTGGTGTAGCCACTGTGGAAAACAATATGGAGATTTCTTCAAAAATTAAAAATCAAACTGCCTTTCGATCCAGGTATCCCACTTTTAGGGATATACCCTAAGAACACCATAGCACTGTTCGAAAAGGAGAAATGCGCCCCCATGTTTATGGCAGCATTGTTCACAGTACCGAAGATCTGGAAACAGTCCAAGTTTCCGTCAGTGGACAAGTGGATTAAAAAGCTTTGGTACATATATACTATGGAATACTACTCAGTCATAAGAAATGATGACATCAGATCACTTACAACAACATGGATGGACCTTGATAACATTATACTGAGTGAAATAAGTAAATCAGAATAAACTAAGAACTATATGATTCCATACATAGATAGGACATAAAAATGAGATTCAGAGACATGGACAAGAGTGTGCTGGTTACAGGGGGCGGAGAGGGGAAGTGGGGAGGAAAGTGATGGAGGGTGTGGGGGGAGAAAGGGGCATAAATAAAACCAGATAGAAGGCGATGGAACAGAATTTGACTTTGGGTGATGGGTATGCAATATAATCAAATGTTAAAATAACCTGGAGATGTTTTCTCTGATTTACGTACCCTGATTTATCAATGTCATCCCATTAAAATTAATTTAAAAAAAACCCATCTAGGAACATCAACACAGACAAAAATGCCCAAAGGACCTGATGTAGGTTTCCAAAAGACCCAAAGAAGGATTTATTAAGAATTTTCTTTTCTCAGTGATTGGATAAAACAACTTATTGATCATTATAAAATTTTTTTTTAGACTTCCTGGACTCAGAAATATCTTTATAAACCCTTCTTAGCCATAGGCCCACAACTGTTTGAATATTTTCTCTAGCTCTTGATAAGACTTACCAATGACTACATATCAGTCATACTCTTTTAAAACTAGTTTTTAAAAAATCAGTAGCTTTATAAAATTATAATATGGTTTACTCTAAAAATAAAAATTTCTGATAGTCTATCTTTTCTGATCATCACTGATTAAAAATCTAAGTAATGTTGAAAAAGATAAACTAAAAACATCAATGATGATAATAATAAAGCTTCCTAGAATTAGCTTCATTCATAAATGATGACAATAATCATTATAACATTAAAAAAATAAAGGCAAAATACTTACTATATACTAAGCCCTTCTGTATTATCTCTGTTAAGCCGCACAACAAGCCTGTTGTTATCTGTTTTACACAGCCCAGGACACTTATGAGCCATGTGCATCCTGCTCCTCATTCATGAATTGACATTCTTAAAAAAAAAAGTTCTGGTGAGGCAATTAAAAAAGGGGAGCATCTTTCTATTTCATAAAGCTTTTTTCCCAATTAGCTTAAAAGAAAGGTCTTCAGATAAATCTATAAAGCTAGAGAGAAAATTATTTTAAAAGGTTAGCTCGCTGAATGGACTTACTTGGAATTCCTTTTTATAAATACATTTCTTATTTTAGATAGGCTAACAAGGCCCTGGGTCCCCTCCTCTCAAGAAATCTAAGTGTCTAACTGACCCAAGCTGAACTAGGTCAACTCACTCTCCACAGGGAACAACACATCACCCTGGGTTTTGGATTCAAACCTTCAATCATTCCAAAGTCCTAAAGGCCACATACCATTCACAACTATCTGCAGCAGAGTATGCTTGTGTACGAGCTACAGTGATTTTTGCCAACGAGAGATTATGAAGAAATCAACCCAGTATGCAGTAGTTTAAGATGTTTTTAATGTGAGGCCTCTGAACTTAGGTTCAGAGGTCTCGAAGGGGCCTCACAGGCTGTTTAACCTCACTTCTGTACTTCACATGTGAGAGAACAGGCCCAGAGAAGGGAAGGGAGGTTCCCAAGGTCATGTGTGGGAACTTGGGAAGCTGATTCAAATCCCTCTCTCTGGGTCTCTTCCCCATGCCAGGTTGCCCTCAATGCAACCCCGTGTGATCACATTCAAACATGGAATTAGTAGCACCTTCTGAACCCAGGTGATGATTTGGAGAGGTTCAAAAGTATTTCCAAATCCCTCTTGACTGTAATTTTAGCTAACATTGGATGAGATAGTAACATTGATGTGAAGATCTGTTACAGAGATTTCAAAGCATTCAGTTAACACTTCCTATTGATACAGGTAGAGCAACAAGCGCAAAAGGTAAAAGGGATCAGGAGGAGAAAAGGAATTATATTACAACATCAGGTTATTTTGGAAGACTGCAAGTCCTTCCTGTGTCTTTTGAAGCTGTGGCCAGATAGAAACAGAGGCAAAATGATTATTTTTTTTCACATTTCCAAAGCCGAACTTTCCCCCCTGAGCTTAGTTTATAAAAAACCTCATATCACAACAATGTTCACAGCAGGATTATTCACTATAGTTAAAAGATGGAAAAAGCCAAATCTCCAACAACAGATAGATGGATAAACAAAATATGGTATGTGGAGTATTATTCAGCCATAAAAATGAAATTCTGACACATGCTATAACATGGATGAACAATGAAAACATTATGCTAAGTGAAATAAGCCAGTCACAAAGGGACAGACATTGCTGATATATACAAATATCATATATCTCATATATATATTATTATTCATGGTATCTAGAATAGGCAACTTCATAGAGACAGAAAATAGAATAGAGATTATCAGGGCAGGGGGGAGCGGGGAATGGGGAGTTATTTATATAATGGGTACAGGATTTCTGGTTTGGATAATAAAAAAGTTTTGGGAAATGAGTAGTTGTGGTTATTGTACAAAATTGTAAATGTACTTAGTACCACTAAATTATACACTTTAAAATGGTTAAAATGGTAAATTTTATATTATCATAATAAAAAAATCATATCAAAATCTCAACCCCTTCCCTTTATTTCTCAATTGCTATTTTTTTATTGCTATTAAAGCCTGAATTTCTTCTCAAGAACTGCATCATGGTCAATCTATGTATGTTCACACACGCAGATGAACAGAATCACACCTAAGTCACTCTGTGTCCCGCAGAGACTTACCCACAAACATGCCTCTATCCTGAGACCACCTACGTGATAACTCCAACAAGAAAGTCCACTGCAAGACTAATGCAACCAGTGTTTCTGGAGACCTTGGAACCAAACACCCTGACAGAGTCCATGCTCAACCCTTAAATTTCTCCTCACGGTTGGTGGGGGAGGGGGTCACAGATTTTGTTTATGTGTACTCTAGCTGTAAAGAAAACTGGGTGCATATGCCAGAAAGACCTTCAGGAAGTGCTCATCTAAGTCTGCTCCATCATGCCTATGAACAAAGAGATTTCAGCCTAAACATGGTTATTTGGTGAACTCAGCAATTGCAGGTTACACTGAACAGCAGTGTCCTTAATGCAAATGCATATAATTGGTAGCTAAATCTTTGTATCTTTACAAGACAAAGGATATAATAAGCAGGATGTACCACTTATGAATTTTGAGAAAAGAAGAGCTTTTCATTTTTCCTTAAAAGAATCTATTTCTCACGAGGCATAGAGAATCTGAGAACAAGAGTCTTTTGAAATAGAAGCAGGGAGGAAGGTGCAGAATATGAGTTTTGTGTTACAATCGATCACCAGGACCAAAAGGTGCCAATTCTGTGCCATACCATGACTTTTACTCAACTTTAATTTAAAGCTTTTCACAACCTCATCTTTTTTCATGAAAACCGTTCCATTGCCAGTTTAAAGATCTTAAGAGTTTGTGAAGAAAAACGATCTCTAGTGATTCTTCCCATTTCCAACATTCATGGACATTTAGCACAAATAAGCTACCACTTGTAAGAAGTCTACTTCCTTCCTTTCCTCATGCATCCAAGATATTTCAAAATCACACTAATATATTTAGAGGCAAACATCTTTAGAATAAGGTTTCATTCCCAAAGTACTTAATTAGCAGAACCACTATTCTAGAGAACTGTCCTTGAATATGCCTGCATTTTAATCTCCATGTTATTTTTTCTGAAGCACAAATTTTCCTGTCATCATATGGTCAGGAAATGATTAGGTACAGAAAACCAACTGTCATAGGTGTTGAGTCACAAAATAAGTTCCATTGTTCCAAGCAGGTTTCAACTGCCTTAGAGGATAATATCCCAGTTTATGAGGGAGACCATTCTTTGGAATCTAATGGCCTTTTCTCCATTCATCTGGGACGAGAAATGCTCCTATGGCCTAGTTACAGCTAAACTTTTTTAATACTTCCCACCAACCTCTTCTGGCGCCTTACACTATCCTCCCACCCCCAATTTCAACTAACCATGTTTATAAGACATCAGTTAGTAAATCACAAATCAAATGAACCCCTCCATTTGTTCAGCATAAAGTGGCCTCTGGAGTTGCTCCACATGGAGCTCATAGGCCAGAGTTACATATGGCAGGCTTGCAAACATGAACAGGATATGATTTATTTATGACTACCATGAGTGTTTGATACCCAGTTCCAGCAGGCTGTGGCTTCACTTGCCTGCCTCAGTCTGGGATGACCTATCTACTCCCTGTGTCCCATTTCAGGTACTGTATTTCAATGCTCGGGAAATAGATGGGCAATTGGCTGGGGGGCTGCAGACACAGATGCCCTTAACCCTGTTGGCTACATAATGATCTGTGACCAAGTACAAAGTGGGCAAATGTAATTTGCTGCAAAGGTTTGCAATGTACAACGGCTTTCAGTGGATGGTGTTGAAGTAGCTGCTGGAATGTCAGACCATGTGGGGTCCATTAAACTGTTGTGTATTACCTACAAGGAAGGTTGGGATGCTTGTGAGGGAAGCCCCATTCCTAATTTCACAGATTTTGACCCCCCAACTTTGGCAATGATGTTGCAAATGCAAATGGCAGATAGGCATCAGAAGGTCCAAACGTGGACTCCAACTGAAGTGCAGTAAACTTTTGTCTCCAACAGTCTCCCCCTCTTTAACCCCACGGTTGTATTTATACTTTGAAAGAAGTTAAGAGAATCAGTAGACACCTGGGCGTGCTCAATTTTTGACAAGCCTTAGTCACTCTGTACCCAGCAGAACAATTCACATTATAGTCAAAATCCTGTGAAGATTTCTGCCACACATGCTAACACTAAAATGCCAGTAGCTCCACTTACCTTCTTTATTAAGCCTCATAACCTCCCTGCTTTTTCCACCCTCTTTTCCAGCCTCTTCTAAATCTACATCTGCAGATGAAAAAGAAAAGGAAAAAAGAAAATAAGGAAAAAAAGCGAAAAGGGGGGGGGGGAGCCAAAGTCAAGGGGGGTGGGGAGGGAGAGTGTTTATTTGCAAACAGATTGATATACTGTATAAGAAAATCTTCCCAAAACTGACAATGCGACGTTTTCTCCTAAGTCTGGATTTCCATCTACCTGGCCCACATAGGTACCAAAGAAACCTATGCAAGCAGCAACAGAGTAGCCTTTTAAACGGATATACCATAGGGCTGTGAAAGCCCACCTCGCGGGCTGCCACGGGGAGCCGGGCACAGACAGACAGACAGCCCTGGCAGCAGGGCCTCTTTCTGTGCGTTGATGATCTGCCTCTGTGTGTATTTATTTAGAAAGAGAGAGAAGCATGGAGGACACCGGGGGCCACTCTCTCTCACACACACACTTTTTCCCAGTGGCTCTAGGTGAATGGAAAGGTTACAGAATAATAAAAGGAGAAGGAGGCAGTGGGGTTCTTACTGTCGGAGCAGTGTAATTTGGCGGCGTCGATCCAGAAGGACCAGGGTTTGCCCAGAAACGCCTCCGGACTGGGCACTTTGCAATCCAGTGTCGCCATTGCTCTTCCTTCTTGTTGCTTTTTCCCTGTTCCTTCGGCGGCAGCAGCCGAGAGACACGGGATTCGAGAACGCTCCGACGTCATCTTCGGAACGTTCCGACATTGAGTGCTCTGAAAGTGGGAGGGAGGGAGGGAGGGATGGGCGGAGGGAGGCGGGAAGGAGGAGAGAGGAGGAGGAGCCACCGGCGCCCGAGCGCCCACAGCCGATCTGCCCAGTTTGCGGTGCGAACGGCCGCCAGAGGCAGCAGAGAGGCGCCTGGCGCTCAGCGCCGGTGGCTCGACGCCCGCCCGCCGGGGAGGGGCCGTGCTGCCTAGCCGGCTCTGCCTGCGGAGGAGCGGAGGTCGCCGCGAGCCCGGGTGCGGAGATGCTGAGCTCCCGCTGCCGCCTGCACCCTGCAGCCCTGAAGGGCCGGGCGGGGCCACCACGGGCTGACCCAGCAGAGGCACTACCCGGGGCCATGGAAAGGGTGGTCTTTCCCGCAGAGCTGCAGGCAGAGGATGGAAAGTTTTTGCCTGCAGCCTTTCCTGAGGGTCCTTCTCTCTCTGAGTCCCTGACGCCGGCGACGAGGCGCCTCCACACAGCTTCATGGGACGGAGACAAGGAAGTCTAACCCCGACCTCCTCCCCCAAGGACCACTCTAAGTCGGGGAAGGGACCCTGGTGACCTTGCCTCTCAGTCACAATCCCCTTTACCCTTTCTTCTCTTTGACGTGGGACCTTGGACCGTGGATGATTCTGCAGATGCCTTTGAGAACTGAGGCCGGAGAGTAGATGGAAGTGGTTCTAAGAAGCAGGTGAGTTTAGGGCGAGAGGAACTGCGTTCCCATCTAAGGCTGCGGGACATGCAAAGCTCAAAACTCAGTGCCGGCTGTCCCCAGATTCTCTACGCGCTGCTTGCGGCCGGCTGGCAGAGAACCTCTACATGGACTGCTTCCGGACCACGAGAGCAGGAGGGCGAATTCACCGCTGCTGCGCGCCGAGCTTCTGGAGCAACATTCGGCTCTCGCTGCAGTGAGAGGACCGCGCCGGCAGTAGAGCCTGAAACCTACTGCAGGAATCTGATTCCTGGGAGAATTCATTTTACAGTTAAGTGCTCTGGCCAGCTGGGTAGGAAGCCTTACATTTCCTCTGGATTTGCACGTGTGATTCTTTGATTGAGATTTTCCCCTTTCTCGCTAGAGATATGCAATAAAGGCCTTAAAAGGTCTCCTGGTATCTATCTCTCTTTTAAAAAATCCTTTTGTTTACTGGGACTTACCCAAAACATGAACATCCCCCCATAATAGATATATTTTTCCTCTGTTTCCTCAGCACCCTTTTCATTCTTACCACTTTTGTTTTCCCATGGCGAAGCACACTGATTTGAAGTTGCTCTGTACTTGAGTTCTGCCCTGGCTGAGCCATCTAATTTCCCTGCACTTGGTATCCTGTATCTCCGAGTCAGGGTTAGGATGGGCAATGGAGGAGGAGCTGCGTTTGGTCTTCAGTTGAGATGTTTATGTGAATGGGTTTATTTTGTCATACCCAGATAAATTTCATTTGCCTTTGCTCTGTTTGGAAGTGTTCCTTATGTAGGGACCACTAAGTGGCCAAGGTGCCGCTGGGTGGAGAATTCTCATTTTAAGGATTGGTGGTGTTAACAAGTATTTATTACTTTTTAACCTCATGATATGCTAGGACCTGTGCTTACAGCTTCCTTCCTCCTTCCCACTCACCTACCCCCTCCATCCATCCATCCATCCATCCATTCATCTATCTTTTCAACAAATATTTCCTGTCCTGGATCAGCTGCCCTCAGCAGAAGAAAACAAACGAGACCCACCCCACCTCTGGGGGAGATACAGTCTGGTGGTTACTGAGGAAGAAGAAAGATGTGAAAATTATCAACTCCTTGGGAAATGGAGACATGTATACAGTGACTGGCCTGGGTCGTAAATGGTGTGCTTCAGAACTGTGCCTGTTCATAGGAGGAACTGAAATCTAGTTTTGCAGTGATTAATCAGAAAATGTACCACTGAGAAGATAGGATCTGCCTTGCACCTTGGAAATTGGGAAGGGTTTATAGTGGTAAGGCGAAGGATAGTCTTGCCAAGGGTGGGGGAATGATGTTGTTAGCAGGTTTCAAGCTGTGTATAAGTGTGGTATGTTCAGGTGTTGAGTGCGGTTTATCTAAGATGGTAGTTTTACTCTTGGGGATTAGGGGTCATGAGCTTGTATAGTCAGGCCTGGGTCAAATTATGGAAGACACTGAATGGTAGCCTAAAGATTTGGGGTTTTGTTTGACAATGGGAAGCCACTAGATGGGCTTTTTGCAGCATAGGATAAGTAGAAAGCATGACTTGGAAAGATTACTTTGGCCTTGATGTACAAGATGTATTTATTGCACTATGGAACCTGTTTCAGAAAGTAGTGCTACACTATTGATATGGTGAAAAAATGAAGGCCTGAACTTTGGTGCTCCCATAAAGTAGAGAAGGGGGGACAGGTATGGGAGACTCAATAGAGAAAGCACCTCATCAGAGAGTATGTTGTGTGTTTGGATTTGGGGGGAATAAGAGAGAGAAAGAGAGAGCTGCAAGCCATACGTAATGAGGACCTGGAACATTTTCCTCTTCCCCTACTTCTTTCCAATTTTCCTTTCATTTTGTTATCTATTCCTCTATTGCAGGGGTCCCCAAACTTTTTATACAGGGGGCCAGTTCACTGTCCCTCAGACTGTTGGAGGGCCGCCACATACAGTACTCCATACACTGACCACCAATGAAAGAGGTGCCCCTTCCGAAGTGCAGCCGGGCCGGATAAATGGCCTTAGGTGGCCACAATTTGGTCCATGGGCCATAGTTTGGGGACCTCTCCTCTATAGTTTTGCATACAAGGAAAGATGTGGTTGGCAGCCTCTAGGATGATCCCAATGATTCCCATGTCCTGGTATTCATACCCTTATGTGATCCCCTCCCCTTCAGATGGGCTAAGCCTAATGACTTCTAACAAATAGAATATGGCAAAAATGATGCGATGTCACTTCTGAGTTAGGTTATAAAAAGACAGTGGCTGCTATCTAGCTCTCATTGGCTTGCTCTAAAAAACCCCGCCGCCATGTTGTAAGCTTCCCTAGGGAGAGGCACATGTGGCAAGAAACTGAGGGAGTCCTCTGGGTAACAGTCAACAAGGACCTGAGGCTCTTAGTCCAATAGCTGGTGAGGTGCTGAATCCTGGCACCAGTCATGTGAGAGAGTTTGGAAGCTTGTCCTCCTCCAGTTGAGCCTTGAGATTAGACCATAATGCTGGCCCACAGCTATGAGGACCTGGAGGTAGAGGCACCCAGCTAAGTCATGCCTATATTCCTGGCACACATAAACTGTGAGATAATTAATGCTTGCCATTTTAAATTGTTAAGTTTGTTAAATTTGGCAGTAACTTGTTACATAGCAATAGATAACTACTACAGAATGACTCGAATATAAAGTGATTAGATAACAAAAAACAGAAAAATAAGTTTAACAAAGGAAAAGTCTGAGCAGTGTTCTTTTGTTCCTCTTTTGAGCTTCCTGTGAATTGTGTGTCATCTTTCCTGAAATACTGCCAGCTATGTGGAACTGGTTCACATGAGTATATCCTGTGCTCTGAGTTTTGTAGTTTATATTTATCCTTTGGATACTCAAGTTTTTGCTATTTAAACTCAATTACTACTTATTAGAAGGAGTTCTCCAATGACAAGGTCAGAATGTGACTTTGGAAACAAGTCTACTGATAGCAATGCCATCACACTGGTGGTTGTTCCAACCCTGCTCGCCTGGAGGTGTGTGGAGTAAATAATGAAGACAGGATGCAGGCCCAGTGGCTGGGAGTCAGTGACTTGATCTTCCAGAAAATTCTGTCTCCTCTACTGGGAGCCACTTTAAACCACTCAAAAAATCAAAGATGGCTTTTCCTTAGGTGAAGTCAGGGCACCTCCATTGCCAAGAAACAAGGCAGTGGTTTGATATTATAACATTAGTGTACTCTCCCAGCTGAGCTTCTCAAGCAGAGGTTATTCCTGAAGATAGTGTGAAGCCTAAATATTATTCTCTCCTAGCTGAGAGGATTTTTACTTTGCAACTTAGTAAAGAATGGTCTAGAATCTAAAAGTGATTTAGCTTCTCTACAAAATAACACAAGATACATTGCCATTTTAACTGATAATCAGAACAGGTATACATTATTTCAGTTAGAGTTACGGAGTATAATTATAGCATTTCTATTCTAAGCCTTCTACAAGTTCTCCACTGACTACAGAGATAGTTGGTATTGTATATCAACTTTGTGAAACTATACCCATCTATTATTTTGTAAATATGACAACATGGCTGTCAATTAAATTGCACTGCTAGGAGCCAGAGAATAAAGAAAGCATTGCTCATCAAACTATTAGACTTTCACGCTTGACTTTAGATGGAAATTGAGGTCAGTTGGGTATAGTATTCAGGTCAACATAGTGCATATATAGTATTATATATACAACTATACTTATATGTCAACTATGTGTATTGCAAAGTTTTTGCAGAATTGAATTCCTTTTGATAGTAAATAGTTACAAATACTGTTTGTGACAAGAATCTTATGCATTCTTAATAGAAGTAAATTGACCTGCAAAGCAGGAATTTAAAGCATGTTAACATAATATCTATGTGATAAAACTATCTAGCAAAGGTATAACACCTTTCTATCCTTCATAATTAATGTTTAGGAAGATAAAAGATGTAAAAAAAATTTTTTTTGAGAGAGAGAGGCATATACACACAGAGAGAAGGACAGAAAAGGCCAGACAGACAGGAAGGAAGAGGGATGAGAAGCATCAACTCATAGTTGTGGCACTTCTAGTTTTTTATTGATTGCTTCTCATACGTGCCTTGACTAGGGGTCTGCAGCAGAGCCAATGACCCCTAGCTCAAGCCACTGACCTTGGGCTCAAGCCGCTGACCTTGGGCTTCAAGCCAGCAACCTTTGGGCTCAAGCCAGCAACAATGGGGTCATGTCTATGATCCCATGCTCAAGCCAACAACCCCACGCTCAAGCTGATGAGCCTGAGCTCAAAACTGATGAGCCCAATCCTGTGACCTTGGGGTTTCGTACCTGGGTCCTCAGCATCCCAGGTTGACTATCTACTGAGCCACTGCCTGGCCAGGTGGGATAAAAATATTTTTATTGTTTTGTTATCTTTCTTTAAAACCTGACAGTGGTTGGTTTAATTAAAAAGGAGATTCTCCCATAGACCAAATAAACCAGTTCAGTGAAGATGACAGTGGAAAACACCTATTTAATTTGAGTAACACTTGTTTCTATAGAGATGTGCATCAAGTACACCGCCTGCTTAGTCTGATCCATGTGCTGTTTGACCACATTATTGGAAAGACGGAATATTAAGCTCTCTCATTTTAGGATATTAAACTCCTGCTGGGGTCGAAGCGCTGTGTGCACACCCTACTTCCTACCTAGACTGTTATTGCGAGTTACCTGGAGGCTACAAGGAGAAAATGACATGTTCCATTAAAATGAGGCATCCTTGGAATTGTTTGATGTTCTTTGCCTTAATTGAATCCATCTATCCCATCTGCCACTCTTCTCTCTAAATTTATTTCTCTAACCCACTCTCTCTGAGAATTGTAATTTGGAGGGACATTTGTTGTATACGTTGTTCCCTTTTATATAAGCTCTTTCCATCTGGAGGACAGGTGTGCTATCTCCCTGGCCTTGTCTGACAAGGTTGCCTGCTTCTTCCCTGTCCCTGCACATGTTGCTGGATCAAAAGGGAGTGGGATAAAAGACCTCTGGTAGCAACAGAAGTAGGAAAGAACATAGGCATTCCAGGCTTTTTAATATAGGGCCCTAGTCATGTGACAGGTCTGAATAAACAATGGACTCAATAAATATAACTACAAAAACATGAAATTTGCATTTTGATTACAACAGAAAAACACAAACGTGTTATTATTTTGAGGACAAGCTGACTTGAACTCCTCGTGATTCATCTGTGACTTTGATCACTTGGGGGTCCATGGAACCATGCCGATGCTACAGGTGGAGGTCTGTGTTCCCCAGAGTGGGGCAGAGGCAGCACCCTTCCTGACCACTGCTCTTTCTCAGGGGTTTGACAGGAGAAAAGATCATCTCTCTTTAGCATTCTTTAGAAATCACTTTGGACTCTTAAATTAAATATAAATAAATACAAATTTAACATTAACAGACACATATTAATTGGAACAAGGCCCACATAACCCTCCAAACTAATGACTTAATTGGTTTGAGGATACAGTGCAGGGTGGAGATCCAAGCACAGGCTTGAGATTGACAGGCATAAATTAGAATTGCTCTTCAATCATTTGCTTGAGAACCTTTCTTAATCTATCAGAACCACAGTTTCCCCATCTGATAAATATGTACCATGTCTCTTTTCTTTAGACTGTTTAGAAAATTAAGTGAGATTCTGGGTGTTGAGCCTCAGCAGAGTGGAAAATTGTCTGCTGTGATTATTACTTTGGTTGGAATGCATTGTGTAGACAACAGCAGCCAGTCAGGCAAACGACCCTCGGATAGACACTAGGAGGGCTCATGTGGCTGGTGCTGACAAATGTCCTTCTCCTTCCATAGTACGAGGCTGCTGCTCTGCATCAGCTGGTGGAGAACTCTGGCTTCTGCCTGAAACTTCCCCTGGATGAGGACTTCAGGATTGGGTAAATACCCCTTTGTTCAGGGAAGACCTTCTGAGACCTTCTGTTATATAAAGGAACTGCCAAATATAGCATCTGTGGGGAAACAGACTGCCTTTGCATGACAATGTAACAGTTGTCTTCATTGTATGCAGAGTGGGGTCCCTGCAGTTTTTTTCTGAGAAATATTTACTTATTTCCTTGTGTAAAAGAAACCATATTGAATTCTAAAAGTCACATATGAATATGTCCCCTGCCCCAGACTACTCTATACCCAAGTTCAAAAGGCATATTTTTTATACCATTTCTAGACATTTTCTATAATTACAGGTGTGGATGATATTGCTGATGTGTGTCTCTCTGTGGGTGTGTATGTTTTAAAAAAAATGAATACGTAGCATTATTATGTGAAGGTATGTCTGTTTTTTTCTTTTTATCCCTGACTGAGAAAGAAGCCTTGCCTGAGCATAAATTAGATAAACAGGTGCAACAGATATTTTCCTGCAGCTTTCTTTTCCCACATATGCTACTACAGGGGGTCCTCGGGTTATGACATGTGCATTCCTACGACAATGATGTAACCAGGATTTTGGTGTAAGTCAAAACACAACCTAGCCTAAGTCACTTACCTATCCTAACACAGTTGTAAAATTATAATCTAGAACATAAAAACACAACAAAGCCACAGAAAAGGGAAAAGGACATAAATATACTATACTGTACACTGTACTCCAGTAACAGAAAAAAATGACAAAAAGTGAGTGTAAAAAAACTTCCTTACTGTTGGGCAGATAAAATATAATATGCTCACTTTGTTAAAGATGGCGCTGCCCACATGCAGGCCCATCACCCAGGTGTTATTTGCCCTTATGCTTGGGATAGGTGTGGGGGATGAAAGATTGCCGGGTGCCGCCGATGAACGAACAAAGAGCCGAAACAGCCAAATGAGCAAAAGTCAGGCTTTATTGGGAGGACTCCGGGCGAGTTCACTGACCCTCGGATGTGAGTCTGTGAAGGCGCGCCCGGGGAGGGTTTTTGGGTTTTTTATATCTGCAGAGGGGGGAGGATGGTAACGGTCGACCGGTTTGGTGGGGCGTGCAGTTCATGGAACAGCCTTGGGGACAGACAGTTTCGAGAATTTGGGTGTGTGCGGTTTGAGCAAGATTAACAACTGCCAGACGCTTTGAGTAAGATTAACAACTGCCGGACAGTTCAGGGCAAGGGAGGGTTTCACTACCCAACCCAGAGGCAACTACCGGACATTCCTGGCTCTTTCGTATAGGGAGTGGGGTGACGTGGTCTTTCTGGCTGCTTCCTGCTGTATGGGGGCGTTGTTAGGAGAGGGGTAGGAAAGAGCCAGAGCAGTCCATATCCGCTATGGTGGGCAGGGGTTGGTACTGTTGCAGCATCATCTGGTTGACCGCTATCCTGGTAATTTCCTGAAATTGGGTCTGCAGGAAGCGAAAAAGACAAGGGGTGATCAGTATGATTAGTCCAATTATGAAAATGGGTCCTATGAGTGGAGCTAATAAAGAATACATGGAGGAGTTCCACCAAGATGAGGCTTCTGCTGAGAATTTTTGCTTCTGGAGATCAGAGCTGAGTTTGTGGAGGGCTTCTACCCTGGTCTCTACAAGGCCGGATTCATTGATGTAGTAGCAACATTCTTCCCGCAGGAAGACACAGGTGCCCCCGTGCTTGGCCGTAAGCAGGTCCAGGGCTCGCCGGTTCTGTAACGAGACTTGGGCGAGAGAAGTTATTTGTCTCTGTAGGGAGGCTACAGTGGGGGTATCCGTATCCCAGACCTTAGGGTCGACTCCAGGTAGAAGCTGGACTCTGGGGTCCGAGTCAGGCCCGGGGTCGGGATCTAGCACCAGTGCTAATAGGAAGGCTTGCCTGGGGGAGAATGAAATGCTTGCCCGGAGTTTGGACAAAATGTCTCTCCCCAGGAGGGGAACTGGGCAGAAGGGTATAACTAGGAAGGAGTGTGAGAATGGGTGACCCTCAAATAGGCAATTAAGGAGGGTCGTCTGCCGTGGGGTCGAGGGTGATCCGTTGATTCCCATGATCGAGACCTGGGAAGGAACTGTAAGGCCCGAATGAGAGGGAAGGACAGAGTAGGTAGTCCCCGTGTCTATTAAGAAGGAAACAGACTTACCCGCTACCTGGAGCGTAGCCCTGGGCTCGGTGAGGGTAACCGGGGTCGAAGAGCCAGAGTCCCCTCAATCGTCCATTAAGCCCAGCAGTTCTGAGACTGGAAATGCCTGGTTCTCAGTTCCCCGGCATTGAGGTGCCGCAGGCTGAGCCAGGGTCGGCAGTCCGACTTTCAGTGGCCCATTAGTTTGCACTGTGGGCAAGGCTTGGTGGGGGGCCTTGGTTGCGGACAAGCCCTGGCCCAGTGGCCCTCTTTGGCACATTTGAAGCAGGCGCCCGGTGGTGTGCGCTGTCCCCCTTTGGAGGCTGGTTTTTTTGTTGGTTCCCCTACTGGCCGGAGGGCCGCTACCAAGGCTTGGGTCTGGAGACTAATCTTCTGCTGCAGCCGTTCCTGGCGGGCGGCTTCAGCTGTTTCCTCTCGGGCGTTAAACACTTTAAAAGCCATTTTTACCAGGTCTTGGATGGGAGTCTCAGGGCCCTCCTCAGCCTTTTTAAGTTTCTTTCTAATATCTGGGGATGACTGAGAGGTAAAGTGAGAGGCTAAGACTGTGGCCCCATTGCGTGACCCTGAGTCTAGGCGGGTATATCGTACTAAAGCTTCCTGGAGGCGGTTAAGGAAAAGGGCAGGGTTTTTTTCGGGGAGTTGGGTAATTTCCCTCAGCTTATCCTAATTTACAACCTTGTTAGAAACTGCATCCATACCTCTGAATAAGTATCGGAGCATAAGGTTTCGATGAGGGATGTTGGACCCTTGGCCGGGCTGATAACTCAAATTAGGGTCCTCCCCAGGGACCGCCTCTGTGCCAAGGGGGATCTGGTCATCCACTAGATGGTCCCTGTCTGCCTGCTGTCTGGCGGCAGTGAGGATACGTTCATGTTCCTCAGGGGTGAGAGTGGAGGTACAAATTACTTTAATGTCATGCCAGGTCAGGTCGTATGTCTGAGTCAGGTACCGGAATTCCTTAATGTAGGTTGAGGGGTCGGCCGAGAAAGATCCTAGCCGTTTCTTAATCTGTGAAAGGTCTTGGAGGGAAAAAGGGGACATGTACCCAAACTAGGCCCTCTGCCCCAGCTACTTCGCGGAGAGGGGCGAGGACAATGGATGATGATTGGGGGCTGTGCGACCTGGTATGAGCTGCGATGGGAGAGGTGAGAGGGTCGGTGGGAGGTGGGGCAGAAGGAACCAGAGGGATGGAAGGAGCCGGAGGGGCAGAAGGAGCCGGAGCCTGGCCCGGGTCTGGGGGATTCTCCCAGGGGAGAGCCGGAGGAGGAGATAGGTAGTCGGGAAGGTCATCAGGTTGAGAGTAAGGAGGGGGTTCCTGGGAGGAAGCCTTGGGAGGAGAGGAGGTTTGGGCTAGAAGAATTTGGAGAGTGGAGCAGTAGGAGCAGAGATGGGGCGGGAACGGAGATCCCAGAAAGCCTGAATATATGGGGCCTCAGAGTCTTTTCCAGTGTGCTGGCAAAAAATTGTCTAGGTCCCAGAGGACCTTAAAGTCAAAAGTACCCATAGGCGGCCATTAAGACCGGTTATCTAGGGTGTATTGAGGCCAGGCGACCTGTGACAGGAAGACGAGTTTCTTCCTGCGAAGTGTCTGAGTGTATCCCAATTTGGAAAAATTTTTAAGAAGACATCCTAGAGGAGTTTTGGGTCTATTTTGGATTTGGAGTTCCCCATAATTTAGTAGTCCTTTGGACCCCTACGTGTCGGAGGAGAAAGGATATGAGGGAGGCGTCCCTTCCAGATATCCGTCTCCGGACAGGAATAGAGGAGCGAGTGAAAGGCGTCCCTTTCAATCGGAACCCCTATTAAGACTCCAGGAGTCGGCGTGGGGAGGGCCTCTCGGCTAGGCCGAGTCTAGGACAAGAGACCCCGGCGGAGACACAGGTCCAGTGAGACAGAGAATCGAATTACTCACGGTTGAAAGTCACTCTCGCAGGGAACTCCGAATTCAAAACGACGGGCGGCACGAGGCAGAAGGAAAGAGAAGGGGGACTCTCGCTCCGGCCTCTGGGGACCGGGGCGGATCACAAAGCCCTTCTCCCGGGTTTCAGCACCAAATGAAAGATTGCCGGGTGCCGCCGATGAACGAAGAGCCGAAACGGCCAAATGAGCAAAAGTCAGGCTTTATTGGGAGGACTCCGGGCGAGTTCACTGACCCTCGGATGTGAGTCTGTGAAGGCGCACCCGGGGAGGGTTTTTGGGTTTTTTATATCTGCAGAGGGAGGAGGATGGTAACGGTCGACCGGTTTGGTGGGGCGTGCAGTTCATGGAACAGCCTTGGGGACAGACAGTTTCGAGAATTTGGGTGTGTGCGGTTTGAGTAATATTAACAACTGCCAGACGCTTTGAGTAAGATTAACAACTGCCAGACAGCTCAGAGCAAGGGAGGGTTTCACTACCCAACCCAGAGGCAACTACCGGACTGGGGAAAGGCTGTAATGTAAGCAGGCCAGGTTGTTATGACCTAAGGCTTGGCTTTAAGAGTAAGCTTTTCCCCACATCCTTCACTGATTGGATGATGTAGGGTGGTGCACTCTCCTGAGAAATCCCATTATACAGAGATTTCCTTGTTTGTATAATTGGATTAAAGGTTTTGATTCTAAGGTATAAAGTGGGAGAGACCAGTAGCTTGAGCTCTCTTGGTTCCTGCTATTGCCATTGCAGGGGCCTCCCTGATCCCTTGACTTCCATGGGAAAAGCTGGTTTTCTGCTTCTCCCTTGTCTTCTCTTGTGGCTTGCCTGTATTGGTGAGACAGCAATAAATAGAATGGCCTACCATCCTCCGACTCTGCCATTTCTTCACCGTCAGCCCGAATCCAATGGGAAGCTGCATGTGAATGGCCACGATGGCGGCTCCTGGCCTTACACTTACCCTTTATTCCTGTGGTTGGCTTGCACACTGGAAGGGGCTTTGCAAGGTAGGAGACAGTGACCTATTGGGAGGAGGAAGCTAGAGAGGCAGGAGAACCTGCAGAAGGTGCTGGAAATACTGGGTCAGGTGAATCAGGATTGCCTAAGGAACATGTGTTGTAAGGTACCTGTAAGGCCAGGAGCCGCCATCGTGGCCATTCACATGCAGCTTCCCATTAGATTCGGGCTGACGGTGAAGAAATGGCAGAGTCGGAGGATGGTAGGCCATTCTGTTTATTGGTGTCTCACCAATACAGGCAAGCCACAAGAGAAGACAAGGGAGAAGCAGAAAACCAGCTTTTCCCATGGAGGTCAAGGGATCAGGGAGGCCCCTGCAATGGGGATAGCAGGAACCGAGAGAGCTCAAGCTACTGGTCTCTCCCATTTTATAGCATAGATAATCCAAACCTTTAATCCAATTATACAAACAAGGAAATCTCTGTATAATGGGATTTCTCAGGAGAGTGCACCACCCTACATTATCCAATCAGTCAAGGGTGTGGGGAAGAGCTTACTCTTAAAGCCAAGCCTTAGGTCATAACAACCTGGCCTGCTACATTACAGCCTTTCCCCCACACCCATCCCAAGCACAAGGGCAAATAATATTACCTGGGTGACGGGCTTCCATGTGGGCAGTGCCATCTTTAACAAAGTGAGCATATTATATTTTATCTGCCCAACAGTACCAAAAGCTACAAAATTAATATTAATATTTTAGGAAGCTTAAGAAACATTTTATTAATTTGGGCTAGGTGTGCAGAGAGATTTTGTAAATGATCTTTGTACTTGTGTGATTAGCATAAAACCAGGATGGCCATGGCATTGTATTGTAAATGCAGAGGGGAAGGAGATTTGGATTCTCTGACCCTCCCCCACACCTGTGGGGAAATGGGTGAATAGCTAGCCAGGTTGTTGGGCAGATAAAATATATTTTGCTCACTTTGTTAAAGATGGCGCTGACCACGTGGAAGTTCGTTGATATTAATGAGTGTTCTGGAACAGGCTGTGGGCAGGCTGGGTCGTTATAGCCTAAGGCTTAGTTTAAGAGTAAGCTCTTCCCCACACTCTTGACTGATTGGATAATGTAGGGTGGTACACTCTCCTGAGGAATCCCATTATACAGAGACTTCCTTGTTTGTATAATTGGATTAAAGGTTTTGATTCTATGGTATAAAGTGGGAGAGATCAGTAGCTTGATCGCTCTCTCTTGGTTCCTGTGTTCCTGAGGTTAATATTAGAGAGGATAGCAGATTAAGGCCACGTGGAGAGGAGAAGCAGCCAAGATGGCAGAGTGCTGAGGAAGAAGGCAGTTTGAGCAGAATTTGTGCAGGAGGAAATGGGAAACAGAGGTGAATAAGTCTGGTGAGCTAGAAACCTTTGATTCTAGGAAACTCGGATAAGTCAGTAGCTTTGTGAGCACTGAATGTGTGGGTTTTGGAGCCCAGTGTGTGTTTTTGCTTGCCCGCCGGGTGCAAGCTAGAATTAAAGCTGATGGCTCACCAGTTTTTGGCTCCGTTGTTTCATTACCGACTGTTCGAATCCAATGCAAACCTGCATTAGACAGGCTGCTGTGATAGTGGCCCTGGCTACTGGCTTTACATTTGGCGTAGTCTGTGGCAGGATTCGATACAGATTGGCATGAAGCCACCACCACCTCTGAGCGGTGAAGTAGAGGATAGGTTGCTGTTTTGGTTTCCCATAGCTGTTTTTTGGGGGACTGTAGGCTGGCTGACTTTTACAGCCATGCATGAGGAAACCAAGAGCTCTATGGAAGAGGCTGCCCGGGATGTGGAAACCGAGCAGTGGAAGGAGCTGGAGGAAACGTGGGAGAAAGAGATGCTGACCCTGAAGCTGGAGGAAGCTCTGGAAGAGGCTGACCAGGTTCGTGAGATTCGCCTGGAAATGGAGCAGATGCTGGAGAAGGAATCACAGGTTCGTGAGCTGGAGATTGCTCTGGATGTTGTGGAGAGCCACCAGTGGCATGAGACTGGGCCTGAGGCTGGGGCCGGGGTTGAGGCCAGGGCTGGAGCTGCAAGACCTGCTGAGCAGAAGGCGATGGCACCTGGGACTCAAGCCCAGCAGCAGGAGCTAATGTTTTCAGTTCCTCTTTGGAGGATGAGGAGAATTGGTCTGGAATTGTGATCCGCAGCTTCTAAAAGGTGAGAGCCCAGCAGCAAGGAGTAGCTACGCTGCCGGTAGGTCTGCGATTTTGGGACATAGGGGTGGATGGTATCATTCTCCCCAGAGCAGAGATGGAAATGCTGACTGTCATGGCCACGTGCTCCTTTTCGGTACAGTGTACGAGCTGCCAGGATGGCAGAGATGAGGGGGGAGGCTAACACCCCATGTGTGTGGACTGATTTCCTGAACTACAACCCGAGTGAGCACTGGCTCATTTGTTGAATGGACTTATGGTTTTTGGACAATGTGAAATACCCTGATGAGGGCGAGGGGTGGCTTTGATGGAGCCTGTCCCCCTGCCCCGGGAAGCCTTTCAAATGGCAAGAGAGAAGGCCGAGGACATTTTGCACTTTTGGCAAAGTGCTTAGAGACTGGTGAAATGTGTGTACCTTTGTAATTGTTGAAATTGTATGATTTGTCATGTTGTAATTTGTGTATTGTGCCTAATTTCCTTGTATAGGGATGACAGTGCTGTAGATTGTGGGTAGTAAAGTGAGCATAAGGGTGGATTGTTGGGCAGATAAAATATATTATGCTCACTTTGTTAAAGATGGCGCTGCCCACATGGAAGTTCGTTGATATTAATGTGTGTTCTGGAACAGGTTGTGGGCAGGCCGGGTCGTTATAGCCTAAGGCTTAGTTTAAGAATAAGCTCTTCCCCACACCCCTGACTGATTGGATGATGTAGGGTGGTGCACTCTCCTGAGGAATCCCATTATACAGAGACTTCCTTGTTTGTATAATTGAATTAAAGGTTTTGATTCTATGGTATAAAGTGGGAGAGACCAGTAGCTTGATCTCTCTCTCTTGGTTCCTGAGTTCCTGAAGTTATTATTAGAGAGGAGAGCAGATTAAAGCCACGTGGAGAGGAGAAGCAGCCAAGATGGCAGAGTGCTGAGGAAGAAGGCAGTTTGAGCAGAATTTGTGCAGGAGGAAATGGGAAACAGAGGTGAATAAGTCTGGTGAGCTAGAAACCTTTGATTCTAGGAAACTCGGATAAGTCGGTAGCTTTGTGAGCACTGAATGTGTGGGTTTTGGAGCCCAGTGTGTGTTTTTGCTTGCCCGCCGGGTGCAAGCTAGAATTAAAGCTGATGGCTCACCAGTTTTTGGCTCCATTGTTTCATTACCCACTGTTTGAATCCAATGCGAACCTGCATGGGTCAGGCGGCTGTGATCCTGACCTTGACTACTGGCTTTACACAGGTGCAGGAAGAGAAAATTTAAATTAAACCTTTTCTTATATTAATGGGCCATTTACAGGCATTTGTCCCCATGGAAACTACCTCTCCCCTCCTGAAAGCATGTAGTTAATGTATGTATCTCTTGACAAAGAAATAGCAAATGAACACTAGAAAATATAGGAATGTCTTTTATTATGTAAAGTGACATTTTTACCATTGTGTTGCCTTGTAAGTTTTAATGTGTAGAAGCATCTTTTTATGAATCCTATAGACAGATGTTATGAACTTGCTAATGAATTGTGTCCCATCTCCACCTTCATACTTTTTCCAAACCTGTATAGGTGAAAATAAAGCTTATGCCGTGATATCAGCCTTTTTCCCTGCCCATGTGTAATTAAGGGTATATAACCAGCCCCTAGAATATTATAGATGCACACGATTTGGGACTGCTGCCCCGTGTAAGCTATATGCGGCCGGCATATTTAATAAATTTCCTCCTTTAATGAAACTCTTCAAAACTTATCTGGACTTGGTGCCCCTACAAAAACCCGCGGAATTGTGAATTGGGTACTTTACAACATTTGGCGCCCATGTGGGGCCTACGGTGTTTGCGTCACCAGATATAGGCACCTCAAATTGGCTGGTCTCTCCAGGAGGCTGCCTGGTCCTGCTTGAATCTCGAAGAGAGGCACCACCTGACATGTTTTCAGAGCTCCTAGTTTTCCTGTGGGTCTGACAGTTCTCCGGTAGATGCCTCCTGTCAGTTCCCAAATTCAACAATTTGGATAATTCGGCAGAGAACTCGAGCAGGTAGGTAAAGCAACTCCTTTGCTTTACTGAATTTTCTGGCTTTCCTCTGAACTCTTGCTTTTGCTTTTCTGTGTGGGACTAGAAATAGGTAGATTGGATTTGGGGCTTTGCTGAGTTGTGACGCCGCAGATATAGAACTCTGGTGGAGTAGGTAGGGCCTTCAAAACTACTTTGGTGTTTGTAACTAGTCTATAGTCTTTCTGTTTTGTACTGTCACAAAACACATGAGATGTGGTCCTATGTTCGCAGCAGGCTTTCCAAGATTGAGACGTCAGTGGGGAGTTTTAGTGGTCTTGCTTTCAGTTTTGCTGGGGAATATCTGGTTATACTCTGGAGGGACGATTAGTGGGGATTGGGTCCTGCTTCAGGCTCTCAGGGATATCTGCTCGTACTTTAGAAGGACATTAGTGGGAACCGAGTAAACCAGGTCCACCAGTTCTGCCGCGGGCCTTCCGAGATGTCAGTTTCTCTAAGAGAGGTATTAGTAGAAACTTCATCCTGCCCAGGACTTCCGGAGGTATCTAGTTGGGCTTTCAGTAGAATGCCAGAAGTGGGACAGTTGTTTCTATCCTGGGAGGGCATGGTGGAGGTTGAGTCCGTCCGGGATTAGTCAGTCTCGCATCACACTGAATCAATGGAGGCTGAGCTGACCTGGATTGATTGATCTCGCCCTGAACTTTCAGAGACTTCTGTGTTTGTTGAGATCTCAATCTTTCTTTTCCTTTTGTCTAAAGTTCCCAAGTTTAAGTCTAAAGTTCTTGCAGGGATGCAGCCTGCATACACCTTAGAGGCTACAAGGGGGAGCCCTTCCCTCGTCTATGAAAGCTTGCTCATATGTGTATATAAGTCCTTTGTTTAATGTCTAAATGTGTCTGTTTTAAAGTCTATCTTTGGTCTTTTGTGTCAAAATTGGAAGCTTCTGACTAAAAAGCAATCTTAAGTGGTGAACTATTATTCTCTTTGTTCTCAAATTAGCTTCAGGGAACCTGTTAGGTTTCTCCTCTGAAGGAAATTATTCTCTTCTGTTGGCTTCTTCCCCTTGTCTTGTGTAATAATTAATACCTCTAAAGTCAAACACCTTTTATTTTGGGTGCTAGTTAATTATCTGTCTTATCTTTTTGTTTTTTTCGGTGCACTAATTTATGGATTTTTCTTAAGTAGTTTTAATTTTGTAATTAGCAACCTTGGCTATTAAATATGGAAGGAGGGGCCAGTTCATAGAAGACCCCATTAGGCTGTCTTTTAAAGCACTTTCAAGAAGCTTATGGAGATGGCCGTGAATACGGAATTAAATGGTCCAAGAAAAGGCTACGCTATCTCTGTGAATCAGAATGGCCAATTTTAGGAATAGGATGGCCGGCGACAGGAACTTTTAATCTCTGGCTAGTAGAGGAAGTCTGGAATATTGTAACTGAGAATCCAGGCTACCCTGATCAGTTTTCATACATTGATCAATGGCTAAATTTAACATTAGATACGCCACAATGGCTAAAAGTTTGTTCAATACAGAAAAGATAATGTTTTCCTAGTTCGGCCAGACTTATATCTAAAACAGAAAAGGGATTCGAGAGAAAAAAAAAATTAAAACTCAGTTAGGAATATGCCCAGGAAAGTGTTTCTCCAGCCTCTGGGGGGAAGGGCTGGCAAGTAAGCGATTTAGAGGAGAGAAGAGAAAAAAACTGAGCTGGGACATGCTGTGTGCGGAACAATGGAGTGAGGGTGCAGCCACAGAGAGGCGAACATAGACAAGCACCCTCTCCCCCTACCTGTGCTCCTGCCCTCGCCACCACAGTGCACCCAAGGAGAAGGCAAACATCAGGCAGAAGGCTAAGTGCCAAGAGGCGAACCCCACTGCCACCTCCAGATGCATGGTTAGACTAGGGTTCAGCTTGCTGTGTGTAGACCAGAGGGGAAAGAGTGCTAGAGAAAGGATGAAGTAAATAAAAATATAGAATAGAAACTAGTTTTAAATATCCACCTACTGACCAAAAAAGGTTTTGCCCATTTGGAAAATACAGGGTAAGAATAGTATTAAAAATTAGAACTTTGCCTGACCAGGCGGTGGCGCAGTGGGTAGAGTGTCAGACTGAGATGCGAAAAAACCAGGTTCGAGACCCCAAGGTTGCCAGCTTGAGCGTAGGGCCATCTGGCTTGAGCAAAAGCTCGTCAGCTTGGACCAAAGGTTGCTGGCTCCAGCAAGGGGTGACTCAGTCTGCTGAAGGCCCACAGTCAAGGCACATGTGAGAAAGCAATCAATGAACAACTATGGTGTTGCAACAGCAATGAAAAACTAATGATTGATGCTTCTCATCTCCCTCTGTTCCTGTCTGTCTGTCCCTATCTATCCCTCTCTCTGACTCTCTGTCCCTGTAAAAAATAAATAAATCTTTAAAAAACAATTAGAACTTTGCTTTAGAAAAATCTTAAAAAGGAGAGAAAAATAATTTAGAAGTTAACAAACTGTAGGTATGGACCTTGCTAGTTAATTGGCAGTTTCTAAAATTAAATTGCAGCTCCAGAAGGAGTAATAGAATCATAATAGGCTTATAGGGAATAAAATTATTAGAAATAGGCCATCTGTTGTTTGGGGATAGTGGCTTGTTGCCATCCACTGGTGTAAAAATTAGAGAAAAATTCCAACACTCTCCCGCAGGACCAAGGGGATGTTGGAGTCTCTTCAAGTCTCTTAGTTACATAGAAGGTTAGGAGTTCATAAGGGAGACCCACTGCATTAGCCAAAATAGTAAAAATTGTAAAAAGAATTTTCAGGGAATTGTGGGAAAAATGGGAAACCTCATATAGGCTAAAGCAGCCCACTGTTAGGAAGGTAAATTTATAAAAATTGTATTTTTATTTGCTGCTTTAATTGTAATAAATAAAGCTAAAAAGCTGCCAGGGGAGGGAATGAAAGTCAGCTTGGTTTTTGTAAATGCTGGGTCCAAACGCCCGTTCGCCCACGCTACCTCTCCCATGGCAACCGTGTCCCTAATCCAGCGGTGAAGGAGAAAGGAACGGGAATCCTGGAAAGGTTGAGCGCTGCTTTGGGACTGAGGCCGCAGCCTTGCCGCTGCTGCCATCCTGCACTTGGCCAGGCTAGGGTTCATTCAGCCCTCGGGTTGTGCAAAGAGGGACAGGCACGTAGGATGCGTAGGATGCCTCTTCCTCGTCCCCCTTTTCCTAAGAACTCTGGTCGGCAAATTACCATTCACAAACAGCTCTCAGGCCACATAAGGCCTTGTTGCCCTCTTAGGTATAGCTCTCCAACGGAGTGCCAAGCGTGGGCGCTGCCTCAATAGGGAAGGTGCCTACATTTGTAGTTCAAATTTAAAAATTTGGCTCTTAAGTTTCTTGGCAAAAGAAACTTCAGTTATTGTGCTGTTAGTAATTGGCTCTATTAAGTAATAGGTTTTCTGACCACTGGGTTAGGAGTGGAGACTTATTGTTCCCCCACTACTGTGTAAAAAAACTATTTTCCATGTTAAAATGTATGTGTTATTTCAAAGGCCTTTTGTTAATTCTTTATTTACTGTTTTATAGCCTTGTGATATTGAAATCTTAGTTTAAATATTAGAAATTATTAATAATATCTTTTTATGTAATATTTAGTTTATTATCATTTTGCAACAATATTGTTCAATGCTAGGGAATATAAGAAAAAGGAGTCATATCCTGGAACTCCTGCAAATTTATTTTATCATGCTTTTGTTAAAATTTCTTTTGAATACTAATGTACTGACTTATTCAGTATCGGAGAGACTCTGAAATTCTAAAGGAGACACCAACCCAACCTGTTCCTCCTGCAAGCTTTTACCCTCTTTTGTTTAATCCAGCTAATAACACTGCTTTTGTCTTTTTCCAAGAGTTTATATAGTTAGAAAAGGGCTCTCAAGCCCCTCAGTGAGATCTTCTGAGCATGGCTTCTAAGGTCTATAATGACCAAGAGAAAAGGCAAGTGGAGCCCAAAAGAGATCAGGAAAAATACCAGCTTGTGGCATATACCTTTAAAGGCTCCAATGTTCCAAAAGGGCTTCATAGGTTTCCATCATGACCCTGCTTCAAGAGTGGAAAGAAAGGTCATTGAGCTGAGCCCTGCCAGGCTTCTCAGCCCAGCCAGGGGACATACCCCTGCTGTGAGAAAAAGGTACACGAGAATGTAAGCTGTTTCCGTGCTCCACGGAGGGAGGGTTCAGTTTCTTCCAACCCTTTTCAGCTACCTGTGACCTGACCATGCTCAGCCTTCTGGGACCTGCCATTGAAGGATTAAAGGTGCCGAAGGCTGTTGGCCCCATCTCATAACACCGTTTATGAGCCTAGGGAATTTCTTCCAAGTAGCAGGTAAACTGATCTCATTTCTTGTAAACATGAGGGCTATTTACTATGCCTTGCCTGAATATTTAAGTTTTATTTATCCCTCGAATATCTCTACTGTGGGTATTAACAGTCTAATTTCTGTCACTTTATTTAATGTATAGTGTATCCTTTATTCCTCTTGTCTCAATGCCCCCATGCCTATTGTAGGCTGGGACCTGCTCCTAATTCCAGCTAGAAACATTAATCATTAGGACTTAGACTCTAGCTGCAAAGTGTAGAAATGTGACCACAGTTCCAGTGCCTTGTAGACTTTATCTGAATATGTATGACTCATGCTCTTTAGGACATTTCTCAGACAAATAAAAATTAGGTTACATTTGTAAATAATATAAAGCAGTAATAGTGTCAACAGAGACTTAGTGAAATTACGTTAACATGTTAAGAACATTTGTAACTGTAAGAATTTTATTTTGGATCCTGTTATGTTAGTTAGAACTTTGTTTTATTTAATAATCTAATAGTCTTTAGTCATTTTATTGTATTAGGACACTTGTTATAGTACTTGTTAACATTAGGTATTTGAATTTTATTGTTAATTGTATAGTCTTCCAGTCTGCTTCAAAATTGGAACGTAGTAATTCAAATGAATAGATGCCACCCAAAACCAGTGAGGTCTTGGGACCTTTATTGCCAAAGGTTTATTCATAACCAATTAGAAAAATATTTTAGCAACAGAAAAAGAATTTTCCTAGGTAAACATTTAGAAATAGACTTTAATAAAATAATTGACAATTGTTAAGAAATTGTTATATATGGTTCTTTCCAGGTTTAGCTTGCCCATTCTAGTATTGGGCCTGCATTTGTGTCCACAGTCTCAAAGCCAGTAGGAAAGAAACCCAATATTAATTAGAAACTAATTTGAAGTTACATTGTACCCACAGGTACCCAAAGGTTCAGGGCAAGTAAATTACATGAATCAAATAATAAAAGAAACGTAACCACCCTTTCCTAAGTACTTGCAGGATTTACAGGATACTCTGAAAACTGTTCAAAAGACTGCCCTAGAGGTGCTTCCAGCATTACCAGGAGATCCAGTACCTCACCCAAGGACTGACTCCCACGGAGATGGGTCCACACACCTTGATCCTGACCACTCCCACTGCTGCTAAGGTAGAAAGATGGCGTGCACTACTACAACCACAAACCAGAAGCTGGTTGGTTTACATACAGCGAATGCATAAAGAAACTTACTAAGGACTTCCTTTTAATCAAACTTTGGAAAAAGGGAATCTAGGGTAAAAAGAAAGTCAGTTGTCACTAAAGGTTAAAGGTTTTAAAATTAAGACTTCTGACTAAAAGTAAATTGTTATAAAAGCCAGTTAATTTTACGTAAGTTGCAAAAGGTTTGTACAATTTATAGGGAATCAATCAGTAATATTTGTTTCTTTAATGAACTGTATTGCTATTAATGCTGTCTGTTAAATATGTGTTACATGTTATAAGTTAATATTCCTAGACAACAGCCTTATGCTCTTCAGTAAATTAAGTCAAGGATTTGACTTAGGAAATAAAACCAGTGGGGATTGTTGTAAGGTATCAAAAGCTACAAAATTAATATTAATATTTTAGAAAGCTTAAGGAACATTTTATTAATTTGGGCTAGGTGTGCAGAGAGATTTTGTAAATGATCTTTGTACTTGTGTGATTAGCATAAAACCAGGATGGCCGATGGCATTGTATTGTAAATGCAGAGGGAAAGGAGTTTTGGATTCCCTGACCTTCCCCCCCACCTGTAAGGAAATAAGTGAATAGCTAGCCAGGTGCAGGCAGAGAAAGATTAAATTAAACCTTTTCTTATATTAATGGGCCATTTATAGGCATTTGTCCCCATGGAAACTACCTCTCCCCTCCTGAAAGCATGTAGTTAATGTATGTATCTCTGGACAAAGAAATAGCAAATGAACACTAGAAAATATAGGAATGTCTTTTATTATGTAAAGTGACATTTTTACCATTGTGTTGCCTTGTAAGTTTTAATGTGTAGAAGCATTTTTTTATGAATCCTATAGACAGATGTTATGAACTTGCTAATGAATCGTGTCCCATCCCCCCTTTATCCTTTTCCCAAACCTGTGTAGGAGAAAACAAAGGTTATAAGCTTATGCCGTGATGTCATCCTTTTTCCCTGCCCATGTGTAATTAAGGGTATATAACCAGCCCCTAGAATATTATAGATGCACACGATTTGGGACTCCTGCCCCGTGTAAGCTATCTGCGGCAGGCATGTTTAATAAATTTCCTCCATTAATCAAACTCTTCAAAACTCATCTGGACTTGTTGTCTCTATGAAAACACGTGGAATTGTGGGTTAGGTACTTTATAACACACGCAGGACACACTGGAGATGATTCTATCTGTACTACAGGTGTCTCCTCTCGAGAAGCAACTGATGGAGAGGGTACAGGATCTGCTGCAGGCCTCTCTACCTTCTTAAAAAATTGTTCCAGGCTAGTCTGTAAGGATGAGATAGTCCATAAGTACAATGCTAATGGCATAAGCTGAAATACTCATGTCTCAATTTTTTAAGTTTTTATAGGAGTGAGCTTTGTAAACTCAAAACATATGTTGAGGCTGTCATAACCAGAGGACCCCCTGTATATGTTTTTACATACATACATACCTCCTTCTTTTAAACAGCTACATAGTATTCTATAAGATGTTTTAGAGTATATTTATCTATATCTTATTTTACTTTTTATTTTTTGTGACAGAGACAGATAGTCAGAGAGAGGGACAGGTAGAGACAGACCGGCAGGAAGGGAGAGAGATGAGAAACATCAATTCTTCATTGCGGCTCCTTAATCTCCTTAGTTGTTCATTGATTGTTTTCTCATATGTGCCTTGACCAGGGGTTACAGCAGAACAAGTGACCCCTTGCTCAAGCCATCAACCTTGGGCTTCAAGCCAGAGACCATGGGGTCGTGTCTGTGACCCCACACTCAAGCTGGTGAGCCCCCCACTCAAGTCAAATGATCCCGTGCTCAAGCCGGTTACCTCGGGGTTTTGAACCTGGGTCATCCGCATCCCTTTTCAACACTTTATCCACTGCACCACCACCTGGTCAGGCTCTATATCTTATTTAAGAAAAACTATTTTTAAGTGACAGGAGGGGAGGTAGTAAGACAGACTCCTTCATGTGCTCTGACCAGGGTCTACCAGCAACCCACATCTATAGCTGATACTCTAACCAGCCGAGTTATTTTTAGCTCCTGAGGCTGACACTACTCAGACCAACCAAGGAGCTATCATCAGTGCCTGAGGCTCACACTCAGACTTCATGAGCAAGTAGCTAAGAGAAAGAAAGAGAGAGGGAAAGGGGGGAGCAAATCGAATGGTTGCTTCTCATGTGTGCTCTGATTGGGAATTGAACCCAGGGTGGCTGCATGCTGGGCCAACACTCTATCCACTGAGCCAGTCAGCCCACGGCTTATCTACATATTATTGATGGACATTTAAGTGTATGGTTTTACCAAAAAATGTGGTGGTCAATGTTCGGCAGATAAAATATAATATGCTCACTTTGTTAAAGATGGTGCTGCCCACATGGAAGCCCGTCACCCAGGTGATATTATTTGCCCTTATGCTTGTGATGGCTGTGGGGGAAAAGTTGTAATGTAAGCAGGCCGGGTTGTTATAGCTTAAGGCTTTGTTTTAAGAGTAAGCTCTTCTCCACACCTTTGACTGATTGGATGATGTAGGGTGGTGATGTAGGGAGGAATCTCATTATGCCTCATATGGGTGACTTTGTATCAGAGACTTCCTTGTTTGTATAATTGGATTAAATGTTTTGAGTCTGCTATAAAGTGGGAGAGAACAGTAGCTTGATCTCTCTCTCGGTTCCTGGGTTCCTGAGATTAGTATCAGAGAGGAGAGCAGATTAAGGCCATGTGCAGGAGAAGCAGTCAAGATGGCAGAGTGCTGAGGAAGAAGCCAGTTTGTTAAGAGTTTGTGCAGGAGGAGATGGGAAACAGAGGTGAATAAGTCTGGTGAGCTAGAAACCTTTGATTCTAGGAAACTCGGATAAGTCAGTAGCTTTGTGAGCACTGAATGTGTGGGTTTTGGAGCCCAGTGTGTGTTTTTGCTTGCCCGCCGGGTGCAAGCTAGAATTAAAGCTGATGGCTCACCAGTTCTTGGCTCCGTTTTTATTACTGACTGTACGAATCTAATGTGAACCTGCATGGGTCAGGCTGCTGTGATAGTGGCTTTGGCTACTGGCTTTACAGTCAATCTCTTTATTTTTAAATGTTTCCTGAGAACATGAAGGAATGCTTTTACTCAAAAGTAAATTGCTGGGTATGTACATTTAAAATTTTAATAGTTCTGCCAATCATCTTCTGAAATAGCTAAATAATTTATACTTGTATTAGCAGCATAGGAATGTGCCTATTTCCTCAATCCTAATTAATACTCAAAATTCTCAGACATTTTAATTTTTGCCAATATTATGGTAAAAATATTCTGTTTGTATTTTCCTCATTTCTACTTATTTTTGAGCAGTTTTTTGTGTTCATTGTATTTTCACTCTGTAAATTGTTATTCATATCTTCTGATTGGTATTTTTAGATCTTTTTATTGATTTGTGAAAGTTCTCAGTACATTCTAGATTTAGATCTTTTATCTGTTTGAAAATAATGTAATTTCCCAGCTTATTGCTTTTCTTCTTTTAACCTTATGGCATCTTTTCTATACATTTTTGTTTTCAATTTGGAAATATTGGACTATTCCTTGAGGGCTTTTGCTTTCTGTATCTTGCTTAAAAAGACATTGTCTTCCTCAAGGCTGTAAAATATTTTTTCTTTATGCATTACAATTTTTGTTGTTGTTTTATTTTACATTTAGATCTCAGACTTTTTTGGTTAATGTTGTGAGGTAAAGAGTTAATATTTTATCTTTTTCCAAACATTTACCAATTTTACCAGGCATATAATGAATAGTTGATTCTTTCTGTAGAAAGCCATCTCCACTCAGTTTCCATATACATGTGTTACTGGCAAAACCTTGAAGGAAAGAATTCAGTCAAGAGACAAAGTGCAGCAAGTAAAGGAAGAATTTATTGACTGTGCTAGAGTAAGGTGACCAGACGTCCAAGCTTTTGGCGGGACAATCCCGATTTTTAACAATTTGTCCCATGTCCTGCGGCGTTTTAAAAAAGTCCAGATTTTTGGAAGAATGCACGAAAAGCTAGAGAACGGCGGGAGAACGGGAAGGTAATATACCATTTTTGGCGGGGAGACCCTGGAAGTGCCCACACTGCCGCAAGAGCTGGCTACCCGGTGCAGGCCCTGAAACAAAGAACTTCGGGTGGAACATACCTGCTGGGGCAGCAGTTGTCAAGTCCCCTAACTATCCACAGGTCCTCGTCCTGGACGCCAGTGTGCAGCTCTGGGCTCAGCCAGGCGCAAGCCACTTGTTCTCCAGTGGGCGACTGGGCTGGACGCAGGGAGCGCGACCGCCAAGTGAGCCGGTGGTCCTGCCTTGCCTGCTCCCGCCCGCTTGTGCAGTTCTGGCATCAGTTTCAGGACCGTGTAACCCGATCCCTCTGACTCACTCAAAATTTCCCATACAGTAATATTTCCGAAAATCATATTTTTAATGAGGTACCATAATTAAAAATATATATTGATAAAGAAAAGGTTAAATCTTGGCCATCAGCAAAAATCACAATAGAGAACAAATGGTTAGAAATATTTCTTCATTTTGAAACAAACCATGTTCTATACAATAATGCACTAAAAATTGTGGAATACGCGCTGTCTTTACCAGGAACTAATGCTGCGACTGAATGCGTTTTTTCTATGCTAAATAAAGTGTGGTGTTGGGCAGAGAAAATATAATATGCTCACTTTGTTAAAGATGGCGCTGCCCACGGGGAAGCCTTCACCCATGTGATATTATTTTCCCTTATGCTTGGGATGGGTGTGGGGAAAAGGCTGTAATGTAAACAGGCCAGGTCGTTATAGCCTAAGGCTTAGTTTTAAGAGTAAGCTTTTCCTCACACCCTTGACTGATTAGATGATGTAGGGTGGTGCACTCTCCTGAGGAATCCCATTGTGCCTCAGATGGGTGACTTTGTATCAGAGACTTTCTTGTTTATAGATTAAATTAAGGGTTTGGATTTCTACACTGTAAAGTGGAACAAACCAGTAGCTTGCTCTCTCTTGGTTCCTGAGGTATTAGAGAGGAGAGCAGATTAAGGCCACGTGGAGGCCAAGAGAAGCAGCCAAGATGGCAGAGTGCTGAGGGAGAAGCCGGTTTGTGCAGAGTTTGTGCTGGAGAAGGAGATGGGGAACAGAGGTGAATAAATCTGGTGAGCTAGAAAGCTTTGATGCTAGGAAACTCAGATAAGTCAGTAGCTTTGTGAGCACTGAATATGTGGGTTTTGGAGTCCAGTGTGTGTTCTTGCTTGCCTGCCGGGTGCAAGCTAGAATTAAAGCTGATGGCTCACCAGTTCTTGGCTCCATTGTTTCATTACCGACTGTTTGAATCTAATGGGAACCTGCATGGGCCAGGCTGCTGTGATAGTGGCCCTGGCTCCTGGCTTTACAGTGGACATCAGAAAAATCACAATTAAGTGTTGAGACTTTGAAAGTCATTTTATGTGTGAAATATAATTTAACAAATATTTGTGAAAAAATTTATGACCTTTTAAACAACGACAGCAATCTTCTAAAAAGAATTCACTCAAATGAGAAACATGCCAAAGAATAAAATAATACTATACATAATATTTTAATATATTATATATGTAAATTGTACTTATGTTGAAATTTAAAAATATATATTACAATACTATTTTTGCATTCTATGAAAGTTTTTTTGCTCCATATAGACCAAATTTTTAATCAAGAATCCCACCCCCACCCCAGTCAATGGTGTCCCGCTTTACCAATTTTAAAATCTGGTCACCTTATGCTAGAGGAAAGTGTTGGGGACTGCAAGCCAACAGGATCTTTGTTGTTTAGATTTGGGGGGGACAGAGGTATGGGGAATTGGCAGTAAACTGATAGTCTGCCCAACCCCCCACCTCACTTGCTTAGTGAAGTTGCTAAAGGCTGTTTTTCTCCACACCTCCATGATAGCTGTGGTGCTGCATTGTTTATATTTGGCCTGTCCCCCTTGTCCCTTGGAAAGACTTGAGCCTGGTGTTTTTTTTTTATCCTTAGTTTTGTGAAGTTAAGATGTTATATATGGCGGTTGTTTTCTACACTTGGGAAAATTCTTGGGTTGCCTGGAAATGTGACTTTGTTTTAATGATCTCTTTGATTTGCTAATGACCTCACTTTGCCCTATAAATAAAGCAGGTAGGGCAGTGGAGGCTCAGCTTTTGCTAGCTATCTTTGTTACAAAAGGTCCTCCTGAGCCCACCTTTTTTCTCTTTAAGTCTATTTTCTTAATTCTATGCCTTTCCCACTCAGGACCTGGAGTCACTAGCCGAGCTGGTTCACAGCAGGAGAAGCAGAGAAAAGGGGGCCTTGGAGACAGGTTGAGGAGGTGTAAAGCCAGTAGCCGGGGTCACCATCACAGCAGCCTGACCCGTGCAGGTTCGCATTGGATTCAAACAGTCGGCAATGGAACACAGGAGCCACAAACTGGTGAGCCATCAGCTTTAATTCTAGCTTGCACCCGGCGGGCAAGCAAAAACACACACTGGGTTCCAAAACCCACACATTCAGTGCTCACAAAGCTACTGACTTATCCGAGTTTCCTAGAATCAAAGCTTTCCAGCTCACCAGACTTATTCACCTCTGTTTCCCATCTCCTCCTGCACAAACTCTTAACAAACTGGCTTCTTCCTCAGCACTCTGCCATCTTGGCTGCTTCTCCTGGCCTTCACGTGGTCTTACTCTGCTCTCCTCTCTAATACTAATCTCAGGAACCTAGAGAGAGAGCAAGCTACTGTTCTCTCCCACTTTATAGCAGACTCAAAACCTTTAATCCAATTATACAAACAAGGAAGTCTCTGATACAAAGTCACCCATCTGAGGCATAATGGGATCCCACCCTACATCATCCAATCAGTCAAGGGTGTGGAGAAGAGCTTAGTCTTAAAACTAAGCCTTAGGCTATAATGACCCGGCCTGCCCACAGCCTGTTCCAGAACACACATTAATATCAACGAACTTCCATGTGGGCAGTGCCATCTTTAACAAAGTGAGCATAATGTATTTTATCTGCCCAACAGGAGGGTAGGCCAGGACAAGTTGCCTGCCCATTGCTGCCCTGGTTGCAAGTCTCATGGTGTTTCTTAGAGCTTAGAAAGAGAGAGAGAAGTAAAACTTACCTGGGGGGTGGGGGTGGGAATGGCTCTGGCATGCTCCCAGGAAGAAGATCACACTGGTCCTCTAGCCTAAGGGCTTTTAAGGGTAAAGATCTTAGGGGAGGCCCCAGGGGAGGATCTCAATAGAACATTCATCAGCTCTCCAGATGTGTCCTTTTAATGTCTTGGTCTCCACTGATTGGTCAGCACCAGGGCAGGGAGTCATTATCAATACAGCTGGTTCTGAGTTGAGCAGTGGCATCCTTGTCTGATTTTGCTGTTTTTATGGGGCTGGGGCTGAAACCCAATTGAGGCCTAGATGCTATTCCTAGGTGTTAATGCTTAACACATTGTTGACCCCTGCGAGTTAACTCATGTTTGCACTTGCATTAGCTATTTCAATTTTTGAAAGTCAGGGTAATACAGGATTATTGTATTTGTGACTCTTTGCCCTGAGAGTGTGTTGAGCAGATAAAATATATTATGCTCACTTTGTTAAAGATGGCGCTGCCCACGTGGGGGCCTGTCGCCCAGGTGATGATATTGGTTGCCCATCTTGCTTGGGAAGGGCGAGATTATATTAATGGGTGTGAGGGACAGGCTGTAAGCAGGCCAGGTCGTTATAGCCTAAGGCTTAGTTTTAAGAGTAAGCTTTTCCCCACACCCTTGACTGATTGAATGATGTGAGGTGGTGCACTCTCATGAGGAATCCTCCCATTATGCCTCAGATAAGTGACTGTGTATCAGAGACTTCCTTGTTTGTATAATTGGATTAAATGTTTGGATTTCTACACTATAAAGTGGGGCAGACCCAGAGCTTGCTTTCTCTCTGTTCCTGAGGCTAGCATTAGAGAGGAGAGCAGATTAAGGCCACGTGGAGTGGAGTAGAGGAGAAGTAGCCAAGATGGCAGAGTGCTGAGGGAGAAGCTAGTTTGAGCAGAGTTTGTGCTGGAGAAGGAAATGGGGAACAGAGCTGAATAAGTCTGGTGAGCTAGAAACCTTTGATTCTAGGAAACTTGGATAAGTCAGTAGCTTTGTGAGCACTGAGTGAGTGGGTTTTGGAGCCCAGTGTGTGTTTTTGCTTGCCCACCGGGTACAAACCGAATTAAAGCTGATGGCTCACCAGTTCTTGGCTCTGTTTTTTCATTACTGACTGTCCGACTCTAATGCGAACCTGCACTGGCCAGGTGGCTGTAATGGTGGCCTTGGCCACTGGCTTTACAGGGTCGAAGTTTGAAAAATAGCACACCATTCTATATTCTCATGCAGATTTCTTTTCTTCCCACTCCTTCCGGCATGAGACCCCAAAAATCGAGCTATCTATACTTGAACAATCTTCTAACTGCTCAGTTTGAACATACATATCAAAGACATTGTAAAATCTTTCTTCATCATGTTCAGTCGTGCTCAGTTTATTATAAAAACATGACTTTTCGTTTATTATAAAAACGTGACTTTTCTTGATATTTAGGTTTTATTGTAATTACAGTATTACAAAAGTTTCAACCATGACGGATGTTGGGCAGATAAAATATAATATGCTCACTTTGTTAAAGATGGCGCTGCCCACATGGAAGCCGTCACCCAGGTGATATTATTTGCCCTTGTGCTTGGGATGGGTGTAGGGGAAAGGCTGTAATGTAAGTAGGCCAGGTTGTTATGACATGAGGCTTGGCTTTAAGAGTAAGCTTTTCCCCACACCCTTGACTGATTGGATATTGTAGGGTGGTGCACTCTCCTGAGGAATCCCATTATACAGAGATTTCCTTGTTGGTATAATTGGATTAAAGGTTTGGATTATCTATGCTATAAAATGGGAGAGACCAGTAGCTAGAGCTCTCTTGGTTCCTGCTATTGCCATTGCAGGGGCCTCCCTGATCCCTTGACCTCCATGGGAAAAGCTGGTTTTCTGCTTCTCCCTTGTCTTCTCTTGTGGCTTGCCTGTACTGGTGAGACACCAATAAACAAAATGTCCTACCATCCTCTGACTCTGCCATTTTTTCATTGTCAGCCCGAATCCAATGGGAACCTGCATGTGAATGGCCACGATGGCGGCTCCTGGCCTTACAACGGATCATGAAAGTGAAGAGCTTTTCAATGAATTATATGCAGACACTTTATCTGATTGTCCGAGTGATTTTGAAATATATTGTAGTGATGTAGAAATTCATAGTTTATCAGAAAACAGTAATGAGTCAGATATTAGACCACCAAAACAACAAAAAAGGAATGTAATAAGATCTGATAGTGAAAGTGATTTTGAAGAAGAGTGGATTGAAAATTATATTACACTAACTTTGGAGGATTGTTCAAATATTTGGGGTGTAACTTCTGACCTTAGTAATCCACAGAGCATCAGGAAAATGATAGAATTACTTTTAAGTGATGATTTTTTTAATTTAGTTGTTTCTCAAACCAATTTATACCACCACTAAATGGAACAATTTTACAATTATTGCTATACAATATACCACACCAAAGAAATTACTAAAATATATAATATCTATAAAATATAGTATGTAGCAGATATATACAAAATTTCATTTAAATTCATTATGTATAAATGAAGTATCCTGATGTTTATTTAGATTGTGTCACTTTCATACTCTATTATGAAAAAATAGCCGGTAACATGAGATAACTTCTGCATAAAATTGCCAGTTAGCAATGTGTGCAGGGTGATTCTCTGGCTCCCTTATTCACCCCCTGCTAGAGGTCTACATGGCCAGCAACATGATAGTGGAGGAAAGGTTACCCTGGAGCGAGGTCCTTGTTCTCCCACTTTTATGCCTGGTGGCTTTTTGTGCCTGGTACATAGTCCTTGCTCTGCTTCTGTCTAACTGCCTACCACAGATGGGTCTATTTCTGAGTAATCTTTTCTGTCCCATTGCTTGAACTGTTTTTTCTAGCACCAATTTCATGGTTATACGTAATTACTCTTGTTTTATAGTATGTTTTACTGTATGTTAGAAAAAATATTTTCTATGATGTATCTTGAGTACTCTGTGTTAGTCTGTTGGGTTGCTGTAACAAAATGTCACAGACTGAGTGGATTATAAGCAACAGAAATCTTTTTCTCACAGTTGTTGAGGCTGAAAGTTCAGGATATTGGCACCAGCAGATAGATTTCAGTGAGAGCTGCCTGGTTCAGACATGGCACCTTCCCTCTGTGTCCCCACATGATAGAAGGGGTGAGCTAGCTCTCTGGGGGTTCATTCATAATGGCACTAATCCCATTCCTGAGGACTTCACCTGCATGACCTGATCACCTCCTACAGCCCCACCTCCTGAAAATATCCCCTTGGGGATTAGGATTTTAACATGTGAATTTGAGGTTCAAGGAGAGGGACACAGTCATTTAAACCATAGGACTCTATCGCTAAAAAAAAAAAAAGGCTTTTTATTCCTGAGAAGTTTGTTATTACAAAAAATATGTGTCCTTGCTCAACATTTGTCATAGAACATCTCATGGGCTTTGTCAGGATAATCACTGGAAACCTGACTTAACTTCATGCTCACAGGGCACCATGAAGGTGGGCCCAGTGGTACAGCCAGCTTAGAATCTTGGTAAAGCCTCCCCCAAGGTAACTTTCCAAACCAAATATCTCAGACTTAGGGAAATGAATTGTTGAGAGAGATTGTCTTTTAAGTATTGTAAAGCCAGTAGTCGCGGCCACTATCACAGCCGCCTGACTCATGCAGGTTCGCATTAGATTCGAACAGTCGGTAATGAAACACAGGAGCCAAAAACTGGTGAGCCATCAGCTTTAATTCTAGCTTGCACCCGGCGGGCAAGCAAAAACACACACTGGGCTCCAAAACCCACTTACTCAGTGCTCACAAAGCTACTGACTTATCCGAGTTTCCTAGAATCAAAGGTTTCTAGCTCACTAGACTTATTCACCTCTATTTCCCATCTCCTCCAGCACAAACTCTTAACAAACTGGCTTTTTCCTCAGCACTCTGCCATCTTGGCTACTTCTCTTCCACATGACCTTAATCTGCTCTCCTCTCTAATACCAACCTCAGGAACTCAGGAACCAAGAGAGAGATCAAGCTACTGGTCTCTCCCACTTTATAGCATAGACTCAAAACTTTTAATCCCATTATACATAAAGAAAGTCTCTGATACAAAGCTACCCATCTGAGGCATAATGGGATTCCTCAGGAGAGTGCACCACCCTACATCATCCAATCAGTCAAGGGTGTGGGGAAGAGTTTACTCTTAAACTAAGCCTTAGGCTATAACGACCTGGCCTGCCCACAGCCTGTTCCAGAACACACATTAATATCAACGAACTTCCATGTGGGCAGCGCCATCTTTAACAAAGTGAGCATAATATATTTTATCTGCCCAACAAGTATCTATAAAAGCCAACCTCTGTGGGCTGCCGTTGGGACTTTATATAGATATTTCCATGGCAGTCATCCCAGAGGGTAAAGGAGGCTAGGAAAGTGAAGGATAGGGGAAAGGGAGGGAGTGGGCCTGTGACAGGGCTGACCTTGGACTTCCCAGAGAGGAGAGTGCTGCAGGTGTCCCCAGGTGGTGGGAACTAGGCCAGTGAGAGCCTCTTGTGGGTGGGAGCTGAGACAGGTGAAGTTCAGTAGGGGAACTTGTCTGGGATGACCTGGGTATGTTCAAGCTCAGTATCCAGTTGTAAGGTTTTCTGTGTTATCATTTCTGGTTTTAAAAGTTTTTAAATGATAGTCTTAGATAGCTGTGTTGTTTAAAATTACGGGCTTACATTTGTATGGGTGCTAGAGTAGTAAGTGTGAAAGTTGCTAGTTGTATCTCATATTGGCCCTGTATGTTAACAGTGTCGTTATTTGAGGGAATCTAACAGTCCCTGGATCCCAGGAGGTGGCCAGGTGCAATGGGATACCTCAGTTGTGAGGTTTCAGGTCAGACCTAGCAGTCACTAAGACCTTTCCTTCAGCCCCAGCTTAAAATCCTTAAAAGGAAGAAATCCTAAATATGAGAGGCCAGTGTTGGGTATATTTATATGTCTGGAAATAGAAACCTAGTGTCTTTAAGGTCCTAAAACAATTGTTGTAGAACTTAGAGAAAAGCCCAGGTCTCTGTTATCTGGAAGCCTGCTTCCTTATAGATTACCACTTCCCAAGAATTATCCTAAGGCTATAATTTTTTTTTTCTAACTGAATTTATTGGGGCAACTTGGTTCACAAAACTATATAGATTTTACCCTGGTTGGATAGCTTGGTTGGAGCATTATCATAATATGCAAAGGTTGTGGATTTGTTCCCTAGTCAGGGCACATACAGAAACAGTTCAATGTTTCTGTCTCTCTCCCTTTCTCTCTCTCTCTCTGAAATCAATAAATACATTTTTTTTTTTTTTTTGTATTTTTCTGAAGTGAGAAGTGGGGAGACAGAGAGACAGATTTCTGCATACACCAGACCGGGATCCACCCAGTAAGCCCACCAGGGGGTGGTGCTTTGCCCATCTGGGGTGTTGCTCCATTGTAACCAGAGCCATTCTAGTGCCTGAAGCAGAGGCCATGGAGCCATCCTCAGTGCCCATCCTCAGTGCCCGGGCCAACTTTGCTCCAATGGAGCCTTGGCTGCGGGAGGGGAAGAGAGAGAGGGAGAAGGGTGGAGAAGTAGATAGGCGCTTCTCCTGTGTGCCCTGACTGGGAATCAAACCTGGGACTTCCACACACTGGGCTGACACTCTACTACTGAGCCAAATGGCCAGGGCCAATAAAGAAATTTTTAAAAATTATTTTAAAAATATATAGGTTTTAAGTGTACAACTCAATAAAACACCACCTGCACACTGCATTGTGTGCCCATCACCCTAAGCAAAGTCTCTTTCTATCCCCATTCCCTTCTCTTTGTCCCCCACTTTACCTCTGGCTATCAGCACACTGTTGTCTGTGTCTATGTGTTATATGTACAGTGTGTCCGTAAAGTCACGGTGCACTTTTGACCCTGTGACAGGTCAAAAGTGCACCGTGACTTTACGGACACACTGTATATGTTTTTTGACTAATTCTTTCACCTTCTTTCATCTAGCTCCCAAACCCCCTTCCTTCTGACAGCTGTCAGTTTGTTCCATGTATCCATGCCTCCTTTTCAATTTTGTTAATCAGTTTATTTTATTAGATTCCACATATAAGTGAGATTATTTGGTACTTGTCTTTCTCTGACGGGCTTATTTCACTTAGCATAATAATCTCCAGGTCCATCCATGGTGTCACAAAAGATACAATTTTCTTCTTTATGTATGGCCACATTGTATTCCATTATGTAAATATTCTACAGCTTTTTGTTGTTGTTGTTATCTACTTGCCTACTGATGGACAGTTGGGCTGCTTCCAGATTTTGGCTATTGTAAATAGCACTGCAGTGAACATAGGGGTGCATATATTCTTTCAAATTAGTGTTTATGGATTCTTAGGCTATATTCCCAGAAGTGGGTTCACTGAGGGTCAAAAGGTAGTTCCATTTTAATTGTTTGAAGAAACTCCATACTGATTTCTACAGTGGCTGCACCAATCTGCATTTGCACCAACAGTGTACAAGGGTTCCCTTTTCTCCACATTTTCACCAACACTTGTTTGTTGATTAATTGATGGTAGCCATTCTGACAGGTGTGAAGTAATAACTCATTGTGATTTTAATTTGCATCTCTGATTGTTAGTGATGTTGGGTATTTTTCATATCTATTGGCCATCTGTATATCCGCTTTGGAGAAGTGTCTATTGAGGTTCTTTGCCCATTTTTCAACTATATTGCTTGTCTTCTTGGTGCTGAGTTATAGAAGTTCTTTGTGTAGTTTGGAAATTAACCCCTTATCAGATGTATCATTGGCAAATATGTTCTCCTACTCAGTGGGTTTCCTTTTCATTTTATTGATGGTTTCTTTTGCTGTGCAAAAGCATTCTAGTTTGATGTAGCCCCATTTGTTTATTTTTTTCTTTGTTTTCTTACCTGAGGAGATCTATTGGCAAAAGTATTGCTACAAAAGATGTCTGAAACTTTATTGCCTATATTTTCTTCTAGGATTTTTATGGTTTCACTACTTACATTTAAGTATTTTATCCATTTTGAGTTTATTCTTGTGTATGGTGTAAAAAGGTGGTCTAGTTTCCTTTTTTGCATGTATCTGTCCAATTTTCCCAGAACCATTTATTAAATAGACTGTCTTAACTCCATTGTATGTTCTTGCCTCCTTTGTTAAATGTTAATTGACCGGAAGGATGTGAGTTCATTTCTGGGCTCTCTATTCTGTTTCACTGATCTATATGTCTGTTTTTAACCAGTACCAGATTGTTTTGATTACAATGGCTTTGTAGTATAGTTTAATATCAGGTATTGTGATATCTCCAACTTATTTTTTTTCCTCAAGATTGCTGAGGTTATTCAGGGTCTTTTTTGGTTCCATATAAATTTTTGAAATACATGTTCTAGATCTTTGAAATATGCCACTGGTATTTAATAGGAATGGTGTTGAATCTATAGATTGCTTTGGGTAGTATGGACATTTTAATGATGTTAATTCTTCCAATCAGTGAACATGGCACATGCTTTCACTTATTTGTATTTTTCTTCAATAATGGTACAGTAATATAATGTTATAGTACTTAAATAAATCGAAATATAGAAAAATATAGAAGATACATAGAAATAAGTAAGGATATAATATTAAAATCCATTAAGGCAAGTGAATAAGAATACACCCTCTGGGTGGGAACTAATCTACTGTGTACAGATATGTTAGGCAGACTATGCCTTTGCACAGGGCCCAGTTAGTGTGTATGTGAAGTTATATATAGATAAAAAGAAACTTGATGTGACAAGTCTGTAGATTAACAGAAGCTCCCTTCTGGGAACTCCCCAAAAGTGGCTTGATATGACAATTATGTAGATTAACAAAAAAGGGCTCCCTGCTAGGAACTCCCAAAAAAAGTAGTTTGATGTGGTTATCCTGTAGATCAACACCTGTTAGAAGGTGTATGCCAGAAAAAGGTATTAAAGCCGAGGGACCCCAGCTGCAGTTAGTAGTCCAGACTCCAACATTGAATGTGGACGGTTTCCATGCCACTCTGACCAAGGACAGCCAAGAGGAGCACGCCGATGGGGCCCCCTTAAGCTGTACCCAGGCATGCCATAAGGATTTGTAAGTAATAAACTGCCTGTGTGATTCTTGCAACTAACTTGTATGTCAGTCGTGTCTTTCTTTTGGTGGTGATTGGTCTCAGTACCAATAAGTAGAATCCTCATAGCCTCAAGAGTAGTCTCAAAGAAGCTGCCAGCCCTGCTCTTAAGCAGGAGTGTCCCACTACATGGGGAAGTCAAATTGGGGATGACTAATCAACGTAGAGCTAGGGCACTATTAGGGCAAATGCTCTACAATTTTCAGAGTATAGGTCTTTCACCTTTGTGAGACCAGGGACTCTCACCATGGCCATGCAAGTTCTCATTGGATTTGGAGCAGATGGTAAAGGAACAGTGGAGCCAGAAAATGGTGAACCGTTCCGTTTATTAAAGTTTTATAATGATGGATGAGCTAACAGGTAGGGAAAACCTCATCTCTTTTTTCTTCTAGACTCACCTGCACTCACAGGCCTCCACAAGCCTCAGAGCTCCCCAGACAAACAGGCTGGACAGAAATCTCAGGGCTCCCAAGCTCCTCAGCACTCCCTCTCTGAACTCTCCAGCAAAATAGGCTGGGGGAAAAATCCCTTTTCCAGCAAACAATGGCAAAAAGTGGACCCTTCCAGGCAGGAAGGCAATCTGCAATTTGCCATAGGCCACCCTGAGGGCAAGGACCCTCAGCCTTCCTTAGACCATACACATATGGTCCCAAAACAAGGGAGCAAACCTTAAAAAAACACTTGTTTACCCAACATTCCACCTTTTTTGCTTGCTTCACAATCTATACCACAGGTATCCCTGTGCCAGGAATGAGGTTCGTTATATAAACAGATTATAGCAACAGCACAAGTTATACAATTGCAACAATTATAAACGTGCCCTTCACAATGTTTCCCTACATACTATGCCCAAGGCATAAACTGGAGGCCCATCTCTAGCCCTCTACCCTATGGTAGGTGGGAGGGCCTGTAGAGTCCAGGGCTATGTCCATGGAAACCTTAAAGTGTTCTTGGTGTGTCTCTCCAACTGGATTAAAAGCTTCCTGGGTGCAGGAGGGCCTCCACCAGAGTTGGGCCTCCCTCCCTCCCCCCATCAGTGTCTCTCATACTGTCTAAAAGTGGTATGTTCATTCAACAAGGGAGCTAGTGCCTTCCTCTGGTTACAGTCCAAGGGTCCATTTCATCTCTCAGTGATCAGTCCATGATAGACAGCCCAGCTGTCTGTGAAAATCACCAAGGTAAAGGTCCATTATAGGCAACTAGGCTCGCATAGGGCCTCAGTCACCCCCCTCATTCCTGTCATCATGGCAGTTCTGAAGACAAGAACTGGGCAGCCTCTTGCACAGAGCTCTCAGTTTCCTCTCTCAGGGCTGTAAGAAACAGTGCTTGAGGCTGATGCTCTTAAACCAGCTGAGCTATGCTCAATGCCCAAGGCGACTCTTGAACCAATCAAGCCACTGGCTCCTTCTGGCTGCCCCAAGAAGGAGCATGTGGCAATAGTAGCCAACCTCTCCGTCTCTGCTTTGGAGAGCATGATACTGTCCACCCCTATGTCCCACAATTGCAGCAGCCCTACCAGGGGAGGTATTCTTTGTTGCTGGGTTTTTACCTTCTGGACACCACTAGCTAAGCTCTGAGTGTGCCAGCTGCAGCTTCAGCTGGAGCCTCCTCATCCTCAGAAGAGGATCTGGAAACACCTACTCCTACTGACTCAGAGCCACTCCTCAGGCACAGCTTCATCTTCGGCTCCTGCAGCTGCCAGCTCTCGGCCTGAAGCTGAACCCACCGTTGTTCCTCCAGCAACTGCCACTGCCAACGTTTAGTTTCTAGGGCAAACTGCAACTTGTGAACCTGTTTGGCCTCCTTCTTCAGAGACCTTTCCAGTTCCAAGCACTGTACTTGCAGTTCTCAGATCTGAAGCTCTTTCTCCTGTGACCATTACAGCTCATACCATTGCTGCTGCTTGGTTTGCAGACCTTGGGCAGCCTCTTGCACAGAGCTCTCAGTTTCCTCTCTCAGGGCTGTAAGAAACAGTGCTTGAGGCTGATGCTCTTAAACCAGCTGAGCTATGCTCAGTGCCCAAGGCGACGCTTGAACCAATCAAGCCACTGGCTGCAGGAGGGGGAGAGGGAGAGAAAGAGAGAAGCAGATAGTCACTTCTCCTGTGTGCCCTGACCAGGAATCAAACCAGGGATGTCCATACACTGGGCTGGTGCTCTGTCCACTGAGCCGCTGGCCAGGACCAGGATTGTTTTCTTAATTTCTCTTTTTGATAATTCATTATTGGTATTAAAAATGCAACTGATTTCTGAATATTAATTTGGTATCCTGCTACTTTGCCAAATTCATTTTTTAGATATAGTAGGGTTTTGGTGGAGTTTTTAGGATTTTCTCTGTACAATATTATATCATCTGTGAAGAATGACAGTTTTACTTTCTACTTTCCAATTTGGATGCCTTTTATTTCTTCTTCTTATCTTATTACTATGGCTAGTACTTGGTTATAGGAGTGGTGAAAGCAGAGATCACTGTCTTCTTCCTGATCTCAAGAGAATTGCTTTTAGTTTTTGCCAGTTGAGTATGATGTTGGCTGTGGGTCTATCAAATATGGCCTTTATTATGTTGAGATATGATCCCTGTATTCCCACTTTGCTGAGAGTTTTTATCATAAATGCATGCTGGATTTTATCAAATGCTTTTTCTGCATCTATTGATATGATCATGTTATTTTTATCCATTTTGTTTATGTAATGTATCACATTTATTAATTTGTGAATATTTTGCCAACCTTGCATCTGGTATAAACCCCACCTGATCATGGTGTATGTATGATTTTTTTATGTATTGCTAGATGCAGTTTGCTAATATTATGTTGAGGATTTTAGCATCTATGTTCATCAGGAATATTGGCCTATAATTTTCTTTCTTTGTAGTATCTTACTTTGGTTTTGGAATTAAGAAAATACTGGCCTCATAAACACAGCTTGGGAGTCTTCCCTACTCCTGAATTTTTTGGAATACTTTGAGAAGGATAAGTATTATTTCTACTATGAAACCATCTGGTCCAGAACTTGGGTTTGCGGGGAGTTTGATTACTGCTTTAACTTCATTAGTTGTAATCAGTCTATTCAGGTTTTCTGATTCTTCTTGATTCAGTTTTGGAAGATTGTCTGTTTCTAGGAATTTATCCATCTCATCATTGTCCAATTTGTTGGCATATAGTCATTCATAATATTTTCTTACAATCCTTTGTATTTCTGTGATAATCAGTTTTTACTTCTCTTTCATTTCTAATTTTATTTATTTGGGTTCTCCCTTTCTTTCTTTCATCTTTCTTTCTTTCTTTCATCTTTCTTTCTCTTTTTTGTTAGAGAGAGAGATAGAGACAGACAGACAGGAATAGACAGGCAGAAAGGGGGAGAGATGAGAAGCATCAATTCTTCATTAAGGCACCTTAGTTGTTCCTTGATTGCTTTCTCGTATGTGCCTTGAAGGGGGAACCTGGGGGGGGGGGGCTCAAGCCAGCAACCTTTGGGCTCAAGCCAGTGACCCCACACTCAGGCTGGTAAGCCTCTGCTCAAGCTGGTAACCTTGGTGTTTCAAACCTGTGTCCTTAGCCTCCCAGGCCAATGCTCTATCCATTGTGCAACCACCTGGTCAGGCCTCTCTCTCTCTTTTTTTGATGAGTCTAGTTAAAGGTTTGTCAATCTTGTTTGCCTGTTCAGAGAACCAGCTCTTGGTTTCATTGCTGTACTGCATTTTTTTTAGTCTTTGCCATTTATTTCTGCTCTGATCTTTAAGTCTTCCTAAGGCTATAAATTTAAATTTCAGTGTAGACTAGTGTTTCTCTCCTTTTTTATTTTTATTTATTTTTTATTTTACAGAGACAGAGAGTCAGAGAGAGGGATAGATAGGGACAGACAAACAGGAACGGAGAGAGATCAGAAGCATCAATCATCAGTTTTTTGTTGCCGTTGCGACACCATAATTGTTCATTAATTGCTTTCTCATATGTGCCTTGACCGTGGGCCTTCAGCAGACCAAGCAACCCCTTGCTGGAGCCAGTGACCTTGGGTCCAAGCTGATGAGCTTTTGCTCAAACCAAATGACCCCATGCTCAAGCTGGCGACCTTGGGGTCTCAAACCTGAGTCCTTCTGCATCCCAGTCCAATGCTCTATCCACTGTGCCACCACCTGGACCAGTGTTTCTCAAGCAGGAACAATTTTCCTTCCTCCCCTCTCCCCTTCCTTCACCCCAAGGACATTTGCAATGAATGAAGACGTTCTTGGTTGTCATTTGGAAGTGGGATTGAAGAGTGGGGAGCTGCTGGTGTGCAGTGGCATCAGCCAGGGACACGGTAACCGTGCTGCTCTGAGGTGCCCATGAGGGCACCTGTCAACAAAGATGGTTCCAGCCCAAAAATGATAGTGATGGAATCGAGAAACCTTGACATAGGGTAATTCATTTTAGTTTTCTTAATCTTTCTTTTTTTTTTTTTAATTTTCAGAGAATGAATGCCTATCTATCTCCAATTATTTTTGCCATCATGGGCTTCTGTCACACAGAAACCTAGCAGGAGTGTGGTGGGGCTGCAGTTTCCCAAGCGAAACACATAGTCTCTTTACTTTTATTTTATGAAAGCCAAATTATGTTATTGGAATAATCCCACTTGTAGAATCAAAGAAAATGTAAACTCTCTGGCTTATGGATATATAGTTCTTATACAATAATCAAGTAATGTGATCGTCTGTTTCTTATTCTCTAAATCTTTTACAGACCATTGCTTTCTTATTCTAACAGGAAGGTTGACCAGTAAGTACTAAGACACTCATACTAGAGATTTCTTTTTTTTTTTTTTTTTTTAATTTTATTTATTCATTTTAGAGAGGAGACACAGAGTGAGACAGAGAGAGAAAGAGAGAAAGTGGGGAGGAGCTGGAAGCATCAACTCCCATATGTGCCTTGACCAGACCAGTGCAGGGTTTTGAACTGGCGACCTCAGTGTTCCCAGGTTCATGCTTTTATCCACTGCGCCACCACAGGTCAGGCTAGAGATTTCTTTTTATACCAAGTTTATATGATGAAATTGAGGCAGAGAGGGGAACTAAGTAAAGAATGGCTCTCTCCCACTTGCTTCTCATATTCCAAAGTTGTCCAGCACCTGACAGGGCTACACGTAGGTGTGCACTGCACAATCGCACCGCTTTCAAGGAAGCACCATGCACATCACAGACATTACAGATTTATGGTGACAGTTTTTCTGGCAGATGATACAAAAGGTCCTTGTTCTAACAAAACCAGGAATACAAAGACTTTTTAACAAATGCAAGTAAAGTTTCTTTTTCTTTTTTTATTGATTTTAGAGAGAGAGAAGAAGGGAGAGTGAGACAGAAAAAAACATTTGCTGTTCCACTCATTTATGCATTCACTGGTTGATTCTTGTATGTTCTCTGACCGGGGCTCAAACCCACAAACTTGGCATATTGGGGTGATGCTCTAACCAGCTGAGCTACCCGGCCAGGGCAAAAATAAAGTTTCTTGAAGAACGTGTGCTTTTTCCTAATCCTTATGACAGTGCTAGATAGACCAGCAGAAAGAATAGGGTTATTGAAGATTGAAGATGGCAGTGGAGTGGGCAGATGCAGACTCCCAGCTGGATTATAAATTAATTTAGGAACAATCAGCGTGAAAATCCAACTTTGGACTAAAAGAACAGGTCTCAAAAACCAAGGAGCAAAGAAGCCACACCAAGCCTGGTAGGGAGGGCGGAGGCGTGGTGGGGGCTCCCCTTCGTCCAGGAGTGAAGAGGGGGTGAGGCGGAGAGCTCAGAAGGGCTCTCATTACAAGGAGAAGAGCAGAAAATATCGCTCACATCCACTTGCCTGGGGACAAGCTGGACTGAGAGGACTGGCTTGTCTTCCAAATAAAAGTGGGAAGAGAAAGACAGATGGTGACAGGCAGAGGAATGCATGGGATGACCTGAGAAGCTGACTCATCCACTGTGGAGGAGGCCATAGCTGGGGGAGGGGTTGATACCTCTATCTAGTCTAGCACAACCCTAAAGTGGTTCCAGGTGACCCACCTCCAGAAAGCTCTCCAGCTCCAACCAGGGCAAAACCACACAGCTAAAAATAGAAAGTAGGTAGGCAGGGCAGTAACTCAGGTCTCTAGAGAGATCTGAGATACACCTCACCCTACTGAAGCTGAGAAAGTACCCTGCCCTGGAGAGCAGCTGGCAGAACATGCCTTCAGATTCTCAGAGGTTACACCCACTGCATTCCTGGATACAGTTTCAAATAAGCCCCCTGCTAGATCAGTAAACAAGATTACCACTGAGTTAAGAAAACAAACAAATCAAGACTTCAAAACTGCTCTACCAGATAAGGAGACCACAACTGGAAGAAGCCTATAAGTCAGTGGTTCTTAACCTTTTTTGAGGTACCGAACCCACCAGTTTCATATACGCATTCACTGAACCCTTCTTTAGTGATAAAAAAATATATATGATTTTTTTTTCCAAATTTAAGACATAGGTATATGTTTTTCTACTGGTGCACAAAATGAGCCATGCGTGAACATCACCTTGCTCAAACAACAAAACCAACAAAGTGCATGAACTCACAACAAATTAAGGTATTACTTTATTCTGGCCTCCGCAGCAGAGGCTTCTCCGAACCCCTGAGACCAACGCATCAAACCCCTAGGGTTAGATAGAACTCAGGTTAAGAACCACTGCCTTATAAGTTATATAGAGAATAATGGGAAGGTGGAGAAGCATAAGTCATATGCTTCAAGAAGACAAATCCTCATAAAAATCCTGCATGAAACAGAAATAATCAAATTACTAGATGCAGAGTATAAAATAATGATTGTTAGGATGTGTTGGGCAGATAAAATATATTATGCTCACTTTGTTAAAGATGGCGCTGCCCACATGGAAGTTCGTTGATATTAATGTGTGTTCTGGAACAGGCTGTGGGCAGGCCGGGTCGTTGTAGCCTAAGGCTTAGTTTTAAGACTAAGCTCTTCTCCACACCCTTGACTGATTGGATGATGTAGGGTGGTGCACTCTCCTGAGGAATCCCATTATACAGAGACTTCCTTGTTTGTATAATTGGATTAAAGGTTTTGATTCTATGGTATAAAGTGGGAGAGACCAGTAGCTTGATCTCTCTCTCTTGGTTCCTGAGTTCCTGAGGTTAGTATTAGAAGAGAGGAGAGCAGAATAAGGCCACGTGAAGGCCAGGAGAAGCAGCCGAGATGGCAGAGTGCTGAGGAAGAAGCCAGTTTGTTAAGAGTTTGTGCAGGAGGAGATGGGAAACAGAGGTGAATAAGTCTGGTGAGCTGGAAAGCTTTGATGCTAGGAAACTCAGATAAGTCAGTAGCTTTGTGAGCACTGAATGTGTGGGTTTTGGAACCCAGTGTGTGTTTTTGCTTGCCCGCCGGGTGCAAGCTAGAATTAAAGCTGATGGCTCACCAGTTTTTGGCTCCTGTGTTTCATCACCGACTGTTCTAATCTAATGCGAACCTGCTTGGGTCAGGCGGCTGTGATAGTGGCCTCGACTACTGGCTTTACAGGATGCTTAAGTATCTCAAAGCTACAATGGATGGACTTAATGAATACCTCAATAAAGAAATTATAAGCATCAAAAAGGACATGAAAATCATAAAGAACCACACAGAAATGACAAAATTGGTGCAGAAAAGAGTCACACAGGTTCAAGAAGCAGAGAGAACCCCATTGAAAAAGAAACCAACACCAAGTCACATCATAATCAAAATGCCAAAGCTAAGAGATAAAGAAAAAATGTTAAAAGCTTTAAGAGAAAAATAGTCAATGACCTACAAAGGAGCCCCCATAAGGATGACATCCAACTTCTAAACAGAAACACTTGAGGCCAGAAGGGAATGGCAAGAAATATTCAAAGTAATGCAGAGCAAGAACCTACAACCAAGACTTCTTTATCCAGCAAGATTATTGTTTAAAATTGAAGGAGAAATAAAAAGCTACCCCCCCCAAAAAAAGAATTTATCACAACCAAAGCAATACTGCAAGAAATGTTAAGAGGCCTGCTATAGACAGAACAAAGCGGGGGGAGAAAAAAAAAACGTGTAGTAAAAGAGGAATGTAGATTTAAAGAAAAAATGGCAATAAACAACTACATATCAATAATAACCTTAAATGTAAATGATTAAATGCTCTAATCATAGGGTAGCTGAATGGATAAGGGAAAAGGACCCATACATATGCTGTCTACAAGAGACACACCTCAAAACAAAAGATACACATAGACTGAAAGTAAAAGAATAAAAAAGAATATTTCATGCAAATAGAAATGAAATAAAAGCTGGGGTAGCAATACTTATATCTGACAATATAGACTTTGAAACAAAGTCTATTTAATGGATAAAGTCCCTACATAATGATATATGTATGTATGTATATATGTATTACAGTTTTGTAATGAGCGTTTTCTGTAGCTAAATTTTTTCACACATCCATGATTATTTTGGATGCTTTCTTGTAAATAGGACTGATAAGTCAAAAGGATATGCATTTAAAAATTTGAAATTGTCAAGCGTAGCCAGCATGAGTGAGAATTCTCATTCTTGTGGCCTTGTCTGTGCTGTAGTTATCATCTTTGTTCATCTTTCTGTCTAATAGGAAAGAATTTTATCTCCTAGTTATTTTATTACATGTCTGATTATTGATGATTTATATTTCTCTTTTTTAAACTGATAAATTTCTTTTACAGTATTCATCTTGCTCTTAGTGAATTGTGAAAGTACCTTACATATTAAATAAAGTATATTTATTAACTTTATTTATGGTAGATTTATGTCTGTTTAAATATAGATTCAGAAGTCTTTACTTTTTATAGAGTCATACCTATTACAGCTAGTGCTCGATTTACGACCACGATTGGTTCCAACAGATCGGTCGTAACACGATTTGGTTGTAAGTTGAGTAGGCTATATGTACAGTACTGTATAGAAATCTTTAAGTCAAAGAAAAAGACAATTTCCTTGTAATAGACATCTTGGGAAGGATTTGATGAAAAATATTCAAGACACAAAACACAAATTGCTGTATCTGGGATAACAATTAAAATGGTGCACGTGGAGATGGTAGTGCTGCCGGAAGCTGGTCCGCACTGTCATATGCCCAGCTGGGCAACGCTTGCACTGCCAGACGTGGAGCAGTCGTGGCTAGCGATTGTGATCGTAAAGTTGAATGGTCGTAAGTTGCATAGGTTGTAAGTCGATCAATACCTATAGTCTCTTCCTTTGTGGAGTTATGTGCTTTTTTAAAAGACCAGATTTTAAACAAAATTAATCTGAGACAATATCATAATCTAATCTAATACTCTCAAACCCCTGGAGCTCCTTGTGCTGAACTTTACAGTGTGGGCACTGTAGATAGGTGAGGCATGATTTTTGTTCCTGTTTCTGTGGCTCTGTATACTTCCCAGAAGGGGTTTAGTCACTTTACAAATTCATCAATAAGTTATTGCAAGTAAGAAATGGTGATACGCATTCTTTTCCTCAACCACAAAACATGTATGCCTCCGTCATGAAAAGCCACAATGGAAGTTTAAATATGTCCAGTAGCACCCCCGGGGCAGGGGCTGGAAAATCCCTCATGCCTTTGGCACTTCTGCAATTACTAACCTTTAGTACACACACCCTGTCGGAAAACACAATAGAAATTCCTCAACCATTAGCGTCCCTAGTTACGAAAACCAAATTCCCCAGCCAGCCTGAAGGGGTATAAAAATCTCGAGCCCCACCAGTTGGGCGTGGCTTCTCTGGCTCATTTCTCTCCGAGTTACTGAACCCGCCCGAAGGTTCCAATAAAGTTGGACTTCTTAACTATTTGGTACTTTGTCTCATTTCATGTGGGTCAGACCTTACAAAAAAGACTCATTTGTTTAGAGTCTTTGCAGTATGAATCATTGTGCCATTGATATGCTTTATAATTACACTGTGTATTCTCAGGAAACACAGACCCAAGGTTCTAATACACAGTCAAGGAAATGCACAGCCTATCCTTGCTTCCCCAAGGCAAGCAGTTTACCCTGGAATGAAGTTCCCAGGCTTCATGGCAGATTTGCTACTCTGTGATAAGAAGGATCTGCCAGGCAAATGCGCATCTAGTTCTAGATTATACCACTATGGGTGAGTTGTATCTGGTTTTCTTGACTGGAGTGCTGGGTCAAACCACATGTGAGCCACAGAGACCCCTTCTTCATCTTTCAAGTTAGACCAGAGCATCCTGCTTTCTTCTTGGCAGTCTGCTGTGCCTGTTTGGTCCATTCGATATTATCCTGGATTATCCAGTTGGGTCCTAAATGCCATCACATATGTTCTCAAGAGGGAGTTGGAGGGAGGTTTTACAATGACACATACAGGCAAGAAGGCAATGTAAGGGTGAAGCTGAGAAAGATTTGAAGGTGCTAGTCTTGAAAATTGGAGTGAGGCAGCCACAAGCCAAGGAACACCGGCAGCCACCAGAAACTGCAAGAGGCAAGAACATGTTCTCCCCCACAGCCCCCAGAGCAAGTGTTGTTTTTTTGACACCTTGATTTTAGCCTAGGGAACCTGATTTGGGCATCTGGCCTCCAGAATTGTGAGAAAATAAGTTTTTGTTGTTTTAAGCTCCTAAAGTTTTGGTAATTTGTTAGAGCAGCCCCAGGAAACTCTCCGATAAGACAGACATGGATCTAGAAGACAGTTCTGTTAGATGAAGTCACCTATATCTGACCAAGTCATTCATTTACTCTACAAATACTTATTGAGTAACTACAATGTTCTAGGCATAGGAGATAGAGAATGTGTAAGGCAGATAATATCCACACTGACACTGAAATGAGGAGAGGGAGCAAGCAATAAGGAGGTAAACAAAAAATATAAACATGGTAACGTTAATTATTGATGAATACTTCAAAAAAACACAGGAAAGCCTGACTATGCAGTGGTGCTGTGGATAGAGCATGGGACTAGGACACAGAGGACCCAGGTTCAAAACCCTGAGGTCACCAGCTTGAGCAAGGGATAATTTGGCTTGAGCACAGGGTTGTGGGCTTGAGCATGGGGCCATAAACATGACCACTGGTTTGAGCCCAAAGGTTGCTGGCTTGAGCCCAAGGTCGCTGGCTTGAGCAAGGGGTCACTTGCTCTCCTGTTGTCCCCTCCCCCCCATGAAGGCACACATGAGAAAGCAATCAATAAACAACTAAGGTGCCACAATGAAGAATTGATGCTTCTCATCTCTCTCCCTTCCTGTCTCTGTCCCTCTCTCTGTCTCTCTCTGTCTCTCTCTGTCTCTGTCACAAAAAAGAAAGAAATAAAAAAGAAAAGAAAGCAGAAGAGGGTTTTGGTCTTCATCCCAAGAGAAAAGAAAAGCCAATGAAAGTTTTTGAACAGTCTGACATGAGCAGATCCTCTGTCTTCTGTGTGGAGAGGGGTTTAGGAAGAGGGGAAAGTGGAAGCAAACAGGACATGAGAGAGCTATTTTGGAAGTCCAGGTGAGAGATGGTGGTTGTCTGGATTAGGGTGGAATCTGGACTAAGGTGGAGGCTAGACATGGGGAGAAGGGGCAGATTAAGATTATTTAGGCCACAGAATGTATAGGAATTGATGTTTGGATGGGCTTGGGTGGGGAGTGTGGAAGAGGTCAGTGTCATGAAAGACTCCCAGATTTGTAGGGCAGGTCGATGGGAGTTGTCATTCGGATAATGAGATGTCACAGGCCCAGGTGGTGCCCAACTTACCAAGTGAAGATCAGAGGAGAGAGCTGTTTTGAGAGCTGCACTGTACCCACAGCTCATCTGAGACAAGCTGACTGTGTGACCCACCACCCTGGCCACAGCCAAGTGGACTGGGAGAGCGCCTGAGCTATGGCCATCCTGTGGTCCATGTGAAAGTCCTGCCTGCAAAGGGGACTGTGCCATAAAAAGCTAACGAGACCTCTTTCAGGGAGTTTGAAAATGAACCCAAGTGACAGCATTTAGAACTGGGGACACAAGAAAAGTCACACAAAAGGGCCGAAAGTGGAAGTCAGCCAAAGTGATGAGAAAGAAAGGGGGAGAGAAAGAGAAGCTGTAATAGGAGGAGTGACTGAAGGCTGTGGAGCACCAGGGCCTGACAGGCCCTGCTTTGTGGCCCAGTGGCTCAGGGCTGGCTTACCCTGGAGCAGAGCTGCTGGACTTTCCAGCTCTGATGCTGATAGCTGGGTGGCCTAGGACAAGCCACTGCACTTCTCTAAGGCCCTGTTTGTTCCCTAACTATAAATATTAGACACCATATTTATTTCTCAGGTTTCTTGTGAAGATTAAAGAGATACACATGAGAATGGGAGAAGATATTTGCAATGCATAAAGCCAGTAGAGAATTGGTATCTAGGATTAAAAGTTGAAAATAAAAATACTTCTACAAATAAATAAGAAAAAGACAACTAACCCCCCCCCCCAAAAAAAAAAGCATTTAGCAAAAGAGGATGTTAACTTGGCCAAAAATATATGAAAATATGGTTAACCTCATTAAAAATAAAGGAAATACAGTGAGATTTTACATGCAACAACATGGGTGAATCTTATAGACATAATGTCAAACAAAAGTAGAAAGAGATGAAGTCAGTGTAGCAAAACTTTATTTTATTTTTTTAGTGATAGAGAGAGGGACGGACAGGAAGGGAGAAAGATGAGAAGCATCAACTCATAGTGTGGCACCTTAGTTGTTCATTGATTACTTTCTCATTATGTGTCTTGACTGGGGGTGGGGCTCCAGATGAGCCAGTGACACCTTGCTCAAGCCAGTGACCATGAAGTCATGTCTATGATCCCATGCTCAAGCCAGCCATCCTGTGCTCAAGCCAATGGCCTCAAGGTTTTGAACCTGGGACCTTAGTATCCCAGGCCAATGCTCTATCCAATGCACCACCACCTGGTCAGGAAGTGTATCAAAACTTTAAAAGTTAAAAAATAGACATTAAAACAATAACTTAAATAGTGTATACATATGTCAGTTTGGTAAAATTTGATAATACAAGGTGTTGGTAAGGATGTGGTGCAATAGAAAATCTATATGATGATGGGAATGTGAATTAATATAGCCATTTTGGAAAATACTTTGGTATTATCTAATAAAACTGAAAACATGCACATTCAACAACCCAGTGATTCTGTTCTTGGTTGTATGTATCTAAGAGGAATATCTCATGTACATGTGGATATATATATATGCATATATATATAATTTTATTGTTTCTGGCCTCATGCTAGAAAAATGCTAATCTCTATCAATTGTATAATGGATAGATTGTAATATGGTCACACAATGAAGTACTATGCCACACCAAAGAAAAGCTCTATATGCTATAGGGAACAACATGAATGAATCTTATAAAGGCAATGTTGAACAAAGGAAATAATACGTAGCATATCATATGATTTTATTCTAAAATTCAAGAACAGGCAAAACTAAACTAAAAACTATATAATGGAGTTTATATTGTATAGCACATTTTGTTGAGCTAACTATAAAGAAAAGTGAGGAAATGCTAATCACCAAAGTCAGAATGGTGGTTGCTTCTGGGGGAAGGGAAGGTTCTGGGACCAGAAGGGGATACCGGAGGAAGGGAGATTTGGCAGGCTTATAGTTATTCTATTTCTTGATCAAGGAGGTAGTTATAGAAGTATTTGCTTTGTTATTGTTCATTATACTGTACACTTGTTTTAACACTTTATGTATGTATGTATGAATGTATGTATGTATGTATTTATTTATTTATTTATTTATTTTACAGGGTGTGGGTATATCATTTTCAAAAAGCTTTCAGCACTGAATTTCATCATTTAAAAAGGTTTACAAATTGTACAACTATAATCTAATTTAATATAAGATAATAAATTACTGCATCCAACATCTTGTCATGCATAACCTTCCTCCTCTCATTTGTTTTCTGGTGGTATCCCACTATTTTGTAAATTGTTGGAAGGAGGCATTTTACAAACCTGTGTATCATAGAAAATCAACGATTACTTTTTTAAGCAATAAATAATTCAAGTAATCCCTCTTCCTAATAATTCTTTGGGTTTCTTTTTCTTTTTTTGTTTTTACAGAGAGAGAGAGAGAGAGAGTCAGAGAGAGGGATAGATAGGGACAGACAGACAGGAACAGAGAGAGGTGAGAAGCATCAATCATTAGTTTTCCATTGCAGTTGCGACACCTTAGTTGTTCATTGATTGCTTTCTCACATGTGCCCCAACCGTGGGCCTTCAGCAGATCGAGCCACCCCTTGCTGAAGCCAGCGACCTTGGGTCCAAGCTGGCAAGCTTTTGCTCAAGTCAGATGGGCCCACGCTCAAGCTGGTAACCTCAGAGTCTCGAACCTGGGTCTTTCGCATCCCATTCCAACGCTCTATGCACTGCGCCACCGCCTGGTCAGGCTCTTCAGGTTTCTAATAGCAGGTTTCTTTTTATATTAAACTAAATTACACTTTATTTCACTTACATTGGTCGCCTCAGAGTTTTGTTTGCTGGAAAAACCTATGAAGATTTTTCACTTGGCAGGAAGTAGATCTCCCCACAGCACACAAGGACAGCAGCTAAGCCATTGCTGTTCACTCTAGCCTCTCTCTGCACTCCCATCTCGTTTCTTGTATTCTTGGGAAGGGCTAGCTCAAGGTGAATAAAGGAAATGCAGTTTGTAGAGTGCATGAGAGGACAGTAAACACAAGCAGGCCCTTCCCAGCTCTGGAGCCTAATTTCACTTGTTCGAGCGGTAGGTTTATGCATGCCCAGATAGTGTTTGTGCTTTGATACCCATTGATTGGGACAGTTCAGTTCACGGTGATGAAAAGCTGCTGTGAATTTAGGAATGCTTTTAAGTAGCTAAGTATATATTTTATTAATTTTAGTAGTGTCTCCATAAATTTCAAAAATTATAGTAAAGAACATTCAGGAGGCCAATCTGCCCAGCTGCGTGCAGCTGTCAGTGCACATCTGTATTCTTGAGTCCATCATGTCCTTCAGTGCTCAAAGGTGGGAAATGCTGCTCTGAGGATAAGCCAGTATCTTAGTATTATCACTGAGAGGTGCTTAACCAGCTAAGATGACTAGGGAGGAGCTTGTCATCACTGGACTTAACTAGTATTTAAGACTGTAACCTGCTCCCTATTAGGCGTAGGCACTCCTTAATTTTTGAAGATGTCTAATTTAAAAGTTTGCTTTCTGCCTGTCTGCGTTTCTTCACATCAGTGACAGCAACAAAGAATTAATGGTTTTCCTTAAATGCCTTGCTGCCTGAAATAACATCTTCCAATTAAAAAGCATTAAAGGCTGCACCTCTTCTCTGTTCCCTTCATTGGCCATAACATCTTGACATCTGCTTCTGTCTCCAGATTTGCCTAAGACTTAGCTGACCCCTCAGAACAGTGTGTTGTATGTTTCTGTTGGGAAGGGATTGTGATTGTGGCTCTCAAAGGAAATGTATGCTGGTGGTTTGCAGAGAGTTGTATACCTAAGGGTTCCCTTGTCAGAGGGCAGCAGGGCCACAGGAACTGCATCACCTCTTGGCTGAGGAGCACTATGTCCTGTCATGCTTGGTGCTTGTGAGGATGTATGACCCACTTATTTGCACCCTTTGTCCTTATCAATTTCCTACAAAAACACTCTGGCTGTCATTTACTCCAGCTTCAATCTTCAAAATTCAACTTAGCATACATCATGTCATAGATTCCCAAACTCAAGGGAACAGAGAGTTCATGTCTCTGGTTTCCAAGCCTAACTTTTCATCAGACTCCCTAGGTGAACTTCACTAAAATACATATTCTTGGCCCCACCTATGTGATTCTGATTCATTGCAACTATGTGTGGACAGGAAACCTACATTTTGGGGGGTTGGTGTTGTATTTTTATAATTCACTAGGTCACTGATTTATTACAAAAGGATGTGACTCAGGAACAGCTAGATGGAAGAGATGCACAGGACAAGGTGTATCAGCCGGTGTGCAGAGCTTTGTGCCCCTACAGGTGTGCTGCTTCCAGCACCTGCACTTTGAAAAGATCTCCTTAAGCTTTTAAAGTTTCAGAACCATTACTCTAACTGGGCTGTCAGGGCAGACTCCCTGGCAAATGGTCAGATAACTTGCACAGGAATACCTCCACTATGGGGTGCTCACTACCTTTAATGAGTGGCTTGAGTTAAAACAGTGCTTTCTTATGGTAAATTAAAAGGTATTTTCATTACAAAAGTGTCTATCTATTGGACTTAATTGTGCTTTTTAGAGCAACATGGTAAAAAGTTATTCCTAGTTTTTCCCCAAACACTTGAAGACAGCTACTGTTTCCTTCTCAGGGTCCCTATTTCCTCTTCTGGCCCCTGAGTCTTGGTCCTCCCATGAACATGACTGGAGGGTTTATAATGAGATTAATTATATCTTTTAGATTACCCTTCTGAGAGCTTTATGGAGTAGCTGTCTTCCCAGTGTTAGAGATGACCAAGGGCCAGTCAAATTAAATGACCTGACCTGTCTCACAACTAGTAAGTAGCTAGCTTGTAATTTGTACAATCTGTCTAATTCCAAAATCTGCAGTCTTCACATGTTATGCACCTGATTTTTTACTTTCTCTTCTTTTCAAATGCAAATAAGTAGATGCTAAATGAGTGATAAGTTGAAGTATATAAAAGTATAGCTCCTGCAATTCTTCTGGTTCAAGGCAGCCACTGTCAGATTTGCAAAGTCCTTCTTTCTTTAACAAACCTCTGAAAGCTGGGGGTTCTGTCCAAAGCAGCAGGGAACACTGTCTACCTTGCTCTGGCCAGTCTGCAGTGAATGCACCTGCAGATGGAACCCGAGGCTGACCTCAGCCTGTAAGTATCTGTTTACTCTGGCTTCATAGGCGAGCAAACCCTTAGTTTTTTATTTAACTACTTTAGTTGATTACTTTTATTACTTGTTTTAATAAACTATTATTGAGTCAGGTTCTAGTCATTTTGTATCTTTGCAAATGGGTTTCTTGATCTTAAAAGGACTGTATCTTTATTTTTCTTGTTGATTGTAACCTATCATTTCACCTTATCTTTTAGCTTCCTAACTTGATCACCATTAAACTATTTAGCTCAATGTCATTCTCATATATTAATATATATGATGTCTCTCTTTGTCCAAATCATTAATAAAAGTTGTGTTGAAGGTAGGGCCAAAGACAAAGTTTTTGAGCACCTATAGGGGAATTAATTAATTAAGACTCTTGGGTACAGACACTTGACCAAATGTGAACACACCTAACTCTATTACCATTCAGTCTTGTCTATGAGGACATGAGAAATTTGGTCAAATGTCTTTCTACAGCATTTTCCTGATTAATTAGTCTAGTAAGCTTATCAAAAAAAGTATTTAATTTTACTCTTAGTAAACCCTATGTGTGTTACTAGCCATCATCACCTTTTCCCATTAGGGTTCACAAACATCTCTTTTATAGCATATTCTAGAATTTTCCTGTGGATTGATATTCACTCCCATGGGGTGGGTTCAGGCTGGGCTGGGCTGCAGTGGGGCCTGGAGTGGCAGGCAAGGCCAAGGCCAGTGGGGTGGTGACTGAAGGCATCTTTGGTGGTGAGCTGGTACAAATGTACAGGGCTGGTTAATTAAAGTAGAGGTTGACTAGTAGAATCTACCCTAAGGATGCATCAAGGGGTAGGGAAAGATAAAAGATGAAAGAAAGGCAGATGCTCCTTCAGGGAGCAAACCAGCTGGTCAGAAAAAGGCTGCAGGCTGATTTTGACCAAAACCAGAAGCCAAGATAGCAGAGGGTTTGGGGGTTGAAGCAGATGCAAATAGCAGGAAGGACTGGTCTTAGAGAAGTGACCTGCCTCACTGGTCCTGTAAGGGGCCAGCTTTATTCCGTCTTAGCAAATGGCACTACCCATCGAAGAAATGAGAAATCTGAAAACCCTGGAATCCTGCTTCCTCAGCCTCCAATACCCAATGTAACTACCAAGCCCTATAATTTCCACCTCAAATATTTCTACTTCTAACAGTCCCTAAATCTGCCTGTTTCTCTCCGTTGCTTTGTTATCTCACTCTTGCATCACGACAGGTGCTGTATGATCCTCCTGCCTGGAGATTGGTCTTTCTATTCTCCACACTATGGGTTGGGTCCTTATTTTGAAACAGAAACTTGATCATATCTCTCCCCTGCTTAAAAACCTTCTAGTAGTTTTTCTGTTACTCTCAGAATAAAATCAAGGTCTTTAACCAGAAATAGCAACCCCTCCCTAGGAAGCCTCACCTGCTACCCCTCTCCCACCTCATCTTGCATACCTCAGGCCCTGGCAGCCCATGTTTTGGGGGGGGTCATATTGTAGTTGCTCTCCTTTATGCTATTGAATATGTTGTTCCTGTTGCCAGAAATATCTGCTCCTTTGACCCCAGCCACCTGACTAGTTGCTACTCCATTTATGAGGTGTTCCTGGCCTACCACCTGCTCCTCCTACCATACTGTGAGGAACGTGACCATCTCTGAGTGCCCTTATCTTATTTCATAGGACATAATTACACTGTAGAGTAATATTGATTTATTTGTTTGTCTCTCCCTGTGATTGTGAGCTTCTTGAGGGCCAAAATATATCTTGGGATCCTTAATGCTTAACAGCATGCCTGGCTCATAACGGGGATCAAAAAATGTTTGTTGAATCCAGTTGTTCATATAGCTCATACATTCGATATGAATGAGAAGATAGTCCTTTTTGAAGACCAGTCCTTTAAAAAGTTCTCCTTAGTAAGGTGACCAGATTTTAAAATTGGTAAAGCGGGACACCATTGACCGGGGGAGGGGGGTGGATTCTTGATTAAAAATTTGGCCTATATGGAGCAAAAAAAATTTTTCATAGAATGCAAAAATAGTATTGTAATATATTTTTTAAAATCGGGACATTTTAAAATGCCACAGGACAAATTGTTAAAAATAGGGACTGTCTCACCAAAAGCGGGACGTCTGGTCACCTTATGACCTTGAGGCATAATATCCCTCTATTCAAGGCTCAGTGTGCTGGTATATGATGCTTACTGATGCCAGAAAGGAAGCTCTTTTGGCTGAAATCCTTTAGTGTTTTTGCTGGGATGGGAGGCAGTCTGGTGTTATGGCTGTGGCATGGGTTCAAACTTGGTGGCCAAAAAGAAGGGATGAGGGTGAAGGGGGGGATAAATGTTTGAGTGAGGAGAACCTGCAGCTCTAGTCCATCAGGATGGGTGACCCTAGGCGATGGAAATAGAACTAGGAAGTATTATTCGCCTTCTTAGAGTTTTATATATGGAAGAATTGGGTGAATTGGGGAATTTGGGTGAATATTTACACTAAGCTCCTGGGTGACAGTTTGTTTGGCTTAATCTTAGAAACAGACCTGATCTGGTGTAAGATTATGTATAAATTGGCCTGTCAGCAGTATGTTTGTACTGGTAAGTAGTTATTCCTATCTGGATGGTTTTTGGAGATTCGGGACTGGCAGGAGGAACCGGGGTGAATGTAGCAGAACAAATGGGTGTCACAAGGAAGATTTAACTGCAAGGAGCAGTGATTGCTTGCGGGTGGTGGCACTTGAGCACAGAGGAAAAGTGATCTTTAAACTTCTGCCAGGCAAAAATTGGGGTATAAACTGGAGCTACATTAAGATAGTAGCCCAGGTTGGAGCATTTATTTTTTTAATTTTATTTTATTTTATTCATTTTAGAGAGAGGACACAGAGTGAGAGAGAGAGAGAGAAAGGGGAGAGGAGCTGGAAGCATCAACTCCCATATGTTCCTTGACCAGACCAGTGCAGGTTTTGAACTGGCGACCTCAGTGTTCCCAGGTCGACGCTTTATCCACTGTGCCACCACACGTCAGGCCCAGGTTGGAGCATTTATAAAAATAAAATGTTCTTGTAGCCAACACAGGTTTCTTGCAGGTCTTATAGAAATGAGCTATGGTAGTGAATGCATCAGTCAATAGGATGTATAATAGTGAAAAGTTCTGCTTTGGGGAGCTCAGGATAATACCAGGTACACCCATAACCCAGTTACTGGGTTGAGTTATTGAGTAAGTGGCAGAGACTAAATGAAGAATTAACCCAGGAACACTCCTTGAATATGTCTATTTTTGTTGACATCTCCTCCCAGAACTGCTAGGAGTTCCAACTTACAAAATGTAATGGTGGGTGAAAGCTGAGAGGTAAGGCCCCACCCCCATTGCCCCCATTGGGGGTTAGATAGAAAGTTTACCCAGGGGTTGGCACAGCAGCCAAGCAGCAATCATGGTCTGTGCCTTTCACTGCTGCTTTCTTCTGAGATGCAAAGACAGCAAGCCTGAGCCATGACAAATTTCTGGGCATCCTTGCCATGGAGCCTGCTGCCTTGAACAAGGCCCGGTCATCCTGTGAGCCATAATGGGAAAGCTGTGGTTATGGATGCTCCGGATGCTGTTGGTTATTGATGTCGAATCATTAGGTTTGGTGTTTAGTTTCAATCTCTCAGACTGGAAATGCTTGAGCTTGCACTGATTCATGCATGGTCTAATGGAGTGCCTGATCCCTATCTTTCTAAATGGGATCAAAATATGATGCAATGGCCAAGTTCCTCACCCCCCCCAAGATGTCTATATCTGACCTGTCCAGTATGGTAGTCAGTAGCTATATGTGAAGGCTAATATTTATATATAGTGTATGTGTGTGTGAGAGTCAAGAAGAGAGAGCAAGAGAGATGAGAAGCATCAACTCATAATTGAGACACTTTAGTTGTTTATTGATTACTTATCATACATACGGGGCTCTAGCCAAGCCAGTGGCCAGTGAACCCTTGCTCAAGCCAGCAACTTTGGGCTTAAGCCAGCAAAAACCACGAGGCTGTGTCTATGATCCCACGCTCACGCCAGTGAACCCGTACTCAAGCTAGCCAGCCTGTACTCAAGCCAATGAGCCCACACTCAAGCCCGTGACCTCGTGGCTTTGAACCTGGGATGTCAGCATCCCAGGTCGAGATGCTCTATCCATTGCGCCACCACTGGTCAGGCATGAGTATTTAAATCAAATTCACTAATCAAAAAAGAAGTTCAGTTGCTTAGTTGCACTAGCTACATTTCAAGTGTTCGGTAACCACATGTAGCTAGTGCAGTGGTTCTTAACCTTTTCTGAGCTACCGAACCCACCAGTTTCATATGCACATTCACCGAACCCTTCTTTAGTGATAAATAAAATACGATTTTTTTTCCAAATTTAGTTTTGTCAGTGCGAGAGTAGAGTTACTCAACTTGGCATTGCATATCATGCAGATAGGATGCTAACTCCCATCCCGTTCCATGATACATGTGAATCCATGTTGTACATATTCGTCTGACCACTTTCTTTTTTTGCTCGACATATTTAGTATGGATTAAAATATTAAGAAAGAAACCACACGACGTACAACTACGATAGCCGTTGACTACTGTGTGCACTAAATTCCCTGCAGCACTGGTTGGCCAAGCAATGTAATGTGATCCTCTGCAGCAAGTGATGGCCAAGCGGGGCGTGTCATCACGACTTAACACAAGTATGTCTTTACCTCCACAGCAGAGGCTTCTCCGAACCCCTGAGACCGACTCATTGAACCCCTAGGGTTCAATAGAACCCAGGTTAAGAACCACTGAGCTAGTGGTTACTGTATTGAACAATGCTTATTACAAAATGCTTCCTTCACTGAAAAAAAGTTATGTTGAAGAGCATTGGTACAGATCTGTTTGAAGGAAAATAATCTGGGATGTCAAGAAGTTTCATTATGCTAGTAGAGTGTAGAATAGGTGAGGAGAAAAGAGTCTCAGTTGTGATGATGAAGCCTCTCCACCAGCCCAATCCTAGGAAGATGGCTGTGGATCATAACAGAGGTAACTCATTTCCTCAGGGCATCAATGATCTAGTGGATGACTCCTGAAAGGTATAAATTTTTTGACAGCTGTGTTTTGGGGGGAGGTCCTCAAAATATAAACACTGTTGACCTGGAGTGGAAGCCGTAGGTGTTTGAGGATGATGTTGATCCACCTGGATGTCATGCTTGAAGTTTGTATGACCCAGAAATTTGACTTCCACCAGTTAAAAAAATATACTTCTATCATTTTTTATTTAACTTTTAAATCAGGGTCTTTCGGACAAGGAGTGAGCAATTAACATATACTTGAAAACTTTTCCTTGAAAGTTCATGCACTACTCTGCCCTATATATAGTCCTAGCTCATAGTGTAGGCTTTAGCAAATACTCTTTGACAAATAATTTGTTTGGTGATGCTAAGTCTAACAAGTGAATAATGGTTCTTTCCTTTAAAATAAAATAAAATAAAAGATATACGATACCAATTTTATAAACTCTAAATCACAAATCCTGGGATTATGAGAGGCACTTAAAGTATAAATGACATTAAGATTTCCCTTTATCTTTGTGCTAAGCAGAATAATGCCTTCTTCTAAGATGTCTATGTCTTAATTCCCAGAATGTGTGAAAATATTACTTTATGTGGGAAAAGGGACTTTGTAGTTGTGATTATGTTAATGATCTTGAGATGGGTGATTACACTGGGTTATCTGGGTGGGCCAATGTAATCACATGAGCTTCTGAAAATGGAGAACCTTTCCCAGTTGTGATCACATTAAGAAATGTGATCAACACAGAAAGGTCTGAGAGATGTAACATTTCTGGATTTGAAGATGGAGGAAGGGGCCATGAGGCAAGGAATGTGAGCAGCTGGGAAAAAGAAAATAGGTTCTCCTGTAGAGCCACTGGGAAAAACACAGCCCCTGCCCACACCTTAATTTCCAGCTTCTGCCCTACAGAACTTTAAGATGGGAATTCTGTGTTGTAGAACCTGCTATGTCTGTGGTAATGGTCTTAGGAAAAAGATTCATTTCTTACAGAGTGGAGGATTATCCAATAATTTACTTTTAGGAGGATGTTTACTAGTCAATATATTTTTAGCTTGTACACAATTCTGTATGAAGCCAAATTATAATAAATTGTTGCTTGGTGAGTATTAAAAGCTTGCTTAGTGATTAGGCTGAGCTCAGAAGGCTCTTATGTCTGTCTACCCCTTACTTATCTGCGTAGGTAAAAGGCCTCAGAAAGTGTAATGCAGTAGAGAACATGTCTGCCAAAAACTGGCCTAGTCAATTGGGCAGCAGCCACGCATGACTGGCATTGAAGACCTTCTAACCAATTCAAAGCCTTATCAGTCTGGTTTTATATTTTCACAAAGAGAAACAAAGAAGATAGATGGAAAATAAATAACTGTGAAACATTTGATCTTGAAGAACTCTTTGTGGGGACAACAGATGGATATCATGGGATCTGTACCCCAGTGTACACTGTGTGAGGCTGTGGGAATGCTTGTCATGAGCAACGAAATTAAGATCACAGCTTCTGAGGACTGACCACATTCTCAACTCTTAAATATGAAATCACTAATGACCTTGACATTCATGGTGTTAGTCTTGGCTCAAAGGTTAATACCCTTGAGCCTTACCAATTTCTCTAAGGTACCTCAGGACTATGGCTAGGACTTGGGGAAATGGAGCTCAGTTAATGAACCTTTGTTTTGCCATAGCACTACACCAGCTTGACTCCCAGAAGGCATTGCTTCACCTTCACAGAGAAAAGCCATAAGAGCTGCCACAAGGTGTTCTGGAGCTCTGCCCACCTGTTCTAACTCCCACTGCTGCTGACTGCTTGTTTGTTTTCTTCTTTCATATAACAATAGCTTCATTATGAATTTAACTTCATATAAAGTTAGAATGGCAATTACATTCAATGAACTCATTAAAAATGTTTAAATAAAATATAGATATGCATTATCCAAAATTCCAGAAGGTATTTAAACAGGTAACAGAAATTGCTACCCATTTTTGGACAGCTAGAATAACAGTGTTGCTGAAACTGGCTCCCACACAAGTTTGAGCCATCTGCTTCCATGTCTTAAGGAAGAGAGTAAGTGTCATGATACAGGCATTGTTGATGCAGTGATTTATGGATAATTTTTCATATAACAATGCCAAACTGGGCTCACATTTTCACTCTGTGGAGCAGCTGATGACTGTTGCCATTCTTCTGTTCATTGAGAGCTACCCCTCAAGGTGTTGGCATTGTACCCATTCATTTCAAAAGGCACCAGATATGGGAATATAAATCTCTTCACAATGCAAAGCACTTCAGATTCTTAGATGGAATCTAACATTTGTCTATAACTGATCTTAGCTAATAGGACAACATCCTTCCTGGAATTGATAAGACTTGATATCCTCTAGTAGCAGAAGAAACCATGAGTTCTTCCATTTCATGGCTCAAACTGCTATAATTGGACCTTCAACCAAGACAAGGTCCCAATTCCTGCTGCTGGGCTGGGCTGAGCAAGGCAGGGCTGTTGCACAGGTGAGGCTAAGGGTAGACTCAAAGCTGGAGGTAGGATTAGTGCTTGTTAAGGGGCTGGCTAATATAGAAAGAAGTTGGCAAGCATTTGGAGGTAGCTCATGGGTCCTGGCAGCAACACAGTTGGGATGAAGGAAGAAGCATGCAAAGAAAGCCAGGTTGAGAAAGGTCTGAGCATGAGCAGAAGGCATCCAGGTAAATATCCAGAAGGTAAGCTGGGGCTGCAGTGGGAGGCATGGTTGCCATGGTCAAGTCATGTGTGTTTCATTCATGTGGAAGACTTGAGTTTAATCCTGTTCTGCCAGTTACTAGCATTGTGATTGGGTCAATTTACTTAAACCTGCCTCAGTTAAATCATCAGTAAAATTAGAATAATAATATATATTCTGCAAGTGATTTTAAGAATTAGAAATAATTTATATGAAACACCTCACACACTGCTTCTTCAAATGGGTTTATGTATGTAACTTCAGGGGTCTAAATGTTCTCTATAAACACAAGCATCAACTCCCATATGTCCCTTGACCAGACAAGCCTAGGGTTCCAAACCAGTGACTTCAGCATTCTAGGTCGACACTTTATCCACTGCACCACCACAGGTCAGTTCCATAGACTTATTTTAAAGCAGTTTTAGATTCATAGAAAAATTGAGCCCATATCCCCAGCCCCACACATGTATAGCCTCCCCCACTATTAGCATCCTCCATCAGGGTGGGACCTTTTTCATAGGCAGTGTACTCACACTGACACATTGGGATCATCAGAATCCATAGTTTACATTAGGGTTTACTCTTGGTGTTATGTATTTTATGGGTTTGGACAAATGTACAATGACATGTATCTGCCATTCTAGTATCATAAAGAATAGTTTCACTGCCCTAAAAGATCCTCTGTGCTCTGCCTGTTCATCCTTCCTACACCTCTGGCAACCACTGATATTTTCACTGTCTCTATAGTTCTGTTTTCCAGAACATCATATATATAGTTGGAGTCATATGCAGCCTTTGCAGGTTGGCTGCTTCTTCTTCTTCTTCTTCTTCTTCTTCTTCTTCTTTTTCTTCTTCTTCTTCTCCTCCTCCTCCTCCTCCTCCTCCTCCTTCTCCTTCTCCTCCTCCTCCTTCTCCTTCTCCTCCTCCTCCTTCTCCTTCTCCTCCTCCTCCTCCTCCTCCTCCTCCTCCTCCTCCTCCTCCTCCTCCTCCTCCTTCTCCTCCTCCTCCTCCTTCTTTTTTTTTGACAGAGAGGGGGGAACAGATAGGGACAGATAGACAGGAAGGGAGAGAGATGAGAAGCATCAATTCTTTGTTGTGACATCTTAGTTGTTCATTGATTACTTTCTCATATGTGCCTTGATGGGGGGCAGGGGGAGAGCTACAGCATAGTGAGTGACCCCTTGCTCAAGCCAGTGACCTTGGACTTCAATCCAGTGACCATGGGGTCATGTGGTCATATCTATGATCCCACTCTCAAGCCAACGACCCTGTGCTCAAGCCGGGTGAGCCCGTGCTCAAGCCGAATGAGCCCATGCTCAAGCCGGCGACCTTGGGGTGTTGAACCTGGGTTCTCTGCATCCTTATCCGACGCTCTGTTCACTGCACCACTGCCTGGTCAGGCCAGATTGGCTTCTTTCACTCAGTAACATGCAGAATTTCCTCTGTGGTTTTTTTGTGTCTTCATAGCTCATTTGCTGAATACAATTCCATTGTCTGGCTGTACTGTAGTTTATTTATCCATTTACCAGCTCCTACCGTTTACTCCTGTGCTTTTCAAACCAGGGATCTTTGGATCTCTGTGGGATGAACATGTATTCTTGAGGAGTCAGAAGTTGTAGAATTTGAGAAACACAAGCCTATCATATAGTAGGTGCTTAATAAGTGTAAATAATTACTAATTGGATTATTACTCATCTGAGAGAAGCCAACATTTCTTCTAGGCACTTTGAAGCCTTAGCAACCTGGTTTTATTTTTTCACAAAGAGGACCAAGGAAGATGGATGGAAAATAAATAATGTGAAACACTCAATCGTGAAGAATTCTTTGTGAGGACAAAGGATGGGTATGGTGAGATCTGTGCCCCAGTGTGTACAATGTGAGGCTGTGGGAATGCTTATTGTGGGCAAAGAAATCAGGATCACAGCTTCTGAAGGCTGAACATGTTCTCAACTGAGGCTGGTGTTCAGAGTTTTATCCCAGAGCGGAGAATCTTGTCACCTGGGTTTGCAGTTATAGCTGCTCTTTTGTGCACAGAGCGGGTGTGTGTTTCCTGGACAGGTCCCCGGGGCTGCCCAGTCTTCAAGGGGCACATCCTCCAGGCACATGCTGGACACTCCTGTGACCTGACATTTCTGATAGCAATGTATTTGAAAGTTGGAGTGTTTTCTAATCCTGGGTTTTCTGACAGTGCTCCCCTGCTTTGCGATTTTCAGAGATTACAACGTGATTCCTCAATTACCTCTGCAAGGCCTTCTAGCTCCCAGGCTGTAGCTCCCAGGCTTGTAGACTGGAGCTCATGTGGAGCTGCTGGGGGCTCCCTCACAATCTCTCCATTCATCTTCAGCTTCTGTGCTGCTTAGCCCTCTGTGTTCTGCTTTCCTAGTGTTGAAGAGTCTGCCCCCAGGTGTCAGTGACAGAAGTAAAACCACAGCTGGCCAAGTCCACTGTCTGGCCCCCTTCTACTCCAGGCCTTGCCCTTTCACTCTGGGCCTTGCCTTCTCAGCTACCAATTTGCCCTCAACACAAATTCCCCAGGTCTGTTTTTGCTCTCTGCATACTGTCTAGGCATGAGGTCAGCACTGGGACCATGCCACAGTTTCTGTGTCATGTTCCATTCTCCTCACATGCTTGTCAATCTGCTTCCCACCGAAATGGTCCCTGTGCTGACCAGCAGGGTTTTAGCTACCTCCTTGGTGTTCTTGTCAATGATGCCTTATTATATTTTCAAAATTTTATTTTTTAGAGTTTTCTAGATTTTAAGTTCTATTTCTCTCTCTCTCTATTTCTCTCTGTCTGTCCTTGTGACAGAGACAGAGAGAGAAACAGATAGGGACAGACAGACAGGAAAGGAGAGAGATGAGAAGCATCAATTCTTCATTGCGGCACCTTACTTGTTCATTGATTGCTTTCTCATATGTGCCTTGACTGGTGGCTACAGCAGACCGAGTGACCCGTTGCTCAAGCCAGCGACCTTGGACTCAAGCTGGTGAGCCTTGCTCAAACCAGATGAGCCTGCGCTCAAGCTGGGGACCTTGAGGCTTCAAACCTGGGTCCTCTGCATCCTAGTCTGATGCTCTATTCACTGCGCCACTGCCTGGTCAGTCTGTGTCCTATTTCTCTTTAGTGCTGGGGTTATTAACCCTGGCTGTATATTGGAAGGATGCAGGCCATCTTTAAAAAGCATCAATACTTGGCCCCAGCACAGACCAACTGAACCAAACCTCTAGGGTGGGCCCAGGCAAGGGCATTTTATTTTAGGTGCCAGAGATAACCATAAAAGAAAAAAGAGTGTTGAAATGGATTTCATCGAATCGAAAAACTTCTGCTCTTCAAAAAATGCTATTCAGAAAAAGAAGAAACGAGTCAACAACTGGGAGAAAATATTGGCCAAACATATACCTGATAGAGGACTTATATCCAGCACATCTGAGCAGTTCCTGCAACTCGGTGATAAAAAGACTGACAGCCCAATTGAAGGTTTGACCCAAAAGCTTGAATAGGCACTTCACAAAAGAAAATATATAAATAGCCCATAAGCACATGAAGGTGTTCAACATCAACAATCATCAGGGAAATACAAATCAAAACCAAAATGATGTATCAACTAATGGCCAAAAAAAAACCCCAAACAAACAAAGAAAACTTTGACCACATGAGGATACAGAGCAACTAGAACACTCATTCATTTCTGCAAGGAGAATAACATGGTGTGACCACTTTGGAAATTGGTCTGCCAGTTCTCACAAACTGAAGATATGCCTACCCAATGATAAAAACATGGCTAGGTTTTTATCCAAGAGAAGTGAATACACATATATGGAAAGGCTTAGCAGCTTCATTAATAATAGCTTCAAAATGGAAGCAATCCAAATGTCACTCAGCCAGGGAATGGATGAACAAATTGTGGTATATCCATACAGTAATATGCTACTCAGTAACAGAAAAGCAGAAAACTGATTCACATGACAATGTGGATGGGCTTCAAAATTGTGATGCATAATGAAAGAATCCACACACAAAAGAGTGCCTACTTATGATTCATATATATGAAGTGCTAATATAAGCAGAACTAAGTATGGAGAGAGATATCAGAATAGAGGTTGCCTCTAGGAAAGGGGCTATGTGAGTGATTGGGAAGTTCATGAAGGATCTTTCTGGGGTGATAGCTATGTCCTCTATCTTGAAGCAGTGTGCATTTATCCAAACTCATTTTCAAAGTGAGGTCTTAAATGTTGTACACTTATATCTGCACATTCAATTCATATACATAGTATCTCAACCAGGGAAATTCAACCAACAAGTTTCCTAGGTGATTTGCTGCACAGTGAGGGTTGAGAGTCAATACTATGGAGCCCCAGTGCATAACATGTCTTCTGTCTTTTCCCTGAAGTTGGAAAATTTTCTTTCCTAACACCCAGGCCCCTTGTCTTCTAGCACCATGCCGGCCCTTGTCATCAGGAACACCAGAACATCATGAGCATCTCACCTAAGCTGTCTCTCCTCTATCTTCCCCCACCCCCGGCAGTCACCATACTGTTGTCTGTGTCTATAAGGGTGATAAATGGTGATGGATGAAGTTGACTTGGCAGGAGTAGTGGGTGGAAACACAATATGAATAAGAGCACTGTATTGTAGAATTGGGCACCTGAAACCAGTATAATTACGTTAATCAGTGTCAACCCAATAAATTCAATTATATATATAAAAGGGGGGCATTTCTAGTACATCAGCTACATCTCCTTGTTGGCCAAAATGAAATCTAAAACACAGGATCTCCTTGCTGAGCAAAGGAATTGTCAGAAAGATAACTGGAAAGATAATCTGTTCTTGTGGGTGGCTGAGACATGCAGCAGATGAATAGGGAGTGGAGGGTCTCTGGCTTTGTTCTCTTACCTGTGTGCAGAAGTTCATGTTATGCTTTGGGAAGGCACCTTGTATCCATTTTACAGGATGAGCATCTTCTTGCTCCTAGACTTACTGATTTTGATGTAGTTGGATGTCTTCTTATTTAAAGTTAAGTTTTGTGGGGTTTTTCTTTTGTTAGATGTACTTCTTTTGAATAAAACATACTTCTAAAAATTACCATTTTCATCCTGAACTCTCTCCCCTAAGACTCAGGGATATTTGGGAGGATGTTTTTCTCATGGCATGTCTGTGTTTTCTGGCTGTTGTTGCTCATCCTCTATGCCTTGCTATATTGTCTTAACTCTAGGAGATACTGAGATCAGATTTTAGGTTCTTTTCTGATCTTGTGTCAATCAACTATAAGCAATACAAAAGTAGCATATCAAATACTCAGCAGTCTTGACTGCCCAGGATGCAGCTAATAACTAAAAAGTAAGGCACAAGAAAGAGTCTGAAGACAAAAAAGTAGATGTGTCCACACAACCTAGAGGTCCTCAAACTATGGCCCGCAGGCCAAATTGCGGCCACCTGAGGCCATTTATCTGGCCCCCGCCGCAATTCCGGAAGGGGCACCTCTTTCATTGGTGGTCAGTGTATGGAGTACTGTATGTGGCGGCCCTCCAACAGTTTGAGGGACAGTGAACTGGCCCCCTGTGTAAAAAGTTTGGGGACCCCTGAAGAGCTGAACCCCTTGGATTTTCACTCATAGTCAGTTTACTCTTACCAGAGACACAGGTGTAATAATTCTCACAGCCTGGTTCAAAGCCCCGAATTAGGAGCAAACCAGAGGTGGCTCTAATGATCAGGTACATTGATAGCTGTAAAAAGGAACCACCAATGGGATAGAAGAGACTGTCCCATCTTCCCCTCAAGCTATAAAAGTGAAAGAAACATTTGGTGGCCATTAGGTTTAAAAGCATATTTTCAAAATAATTCTCAGTCTTTGAAAGCACGACCCTATTTGAGAGTCAACACAAAATTGTCCTTGATGGTCACTCCTTGAAGTCATCAAGAAAAGACTGAATGTTCCCTGGGCCTCTCTTCTTAAGGAGGCAGAGAAGTGTGCAATACAGTTTAGAAAGGTTTCTATAAAATTGGGTGGAAATAAATGTTTTGACAGTTTAAGTGAACAAGTTTAGTTTCACAGATCTTGACTCTCCAGGCGCAGTGCCCTTCCTGGCAGCTCTGGAGTGATGATGTTATACAGTCCAAGTGGGAATCACAGTGGTAGGACTGAGTTTTCCCTGCTCTTGTCCATAACAGCCCTTGCCCCCTCCTGGAACTCTCATAGGGAATCCACCCCTAAGGAGAGGCATGGTTCTGGACCTCTGATTTGCTGCTCTCAGTGCTGACTCAGCACTCACTGCCTTTATTTCCTGCTGCTTCCGCCAACTCCCCTTTCCAGTCTCCTCCAAGCTCTGTGTTCAGGAGACTCGGGTTATCTCTGGTGGACTCTACACTGTGCAGATCAATCTGAGGCTCATCTCTTAGTTGTAAATGAAAAGAAACGATGTATACAGGCGTTCTACAGGTAAAGTGAAAATGATGCTTGGAATTTATTTTTAAATAATTCATCAGGGATGGAGAAAGAAAAGGCATCCACCAAACAAGATGGCTATTGACAGAAGAAGTTGGATGTCATGGGGGCGTGTCATATCATGTGCTCTCTCTCTCTCTCTCTCTCTCTCTGTTAGAACATGTTCATTCAAAAGGTTACAAAAGAAGTCCTGGCTGGTTGGCTCAGTGGTAGAGTGTTGGCCCAGCCTGTGGAAGTCCTGGGTTTGATTCCCGGTCAGGGCACACAGAAGAAGCACCCATCTGCTTCTGCACCCTTCCCCTTTCTCTCTCTCTCTTCTCCCCCCCCCCCACACAGCCAAGGCTCCATTGTAGCAATGTTGGCCCAGGCGCTGAGGACGGCTCCATGGCCTCTGCCTCAGGTGCTAGAATGGCTCCAGTCACAACGAAGCAACACCCCAGATGGGCAGAGCATCGCCCTCTAGTGGACTTTCAGGGTGGATCCGGTCAGGTGCATGTGGGAGTCTGTCTCTTTGCCTCCCTGTTTCTTACTCCAGAAAAATACAAAAACAAAAAGTTACGAAAGAAAATATGTGACGTCATGCAACCTAATTTAAAGTTTACTCTCATTTTTCTGTGATGCTGCAGAGAGAGCATACATTCATGTACTGTCAGCATTAGAGCACTAAAAGTTGTTTCTTCAGTCACTTCATCTAGGAAATAAACTACTTACTGTATGTGGAAATAATTTTTTATAAAGCCTGCCTCTTGCTTTCCAATATATACTGCTCACAAAAATTAGGGGATATTTCAAAATGAGTATGGAATGATAAAATATCCCTTAATTTTTGTGAGCAGTATACTTCATGCTGCAGATTATTCAGAGCAGCTTTAAAATGTCAGCATGAAGGGCAGATCCATGGAGTCATGGACAAAAGCTATGGTGAGGTGGTATTTTAACTTTGAAGAGTTCTGGCACCCAGGCTCACACCTACAATTCAGCTCTACAATTGGGATGTTGGATAAGCAAGAGGCCAAATTTGAACTCTCATAAATTCCGTGCATTTGGGTACTTGAATGTTCAGAATCTTGGCTTTCTTTTAACTTCCTTTCTCTTTCTTTGGCTCAGCTTCCTTTTCTTTCCTTTCCCTTCCCTTTACTTCCTTTCTCCATCCTTCTGCCTCTCTTTTTTCCTTTCTTCCTCTTCCTCCTCTTCTTTTTTTTTTTTTTTGATAGAGACAAGAGAGAAGGACAGACAGACAGGAAGGGAGAGGGATGAGAAGCATCAATTCTTCATTGTGGCATCTTAGTTGTTCATTGATTGCTTTCTCACATGTGCCTTGGAGGGAGGGGGACTACAGCAGAAGGAGTGACCCCTTGTTCAAGCCAGCGACCTTTGGGCTTAAGCCAGTGATCATGGGGTACCAGCAACCATGGGGTCATGTCTATGATCCCATGCTCAAGCAGCAACCCCACACTCAAGCTGGTGAGTCCACGCTTAAGCCAGATGAGCCTGCACTCAAGCCAGCAACCTTGGGGTTTCAAATCTGGGTCCTCTGCATCCCAGTCCAACACTCTATCCACTGCACCACCGCCTGGTCAGGCTCCTTTTTTCTTTTAAACCACAACTACCACCACAAATACCCATTGCATGTTCATGTCAGACCTCATAGAGTCATTGCAAAGACTAAGATACAGATGTGAAAGATAAGGGGAAAGTTTTAGTTAAGTAAAATAACTTTGATCATCATAATTATAAAAAAAATATTATGGACACTTTAAAACATATACTTATCTATCTAATATAATGAACCCTTTGTATCTATCTCCCTGCTTCAGTAGATGTTCACACATGGCCAACCTCCTTCAATCTGTCTTCCCTATCCCATTCCCACTGTCCTCCCCACCCCACCCCAGATTTCTTAACAAGTTCAATGCATCATCATATTTTTGCTTCTGTAAATACTTCAGCAATATCTCTGAGATAAGGACTATCTTTTTAAAAAAATACATTTACAATGCCATTATCACATCTAAAAAATAACAGTAATTTGTTAATATTATAAATTATTTAGGCAGTGTTCAAATTTTCTCAATTATCTCATGATTTCTTTTTATTCTTGGCTTGCTCAAATCAGGATCCCAATAAGATCTACATACTGAATTCAGCTGAATTTTCTCTTGTCTTTTTTTTCCTTTCTTTCTTTCTTTTTTTGTGACAGACACAGAGAGAGGGACAGACAGACAGAAGGGTGAGAGATGAGAAGCATCAATTCTTCATTGTAGCAACCCGTTATTCCTTGACTGCTTTCTCATATGTGCCCTGATTGGGGGGTGGGCACAGCAGAGCGAGTGACCCCTTGCTCAAGCCAGTGACCTTGAGCAAAAGCCAGTGACCCCACACTCAAGCCAGTGACCTCGGGGTTTCAAACCTGGGTCCTCTGCATCCCAGTTCAATGCTCTATCCACTGCACCGCTACCTGGTCAGGCTCTCTTGCCTTTTTTTAATCTATAGATTTACTTGCCTTCTTTTTTACCCCTGCCATTTTTTTTATTGAATAAACTATTTTGCCTTGTGGAATTTTCGACATTCTTGATTTTGCTAATTGCATCCTCTTGGTATTGTTTAACATGTTCCTATATCACCTGTAATTCCTGTAAGCTAATAATTATACCTAGAGTCTTGTCATCATTATTAGTAATACTGAAGACTCCACTTCCAAGATTTACAATTTTCATGTATGACATCTTGCTACAGTGAGTAACATGGGTCCCAAACTTGCCTGAGGCAACAAACAGAGCATAACTATTTTGTAGTAATGTCAACCCTAGTCCCTGTTGACTTTACAAAAAACAAAAACAAACACCTAGCTAGAAGCTATCATCAGATCCATGATGACTGTCAACTGGAATGTGTTGGGCCTTCCCTCTGTGCATGAGAATGACAGGTGAAAAGAGTGTGAACTTGGGAGTCAGACTGCCCTAGATTTGAATTTTGACTTTGCCTTTTATTAAGTATAGGTCTTTCCTATTTACTGAATTTTTTTTATCTCAGATTTTTTATATATGAGGATAATGTTTATCTCACCAGTCAGCTGAGATGCACCTGCCATTTAGTATGTTTCTTTTCCAGCATAAATTAAAAATAATCTGTGTGTAAAACTACAAATCTATAGAGTTTGTTTAGATCCAAATGCAACTATGGCATTTACCAACTTCACAGATAACAGAGAAAGAAGGTTCTAGGCCTGTCCTTAGGAAAGTGTGCAGAAAGGGTAAGGGTGTGCAAATGAGAGACACCTCTCTCCTTCCCTCCTTCCTGTTACTGGAAGAGTCAGGACGTTTTTCCCAGAGGAAGCATGGCCCGCGTAACCTAAAGGTTTGCTATTTTCTGGATTGTGCTGGCTGGAGAACATATTTCTTCTATCAAGAGATGAGTTTCTGAGTCAATGACTCAGAAACATATGGATGAAATTTCCCTTAAGCCACTCAGGGGATTAAAACTTAAGGAAAAGAGTGCTCGGAAAAATGCATTTGGGATTTTGCCAAACCTAAACTAACTGAGAAACAGTTAAGACACAAGGCAAATCTAGAATGCTGCCAAGTTTACCTATCTTTGCAGGACAGGGATTTATAATTAGAGCCACTCAGAAAGGCACTGCCTCGAGGGTGATGAGGGACAGAAAACCTTTGTCCTTAACGTCTCAATGGGCTGCTTTATCCCAGATAGACCCTTTACGATGTACACATCCTCTTAATCAGGATCTGCAAAGCCACTCAGGGCCACGCAGCCCCTCTCCCACCCTGGGCCCCTGACAGTCCTTCTAGGCCTCTGTTTCCAGCCTGCTGGCTGTTTCCCATGGTGAATTCCTGGGCAAGGGGAACAAATCCTGATGGCTGTTCTGTATTACAGGGAAGAGCTGTCATGAAGAAATGTGACACAGCAATTTCCTTCTCTGACACAGTCCTTTGTCTTCTTTCTCTTACCTTTGTCACCTTTCCACTTTTCTCTGGTTTCCATGAGGTTCTTTTCTGTGCGAGAAGGAATTGGAGTAGCAATTCTCAAACTGTGCTGCCTGGACCATTTTAAAGGCTTGGCCAGGTCCAGCAGAGAGTAGGGGCTCTCTTCAAAATTGTTGGCGGTGGTGGGTGGGTGGGGAACTCCTGCTTAAGATTTCAAGTGAACCAGGGGCTCTGGGCTTAAATAATTGGAGAATTGTAATATTGGACAGAATCTCACGTCTCTTATGATGAGAGCCTGATGTCATATGACACACTTCTCAGTCTCCACTCCCATCACTAAATATCGCTAAAGCTGTGCGCCAGCTCTCCTTCCCAGCATGCAGCAGGGTATGCCTGGGTGCTGGGCATTGCTCAGCACTGGCATTTAGCAATGAACAAACAGACCTGGTCTCCAACCCCGTACACCCAACAGACTAGTTGGGGAGGCTGGTGTTAAACTAACATACAAATATGTAACTCTAAATCAATTTATAAGCCCTGGCCAGTGGCTCAGTGGATAAAGCATTGGCCCAGCATGCAGATTTTCTGGATTCAATTCCTGGTCAGTGAACACAGGAGAAGTAACCATCTACTTCTCTCCCCCTTCCTCTCTCCCTTCTCTCCCTCTTCCCCTTTCGCAGCCAGTGACTTGATTGGCTCGAGCGTTGGCTCCAGGTTCTGAGGATAGCTTGGTTGGTCCAAACACATCAGCCTCAGGGATTAAAAATAGCTGGTTGATTTGAGCATCGGCCTTAGACACGGGTTGCCAGGTGGATCTCAGTCAAGGTGTATGTGGGAGTCTGTCTCACTATCTTCCCTCCTCTCATATAAACAAACAAAGTTATATACTCCATGAAAAACAAAATCATGGCTGAAGTTTGAGCAGACCTGGTACTATAGAATGCTTCCTGTTCAAAGCCACTTCCCTACCAACCTGGCTTGCCACTTGATTAGCTGATCTTTGTCAATTCACTGAAGGTTTCCATTAAAAATATACCTCTTCCAGTTGACGGGGGAGGGTGAAGAAGTACAGAGTACAAAGGAGCGGATGGATTAAGCCAGTTACTATTGCAGAAAGCAAAGGGACAGACTCTAGAGAAGAGATACGGAGCTTTAGGTGGGCAAGGGCAGGAAGGTTTACTGCTCTGTGGGCCTGAAGGGTATGAGAGATTCCGAAAGGTGGTGACCCAAAGTGCGAGTGAAGGCCATGCCAATGCCTACCTTCACTAATTTCACAGTTGTATCTAGAGCTCTCCTGAATTTCTTCCCCCCATTTCTCACTGAGTTTAATAGGTTATATACAGTGTTAACTTTTTACTAAATCTTAATGCTAATGCTCTTCTTTTGACTCTGTCTAGCTCTCTGTACATTCTGTAAAAGATAAAAGGGGTTAAAAATTTTTTTTGGAGATATTTGCATGTTTTCTACTATAGGTAAATGGGCAATGCCCACAGATTTTCACTTATGTGTACCTGACCACTTATCTGGGTGGTGAGGTGAACTAGGCAAAGGGAGACTAGTTTATCAGCTTAAAGAGTTAAGACTGCTATGGGGCACTGGATGGCAACCGTTCTCCAAATCTAAACTTAGCAAAAGCCAGGGTCTTTTGATGGAGGTCAGCCCTGCACATCTGCCAATCCCTACACATTCTATGAAACCTGAACTTAGTGGAGAGAAAAGATGAAAGCAGAGCTGGTGGAAGGGGGATCCTAGTGGTGTTACCTATTGCTCCTTCACTGCCACCATCACCACCACAACTAGTACCACTGCCACCATCACCACCATTACCACCACCACCATCACCATCATCAGTATCACCACTACCATCACCAGCACCACCACCACCATCACTACCATCACCATGGATACTACCACTACTCCACTATTGCCATCACCACCATCACTATCACCACCATTACCAGCACCACCATCAATCACCATCACTACGATCACCACCACCATGACTACGACTTTATCTAGTTAGAGATACATATCTTTCTTTCTTTCTTTTTTGCATATAGATACTACAACTAGATTAGCAAACTGCTACCTGGTATAGAGACTTAGGAGAATTGCTATAACAAAGAATGATTTGTATTTTATATCAATTCTTTGGTAGATAAGTAATCAGCACTTCCCCACTTAAGCAATATATGACAGCAGGATGCCCTTCCGTGTGGCCGACGACCCCAGGAGTCTGTCTGTATTCTCGCTTTACTCAGTGCACTCTGCTCAGCAGCCACCCCCACTCCCAGGTCCTGTCCTCTTAATTAACAGCCTGTCACTGTATTTCAGTGTTTCTGCTGAGACACACCAACTGAGCCATGGAGAGTCAACACATATCACTTCAAATAAAAACAGCATTTGCTGAACTCATTATACAATTGGGCTGGTCAGATGAACTGCTTCTTGGGGACCAGAAATTGAACCTAGGTAAGCTTATGTGAAAGACCAGGACCCAGGTGTACAGACAGTGAGAATAGCAAGGGGTGAGCATGGTGAGGCAGAGTCACAGGGCCAAATGTTGATGTCTGGTCACTTATTTAAAACCATCTCTTTTGAGCCTTACAGCCCAGTGCCTCATAGCTGAAACCTGACAGATACATATTTTGCATAAGTCCATTCTTGTGTTCAATCAAGACATAATGATTAACTTTTAACATATGCCCAGGATGGTTCCATGCTCTAGGAATATAGCAGTGAGCAAAGCATCTTCCCTGATGATGCTTACATACTGGCAGAGGAAAAGAATAAAGAAATTGCTTAATATAATTCAGGTTTGATAGGTGCCAATGAGAGGAAGGAAGCAGGATCTGGACATAACAGGTGATGGCACATGTGTATGAATATGTATGTGTGTTTCCATTGGCTAATTTAGTTAGCTTCATCAGGGAAGACTGTTTGGAAGGATGACATCTGAACAGACAGAACTGAGTGAAATGAGGAGTGAGTCATGGGAGTATCCCTGAGCTAAAATGAAGCCACAAATCACCATTATTATAAACTGACGTAAGTCAATTTTGTCACAATACACAGCTATTAGGTTGAGGATAGATATTGAAAGAAAATTGAGGTAAATAAGAGTGAACTACTCCTCTACAGCTTTCTTCCAATTGTGTAAAGAAAGCAAATCCACTACCAACCTTGGTCGTTTAGATAGAAATTTATTAAGCAGTTTTTCATTATCAGGTTCAAACAATCTACTCAAACTGGTAATCCCAATGGAGACCCAGTACTCTGTCCTTTTAGGCACCCTGAATGAGAGGGTCACTTGAGGTAGAGGCAACAGCACATCAGAGACAGGAGTCTGTTACACTGAAACTCTGCAGCAGGTGTCAAAGCTCTTCTTAACCAACACACAATGTGCTGAACAAGATCAAGCCTCAGGACCCATTCTTAAGGGTACAATTTGTGATGGTTAAGTTTGTTTCATCTTGGCTAGTCTATGAAGCCCAGCTGCTTGGTCAAACACTAAGGTGTTACTGTTACTGTGAAAGCATTTTTAGATGTAATTAACACTTAAATTAGTAAACTTAGTGTAAAGCAAATTACTCTCCATAATGTGGGTGGTTATAATCCAATTAATCAAAAGCCTTAAGAGCAAAGCCTAAAATGTCTTAAAGATGAAGGAATTCAGACTCCAGATTGCAACACAGAAATTCTAGCTTAGTTTATAGTCTTTTGACTCATGACTTGACTCAAGCATTGCAACAATAACTCTTACTTGAATTATCAGACTGCCCTTCAGATTTTGGAGTTGCTACCAGTCCAGTGGTTCTTAACCTGGGTTCTATCAAAGCCTAGGGGTTCGATGAGTCGGTCTCAGGGGTTCAGAGAAGCCTCTGCCCGGAGGCCAGAATAAAGTAATACCGTAATTTGTTGTGAGTTCATGCACTTTGTTGGTTTTGTTCTTTTTTAATTTCCTTTTATTTATTTATTTTAGAGAGGAGACACAGAGTGAGACAGAGAGAAAGAAAGAGAGAAAGGGGGGGAGGAGCTGGAAGCATCAACTCCCATATGTGCCCTGACCAGACCAGTGCAGGGTTTTGAACTGGCGACCTCAGTGTTCCCAGGTTGACGCCTTATCCACTGCACCACCACAGGTCAGGCTGTTGGTTTTGTTCTTTAAGCAAGGTGATGTTCATGCACGGCTCAATTTGTGCACCACATATACCTATGTCTTGAATTTGGAAAAACAAATCATATTTTATTTATCACTAAAGAAGGGTTTGGTGAATGCACATATGAAACTGGTGGGCTCGGTACCTCAAAAAAGGTTAAGAACCACTGTACCAGTCACAATCATGTGAACCAGTTTCTCAAAATCTCTCTCTCTCCCTCTCTCTCGCCTATTGGTTCTGTGTCTGGAGAATCCTCACTCATACAGGTCTTAGTTCTGGGAAATAAGCTGCAGCTGTGACAAGCAACTAAACATGTCGAGTGGCTTTGGAATTGGGGAAAAGTAGGGGCTGGATGCACTTAAAGTGCATGATAGGCCTGACCAGGCAGTGGTGCAGTGGATAGAGCATTGTTGGACTGGGACACAGAGGACACAGGTTTGAAACTCCAAGGTCTCCAGTTTGAGCATGGACTCATCCGGCTTGAGCGCCAGCTCACCAGCCTGGGCAAGGGATGGCTGGCTTGAAGCCCAAGTTTACTGGCTTGAGCCCAGGTCACTGGCTTAAGTAAAGGGTCACATACTCGGCTATAGCCCCCAGGTCAAGGCACATATAAGAAGGCAGTCAATGAACTGCTAAGGAGCCACAACGAAGAACTGATGCTTCTCATCTCTCTCCCTTCCTGCCTGTCTGTCACTGTCTGTCCCTCTCTGACACACACACACACACACACACACACACACACATTAATAAAAATAAAGTCCATGATAGAAAAAGCCTGGATTGCCCTGAAGAAATTGTTGATAGAAACATGAATGTTAAAGGAGATTCTGGTGAGAACTCAGAAAGAAAAATCTGTAGAGAAAGTTTCCATTGTCTGAGAGAACACATATATTGATGTGAACAGACTGTTGTTAGAAATCTGAGTGTTAATGGTAGTTTCTGTGAGATTTCAGACATTGGGACACAGGCTCAGGCAGAGGCACGGAGGCAGGATAATGTGGAGAGACACAGGGGGAGGAGAGCCCCCTACCAGTTAAGAAGACAGGCCTGAACAGATCCTTCCCTCATAGCCTCAGAAGGAATCAACTCTGCGAACACCTTGATTTTGGGCTTCCGGCCTCCAGAACTGAGTGACAATCCATATCTGTTGCTGAAGCCACCAGACTGTGGTGCTCTGTTCCAGCAACCCGAGCACACTGATACGGTGCTATGAGCTTCGGTGGTTTCTTACACCCATCTTGTCCCCAGTCAAGTTCTACAGGAGCAGGTACTGAGACAATATTTGGGGTGTAAAATGTTTGTTAGAGATCAAACTTTGTAAAAGAAGGGGAAGGAACCATCATCAAAAACAAATGCAAATGACATGAAACCAGTTAACATATAATATATGGCCAGCTAGTTCTGCTTAAAAAAAAAAAAAGCTTAGGTGCCTGACCTGTGGTGGCGCAGTGGATAAAGCGTCGACCTGGGAACACTGAGGTTGCCAGTTCAAATCCCTGCACTGGTCTGGTCAAGGCACATATGGGAGTTGATGCTTCCAGCTCCTCCCCCCTTTCTCTCTTTCTCTCTCTCTCTCACTCTGTGTCTCCACTCTAAAATGAATAAAATAAAATAAAATAAAAAAAAAGCTTAGGATAATTGAAATCAGAAAAAGAATACCGTAGATGATCTTTAAACTTCATTTATACCTATTACACTTGTTTTTCCTTAGTAGTTTATAAAGAGCATGACATAATTAGGGATTTATCTGTTTCCATATAGATGGAGCTTTTTAATCTACAACTTAAAGGGAATTATTAATGCCAATACATTATGTTATGAATGTTAAAAATAATACTATTTGGTTAGAAGAATTTATATTTAAAAAAATTTAAGGTAAATCTTTTTTAAAGGAGGGGGAAGGAGTCAAGATTGGGCAGAGGTAAAAGTTGATGATAATGCACATTCCAGAGGCCTCGAGCAACCCAATGTTGAGCTCTGGACTGAATTTTGCCCACAGGGTTGTCTTGTTGGGTCAAAATTACTGGGATTTATCCCCACCTGGCTCAGTCGCTAAATAAAGGCTGCCCAGGAAGGGTGGTCTCAGGCAAGGAGGCTCTGCAGCTGCAGCAGGCCCTGAAGGAGGAGGCATTTGGAGGTTTCTGCTGACTGCAGCCAGACAGCGAGCCCTGCCTCAAAGGGGAAAAAAGCCCTGTCCTCACATCCTGTACCTACCATGCTGCTCCTGGGACAGTAAAGAATATTTAATACCCAGCTAAAATATTTTAGCCAATGTATATATATCTTGAATACCTTTAATTTCATCAAGAAAAGTCCATTTCTAATATTCATCAGACTTACTAACAATGAACTAATTTCAATAATGAAAATTCATTTCTGGCATTCAAGTGCTAATTAACATGCCTGACCAGGCGGATGCACAGTGGATAGAGCCTCGGACTGGGATGCGGAGGACCCAGTTCAAGACTCTGAGGTCGCCAGCTTGAGCGTGGGCTCATCTGGCTTGAGCTAAAAGCTCACCAGCTTGGACCCAAGGTCGCTGGTTCGAGCAAGGGGTTACTCAGTCTGCTGAAGGCCCACACTCAAGGCACATATGAGAAAGCAATCAATGAACAACTAAGGTGCCAAAATGAGAAACTGATAATTGATGCTTCTCATCTCTCTCCATTCCTATCTGTCCCTCTCTCTCTGTACCTGTAAAAAAAACCCAAAAAACAAGTGCTAATTAACAAAGCCTGCAGTATTCAGCCATACATCGGTCCCAGAAGCTCTTGAGGCGGTGCCTCTGGAGTATGGCTTTTCTGATAAAATACTAGCTGACTACCCTTGAGGGGAATTTTCTGTTAGAGCAACTGATTGACTGATGGCCCTTAGAGTAAGAGCTAAATCCTAAACGACAGAGCACAGATGTGATATGATTAATTCTGTCTTACTGAAGTATTTTAAAGTAAGTCACAGACATCCCAACAACTTTCACTTAGATAGGTTTGTCTTTGGGTCTTTGACACTTGCTCTCTCTCATGTTGTCCAATCAAACTGTCTTAAGGATTATTTGGCTGCAAAAAAACAGACCATACTGGAATTAGTTGGAGTTTAAGGAGGAATTACTGTCGGGATACACAGATTTGACAGGCAACTCCCAGACACCGAAACTGGCAATGAAGGCTCTTCGAACCTCTCAGAATGGGGCTGGGATGTTGGGATCCCAAGTTTCCCTTACCTCTCATGGGCCTCAGGCTCCTCTCTCTGCTTTTCTTTGTCTGCTCCTGTCCCCTTTCCACTTACTCGTGGCACACTTCCCCAGCCTTGATGTTATATAACCACCGTCTCCATGTCTCTCAGGTTAATGTCTTGAGGGGGAAAAGAAGGAGAATATATAACTGGCACAGCCCTGCCTGTGGCCTGGGGTCCCTTGAGTTGGTTGAGCATTGTGATCCAGTTACCTGCGGCCAGGGGTGTGGTCTGAGCAGGATAAACGAGGCTCCTTCTTTCAGGGGCACTGTGAGGACAAATTCCTCAAGCAGACAATGAATAAGGGAATCTCTGAACAGCATCTCTGGCATGCCCACCCCAATCCTAATTACTGGTAGTGCAGTATCTTGCCAGAAAATTCTCTCACCTGCACACTCCTGTATATGTGCACATGCACGCTCAAATGTACACACACACCATGCATAGTAGAGTATGCCAGTCCAAGAATTACTGCCATGTATTCAAATTATACTATTTAAATATACAATGTGTCTTCCTTGATTTGGTTCATAAAGCAATGTCTTGTTATCTTTCTCTGAAACTCAGCTGCTACCTATCCCATCTTCTGAGTTGTAACTAAAGGAGGTTTGAATTGACTCTTCCTCAGTGAGGGCTACTTCTAGTCATGTGGCTAGAATGATGTGGTCTCTCCCTCACAGATTGCACACTGTCAAAGGCTGTGGGTCAAGTAGCTCATGACCAAGCCTATTCTAGAGTAGACTCTCCAAGAATCTGGTCTCTTTCCCGGTTCTAACAACTAGACCTCAGCATAAGCTACCAACCTGGAGATTAGATTCATGAGAGCAGAGCTCTTCATTAGCCTGGGTACATAGCAGCCTCAGCTTGTTCTCAGTGTTTCCTTTCATGCTTGTTGCAGCATTTGGAATTGCCCCGGGATACTGATATCAACTAATCTTGTTAGCAAGGTGTTCTTAAGCATGCATCGCATTATTGAATGGAGGAGAGCCCCATGTCCAGCTTCCTGGAGCTGCTCGCTTCTTCCTGGGCAGAGATAGGGCAGCCCTTGGCCAGGCTCAAGAGGCTCTCTCATTCCCCATGCCCTTCCCCCATGCCTCATATCTCCTTTTTTTTAAAATCATTTTTTTGTTTTATTTTTCTTTTATTCCCCCACAAGTGAGAGGATGGGAGGTAGCGAGGCAGATTCCCACATGCACCCTAACAGGGATCCACCCAGCTACTCCCATCTGGGGCCAATGCTCTGCCCATCTGGGACCATGCTCACAACCAACCTGAAGCTGAGGCTCCACAGAGCCATCCTCAGTGCCTGGACCAATGCACTCAAAAGCGGAGAGAAGGAGGAGGGTGTGGTGTGGAGAAGCAGATGGACACTTCTCCTGTGTGCCCTGACTGGAATTGAACTCGGGACATCCATACACTGGGTCGATGCTCTACCACTGAGCCAACCAGCCAGGGCATCATATTCTATTTACAAGGATCAAGCCTTTATTCACAGTCAGAGGAAATGTAGAAAATGTGGAGACATCTCAGGAAGAAAACACCCTGACAAATTTAAAACCTCAGAAATACTTAAAGAGAAAAGGCATATGGTTCCTACCAAGACCCCCTTTGTTAGGGGTAGGGATAGGGGACACCTGAGTAAAAACTTGTATTCACCTGTTATCCCCTCCCCTTAAGTCCATATGCCTAGAGACCTCCATGAATAATTAGGTAAGTGTTTGCTAGAATATTCTCTCCTGAAAAGCCTGTTGGAGAGGTGTCCAAAGCTGAGGGCACTGAATAAAACCCTTTTTTTTTTTAAATTTTACCTTAACCTGGCTGCCCCGGCAAGTGTTCTCAAGGGCCATGGAGCCCAGTACTGCCCCATGCCATGTGACCCAGGAGACCTTCACCCAAGACAGGGCAGGGTCACAGGGCTCTCAGCCCCCAGGTGTCTGTCTAGGTTTGTGGGTGATTCCACATGCTAACTTTGCCACAGAACCCCTCCTTTGAAAAGGAGTTCCATGGTTCTCACACCAGCAATGGCCCTGGGGTCCACTTCGCTGCAGAGGCCCTGCTCTGGCTGGCTCAGTCATCTGTCTTTACAGCTTCCCTTCCCACGCTTTGCCTAGGGATCCACAGGCATTGGGCCTCTTCTTATCTCCAAAACAAAGCCCACAAAGCATTCATTCCCCTTTCCCTTCACCCACAGTCAACCTGGAGTGGTTGACTTGCAGGTGCTGATGGCTCATTTGGAAGATCCCTGAGTTTAAAACACCAAAGAGCCTCCCCCATCTCTGAGAAGCAAGAGCACCCAGACCCAGGAGACCATTTCCATTTCTTCCTGAAAACCCATTCCTCACCACTCTGCCTGCTCAGTGATTGACAGTGAGTCTTCTTTTTGTAGCAGCAAACAAAAGAAAGAACAAGTCAAAACCAAACAAAATTTAGTTCTCAGTACTGTAGGTTCTTTTCCTACACCCTTCCTACACACAAACAACTTTTCCAGTTACTTTTCTTTCCAATGAATATAGGAGTAGGAATAGGAAGAGGTGGTGAGAGAGGGACACTATGCTATTTAAAAGAAGACATGTGCTCTCATGTACATGGTTATTGTGTATGGTCTAATAATGGGGAACCAGTGTAGTAATCTGGAACCCAGACTCGGGAGCCCAATTAACCAGGTCTGAATCCTGGCTCTATCACTTTCGAGATTTGTAACCTTGGGCTTGTTACTGAACTTTTCTATGCCTTGGTTTCCTCATCTAATAAAATGGGGGATAATATTAGTACAACTGTCTCAAAGTGTTGTTGTGAGGGCTAAACAAGTTAATATGTAGTCAGTATGTAGAATATTGTCTGGGCCATAGAAGGACTGGATAAAATGCTTGCTCAGTTATAATAGATAACTATAATATAATATTTCTATCACTATAAACTTGATCATCATATCTTATAAGTGGGAAGCAAATCTAAATTATAATTTATTTGTAATGAACTGGCTGTCTACTTCCAAAAAAGAATTTAAAGTGGTTGAACAAACACAGTAACTGAAGAATTCATCAACAAGGGTCTTGTTTGTAGTTCTCTTGTAAAGGATACTAATTTTTTTCCTTCTTTCTTTCCTTTTTTTTTTTTTTTTTTAGAAAGAGAGAGAGAAAATGAGAGAGACAGCAGTAGAGAAAGATGAGAAGCATTGTGGTTAAAAGTCACTTTGTTAATTGCTTCTCATATGTGCCTTTACTGGGGGACAAAGCTGAGCCAGTAACCCCTTGTTCAAGCCAGTGACCTTGGGATCATGTCGATGATCCCGCTCAAGATGGTGCCCCACGCTCAAACTGGTGACCCTACACTCAAGCTGGATGAGCCCGGGCTTAAGCTGGCTACATCAGGGTTTCAAACCTCAGATCTTAGCATACCAGGATGAAACATAATCCATTGTGTCACCACTGATCAGGCGGAATAATAATTTTTGACCAGAGGAAAAAACTGATAGCTTTTCCATTTGTTTATGATGGTGGTGTAGTTGAAAGCCCACTAACACTTAAATGGAGAGACCTTGATAAAATGATGGGAATCAAGCTCAGTAACTTGGTAGAGTGCCAAGTCTAGGCACTGTACAGATGATGTCTTTGATTCTCACAGTTAGCTCTGCATGGAGAAGGCACTGTTATTCCCACTTTGCAGATGAGGAAGCAAAGTTAGGGGTTTAAATTACCTGTCCAGTTCACAAACCAGGTAAGTGCCAGAGAAGGGTTTGAGGCTAAATCCAAGGCTAAAGGCTTTCTGCTCTGCCCACACCACCTCCTGATTGAACAAGACACTTAGCATTTTCAGGTTCTTTATTTTTTTTTACGTTCTACAGAGGGAAAATGAGAGAAACTGGTACCTTGTGGCTCCCCATGCCTGGATGAGGAAGGATAGGCCCTTGCCTGGGTATCTATTGATTTAAGTTTGTGAAATTCATATTAATTTTTGACAGCAAAAGAGGTCATAAACATTGAGCCTGACCTTAATTCAAATACTGATTATATTTGACAAAGAAAAGCAAACAGGGATTTAATTGATTCATGTGCTGGCAATTGGTGGTTCATTTATTACTGTCTTCTCTTTAACAGCCTCTGTCTGAGATCTAGGGACAGGCTTGCTGCACAGAATCTTGCCACTGGTTTGAGCTCAGGTCCTACATTTCTTTGTTGATTCATTCATTTGTTTAACAAGTTAATGGTGCTGTGTTCTTCACTGGCTACAGTCATGAACAAAGCAGACATGGCTTTGCTTCCTGGTGCTTATAGTTTGATGCACTGTAAAATGACCTCACGAAGAAATTCACAGTGAAAACTGTGATAAGAACCACGATGAAAGAAGCAAAGGTGCTCAGGAGTGAGCGGTCCAAGAAGGTCTCTTTGAAGAGGAATATCTAGTCAGAGATGTGCAGGTTGAAAAGAAGGCAGTTAGGGAAAAGTAGAGAATGTTTTCTGTAAAGTAACCTACACATGTTAGTCATTGACTGTGCTACTCCTACTATTGTTAACACCATTTTTTAGAGTAGAAGAAACACAGCAGGGGTGAGAATCTGGAGGCGTGCATCCATTTCTGGATCTCTCCTAATTGGTTTTATGTGGTAGGGCAAGTCATTTAAGCTGTCTTCTTATCTAGAAAATGCAAAGTTTGTCTAGCACTCAACTAGAACATCTCTGTGGTCCTCGCAGCCCCTAAAATTCTATTGTTCTACCCAGTTTTCTCATTTTCTAGTTGTTTGAGAAAACCCTGTGAGTATAATCACCTAGATGTTTGGAAAACTTTTCATGTAGGGCTGATCTGTTAGCTCAGAAGACAAAGAGTTTTAATGTTTTTAAATACAGTAGAGGCTTTAAATGGAGATTAGAAAAAGTCCACAGGATCACAGAGGCTGATTATAGCCCCACTACTTGAACTGGAACTTGTATTTGAATGTAGGTTTATTCACCATGCCAACAAACATAGAAATCACACACACACACACACACACACACACACACACACACACACACACACAAATTAGTTTCATACTAAGGGATAATTTTCTGAAAAATGCATATTAAGTTAAATTGTTATGATTGAAATATTTTGACTGCAACAAAGAGTAATTTGAAAAATTATTTTTTTTAAAGAAGAAAATCCTAATGTTCTCAAAAGCTAAGCAAAACTGTATGGCCAGTAGCCACAGCCACCATCACAGCTGCCGGGCCTGTGCAGGTTCAGGTTGATTTGGACAGTCAGTAATAAAACAACAGAGCCAAGAACTGGTGGGCCATTAGCTTTAATCCTAGTTTGCACCTGGCCAGCAAGAAATACACACAGTGGAAAAACAGTTCCCTTTCCATTCAGGGCTCCCAAAGCCACTGACTCATCTGAGTTTCCTAGAATCAAAAGTTTCTACCTCATTACCCTATTCACCTCGTTCCCCATTTCCTTCTCTGAACAAACTCTGTACGAACTGGCTTCTTTTTCAGCACTCCGCCATCTTGGCTGCTTCTCCTTTGCAACGCTAATTTCAAGAACTGAGAGAGAAAGCCCCTGGTCTGCCCGATTTTATAGTGTAGAAATCAAAATCTTTAATCCAATATACAAATAAGGAAGTCTCTGATACAAAGTCACTTATCTGAGGGATAAATGCGATTTCCCAGAAGAGTGTACCACCCTACATCATACAATAGTCAAGGGCATGGGTCCCCAAACTTTTTACACAGGGGGCCAGTTCACTGTCTCTTAGACCGTTGGAGGGCCGGACTATAAAAAAAACTATGATAAATAAATAAAAATAAATTTTAAAAAGCCTGACCAGGTGGTGGCGCAGTGGATAGGGCATCGGACTGGGATGCGGAAGACCCAGGATCAAGACCCCAAGCTCACCAGTTTGAGCGCGGACCCATCTGGCTTGAGCAAAAACTCGCCAGCTTGGACCAAGGTCGCTGGCTCCAGCAAGGGGTTGCTCAGTCTGCTGAAGGCCTGCGGTCAAGGCACATGTGAGAAAGCAATCAATGAACAACTAAGGTGTCGTAACGACAACGAAAAACTAATGATTGATGCTTCTCACTAATGATTGATGCTTCTCCATTCCTGTCTGTCTGTCCCTATCTATCCCTTTCTCTGACTCTCTCTCTGTCCTTGTAAATAAATAAATAAATAAACTGTGAACAAATCCCTATGCACACTGCACATATCATATTTTAAAGTAAAAAAACAAAATGGCAACAAATACAATATTTAAAATAAAGAACAAGTAAATTAAAATCAACAAACTGACCAGTATTCCAATGGGAATTATGGGTGCAGATGCATCCTGTGCTCCTCTCACTGACCACCAATGAAAGAGGTGCCCCTTCCGGAAGTGTGGCTGAGGCTGGATAAATGGGCTCAGGGGGCCTCACGCGGCCTGTAGGTCATAGTTTGGGGACTCCTGGTCAAGGGTGTGGGGAAAAGCTAGTTTTGAAAAAATCTTAGTTTTAAAGGGCGGGAAAGGCTTAGTCTTAAAATTTAGCCTTAGGTTATAATGACTTTGCTGGCTTACAGCTTGTCTCCCATACCCAATGCAAACTATAAGCAAGCAAACATATATATCATATTTACAACCTCATTTGATCGACAAAAACCAATAAATACAACTCTAAATTTTTGTAATGTAAGAACCCATATTAATATTTATTTGCTTTGAAAAATTAAGATTCTTTTCTTTTGCCTTGGCTGGGTAGCTCAGTTGGTTAAAACATCATCTCGATGCACCAAGGTTGTGGATTCTATCTCTGTTCAGGGCACATACAGGAATCAACCAATGAGTGGATAAATAAATGAAACAACAAATTGATGTTTCTCTCTCTAAAAATCAATTTTATTTTATTAATTGATTTCAGAGAGAGGAGAGAAAGGCAGAGTGGTGGGAGCAGTAAGCATCAACTTGTTACTTTATTTTATTTATATAATATTTTTATTTTTTATTAATTTTAATGGGGTGACATTAATAAATCAAGGTACAAATGTTCAAAGAAAACATCTCCAAGTTATCTTATCATTCAATTATGTTGCATACCCATCACCCAAAGTCAAATTATCCTCTGTCACCTTCTATCTGGTTTTCTTTGTGCCCCTCCCCTCCCCCTCTTCACCCCTCTCCTCCCTCCCCCCACCCCATAACCACCACACTCTTGTCCATGTCTCATAGTCTCACTTTTATATCCCACCTATGTATGAAATCATGCTGTTCTCAGTTTTTTTCTGATTTACTTATTTCACTCCGTATAATGTTATCAAGGTCCATCCATTTTGTTGTAAATGATCCGATGTCATCACTTCTTATGACTGAGTAGTATTCCATAGTATATATGTACCATAGCTTTTTAATCCACTCGTCCTCTGTGAGACACTTGGGCTGTTTACAGATCTTCGCTATTGTGAACAATGCTGCCAAGAACATGAGGGCACATTTCTTCTTTTCGAACAGTGCTATGGTATTCTTAGGATATATTCCTTAAAGTGGGATAACTGGGTCATAAAACAGTTTGATTTTTAATTTTTTGAGGAATCTCCATACTGTTTTCCACAGTGGCTGCACCAGTCTGCATTCCCACCAGCAGTGCAGGAAGGTTCCCTTTTCTCCACATCCTTGCCAGCACTTATTCTGTGTTGTTTTGCTGATGAGCGCCATTCTGACTGGTGTGAGGTGATATCTCATTGTGGTTTTAATTTGCACTTCTCTAATGATTAGTGATGTTGAGCATTTTTTCATATGCCTATTGGCCATCTGTATGTCCTCATTGGGGAAATTTCTATTTCTATTCATTTCTTTTGCCCGTTTTTTAAAATGTTATTTATTTATTTATTTATTTTACAGGGAGAGAGAATCAGAGAGAGGGAGAGATAGGGACAGACAGACAGACAGAAATGGAGAAAGGTGAGAAGCATCAAGCATTAGGTTTTTGTTGCCCTTGCGACACCATAGTTGTTCATTGATTGCTTTCTCACATGTGCCTTGACCGCGGGCCTTCAGCAGACGGAGCCAGCCACCACTTGCTGGAGCCAGCGACCTTGGGTCCAAGCTGGCGAACTTTTCTTTTGCTCAAGCCAGATGGGCCCGCGCTCAAGCTGGTGAGCTCAGGGTCTTGAACCCGGTACTTCTGCATCCCTGTTAGACGCTCTATCCACTGCACCACCGCCTGGTCAGGCTCTTTTGCCCATTTTTTGATTGGATTGTTTATCTTACTGGTGTTGAGTTTTATAAGTTCTTTATAAATTTTGGTTATTAACTCCTTATCAGACATATTGTCGAATATGTTCTCTCATTGTGTGGTTTGTCTTTTTATTCTGCTCTTATTGTCTTTAGCTGTGCAAAAACTTTTGAGTTTGATATAATCCCATTTGTTTATCCTGCCTCTCACTTCATTTGCCCATGGAGATAAATCAGCAAATATATTGCTACGACAGATGTCGGAGAGCTTACTGCCTACATTTTCTTCTAAGATGGTTATGGTTTCATGACTTACATTTAAGTCTCTTATCCAATTTGAGTTTGTTTTTGTGAATAGTGTAAGTTGATGGTCTAGTTTCAATTTTTGCAGATAGATGTCCAATTTTTTTCAACACCATTTGTTAAAGAGGCTGTCTTTACACCATTGTATGTTCTTTCCTCCTTTGTCAAATATCAGTTGTCCATAAAGGTGTGAGTTTATTTCTGGGCTCTCTGTTCTGTTCCATTGATATATGTGCCTGTTCTTATGCCAGTACCAGGCTGTCTTGAGTACAATGGCCTTGTAGTAAACCTTGATATCTGGAAGAGTGATACCTCCTGCTTTATTTTTTCTTTTTAAGATTGCTGAGGCTATTCGTGTTCTTTTTTGGTTCCATATAATATTCGGATTATGTGTCCTATATCTTTGAAGTATGTCATTAGTATTTTAATTGGTATTGCATTGAATTTATAAATTGCATTGGGTAATATAGACATTTTAATGATGTTTATTCTTCCTAGCCATGAGCACGGTATATGCTTCCATTTGTTTGTATCTTCCTTGATTTCTTTTATCAATGTTTTCTAATTTTCCGAGTACAAGTCCTTAACCTCCTTGGTTAAATTTACTCTTAGGTACTTTATTTTTCTGGATGCAATAGTGAAGGGCATTGTTTCCTTAATTTCTTTTGCTGACAGTTCATTGTTGGTATATAGAAATGCCTCTGATTTCTGAGAATTTTATATCCTGCCACCTTGCTGAATTCATGTATCAGGTTCAGTAGTTTTTGACTGAAACTTTAGGGTTTTCTATATACAATAACATATCATCTGTAAATAATGACAGTTTTACTTCTTCTTTTCCAATTTGGATGCCTTTTATTATTTCTTCTTGTCTGATTGCTGTAGCTTAGAATTCTAGAAATATGGTGAATAAGAGTGGTGAAAGGGGGCACTCCTGCCTGGTTCCTGATCTTAAGGGGATTACTTTTAATTTTTTCCCATTTAGTATGATGTTTGCTGTGGTTTGTCATAGATGGCCTTTATCATGTTAAGGAATGTTTCCTGTATTACCACTTTACTGAGAGTTTTGAGCATGAATGGGTGCTGGATTTTATCAAATGCCTTTTCTGCATCTATTGAAATTATCATGTGATTTTTGTCCTTCCTTTTTTTTATGTGATGAATCACATTGATTGATTTGCAAATACTGAACCAGCCTTGCCTCTCCAGAATAAATCCCACTTGATCATGGTGTATGATTTTTTTCATATATTGCTGGATTCAGTTGACTAATATTTTGTTGAGAATTTTAGCGTCTATATTCATCAGGGATATTGGCCTATAATTTTCTTTCTTTGTGTTGTCTTTGTCTGGTTTCGCGATCAGAATTATGCTCGCCTCATAGAAGGATTTTGGAAGTGTTCATTCCTCTTAAATTTTTTAGTTTGAGAAGGATAGGAGTTAGTTGTTCTTTGAATTTTTGGTAGAATTCACTTGTGAAGCCATCAGGCCAAGGACTTATTTTTGTTGGGAGTTTTTTGATAACTGTTTCGATCTCATTTGTTGTAATCGGTTTGTTTAGGTGTTCTGATTCTTCCAGATTGATTTTTGGAAGATTATATGATTCAAGAAATTTGTCCATTTCATCTAGGTTGTCTCATTTTTTGGCAGAGTTCTTCATAGTATTTTCTTACAATACTTTGTATTTCTGTTGTGTCAGTTGTTATTTCTCCACTCTCATTTCTAATTTTATTTATTTGAGTCATCTCTCATGTTTTCTTGGTAAGTCTAGTTAAAGGTTCATCGATCTTGTTTACCTTTTCAAAGAACCAGCTCCTGGTTTCATTGATCCTCTGTATTGTTTCCTTAGCCTCTATGTCATTTATTTCTGCTCTGATCTTTATTATTTCCTTCCTTGTACTGGTCCTGGGCTTTATTTGGTGTTGTTTTTCTAGTTCTTTTAGGTGCAGGGTCAGGTTGCTTATTGGAGCTTTTACTAGCTTCTTTTGGTATGCCTCTAGTGCTATGAACTTCATTCTCAGTACTGGTTTTGCTGTGTCCCATACATTTTGAGTTGATGTATGCTCATTATCATTGGTTTCTAGAAACTTTTTTATTTCTTCTTTGATCTCATTCTTAATCCATTCATTATTTAATAACATGCTATTTAGTTTCCAAGTGTTTAAGTTTCCTTTAGTTTTTCTATTGTGGTTAATTTCTAGTTTCATGCCATTGTGATCAGAGAAAATGTTTGATATGATTTCAATTTTCTCAAATTTGTTGAGACCACTTTTGTGTACTAACATGTGGTCTATTCTAGAGAATGTACCATGAGCGCTTGAGAAGAATGTATATTCTGCTTTAGGGTGAAAAGTTCTGAAGATATCTATTAAATCGAGTTGATCTAGTGTATCCTTTAAGTCTGCTGTTCCTTTATTAATTTTCTTTCTTGAGGATCTATGCATGGATGTTAGTGTGGTATTGAAATTCTCTACTATTATAGTATTACTGTTAATCTTGCCCTTTATATCCATCAAAGTCTGCTTTATGTATGTCAGGGTTCCTATGTTTGGTGCGTAGATATTTATAATAGTCATATCTTCCTGTTGAATTGTTCCCTTTACTATTTTGTAGTGTCCTTCTTTATCTCTTACTACAGCCTTTGTTTTAAAGTCCATTTTGTCAGATATAAGTATTGCTGCCCCGGCTTGTTTTTCATTCCATTTGCATGAAATATTTTTCTCCATTCTTTTACCTTCAGTCTATGTTCATCTTTTGTTTTAAGGTGTATCTCTTGTAGACAGCATATGTATGGGTCCTGTTTCTTTATCCACTCAGCTACCCTATGTGTTTTGATTGGATCATTTAATCCATTTACATTTAAGATTATTATTGATATGTAGTTGTTGATTGCCATTTGATTCTTTAAAGCTGTATTCTTCTTTTGCTATATTTTTTCACGCTTTGAACTGTTCACAACAGCACCTTAGCATCTTGCAGAATTGGTTTGGTTTTAATGAATTCCTTGAGGTTTTTTTTTCTGGGAAGCTCTTTATTTCTCCTTCAATTTTAAATGTTAGCCTTGCTGGATAGTGTAGTCTTGGTTGTAGGTTCTTGTTCTGCATTACTTTGAAAATATCTTGTCATTTCCTTCTGGCCTCAAGTGTTTCTGTTGAGAAGTCGGATGTCATCCTTATGGGGGCTCCTTTGTAGGTGATAGCCTTTTTTTCTCTAGCAGCTTTTAAATTTTTCTCTTTATCCCTTAGCTTTGGTATTTTAACTATGATGTGTCTTGGTGTAGATTTCTTTGGGTTTCACTTTAATGGAGTTTTCTGTGCTTCTTGAACATGTGAAACGTTTTCTAGCCTTAATTTAGGGAATTTTTTAGCTATGATTTGATGGAACAAAGTTTTTATCTCTTTTTCTCTCTCTTCATCTTCGGGAGCCCCTATGATGCAGATGTTATTTTTCCTCATGTTATCACAGAGCTTCCTTAGAGTTTCCTCAGATTTTTTGAGTTTCTTTTCTGTTTTCTGCTCTGCTTCTGTGCCTTTGTTTATTTTGTCTCCTAACTCACTGATTTGATCCTCAGGTTCATCCATCCTGCTTTTAATTCCTTCCATTCTGATACTGTATTTTTCATTTCTGTCTGAGTCTTTCTTATTATTTCAATTTTCTTTTTTATACTTTTTATCTCTTTATTTAGGTGTTCATAATGACTATCCATTGTTGCTGTAAACTCTTTGAACATTTTAACTCTCATTATTTTAAAGTCTGCAACCAGTAATTTGGTTATATTTGGTTCATTCAGGTCCTTCTCTGGGGATTTCTCTTGATTCACTTGGGTTGCATTTCTCTGCCTGCCCATTTTGTCTGTGTATAAGAAGGTTGTGGCCACTGGAGTCTAATGGGTGTTGCCTCTGTGTTCCCTAGGTGTGGTCTGTCTGCAGGGTCACCACCCCCTCTGCCGCTGCCTGAGGCGTTTGGGATGGGATTGCCGGTTGTCAGTTCACTGCGGCTGTTGCTGTGATTTCCGCCTCTCCTCCACGGGAGGGGCTGTGTTCTTGTGCCTGGCTCTATATACCTCAGCCTGTCTGGGCCTTAGCCTCGCCCCATAGGTGGGATTGCGCACTGCACTCCAGCCACAAATCTTAGCACCAAGGGGAGGGGTAACCACCTTTGCTCAGCTGCGAACCCTGCCTGTTCCCGGGCTTCCGCCCAGCCCCCACAGTAAGAGCCAGAGCCGGCCCGCGCAGGATCACAAGCTTCCGTTTCTCGGGGTGGGCGTGGCTGCTGGCGTGGGCTCAGCTGCGAGCCTTTGCCTGTCCCGGTCTTTAGCCCCGCCCCCACGGTCAGGGCCGGCTTGCGCAGGGTTGCAAACCTCGGAGGCCAAGTGATGCTGTGCACCCACTGGGCCCTGCTCAGTGGCAGATCTCTGCTCGGTCCTGGCCTCCCGCTTTTCCCCCGCAGGTGGGGCTGCAGGTGGGCCGCATCTGCTGGACTGCTTTCCCACGTCCCCTCCGCCCCTGCTGGGCTAGACCGAGCTCATGCGGCTGGGCCTCCTCCCCCACCAACAGAACCGTGTTTCTTTGTCCCACCATCACCGTCCCTCCAGCAAGCCCTCAGCTGGGTGGGTAGGGGCACTGGAGTTCAGACCCTAACACTGCATACTGTAGTCCTGGAAGCTCCCTCTGTCTAAGCAGCTCTGCTCTAAGTGTCACGGGAGAGCTTGTTTTGCTCGTGTCCCGTCTCCGTTTGCTAGTATTATTAGTTCTAAGGGAGTTACTCAGCCCAGGGGTTAGGGTGCCTGTTCCTCAGAGTGTTTTTCCCTGTCCCTTCCAGTCCACACTCTCTTCCCGCTGCTCTGGTCCTTTCCTCTGTCCCCGTACCCCAGAGCCCCGGGTGAGTGTTTGTGAGAGGGGTTTTCTGCGCTGTCCCTTTAAGAAGAATCCTGGATCTGAGAAAACTGTCTCTTTCTCATAAACAGTATCCTCACTTGTCCACAGTTCAATACTATCCAAATGCCTCTTCTAGGATCTGGAGCTGCAGACTGGGGCTTTGTTCCTGGGACCCAGGTCCCTGCTAAACTCTCTTCCTGCCACGCGAGTCTGCCGTTTCCTCCAGGGAGCTGGGCAGCCCTTTCCACGTTTTTGCTTTTCCTACCAGTCTCACTGTGGCTTCTTCAGTGTTCCTTGGTTGAAGAGTCCACTTAGTTTAGTTCAAAGTTGGTTTATCCAGATGATGGTTCTTAAAATTAAGTTATAATCCACTTTGGTTCCATGAGTTGAATGTTCGTACATCCGCCTATTCCATCGCCATCTTGCCGTCCTCTTGTTGTTACTTCTTGTATTTGCCTTGACCAGGCAAGTACAGGGTTTTGAAACTGCAACCTTAGTATTCCAGGTCGATGCTTTATCCACTGTACCACCACAGGTCAAGTTCAATCAATAAATTATTTTAAAGAATTTTTTTCTTTTGGAGATAAATTTTAATATGAGATACTTACAAATAATTATAATAAAATTATTAAAATTATTTTTATATGCTATCTGTGATCTTTGTTTATTATTTTAAAGTTATGTTTCATGTTCAGTAAATATGGTTACTTGACACTACTCAGCAGAATTTTAATATATAGGCATATTTATCAAATTTATTTGTGCCTACCATTCAGAAAATATAACAAAACCTCTTTGATAGTAATGTCATCATCATCTATTCAATAAATATGTGTGTCATTTGACAATAGACCATGTGAATTTTAGATGGCAGAAATCCTTACAAACAAAATCAAATACTAAACTTGGAAAATATTTGTCATGTGTATTATAGATAAATGCTAATTTCTAAACATATGAAGACTTCTTACAAACCAGTAAGAAATATACCAATAATCCAGTAGAAAAAATAACACAGATAAAGAAATACTATTTATTATGAAATATTAAAAAAAAGATGCTCAACTTCATTCATAAGAAGGAAAATGCAGATTGAAACAATACACTGTTTTTTACTTCACAGATTGGCACAAAGTAAAATACCTGACAACACTATGTTGATAAGCATTTGTTTGGGGGACTCTTCCACTCTCCCATGTTATTAGTTAGGGTATAAATTGAAATAACCTTTTTGAAGACTATTTTGACAACATTTACCAAAAAGTTAAATGAATATTTTCTTTGATTCAGAAATTCTATCCTTAGGAACTTAATCCACAGTTATATTCTCACTGGTATGATATTATGTATGTTCAAAGATGTTTATTACAGTAGTATTTCTAATAGAAAAATGTTAGAAACAAAGTAAAGATTCACCAAAAAGGACTGGATAAATCACATATGGTATATTCACACAACGAACCACTACACAGTTATAAAAAAGAATGAGGCTACTCTACATGCATTGATATTTTAGAGTTTCCAAACACATTAAGGTATAAAAAAGAACTAGGTAAAGTACATGGCATATAATGTGCTTCCATTTGTACTAAAGCAAAGACTATAGATGGGTATATGTTTGCATGTGCACACACTCTCTATAGAACAGTGGTTCTTAAACTTTTTTGAGGTATTGAACCCACCAGTTTCATATGCGCATCACCGAAGCCTTCATTAGTGATAAATAAAATATGATTTGTTTTTCCAAATTCAAGACATAGGTATATGTTTTTTTTACTGGTGCACAAAATGAGCCGTGCATGAACATCACCTTGCTCAAAGAACAAAACCAACAAAGCGCATGAACTCACAACAAATTACGGTATTACTTTATTCTGGCCTCCACAGCAGAGGCTTTTCTGAACCCCTGAGACCGACTCATTGAACCCCTAGGGTTCGATAGAACCCAGGTTAAGAATCACTGCTCTAGAAGGATCCTAAGACTCTGACAATAATGATTGCCTGTGAGGAGGGCAATAGCTTCTAGGGAACAGGGGTGAGCAGGAAGAATTTTCATTGATTATATTCTTGAACATTTGGAATTTTGTATTGTGTGCATGTATTATCAAACCCCCCAAATATTTTTTTCTTCTTAAAAATTGAATTTCCTGGGACTTCAGGTGGTAGAACACCACAGAATGAGCCATGCTCTTGCATAGCTCTTCGCTGTGTATCCCCTTTGCCTGGAAAGGCCTTTACTCCTCATTTCTCCAGCTCACTCCTGCCCTGCAACACCTTCTCTGGCAGTCCCACTACCAGCCTGAATTTGATTCTATTGCCCAGCCCTACTGTAAAGCCAGTAGCTACGGCCACCATCACAGCCATCTGGCCCAGGCAGGTTCAGGTTTGATTCGGACAGACGGTATTGAAACATTGGAGCCAAGAACTGGTGGGCCATTACCTTTAATTCTAGCTTGCACCGGGTGGGCAAGAAATACACACAGTGGGAAAACACTTCTTTCCACATTCAGGGCTCCCAAAGCCACTGACTTATCCAAGTTTCCTAGAATCGAAGGTTTGTACCTCACCAGCCTTATTCACCTCTGTTCCCCATCTCCTTCTCTCTGCACAAACGCTACACAAACTGGCTTCTCCTTCAGCACCCCACCATCTTGACTGCTTCTCTCCTCCACATGGCCTTTCTCTGCTCTTCTCTCTAATGCTAATCTCAGGAACTGAGAGAGTGTTCGGCAGATAAAATATAATATGCTCACTTTGTTAAAGATGGCGCTGCCCACATGGAAGCCCGTCACCCAGGTGATATTATTTGCCCTTATGCTTGGGATGGGTGTGGGGGAAAGTCTAATGTAAGCAGGCCAGGTTGTTATGGCCTAAGGCTTGGTTTTAAGAGTAAGCTCTTCCCCACACCCTTGACTGATTGGATAATGTAGGGTGGTGCACTCTCCTGAGGAATCCCATTATGCCTCAGATGGGTGGCTTTGTATCAGAGACTTCCTTGTTTGTAGATTAGATTAAAGGTTTGGATTTTCTATGCTTTAAATGGGGGCAGACCAGGAGCTTGATCTCTCTCTCTTGGTTCCTGAGTTCCTGAGGTTGGTATTAGAGAGGAGAGCAGATTAAGGCCACGTGAAGGCCAGGAGAAGCAGCCAAGATGGCGGAGTGCTGAGGAAGAAGCCAGTTTGTTAAGAGTTTGTGCTGGAGGAGATGGGGAACAGAGGTGAATAAGTCTGGTGAGCTAGAAACCTTTGATTCTAGGAAACTTGGATAAGTCAGTAGCTTTGTGAGCACTGAATGTATGGGTTTTGGAGCCCAGTGTGTGTTTTTGCTTGCCTGCTGGGTGCAAGCTAGAATTAAAGCTGATGGCTCACCAGTTCGTGGCTCCTGTGTTTCATTACCGACTGTTCGAATCTAATGCGAACCTGCATGGGTCAGGCTGCTGTGATGGTGGCCTTGACTACTGGCTTTACAGAGAGCAAGCCCCTGGTCTGCCCCCATTTTATAGTGTAGCTATCGAAACCTTTAATCCAATATACAAATAAGGAAGTCTCTGATACAAAGTCACTTATCTGAGGCATAAATGGGATTCCTCAGAAGAGTGCACCACCCCACATCATGCAACAGTCCATGATGTGGGGAAAAGCTTAGTTTTGAAAAGACCTTAGTATTAAAAGGGTGGAAAAGGTTTAGTTTTAAAACTAAGCCTTAGGCTATAACGTCCCTGCCTGCTTACAGCCTGTCTCCCCCACCCAATGCAAACTATAAGCGAGTAAACATATATATTATATTTACAAACTTATTTGACTAACACCTACCATGCCTCCACAGCCCCATGCATGCCTCAGTCACAGCACTCAGCCACTTGAGTACAATGGGGGACTTTCTGTTTTTGTAAGCACTCCAGCCTGCTGGGAACTACCAGTGCTGTGTGGAAGAAACCTACTCAAAATACAAACTGATGTCAAGAGGAAGAGAGGGGGAGGCTTGCCAAGGGAGGTAAAGAAGACCTGAATTTTCTTCTCCCTTAGCTTTTATTATCAGAAGTAGACCAAAGGTAACAGGATTACAAGGGTAGGAGATCAGGTGATAAGGGGAAAGAATGATTAATGGCCGTTTTGTTGACATGAAAAAAGGGCTAATTTGGGTCAGTACATTCATTTTCTTTTGCTAATTAACAAGCACAAAGGAAAGGGGCAATCTAAAACCTCTAGGCTAATTTTCTAAAGCCCTTTCACATGCATTCCTTCGTGTCTGCACACAGGTCACTCACTCACACAGCTTCTTGGTGTTTGCATCCAAAAGACATTAACTCAGGGTTTTTAACTAAATTCCCCAATCCAAGTCATAGAGGGTTCAAGGTTAGATGGGTGATTCCCTACATGTTTTGTCTGTGGGTTGGGTATGTGCTTCTTGAGGGGGGAATGCCATACTAGACCTCACAGTCCTATTGTCCACCAGTGTCTGGCACACAGGGGCCTTCTACAGGAGTGATGGCTAATTGAATGGATGGAAAGAGGTGCTTCTAAAGTAAGGTGACCAGACGTCCCGCTTTTAGCAGAACAGTCCTGATTTTTAACAATTTGTCCCGCAGCGTTTTAAAAAAAGTCCCAATTTTTTGAAAAGAATGCACAAAAAGCTAGGGAATGGCGGGACACGGGAATATACCATTTTCGGTGGGCAGACCCTGCCTCGACCTAGAAGCGCCTGCACTGCGGCAAGAGCTGGCTGCCCTGTGCGGGGCCCCGAAACAAAGAACTTCAGGCTGGACGTACCTGCTGGGGCAGTGGCTGTCAAGTCCCCTAACTACCCATAGGCCCAGGTCCTGGACGCCTGCGTGTGGCTCCGAGCTCTACGAGGTGCAAGTTGCTCGGTCTCCAGCGGGCGGTGGGGCTGGATGTGGGGAGCATGGCCACCGCAAGGACGAGTACAGGCAGGGAGTATGCACGACCATTCGTGTGCAAGCTCACCGGCGACACTGCCCTGCCTGATCCTGCCCATTCATGCAGCTCTGGCATCAGTTTAGGGACCATGTAACCCAATCCCTCTGACTCTCTCAAAATTTCCCATATAGTAATATTTCCGAAAATATCTTTTTAATGAGGTATCATTATTAAAAATATATATTGATAAGGAAAAGGTTAAATCTTGGGCATCAGCAAAAATCACAATAGATAACAAATGGTTAGAAATATTTCATCATTTTGAAACAAACCATGTTCCATACAATAATGCACTAAAAATTGTGAAATACACACTGTCTTTACCAGGAACTAATGCAACTGAACATGTTTTTTCTACACTAAATAAAGTGTGGACATCAGAAAAATCACAATTAAGTATTGAGACTTTGAAAGCCACTTTATGTGTGAAATATAATTTAACAAATTCTTGTGAAAAAATTCATGACCTTTTAAACAACGACAGCAATCTACTAAAAAAAATTCACTCAAATGAGAATAGTGCCAAAGAATAAAATAATACTATACATAATTTTTAATGTATTATATTTGTAAACTGTACTTATGTTGAAATTTAAAAAAATATATTACGATACTATTTTTGCATTCTATGAAAATTCTTTTTTCTCCATATAGACCAAATTTCCCCGTCCCCCCTCCTCCCGTCAATGGTGTCCTGCTTTACCAATTTTAAAATCTGGTCACCTTGTGAATGGGGATTTTTGTCTGTTTTATTCAGTGCCATAACCTTAGCATCACAATAGGGCTTGGCACAAAGGTATTCAATATTTGTTGGATGAAGACATGAATGCCATCTAGCGGGAGAAGGGGGAAAGTGAGCAGCTGGAGAGATGATGTTTAAACAAGGTGTGAAGAGACTGAGTAGGAGAAGGCCTAAGGCTCTGGGCAGGACCTTTGGGAAGGCCAACTGGGTACTAGGCTGGCTTCAAAGCACAGGTACATATTTTCCCACAAGAATGGTTTAGCAGCTTCTGCCTCAAAGACCAAGATGGCGACAAGAGTCCCAGCCTTCTCAAGAGTGCATAGGCCAACAAGCCAGTCTTGGTTGAGTCTTTCATTAGCAGGGACCTCAGTATATTTCTAATGCCATTCAGCACTTACACCAATCACTTCATCATGCTCAGCCAGGATACACCCTACAACTCTCCAGTGCCCTCTGTGGTGATGAGAATGTGCCCAAGTGCCAGTCACCTTAGGCTCTCCAATGCCCATGCTTGGAGTGGCTAAAGTAACCATGAGCACGTCTGTTGACAGGGAGAAGACCCTCTCCTGGGACTCCCTATAAATATATGAAAACAACACCAGAAAAACAATTGGGAAGAGTTACCATATAACCCAGCAATTACACTTCTAGGTATTTACCCAAGAGAAATAAAACCAGTTGTTCGAGGAAAAATTAGTATAGAAATGTTTATAGCAGTATTATTCACAATAGTCAAAAAGTAGAAAAAACCCAAATGTCTGTTACTGGTAAATGGACAGCAAGAAAAATAAGTGAAGTGCTCATATACGCTACAACATGCGTGAACCTTGAAAACATTGTTAAATGAAAGAATTTAATCATATATTGCACGATTCCATTTATATGAAACGTTCAATATCGGTAAGTCTATAGAGACAAAAAGTAGTGGTCGCCAGGGCTGTGGGCGGGAGTTGGCAGAACATGGGGAGTGATTCCTAAAGGGCGTGGTGTAATGAAAATGTTCTGAAATTGATCATGGCAATAGCTGCAACTTCGTGAATATACTTTTAAAAAACCCCACTGAATTTGTACACTTTACGCAGGTGCACTGTATATTATGTGAATTATATCTCAATAAAGCTGCTATTAAAAATAAGAATAATCTGCAGTTTAGTAGAGGCATGAACTGGACTCAGGCCCATGCTGACCATTATATTAGGCCTCCAGGGTTCTGTCCCTTGGAGTCAGATAGGGCTGTGCCCAAGGGAGTAATACTTATACAGTCCTCTACCCCAAACCCAGGGAAGGGGTCCCATCAGTGGGTCTTGATAGCTGAAGGGTAGCAGAATGTCACCCCAAAATATGACTGTATGAGTTTAAGACATATCACCCCCCCCCCCAGGATATGCCACTTTAGTATATTGATAATTTTGAGCTGAGGGCACTTGAAAAATAACAAATACCAAAAGAGGCTTTTTCTGAATTCTCTCATCTACCTAAAGAATGATCCTCCAAAAGGAACTCAATTGTCATAAACCCCTACCTGGGAATCCCATCAACTAGGAGACATTCACTCTTCTCACAGGGAAATTATTAATGGACACCACACCCAGACAAACATTGTCACAAACCATCATACTTCCCATCTATTCTTTTTTTTTTAAGTGAAAGGAGGGGAGATAGACAGACTCCCTCATATACCCCAATTGGGACCCACCTAGCAACCGCTATCTGGGGCCAATGCTTGAATAATTGTGCTATCCTCAGCGCCCAGGACCACACTTGAACCAATCAGTCCACTGGCTGTGGGGCAGAAAGAGGGAGAGAAGGAGAAGAGGGAGGAGGAGAGAAGCAGATGGTCATTTCTTATTTGTGCCCTGACCAGGGATTGAACCCAGGATGTCCACACACTGGGCCGACATTCTATCCACTGAGCTAATCGACCAAGGCCCCATCTATTCTTATTTTTTATTTTTATTGAATTTATTGGAGTGACACTGATTAACAAAATTATACAGGTTTTAGGAGCACAATTCAACAACACATCATCTGTACATGGTATTATGTGTTCACACCAAGTCAAGTCTTTACTCATCACCATTTATGCCCCCCTCCCCTCCTCCCCTCCTCCACCTTCCACCCACCCAATCAAAGTTGGCAAAGTTGGATAAGCAAATTTCTACCACAGACAAAAACCGCTCCTCTGGTAGGACATATAGATACATTATAGGTTATAAATCTACTGCAATTATTAAATGTTATAAAACCTACATCTATATCATAACTATTATTTTGAAAATTACCCTTAAAGCATGTATGATTAGAAAAACCTACAGGTTGCACTCCAAGTGGTAAACTATAGCTACACTTATGAGTATCTTTTGATATAGATTGATTAGAAGGTAAGGCTAAGGGCATAGGAGTCCCTATAGTCATACATAACCAGCAATCAGCAGCTAGAGTGGGATTAGAAATATTTAAAGCTTTATGTGTGGCATCTAAAAGATCAATAGTTTGAGTATCTAAATCTACTCCTCTTGACTTTGGCAAAGCTAAAGGATGATAATTAAGTTTTGGATATAATTGTTCCATAATCTGTTCAATTCTCTTCTGAGCTATGAGTTCTTTTATTTTATCTTGGGGGCCCCCTCCATCAGAGACATGGATAGGAGCCCTTTTTGACCAACATACTGCTTGTCCTATTGTGCCAGAGCAGGATGCTTGAGCATATTTACTATGAGATCCCCCTGGCTGAATTGGTCCCCAATCGCCCCCTATGGAACCTCCCCAAGTTTTTTGCAGTATAGCAGTAAAATAGGATCTGTTATTATAGGTGCATTCCTGAACTGATGTATAACATGATGAATGCATCTGATCTAAATAAGAGGTGCAGGGACATTGTCCTGGTACACCCTTAATACTGGGTATAATGGGTGGTTTATTTACACATTGCCACTTTGGGCTCTTCAAGCCCCCTAGCTGACTAGAATCTGCTGCTAAATAAGCAGTCTTTGTGCCACAATCAACTGTCTTGTATTGATTGTTGGGTGATTTATAATCAGTGGCAGTTCCACCCTTGCAGTCACAAGGTTTTCCAAACATAGAGTCATATAAATTTTTCTTACTTACCGGTGCTTGTAAGCCCACTTCTCCTGGAGCAATGTTGATGTAAATTATGGTTATAAACAGCAATCCTGCAGAGTTCTTCATGTCTGAAAGGAATTAGGCTACTTTTGGGTTACAGCAGAGTCTATTTGTTTTATTAATCTTTCTGGTAGCCAACGAGCAGAGTGTGATTCTCTAGAATACACACATACTGAACCACGCCCCCATATAAGGACTGGATCAGGACCGTGCCAGGAATTGTCTAAAGGGTCTTTCTACAGAACGGAGGCGTACTTTGTTTGAGTGGATGATTGCCAAAACCTCTGAGCTGCAGAAAGTCCTTGACTGTCTAAAGTTAAAAAATTTAAAATGAATAAAGTATGAGATAACAAATTACGGGGTGTTCCTTTTGTGGGGTACCATTCCCCCTTTTTTATTTTATTTAGAGTGCATTTTATGGTTTGATTAGCTCTTTCTACTATACCTTGGCCTTGAGGATTATAGGGTATTCCAGTGATATATTTAATGTGTAGTTTTGTACAGAAATCTGCAAAACGAGAACTGGTGTATCCAGGTCCATTGTCTGTTTTTAAAGAGTCTGGTTTTCCCATAAAGGAAAGGGCCGCTAACATGTGGGATATAACATGTTTAGTAGCTTCTCCTGTTTGTAATGAAGCAAAGATATAGCCACTAAATGTATCTATTGATACATGGATATACTTTAAATTTCCAAATTCAGGGAAATGTGTAACATCCATTTGCCATAATGCATTAGGTAATAATCCTTTGGGATTAACCCCCAAATGTGGTGTAGGTGCTGTTTGTAAGCACTGAGGACAATTTTTTACTATTTGTCTAGCCTGTTCTTTAGTTATTTTGTGTATGAGTCTTAAAGTTTTTGCATTAAGGTGATGTAGCTGGTGAGTCTCTTGAGCTGCGGGAATACTAGCCTGTGCCATAAGGACAAGGAACAAATTTTGTGTGCCAGCATCAGCCATTGCATTGCCTTTAGATAAAGGGCCAGGAAGACCAGTGTGAGCTCTTAAATGTCCTATATAGTATCGTTGTGTTCTCTGATGGATTAAAGTTTATAATTGTCTAAATAAATCGCTGGCAGTGGAGGAAGTTTTGATTTGTCCTACTGTTTCAAGTAATGGAACTGAGTGTGCAATATAAGCACTATCTGTATAGATGTTTAAGGCCTGATTAGGAAATGTAGCAAATACAGCAATGACTGCATATAGTTCAATGAGCTGAGCAGAAGAACACTGTGTATGAAATCAAGTTACTGAATTATTAACTACATAGATAGCTATACCATTTGAGGATCCATCAGTAAACACCAACAAGGCATTGTCTAGGGGTTTGTGAGAAGTCTTAATAGGGAAAACAAATTCATGTCTATTTGCAAAATCTAATAATTTATCAGGAGGATAGTGATTATCAATTTGGCCACTATAAGAAGCTAGAGCAATGGGCCATGCCTCAGTGTTTTGCATTAGCCAGTCAATTTGTTGATTAGTGTAGGGTAGAATTAATTCATCAGGTTCCTTCCCAAAATAACATTTTCCTTGATTTCTGCCTATCATTATTAATTGGGATGTAGCCATGTAATATGGTTCCAGAACCTTTTTTGGTGATGCAGGTAAATGAAGCCATAGCAAAGGAGATTTTTGCCAAAACACAGCTGTGGGAGATTGTTTAGTTGTACAGATAATTAATTTTAAAGGCTGTTCATAATCAATGAACGTAGTGCCTTGATTTTGTATAGCTTGTTCTATTAGTTTCAATGATTGTCGTGCCTCTGGTGTGAGTTGCCTAGGAGAATTGGGATTTGCATCACCTTGCAAAATGTCATATAGAGGTTTTAATTCATATTTGCTGAGTTTTAAATAAGGAACTAACCAATTAATATCTCCAAGTAGTTTTTGAAAATCATTGAGTGTTTGTAATTTATCTAGCCTTAATTCTACTTTTTGTGATGTAATATGTGTTCCTTGCAATTGAAATCCTAAATATGTATAAGGGTCTGTTAATTGGACTTTATCAGGGGCAATGACTAGCCCATGATTCTGCAGAGCAGCTTTCATGTTTGCATAGCATTGCAAGACTTGAGACCCAGTTTTTCCTGCTATAAGAATGTCATCCATCTAGTGAATAATGTACATTTGAGTCCATGAGTTTCTAACTTGTTGGAGAGCAGTGGCAACATAAGATTGACATAAAGTAGGGCTATTGGCCATACCTTGAGGAAGAACCTTCCATTGATATCGTTTCATAGGTTCTTTAAAGTTAATGGATGGCAAACTGAAGGCAAATCTTTTTTGGTCCTCTGGGTGTAAAGGAATAGTGAAAAAACAATCCTTCAAATCTACTATTATTTTATAATATCCCAGAGGGATGGCGGCTGGAGAAGGGAGGCCTGGTTGTAAAGCTCCCATTAAAACCATAGTTTTATTAACCGCTCGCAAGTCCTGTAATAGTCTCCATTTTCCTGATTTATTCTTTATAACAAATATAGGAGTGTTCCAAGGGGAGTTGCTTTCTATAATATGTCCAGCTGCCAATTGCTCCTGTACCAATTGATGTGCAGCCTGTAATTTTTCAGAAGTCAGAGGCCACTGATTAACCCACACAGGAATGTTGGATAGCCAATTTATCTTATCTGCATGAGCTACAGGAGAATCAGCAGCCCCTAGGAGAAATACCCTAAACCTGTTCTTTGAAAATTCCCCGAAGGGGTTAAAGGCTCAATTATGCCCTGGGTATCTTTGCCTAAACCTTTCCCAGGAATGTGTCCTAGATTAAGCATTTGAGCTGTAACAATGGTATTTGGACTGCCCATAATCATTCCCATTTGAGATAAAAGGTCACGTCCCCAAAGATTAATAGGGAGTCCTGCAATTACAAAGGGTTGAATAGTTCCTTCATGATTTTCTGAATCTTTCCATGTCAAGAGTTTAGAACTTCTTTCAGGGTTAGAGCTCTGTCCAATACCTTTCAAATGAGTAAAAGTTTCCTCTAATGGCCAGGAAGATGGCCAACACTCCTTTTTTATTAGGTCACATCAGCCTCAGTATCAATGAGTCCTGAAAATTCTTTTCCATCTAACCATAGTGTCATAATTGGCTTTTGTGGGGTAATGGTTTCAGCCCAATATACATTAGATGAACCAAATCCTCCCGATCCTCTTTGTCCCCCGACAACTTTATTGCTAGTAGATAACATAGGCAACAACAGTAGTTGTGCAAAGCGTTGGCCAGAATTAATAGTATTAATATTGCGAGGAGAGGCAACCATAACTTTAATTTCTCCAATATAATCATTGTCAATTATCCCTGGGAAGACTTGTAAGCCTTGTAGGGTGACACTACTTCGTCCTATAATGAGTCCAAATGTATTTGCAGGCAAAGGCCCATAAATCCCAGTAGGGAGAGCTTGCACCCCCATCTCCGGGGTTAATACTGTGTAGGTGGAGGAATAGAGGTCCAATCCTGCGCTCCCTGGCGTGGCTCTGCAGAGGTCTGAAATGGATTGTTGTGGGTTGGAGGAACAAAACTCATTGCCCCATAGATTTGCTTGTTGTTCGGGACCTGGGGCTGGCCCCGCTTCCCGTTTCCCTGAATCTGAGGCAGTGGATTGCCTTGGACATCTGTTTTGGACTTACATTCATTTGCCCAGTGATATCCACGCTTGCAGCGAGGACATAACCCAGGAGCTTGTTTGCCTTTAGAGGAAAAGTCTTTTTTGCCCTTGCAGTTTCTAGCAAAATGCCCTGTCTCACCACAATTATAGCACTTATTATTTCCCTGTTGTGCTAAAAACTGTTTAACTGTGAAACCTTGTAATGCTGCAGCCATGGCTAATCCTTGCTGATAGGCGGATATATCCACTTAAATCAGTCTTTTTCTTATAGGGTCTTATGGCGGCCTGACAAGCAGCGTTAGCATTCTCAAATGCAAGTTGTTTTACAAAGTCAGTCCCAGCATCAGCGCTGCCAAAGATTCTACCAGCTGCTGTAATCAATCTATGCACAAAATCAGCAAAAGGTTCGTCAGGACCTTGTTTGATATTAGTCAGAGAGGCGCTCATGTCTCCTTTAGTAGGGAGTTTCCTCCAAGCTCTAGTGCCTGCGGACTGTATTTGAGCAAACAACCCAGGATTATATTGCATTTGATTATCACTAATAGCAAAATTTCCTTCTCCTATTAACATATCAAAAGTCCAACCATTATTGGCCTGAGCATTTCTTCTAGCTGTGTCTCTGCAAACTTCTACATATTCTGATTTCCACAGTAGATAATCGCAGCCTGCTAAAGTGGCACGAGCTAATGTTTGCCAGTCACTGGGAGTAAGCCAATGTTCTGCTATTGATTCTAAAATAGCCATTGTGTAAGGGGCAGTAGCTCCATATTGAGCTACGGCAAGCTTTAATTCTTTAATAACTTTAAAATCAAAACCTGCATGATGCCTCCAAGCTTGTCCTTGAGCATCAGTAGTTTCAGTGACCAGATATGCCTCTAGCCCCTCAGTTATTGACACAAGAGGGGGCGATTTAAGAGGCCTTTGTTTCTCATTTCCCTTAGTGGGAGGATGATTCTTATTGGTAGAAGGAGGCTTTCCAGTTTTAAGTCTTTCAAGCTGATTTATTAAGTCTTGATGTTCTTTTTCTAATTTAATCTGTTCTTTTAAATATTCTATTTTATCTTTTAACTGCTTTTGAGGATCTATGATAGGGAAAGCACTGGGAGCTCAAGGCCCTGGTGCTGTGTAAGGGGGTGGCCGATAATCATCATTGTGATATTTAGCTGCTTGTCCTGCTATCTCATCCCAATCAACTTTCCCAGGGTCTGCTTTAGGCGACTCCTCCTCACTTTGATCTTCCTCATTAGTACTAGATTCATTAGAATTTTCTTTATCTACTTCTAATTCAGTTAATTTTGGATAAATTTTTGGAATTTCAGTTTTCTTACCGTGAGTTTTCTTTTTCTTATCTAATATTTTACATTTAACCTTAGGGGGAAGGGCAATGGCCTCTTCTTCACTCTCTAAGGATATGAGATCTTCCTGATTCTTTTTCAGTTCTGGAGTTTTTGGATTAGATTTAACTTCTTGTAAAATAGCTTGTCCTTTTTCTACTACATTAGCTACTACAGGATCAGATTGTCTTTGTGATAATAATTCATTTATAAGATTCCAATAAGAAAAGGCTGTTACAGGGACCTTTTCAGGTCCGAAAGTATTATAATAATCCTGCATAGCATCACCTACTCGTTTTCATCTTTTCGGGTCAATAGTTCCTTCAATAGGAAACCATGGACAAAGATTTTTTATATAATCAAAATACTTGCATAACTGTTTAACTTTAACCTTTACTCCTCGTGCCTTTAAAGCTTGTCCTAACTGTTCCACAAATAACTCATGCTGACTTATTTCTTGCCCCATGATCGTCGCATTTACTCACTGGCCCTGATTTTCTCAGCAGGCTCCCGAGAAATGTCCGGATTTGGGTGCACCCGATACGATGTCCTTCACTGGATCCCCTATCTTCGAGTCCCGCGTTGGGCGCCACTTGACCGGTCCCGCAGGTCGAGCAACGGAGACTCTAAGTGGGGAGTGAGGATTCTACAAGGCAAGAGGCACAAAGAATGGAGACAAGACAGGAGTCTGATCAAGTCTCACTTTATTTCGGACAGGTTACAGGTTATATAGGGGAGTATACGTGAGAGTAGTAAACTGAGGAATGCGGCTGTGATTTCATGAAAACTGAAAGATAAAGCCCCTTCATAGATAAGAATCTCCTGCACACACAGGCAGTGAAAACTACCTGCAGGTATGCTTCTGTGAATCACCTCAGGGCTTAATGCCTCAGAGCGCAATGAGGCTTGAACTGCAGGCAAGTAAACAGCCAAGTTTCACTTAGGCAAGCTGTTCCTTTTACAGCTCCTCGGGGTACCCGCTGACCCCAACAATCTATTTATTTATTGAGATAAATAATAGGTGGGGGGGCATAGATATGTTGTTCCACCTATCATGCACTCAATGGTTGATTCTTGTATGTACACTGGCCAGGAATTGAACCCACAACCCTGGCATATGAGTATAGCACTTTAACTGAGCTACTGAGCAAGGGCTGAAACTTCTTTATTTCCTTCTGTAAAGCCAGTAGTCATGGCCACCATCAGAGTCGCCTGGTCTGTGCAAGTTTGCATTTAATTTGGACAAACCATATGTAAAGCCAGTAGCCGCGGTCAGGATCACAGCAACCCGACCAGTGCAGGTTCACATTGGATTCGGACAGATGGCAATGAAACACAGGAGCCAAAAACTGGTGAGCCATCTGCTTTAATTCTAGCTTGCACCTGGCGGACAAGCAAAACACACACTGGGCTTCAAAACCCACACATTCAGTGCTCACAAAGCTACTGACTTATCCGAGTTTCCTAGAATCAAAGGTTTCTAGCTCACCAGACTTATTCATCTCTGTTTCCCATCTCCTCCTGCACAAACTCTTAACAAACTGGCTTCTTCCTCAGCACTCTGCCATCTTGGCTACTTCTCCTCCACATGGCCTTAATCTGCTCTCCTCTCTAATACTAACCTCAGGAACCCAGGAACCAAGAGAGAGAGAGCGATCAAGCTACTGCTCTCTCCCATTTTATAGCATAGACTCCAAACCTTTAACCCAATTATACAAACAATGAAGTCTCTGATACAAAGCCACCCATATGAGGCATAATGGGATTCCTCCCTACATCACCACCCTACATCATCCAATCAGTCAAGGGTGTGGGGGAAAGCTTAAAGCCAAGCCTTAGGCCATAACAACCTGGCCTGCTTACATTACAGCCTTTCCCCCACACCCATCCTAAGCACAAGGGCAAATAATATCACCTGGGTGACGGGCTTCCATGTGGGCAGCGCCATCTTTAACAAAGTGAGCATACCATATTTTATTTGCCCAACAATCCACCCTTATGCTCACTTTACTACCCACAATCTACACCACCGGCATCCCTGTACAAGGAAATTAAGTACATTACACAAATTACAGCAATAGCCCAAATTATACAGTTTCAACAATTACAAAGATACATTTCACCAGTCTCTGAGCACTTTGCCAAAAGCGCAAAATGTCCTCGGCCTTTTCTCTAGCCATGGAAAAGCTTCCAAGGGCAGGAGGGCCTCCAGCAAAGCCATCCCCACCCCCATCAGGGTATTTCACTTTGTCCAAAATCTGTAAGTCCATTCAACAAAGGAGCTTGTGCCCATCCGGTCATAGTCCAGGAAATCAGTCCACACACATAGGGCTTTAGCCTCCCCCTTCATTCCTGCCATCCTGGCAGCTCGTACACTGTCCCAAAAAGGAGCACGTGGCCATGGCACTCAGAATTTCCATCTCTGCTCTGGGGAACATGATGGCATCCACCCCTATGTCCCAAAATCGCAGACCTACCAGCATTGTAGTAGAAGCTCCTTGCTGCTGGGCTCTCACCTTCTGGAGACTGCAGATTGCAACTCCAGCTTTATTCTCCTCATACTCCAAAGAGGAACTGAAAACATCAGCTCCTGCTGCTGGGCTTGATCTCCAGGCCACCGCTGCCTTCTGTTCAGCAGGCCTTGCAGCTCCAACCCCGGCCTCAGCCCCGGTCCTGGCCTCAGCTCCGGCCCCGGCCTCAGGCCCGGCCTCATGCTGCTGCTGGCTCTCCGCAACATCCAGGGCAATCTCCAACTCACGAACCTGTGATTCCTTCTCCAGCGTCTGCTCCATTTCCAGGTGAATCTCGCAAACCTGGTCAGCCTCCTCCTCCAGCGCTTCCTTCAGCCCCAGGGTCAGCATCTGTTTCTCCCACGTTTCCTCCAGGTTCTTCTGCTGCTCGGCCTGCAGGTTCTGGGCAGCCTCTTCCATAGAGCTATCGGTTTCCTCACGCATGACTGTAAAAGTCAGCCAGCCTACAGTCCCCCAAAAAGCAGCTATGGGAAACCATAACAGCAGCCAGTTCTCTACTCCACTGCTCAGATGTGGTGTTGGGTCCATGCCGATCTGTATCGAATCCTGCCACAGACTACGCCAAATGTAAAGCCAGTAGCCGCGGTCAGGATCACAGCAACCCGACCAGTGCAGGTTCACATTGGATTCGGACAGATGGCAATGAAACACAGGAGCCAAAAACTGGTGAGCCATCTGCTTTAATTCTAGCTTGCACCTGGCGGACAAGCAAAACACACACTGGGCTTCAAAACCCACACATTCAGTGCTCACAAAGCTACTGACTTATCCGAGTTTCCTAGAATCAAAGGTTTCTAGCTCACCAGACTTATTCATCTCTGTTTCCCATCTCCTCCTGCACAAACTCTTAACAAACTGGCTTCTTCCTCAGCACTCTGCCATCTTGGCTACTTCTCCTCCACATGGCCTTAATCTGCTCTCCTCTCTAATACTAACCTCAGGAACCCAGGAACCAAGAGAGAGCGAGTGATCAAGCTACTGCTCTCTCCCATTTTATAGCATAGACTCCAAACCTTTAATCCAATTATACAAACAATGAAGTCTCTGATACAAAGCCACCCATATGAGGCATAATGGGATTCCTCCCTACATCACCACCCTACATCATCCAATCAGTCAAGGGTGTGGGGGAAAGCTTAAAGCCAAGCCTTAGGCCATAACAACCTGGCCTGCTTACATTACAGCCTTTCCCCCACACCCATCCTAAGCACAAGGGCAAATAATATCACCTGGGTGACGGGCTTCCATGTGGGCAGCGCCATCTTTAACAAAGTGAGCATACCATATTTTATCTGCCCAACACCATAATGAAACAACAAAGCCAAGAACTGGTGGGCCATTACCTTTAATGCTAGCTTGCACCCGGCAAGTGAGTAAATACACACAGTGTGAAAACACTTCTCTTTCCATTCAGGGCTCCCGAAGCCACTTACTTATCCAGTTTCCTAGAATTGAAGGTTTGTACTTCACCAGCCTTATTCACCTCTGTTCCCCATCTCCTTCTCTCTGCACAAACTCTACACAAACTGGCTTCTCCTTCATCACTACACCATCTTGGCTGCCTCTCCTCTGCAATGCTGATGGCAGGATCTGAGCGAGATAGCCCCTGGTTCGCCTCATTTTATAGCGTAGAAAGTAAAGCCTTTAAGCCAATATACAAATAGGGAAGTCTCTGATACAAAGCCACTTATCTGAGGCATAAATGGGATTCCTCGTGAGAGTGCACCCCCTGCATCATGCAACAGTCAAAGGTGTGGGGAAAAGCTTAGTTTTGAGAAGATCTTAGTATTAGAAGAATGTTGAAAAGATCTTAGTATTAAAAGGGTAAGAAAGGCTTAGTCTTAAAACTAAGCCTTAGACTATAAGGACTTTGCCAGTTTACAGCCTGTCTCCCACACACAATCCAAACTATAAGTGAGCAAACATATACATCATATTTACAAACTTATTTGACCAACACCTTCCCCACAAGATCTGAGGGACTCTCACTGGATGAGTGTTTGGGGTGAGGGAGAGAGTGGCACAGGGCAAGGGAGTACAAAATAAACACATTTTACAATTTTTGAGCACCAGCTGTGCATCTGGCATGGTGTTACATGTGAAGTGTAAGAGCTCTTTGGGCTAGACGAGCTTGCCCAGCCTGGCTGAAGACAGATGTGTAGAGTACTGTGGGAGTGCAGTGCTAAGCTGAGTGCCAGCGAGGACAGTGGGCCGCAGAGGAGACATGGGAGATGGCTCATTTCTATTGCTACAGAAGTTTCATGCCATCAGCATAGCTACCATCACTGTGAGTGTGGCCCAGCCCTGTGTGTTTTCTTCCTAATGGAGACCTGTGGTGTATGGGTATTTGAATGGTGGGATTGAGATGTCGTGTTTTATGGTTTGAGTCCCTGAAGCCCATAGTTACAGTGCAGCATGAACAGGAACCCTGGGCAGAGATATAAGGTGACCCCACAGATACAAAGGTGACCAGGTTCATTGGCTAGCCTCCCAGTGCCCACAAAACAGCTAAGGAAGTTTAAACTAATTGAACATTCTCAGCAGAGCTTCTAATTCTCATTTTAGGTCTATAATATTTTAGGTACCTTATAGGGTTTGTAGGCTGTGAAAAATCCATCCATAGGAGATGTGTACCAAGTTCTAAGTCAATGAGTGTTTGAAATACAACTCCTTTTCTGGCATATTAGATACTTACAGTAGCTAGGTTTCAGGACAGTCCCTTTAAATACTTCTAAGGCTTGACCCATTGCTGGGCTGGATGCTATAAAAAAAAAAAAAAGGCTCCTCAGGGCTTTCATGTGAAGCTGGAGGGGTGCTTAACAAGGTTTCAGTCCTGCCTTTGAGCCACCCCATTGATCTTCCTGGCTAAGACCAGTAGAACAAGGAGGACTCAGGATGCCAGAAGTCAGGACAAGGGAGCAAAGGGCATCCAAGAGGTTAGGTAATTTGCCTGAGGTCACACAGCAAAACCTATGCTTTTTTTTGGTGACAGAGACAGAGAGAGGAACAGATAGGGACAGACAGGCAGGAAGGAAAAGAGATGAGAACATCAATTCTTCATTGTGACTCCTTAGTTGTTCATTGATTGTTTTCTCATATGTGCCTTGACCAGGAGGCTACAGCAGAGTGAGTGACCTCTTGCTGAATCCAGAGACCTTGGGCTCAAGCCAGCGACCTTGGGCTTCAAGCCAATGACCCTTACACTCAAGTCGGTGACCTTGGAGTTTCGAACCCGGGTCCTCTGCATCCCAGTCCGGTGCTCTATTCATTGCGCCACCGCCTGGCCAGGCACAAAACCTATGCTTTTTGCCACCTAACCTACTTCACACAGGAACCTACAGACTGATACTCTGAATCTTATTTCCTCCTTTTCAAGAAAAGCTGATTTTTCCTAAGGTAAAGGTTGCTTGTAATTTTAAGCAGGCAGGACAGTGATCAAAATTGCACTTTTGGGAAATTAACTTGACAGTTTCCTACAGGATGCATTGGGTGCCACTGGGGCAGTCCAGGCCAAAGGCCGAGACCTTAGCCAGAGTGGTGGCAGCAAGACTGGGAAAAGGGGCCATAGAAAGCACTGTGGAGGCTGGGAGGGGCACGCTAAGGATTTGATGTGATGGGCAGGGAAGGAAGACAGCCTGGCTACCTTGGGACCGGAGAGCAGGTGACTTGAAGTTCCAGCTTGCCAGAGACCTAGGGCAAGTCACTCAACCTCTCTGAGCCTTTCCATGTGCCCAGAAGGCACTACAACTAGCTTATTTAGTCATCTCAATTCAGGGGCATATAAACTGAAATGGTTTTCCAGTCATTGGTTTCAATCTCCCTTAATATCTTGCTTCTTGGTCACTTTCAGTTAGTTATTCATGGTCCACTACAGTTTTTAAGGCTTCTGTCTCAAACCTGACTTAAACCTCATTTCCTGCCATGCCCCTGCTGCACAGGCTGCTGCGCATGGGGAGCTGGGACTGATTGTTTGGAACCTGGGTAAGTGTGGCCTCCTCCCTCTTTCCCTGGGGTGGAGGGATTAAGAGGAGGGAGAGGAAAAGTGATGAGTGTGGCCCTTAGCTGGCCTGCATTGCTGTCTCTATTGATTGTGGCAGCTTCCAGACCCATACTAACTAATTGGCCAGTGGTGACCAAATGCTGTCTTGCTTATGGGGCACACATGGTCTTCGGAGCTCCTGTAGGGACTCTTGCTGCCCATGCCCAAATGGGTAGGATCTGGCTCAATGCCCCCTGCCTTTCCCCTGCCCTCCCCCTGTCACTAGCCCCGAGCTGCTGGACTTCCCTCCCACAATGGGCATTTCTAGAGTAAAAGGAGCAGGAAAGAGAGTCCAAGTCCGACTTCCTTCCACTGTATCCACTCCTGTTCTTGCTGCACCTCGCCTAGGTCACAGACTGCTCCCAGCCACCTCCCCCAGCACTCCCATTGTTCCCTCTCTGGGCAGAGGCTGGACTCCAGCCCTGTGTGGGGCTGTATGGGCACTTTCATGTATGGGACATGAAAGTGCCATACTGAGAGGCACATGCCTCTGAGAGAGGGGCCACGTCCTTCCCCACTGGGCAGAAGCTTATAACCTTTCCCCACAGTCTTTGAAGGCTAGAGTGGCAGTGGTGAGGTAATGGAGGGAGCCAAAGGGCAGTGTCTATTGCCCCCTAGAGGAGAAGTCTAGCCAAACTCTAAGTTCAACTCCTCAATTTGGTATGCAAAAAAATTCCCACTCCTTCTTCCCCCCACTCCTGGCTTCTGAGAAAGATAAAATGCCTGGTTCTAGAGCAACTGAGATGGTTGTGGGTGACTATGCTCATGTTCTGCTTCTACTATCATCTCTGTGTCTCTGCTCTGTCTTTGCTCTTCTCTTTTGGGGCTCTCTGTTCACACAGTAGGTGTGGAATTGTAAGATGGACTCTGAGCTGACCAGGTCTGGTTGGTTGGCCTCTTGGGTATCCTGCAGTCACAGGAGCGGGTATAATCCAAGAACAAATAGACCTGTGGTGTTTAGAGTTTCCCTTAGTTACCACCAAGCCTCTGTTTGATTCCTTGCATATCAACACAACTAGGAGGGGAGATGAGCAGCATCCCGATTGCACTTTGGATATAAGGTGGGACCCAATCCTGGATGATTGGCTGGAAGTGTGCACAGAGGTGAACTATCAAACATGCAGAAAGCAATCCTTCTGGTTCTCCTGTGCACCATGTCAGGTAAGAGCTCCATTTTGACTCCTTGCTTGCCCTACTCAGTTTAGATGATATCATTGTATGATAAAGTCCTGAAAGAGAAACTTTCCTCTGGGAAGGGGCTAACCCAGAGAACAGGGCTGCCTAAAAAAGTCCCCATCTAGTCCATGTTTGTGCAGACTTCACTGTCTCGCTCATACTAACTGGCCTGAGCTGGAGGTCCTTCCAAGAGCCAGAGTTGGTGTTGGGCAGATAAAATATATTATGCTCACTTTGTTAAAGATGGAGCTGCCCACATGGAAGCCTGTCACCCAGGTGATATTATTTGGCCTTATGCTTGGAATGGTTGTGGGGGAAAGGCTGTAATATAAGCAGGTCTGGTCGTTATAGCCTAAGGCTTAGTTTTAAGAGTAAGCTCTTCTCCACACCCTTGACTGATTGGATGATGTAGGGTGGTGCACTATCTTGAGGAATCCCATTATACAGAGACTTCCTTGTTTGTATAATTGGATTAAAGGTTTTGATTCTACGGTATAAAGTGGGAGAGACCAGTAGCTTGATCTCTCTCTCTTGGCTCTTGGTTCCTGAGGTATTAGAGAGGAGAGCAGATTAAGACCATGTGGAGGAGAGGAGGCAGACAAGACGGTGGAATGCTGAGGAAGAAGCCAGTTTGTGCAGAGTTTGTGTAGAGAGGAGATGGGAAACAGAGGTGCTAGAAACTTTTGATTCTAGGAAACTCGGATAAGTCAGTAGCTTTGTGAGCATTGAATGTGTGGGTTTTGGAGCCCAGTGTGCGTTTTTGCTTGCCCACTGGGTGCAAGCTAGAATTAAAACTGATGGCTCACCAGTTCTTGGCTCCGTTGTTTCATTACCAACTGTACGAATCTAATGCGAACCTGCATGGGTCAGGCGGCTGTGATCCTGACCCTAACTACTGGCTTTACAGTTGGGAAAGTAATTTTCATAGCAGAACTTAGTGCTGTGAGAGAGGAAACTTTTCCCTCAACCTTTAGGTCCTTTTAGCTGGTTTGTTAATTCAATTGACTTAAGATGGATTAACAGTAGATAAATTGAATTGTATATGTATGTGGGGCCCATAAGAATATGAAGCATATAGGCAGTTGGGCAATTGAGCCCTACAATTGAAGGGACACAGGGAGGACTTTAATCTCCAGGCCCTGCTGAGCTCCCCCATATCTTTTGTATATAGCTGTCTTTGGTGATAACTTTCTTCCCAGACCAGACCCTCTATCTAAATTTTTTTAGAAAGTTAAGGGAGAGATTTTTTTAAAAAGCTATTTCTGAATCATCTGGGTCTTCATTGACTTCAGCTCAATATAGTCTGTGTGTCAAAGTGGCACATTCTAGGAAGACTGGTTTGGAACCTCTTCAGCGTGCAGGGCAAATCAGTCTTAGCAGAGGTTCTGATCTTTTTCTGGAGACTTTTAGGGGTAACTTGCGCTTGGCGAACTACCCTGAGGAAAAATGGGGTGCTGAGAAGCTACTGTTTTAGTCTTGAGCAGAGAAAGTGCCTTCTGGTAGAAGAGCAGAAGATTCAACCTAGTGTTTCTTGCACCTTTTCTTCCTATTCAAGAGCTTTAGGAATCTTGGATGATCTTTTTAATGTTGTCAGCTTGGATTATTGAAATGAGCTTTTTAAATTAAATTTTATTTTTGAATAGGTATTATATGCATAATGTATGAAATTCAATCATGTTAAATTTGCAGATTAGTTTATATCTTTGATGAGTTACTTGAATAAAACACTTAAAGGAGTATCTGGTACATAGTAAATGCCTAGTAAATGTTAGTAATTGTTATGTATGATATTGAGTCTTCCTACCCAAGAACTGAGTTCTAGATACTTGTTCATTTGTTTTCCATACAAGTTTTAAGATTTCTTTCTTATAAATCTTGCACATTCTGATTATGTTTATTTCTAATACTTTCTTCTACATTTATTTTTTTTTGCATTTGTAAATGGATTTTTTCTTTCTTTTTTTTCATTGATATTATCAATATAATTAATGGAAGTCTATTAATTAATTATCTTATTATTTGTAGTGTTTTTTCAGTTGATTCTCACTCATTTTCCAGGTTTGAAAGTAATAAACATTTGTGCTTTTCCTAACCCATTTATCATTTTTTTAAGTGAGAAGAGGGAAAATAATGAGACAGACTCCTGCATGTGCCCCATCTGGTGTCCACCCAGCAACCCTGTCTGGGGCCAACACTTGGACCAGTTGAGCCACTAGCCATGAGAGGGGAAGAGGGAGAAAAGGGGGAGAGAGAAAGGAAGAGAAGCAGATGGTTGCTTCTCATGTGTGCCCTGACTGATGCCAGGGATGTCCACACGCCAGGTTGATGCTCTATCTACTCAGCCAACTGGCCAGAGCTGAGCTAGCCCATTCTTCTACCTTTTATTTCTTTTCTCTTTCTTTTGTTTTCTTTATTCGGTGAGAGGAGGGGAGGCAGAGACAGACTCCTGCATGCACCCCGACCAGGACACCCAGCAAGCCCACTGGGGAGGGATCTTCTACCCATCTGGGGTGTTGCTCTGTTACTCTGCAACTGAGCTCTTCTTAGCACCTGAGAAGGAGACCATGGAGCCATCCTCAGCACCTGGGGCCAACTTGCTCCAATTGAGCCATGGCTGCAGGAGGGGAAGAGAGAAAGAGAGAAGCAAGAGGGAGAAGCAAATGGTCGCTTCTCCTGTGTGCCTTGACCAGGACAAACTCAGGACATCTGCATGCCAGGTCTGTGCTCTACCACTGAGCCAACTGGCCAGGGCCATATTTCTTTTATCTAATTACTGGGTCTGTACCTTCAGGCTGTTTTTAAACAGTGATAAGCATGTACATTCTGGTTTTGTTCCTTATTAAGCATGATGCTAATTCTTGGTGTGAAATGTTTTATGTGTTAAGGAAATAGCATTAAAAATTTAGAATATTTATTTCTAAATTAAAATGGAGTCTTCAGCTTTTTCTAGACCTATGGAAATGACCATTTGACTTTCTCCTTTGATCTGCTAATAAGGTAAATAACTGGGTTTTGTAATATTGAACATTCCTTACTCTTAAGCTTTTAAACTCAGCAGAGGGCAAGAAGAACTGGAAACTGGAGCTGCACCTTGAGCAGCTCAGGCTGTCACTTGATGTAAACATTTAAAATTCTCCCAGAAACATAGGCTTTTAGGACTATAATTATCTGAGTTAAGAGGTGACATTTATTGTCATTGGAGGAAGAGTGAGAGGTAGGAAAGAGACCACTGTCTCATACTGAACTTTATTATCAGATGTATAAAAGAAACTGGTCATAAAATTTGCAAAAAATACTTGAAATTTCCAGTTTTTTTTTTAAATGAGAGGGACAAATAGGACAGACAGACAGGAAGGGAAAGAGTTGAGAAGCATCAATTCTTTGTTGTGGTTCCTTAGTTGTTCATTGATTGCTTTCTCATTTGTGCCTTGACTGGGGGGCAACAGCAGAGTGAGTGACCCCTTGCTCAAGTCAGTGACGTTGGGCTCAAGTCAGCAACTTTGAGCTTCAAGCCAGCGACCATGGGGTCATGTTTATGATTTCAAGCTCAAGCCAGTGACCCGGCGTTCAAGCTGGTGAGCCTATGCTCAAGCCGGCTACCTCGGGGTTTCAAACCTGGGTCCTCTGCATGCCAGGTCAACACTCTATCCATTCTGCCACTGCCTGGTCAGGGTACTTGAGATTTCTTATAAAAACCACATCCAGATCCCTCCCTCTCCAAAAGACCATGCACCATGCTTTTGCTCCTACAGGTTAAATACTTTTTTAGAAGGTCTGCTCTGATACAAACTGTTTCTCTCTCACCTTTTTCTATGAGTCTAAGAAGCTGACCTTTACCATCACTTTCAAACATGTGCATCACAGAGGATTGGGAGAGGGGGACAGTCACACCAGTACCTGCCTTCAGGGTATTAGAAGCAGACATTACTCTAATAGTTTCAAATAAAGTAATATTCTCCAGTATTCTCTTTCTCACTTTTTCTAACTCCTATGCATCTTCCAGTGCCCAACACAAGCCTCATCTTCCCCATGGAGCCTTCCTAAATTGCCCCAGCTCTTGGTAAGTGCTCTCCCTGCTGCACTTTGTAGCTCCTCTTGCTTGCACGTGGAATTCATACAAGGATTTAGAGCAGTGCCTAACACAGAAGAAGTGCTCAGTGAAAGGATAAGTGCTCATGAATTATCACACTGTAATCCATCTGCTATGTGTCTGTCCTGGCTCCTCAACTGGAATGGCGGTTCTGCAAGACAAGCTTCGTCTCTTACTGCCCTGTAGTCTCTGAGTGCCATATATGTAAAGGCAGCCAATACAAGTTGTTTTTGTTGATCATCTTCCCTCTTTGGGTCTGTCTTTATTTTAATTTTTTTTTATTTACTGATACCCCCAAATGCAGAAATTTAGATATCCTTTCTGCTTAATATTGTCATGTAAATAAGCTTCTTTCCTTTCCCCTCCTAGAACGATAAGGAAAACTAAACAGTCTCTCTCTTTTTTTATATATATATATTTTATTATTATTAATTCTAATGGGGTGACATCAATAAATCAGGGTACATATGTACAATGAAAACATCTCCAGGTTATCTTATCATTCAATTGTGTTGCATACCCATCACCAAAAGTCAAATTGTCCTCTGTCACCTTCAATCTGGTTTTCCCTGCGTCCCTCCCCTCCTCCCTATCCCACTCTTCCCTCCCTCCCCCCATCCCATAACCACCACTCTCTTGTTCATGTCTCATACCCTCACTTTCATGTCCCACCTATGTATGTAATCGTGCTGTTCTCAGTTTTTCTTTTTTTCTGATTTACTTATTTCACTCCGTATAATGTTATCAAGGTACATCCATTTTGTTATAAATGATCCGATGTCATCGTTTCTTATGGCTGAGTAGTATTCCATAGTATATATGTACCATAGCTTTTTAATCCACTCGTCTTCTGACGGACACTTGGGCTGGTTCCAGATCTTCGCTATTGTGAACAATGCTGCCACGAACATGGGGGCGCATTTCTTCTTTTCGAACAGTGCTATGGTGTTCTTAGGGTATATTCCTAAAAGTGGGATAGCTGGGTCAAAAGGCAGTTCGATTTTTAATTTTCTGAGGAATCTCCAAACTGTTTTCCACAGTGGCTGCACCAGTCTGCATTCCCACCAGCAGTGCAGAAGGGTTCCCTTTTCTCCACATCCTCGCCAGCACTTATTCTTTGTTGTTTTGCTGATGAGTGCCATTCTGACTGGTGTGAGGTGATATCTCATTGTGGTTTTAATTTGCATTTCTCTAATGATTAGTGATGTTGAGCATTTTTTCATATGCCTATTGGCCATCTGTATGTCCTCTTTGGAGAAATTTCTATTCATTTCTTTTGCCCATTTTTTGATTGGGTTGTTTGTCTTCCTGGTGTTGCGTTTTATAAGTTCTTTATAAATTTTAGTTATTAACCCCTTATCAGATGTGCTGTCGAATATGTTCTCCCATTGTGTGGTTTGTCTTTTTATTCTGTTCCTATTGTCTGTAGCTGTGCAAAAACGTTTTAGTTTGATATAGTCCCATTTGTTTATCTTGCCTTTTATTTCAGTTGCCCATGAAGATAAATCGACAAATATAACGCTGCTACAGATGTCGGAGAGCTTGCTGCCTATGTTTTCTTCTAAGATGCTTATGGTATCACGGCTTACATTTAAGTCTTTTATCCATTTTTAGTTTGTTTTTGTGAATGGTGTAAGTTGATGGTCTAGTTTCATTCTTTTGCAGGTAAATGTCCAATTTTCCCAGCACCATTTGTTAAAGAGGCTGTCTTTACTCCATTGTATGTTCTTTCCTCCTTTGTCAAATATCAGTTGTCCATAAAGCTGTGGGTTTATTTCTGGGTTCTCTGTTCTGTTCCATTGATCTATGTGCCTGTTCTTATGCCAGTACCAGGCTGTCTTGAGTATAATGGCCTTGTAGTAAACCTTGATATCAGGAAGAGTGATACCTCCTGCTTTATAGTTTCTTTTTAAGATTACTGAGGCTATTCATGTTCTTTTTTGGTTCCATATAACTTTTTGGAATATGTGTTCTATATCTTTGAAGTATGTCATTGGTATTTTAATTGGTATTGCATTGAATTTATAAATTGCTTTGGGTAATATAGACATTTTAATGATGTTTATTCTTCCTAGCCATGAGCACGGTATGTGCTTCCACTTGTTTGTATCTTCCTTGATTTCTTTTATCAATGTTCTATAATTTTCCGAGTACAAGTCCTTAACCTCCTTGGTTAAATTTACTCCTAGGTACTTTATTTTTTTGGCTGCAATAGTGAAGGGGATTGTTTCCTTAATTTCTTTTGCTGATATTTCATTGTTGGTGTATAGAAATGCCTCTGATTTCTGAGTATTAATTTTATATCCTGCCACCTTGCTGAAATCATTTATAAGGTCCAGTAGTTTTTTGACTGAGACTTTAGGGTTTTCAATATACAATATCATATCATCTGCAAATAATGACAGTTTTACTTCTTCTTTTCCAATTTGGATGCCTTTTATTTCTTCTTCTTGTCTGATTGCTGTAGCTAGGACTTCCAGAACTATGTTGAATAAGAGTGGTGAAAGTGGGCAACCCTGCCTGGTTCCTGATCTTAAGGGGATTGCTTTAAATCTTTGTCCATTTAGTATGATGTTTGCTGTCGGTTTATCGTAGATGGCCTTTATCATGTTAAGGAATGATCCCTGTATTCCCACTTTACTGAGAGTTTTGAGCATCATTGGGTGCTGGATTTTATCAAATGCCTTTTCTGCATCTATTGAAATTATCATGTGATTTTTGTCCTTCCTTTTGTTTATGTGATGAATCACATTGATTGATTTGCGAATATTGAACCAGCCTTGCCTCTCCAGAATAAATCCCACTTGATCGTGGTGTATGATTTTTTTCATATATTGCTGGATCCGGTTGGCTAATATTTTGTTGAGAATTTTAGCGTCTAAATTCATCAGGGATATAGGCCTATAATTTTCTTTCTTTGTGTTGTCTTTGCCCGGTTTTGGGATCAGAATTATGCTCGCCTCATAAAAGGAGTTTGGAAGTCTTCCTTCCTCTTGAATATTTTGAAATAGCTTGAGGAGAATAGGAGTTAGTTCTTCTTTGAATTTTTGATAGAATTCACTTGTGAAGCCATCAGGCCCAGGACTTTTCTTTTTTGGGAGTTTTTTGATAACTGTTTCAATCTTATTTGTTGTAATTGGTTTGTTTAGGTGTTCTGATTCTTCCAGATTGATTTTTGAAAGGTTATATGATTCAAGAAATTTGTCCATTTCACCAAGATTGTCTAATTTTTTGGCATATAGTTCTTCATAGTATTTTCTTACAATGCTTTGTATTTCTGTTGTGTCAGTTGTTATTTCTCCACTGTCCTTTCTAATTTTATTTATTTGAGTCCTCTCTCTTTTTTTCTTGGTGAGTCTAGTTAAAGGTTCATCAATCTTGTTTACCTTTTCAAAGAACCAGCTTCTTGTTTCATTGATCCTCTGTATTGTTTCCTTAGCCTCTATGTCATTTATTTCTGCTCTGACCTCTATTATTTCCTTCCTTCTACTTGTCTTGGGTTTTATTTGTTGTTGTTTTTCTAGTTTTTTTAGATGCAGGGTCAGGTTGCTTATTTGAGCTTTTTCTAGCTTCTTATGATATGCCTGTAGTGCAATAAACTTCCCTCTCAGAACTGCTTTTGCTGTGTCCCATAAATTTTGAGTTGATGTATGCTCATTACCATTTGTTTCTAGAAACTTTTTTATTTCTTCTTTGATCTCATTGTTAATCCATTCGTTATTTAATATCATGCTATTTAGTTTCCAAGTGTTTGAGTATTTTTCAGTTTTTCTTTTGTGGTTAATTTCTAGTTTCATGGCATTGTGATCAGAGAAAATGCTTGATATGATTTCAATCTTCTTAAATTTATTGAGACCATTTTTGTGTCCTAACATGTGGTCTATCCTAGAAAACGTACCATGAGCGCTTGAGAAGAATGTATATTCTACTGCTTTAGGGTGAAAAGTTCTGAAGATATCTATTAAATCAAGTTGATCTAGTGTATCCTTTAAGTCTGCTGTTTCTTTATTGATTTTCTTTCTTGAGGATCTATCCAGTGTTGTTAGAGGGGTATTGAAATCCCCTACTATGATAGTATTGCTGTTAATCTCGCCCTTTATATCCATCAAAGTCTGTTTTATGTATGTCGGGGCTCCTATATTTGGTGCATAGATATTTACAATAGTTATATCTTCCTGTTGAATTGTTTCCTTTATCATTATGTAGTGTCCTCTTTTATCTCTTACTACAGCCTTTGTTTTAAAGTCCATTTTGTCTGATATAAGTATTGCTACCCCTGCTTTTTTTCATTTCCATTTGCATGAAATATTTTTTTCCATCCTTTTACCTTCAGTCTATGAGCATCTTTTGTTTTAAGGTGTGTCTCTTGTAGACAGCATATGTATGGGTCCTGTTTCTTTATCCATGCAGTTACCCTATGTCTTTTGATTGGAACATTTAATCCATTTACATTTAAGGTTATTATTGATATGTAGTTGTTTATTGCCATTTTATTCTTTAAAGCTGTATTCTTCTTTTGCTCTATTCATTCCTCCCTTTAAACTGTTCACAACAGGCCCCTTAGTATCTCTTGCAGAATTGGTTTGGTTTTTATGAATTCCTTGAGGCTTTCTTTTTCTGGGAAGCTCTTTATTTCTCCTTCAATTTTAAACGTTAGCCTTGCTGGATAAAGTAGTCTTGGTTGTAGGTTCTTGTTCTGCATTACTTTGATTATATCTTGCCATTCCCTTCTGGCCTCAAGTGTTTCTGTTGAGAAGTCCGATGTCATCCTTATGGGGGCTCCTTTGTAGGTGATAGTCTTTTTTTCTCTAGCAGCTTTTAAAATTTTTTCTTTATCCATTAGCTTTCGTATTTTAACTATGATGTGTCTTGGTGTAGATTTTTTTGGGTTTCTCTTTAATGGAGTTCTGTGTGCTTCTTGAATGTGTGGAGTGTTTCCCAGCCTTAATTTAGGAAAGTTTTCTGCTATAATTTGATTGAACAAAGTTTCCATTTCCTGGCCTCTCTCCTCTTCTTCAGGCACCCCTATGATGCGAATGTTGTTTCTCTTCATGTTGTCACAAAGCTCCCTTAGAGTTTCCTCACATTTTTTAAGTCTCTTTTCCTTTTTCTTCTCTGCTTCTGTGCCTTTATTTATTGTGTCCTCTAACTCGCTTATTCGATCCTCAGCGTGATTCATCCTGCTTTTAATTCCTTCCATTGTGGTCTTCAGTTCTGATATTGTATTCGTCATTTCTGTCTGATTCTTTTTTATTATTTCAATTTCATTTTTTATACTTATTATCTCTTTATTTAGGTGTTCATAATGACTATCCATTGTTGCTCTAATTTCTTTGAACATCCTAACTATCATTATTCTAAATTCTGCTTCTGGTAATTTGGTTATATCTGGTTCATTCAGGTCCTTCTCTGAGGATTTCTCTTGATTCATTTGGTTTGCATTCCTCTGCCTGCCCATTTTTTCTGTGTATAAGCAAGTTTTGGCCACTGGAGTCCAGTAGGTGTTGCCTTTGTGTTCTCTAGGTGTGGTCTATCTGCAGGCCTGCCACCCCCTCTGCCGGTGCCTAGGGTGGTTGGGTATGAGCGTTGCCAGCGCTGGCCCACTGTGGCTTTTGCTATGATTTCTGCCTCTCCTCCGTGGGAGGGGCTGTGACTGAAGCCACAAGATTAGCACCAAGGGTAGAGGTGAGCACCTTTCGTCAGCTGCGGACCCAGCCTATTTCCGGACTTCCGCCCAGAACCAGCAGTCGGAGCCTGCTCGCTACAGTTCCGCGGGTTAGGCGGGGCTTTTGACGTGCTCTCAGCTGTAAGCTTTTGCCCGTCAGGAGCTTTAGCCCCGCCCTCGAGGCCAGGGCCCTTCTGCGCAGGGTCGGAAACCAAGGTTTATTGGGGCGGGCATGTTTGCTCGCTTCCGCTCAGCTGCGTACTTCCCCTCGTCCCGGACTCTACCCCGCCCCCGCGTTCGGAGCCCGCTCGTGCACGTATGAATGCTATCCGGGGTTTCTCCGGCCGGATGGGGATAATAGCGTGGGCTCAGCTGCGAGCCTCCACTTGTCTCGGGGTCCACCCCGTTCCCGCGCTCGGAGCCCGCTCGCGCACGTATACTGGCCAACCGCGGTTTCTCCGGCCCAGGGGTGGGGTGGGGGACTGGTAGCGTCAGCTCAGCCGCGAGCCCCGCCCGTCCCTGGTCCCAGCCCGGTCCCCGCGGTCAGGGCCGGCTTGCGCAGGGCCTGCCCGTTCCTGGCCTCCCGCTTTGTCCCCGTAAGTGGGATTAAAGGCGGGCCCGCAGCTTCCGGACCGCTTTCGTGGTCCCCTCTGACCCTCTGGGCTAGACCTATCTCCCACCGGCTTGGCCTCTGCCCACGCCGACAGAACCGCCTTTCAGCGTCCTGCTGCCCCAAAACCTTAAGCAGCCCTCAGTAGAGTAGGAAGGGACCTAATACTCCACACTGTAGGCCTGGGAGCTCCCTCACTTGTTTCACAGCTCAATACTGTCCAAACGCCTCTTTTAGGCTCTAGGACTGGAGGCTGGGGCTTGGTTCCTGGGACCCAGGTTCCTCCCTCTCCGCCAAACTCTCCTCCCGCCCCGCGGGTCTCTCTGGGCTGCCGTTTGCTCCGGGGAGCTGGGCAGCCCTCTTCGCGTTTTCGCTATTCCTACCAGTCTCAATGTGGCTTCTTCTGTGTTCCTTGGTTGAAGAGTCCACTTAGTTTTGTTCAAAGTTGGTTTATCCAGGTGATGGTTCTTAAAATTGAGTTGTAATCCACTTTGGTTCTGGGAGTTGGAAGTTGGTATGTCCGCCTACTCCGTCGCCATCTTGCTCCCCCCAGTCTCTCTCTTTGAGATGCTGTGTTCCATTCCAACAACAGCTTACAAAGTAAAGTCCCACGAGAACATAAACTAGACAAAAGTCCTTGCGAGGCTGGTGGAGACTGGAGCCTAAACAATCTTCTGGCTCCATCAGCACCAAAAGACCACATGTCATTTCTAGAAGATGGTCTATTTAGCAAAAGCCCCTTGGTAGACTAAAAACGAGTGTACATTGAAGCTGTCTACATTTGGAGAAAGCCTCCACAGAACTAGCTTTTGTATTCTTCTCCTGGAAATGAAAAATGCCATAGTATTTAATGAAAGAAAGGGTCTTAGGTAGCTGGCAGGTCCACAGGACTGTGCAAAAGTTCCCAGGCCCACTGACCTGAGTTTTGTCCATTGAGCACCAGGCACAGACGATCTCAGGTTTCAGGAGGAAGACCCTCCCCCATGCCTGCCATCTGGGCCTGTCCCTCTGCTGGGCAGTTCTGGAAAATGAAAAAGAGGCCCAAGACTCAATGTTTCATGTTCCTTGAGGATTAGATCCAACCCCTTCTTAATGGTCTTATCATTTGAAAAAGCAGAAGAGTGAAGTTTATTTGCACAAAGTCTTTTTGTCACCAATTAATCCTGGGATCCAAGAATATTGCAAAAGTTTTCTACTTTTTCTGTGACATCGCTTTCCTGTTCAGAGTCAATTCAGAAGAGCAGAAGCCATCTCTCCTCTTGTCCTCCCTCTGGCTTTCCCATGGCAGCCCGGTCCTCTCCCGTCACCTCTAGCTCAAGTATTTGGAATCCATCTTCTTTCCACTACTGTGGGGTTGGAAGAGGTGTGCAAGAAAGCAGCATCCTCTCAGGTCAGCACCAGAGTGACACTCCAAGACAAGCACATTTTCTTTTGCTAATTATGACCTAGTGTAATAACAGTCACTAGTAGAGTCACCATCTTTTCCTCTGTGTCTCACTAATGGCTCTATTCTATCAGTCTTGCCTGGCATGGATCAGTCCCCCAAATGGGGTCAGGGAGCATCCCATCCGGGAGGGTATTCATTACAGAAATTAAAGACATAGGAAGGTGTTGCACACACTGAAACGACAACATTCGCTAATGTTTCCTAGTTTATCAAACATACACATTTCTTATATGGTTCCTGTGCTGTCAAAGTGAACACTGGGCCTGAAATTATCGTATTCCTCCAAGTATAAGACACTCCCACTTATAAGATGCACCTTAATTTTGGGGCCCAAAATTTGAAAAACAGACAAGTGCGAAAAAGCGGGAAATGCAAGTAAAAAAATCTACAACAATGAGTGCAAAAACAAGCATGAAAAAAGCAGGAAATGCAAGTAAAATATCTACAACCACTGTATAAGATGCCCCCAGTTTTTAGACCCCAATTTTTTTTTAAAAAAGTGTGCCTTATACATAAGGAAATACGGTAGCCTCAGTTGCTTTGCTAAAAGTTCCTGCACAGAACTGATTCCTGGTCAAGGCACCAAGCATTTTGATTAATAGTGCTGCTTTGTAACTATGAGTCCTGGGACTTTGGGGATAGTTTGTACTGGTCTGTAAACACTGCTCATTGATAAGAGTGAGATCAGTGATTCACATGTGATTTGGGTATAGTCAGTCAGAGACCCTTGGAGGACTCTGCTATAAAGTCTGGTTATGTGACAAGACAACACCTACGTGACCTGAAAGATATGAAAGTTTCCAGCAGACCCTATTTTGGGCTCCCTAGTTCCAAGGTATTAGTGGATACTTTGGTGGTTCCTGATCTGAGCAAGTACATTTGTCAAGGCCCTTAAAGAAAAGAGGACAGCAGGAGCTGGTACCTGGCCTCTCCCATCCTCCTACTGTGAGGCAGCCTTCAGTTGTGACACATAACCTTACTCCAAGGTTGTTGTTGTACTTCCTTCTTTTTTTGTAATAAACTATGGATTTTTAAGCATTCTCATTTGGGTCCTGTGAGTCTTCTTCACCAACTGAACCCTGTTTAATGGCCAGGGTTAGTGTCGCACCACAGTCCTGAGACAGAGAGTTCACAGAGGGCCTCGGGGAAGTGAGGGAACTAGCCCAAGTTCCCACAGTCAAGTAGAGGCTAGGCTCAAACTTGATGCAAGTTGCTCTTCTCACACCCTCCTCTAACTTCTTTCACTACCCTTTTTTTTTTTTTCAAAATTTCTTTTTATTTATTCATTTTAGAAAGGAGACACAGAGTGAGAGAGAGAGAAAGGGTGGAGAAGCTGGAAGCATCAACTCCCATATGTGCCTTGACCAGACCAGTGCAGGGTTTTGAACTGGCAACCTCAATGTTCCCAGGTCGACGCCTTATCCACTGCGCCACCACAGGTCAGGCTCACTACCCTTTTGATTAGTTACTAGAGAGAACAAGGAGGCATTTATTGAAAGCAGAGCTGTGAGAGCCGCTGCCTCCTGAACGGGAGATGACACCTCTGAACTGCATCATCGCCTTCAGTGCTCAAGGCCCAGGGCGGGCAGCTTCTTCCCCCATAACAGGCTGCAGAGGCCTAAGTGTTCCAGGAGGCTGCAGGAGGAGGCCTGGTTGGTCCGTTTCCGGCAAGGCAGTGATTTTGCTCATTTTGAAATAATCAGGGACATCATCCATCCAGATCTCAAACACAAGCAAGATGTTTCAGTGGGCTCAGTGACTGAGAACAGATCTTTGGTGTACTTTTTCTTTTTAAAAGTGTATGCTTCAAGCAATTTTAATTTGATTCTTAATTAAAATGCATTTGTAAATCAAATCCTATTAAAGCCTCTTTCTTGTTCTCCAGCACTCAGACCACCAAAGAAAGCCTGGAAAGACTAAGGCATGGTGTGTTAGGGAGGGTGGGCTGGCTCCTCATCTTCCCTCTGCCATGATTAGCTAGGTGCCTTTGGGTACATCCCTTCAATTTGTTTGTAAAATGAATGGGTTAAATATTTCGTGATTTTAAAAAGTAATGCTTTATTTTTAAGATGTGGTTTCTAACCACTAATTGTTATTATTATGATACTATTACTACTTTTTGCTACTAAACTTTTATATATTTTAATTTATTGTGTTTATATAGATTCTGGTGTTACCCCGAATGCATCCCCCCATCCCTGTATTCCCCTCAAGATCTCCCTTGGCCCCTCCCTACAGCGCCCTCCCCTATTTCCTTCAAGATTATCCCATCCTATCATCCCCTTTCCTTCTGTCCCCTTTTCCTCTGGTTCCTTTGATCTCTCCACTGTCTCAATTCCTTTCCTCAGTTCACATTGTTCATTGGATTCCTCAAATGAGTGAGGTCATATAATGTTTTTCTTTCTTTGCCTTGCTTATTTCACTTAACATAATAGTTTCCAGGTCCATTTATGTTGTCACAAAAGCTAAGATTTCCTTCTTTTTCATGGCCGCATAGTATTATTCCATTGTGTATATGTACCACTGCTTTTTAGTCCGCTCATCCACTGATGGACACTTGCGCTGTTTCCAGATCTTGGCTATTGTGAACAATGCTGCCATAAACATGGGGGTGCATTACTTCTTTTGAATCAGTGCTATGGTATTCTTGGGATATATTCCTAAAAGTGGGATGGCTGGGTCAAAAGGCAGTTTCTTTTTTAATTTTTTTTTATTATTAATTTAAATGGGATGACACCAATAAATCAGGGTACATATATTCAAAGAAAACATCTCCAGGTTATCTTATCATTCAATTATGTTGCATACCCATCACCCAAAGGCAAATTGTCCTCTGTCACCTTCTATCTGGTTTTCCCTGTGCCCCACCCCTCCTCCCTATCCCACCCTCTCCTCCCTCCCCCCATCCCGTAACCACCACTCTCTTGACCATGTCTCATAGTCTCACTTTTATGTCCCACCTATGTATGAAATCATGCTATTTTCAGTTTCTTTTTGTTTTACTTATTTCACTGCGTATAATGGTATCAAGGTCCATCCATTTTGTTGTAAATGATCCGATGTCATCATTCTTATGGCTGAGTAGTATTCCATAGTACATATGTACCAAGCTTTTTAATCGACTCGTCCTCTGACGAACACTTGGGCTGTTTCCAGATCTTCGCTACTGTGAACAATGATGCCACAAACATGGGGGCGCAATTCTTCTTTTCGAACAGTGCTACGGTGTTCTTAGGGTATATTCCTATAAGTGGGATAGCTGGGTCAAAAGGCAGTTCGATTTTTAATTTTTTGAGGAATCTCCTTACAGTTTTCCACAGTGGCTACACCAGTCTGCATTCCCACCAGCAGTGCAGGAGGGTTCCCTTTCCTCCACATCCTTGCCAGCACTTGTTCTGTGTTGTTTTGCAGATGAGCGCCATTCTGACTGATGTGAGGTGATATCTCATTATGGTTTTAATGTGCATTTCTCTAATGATTAGTGATGTTGAACATTTTTTCATATGCCTATTGGCCATCTGTATGTCCTCTTTGGAGAAATTTCTATTCATTTCTTTAGCCCATTTTTTGATTGGATTGTTTGTCTTCCTGGTGTTGAGTTTTGTAAGTTCTTTATAAATTTTGGTTATTAACCCCTTATCAGACGTGCCGTCGAATATGTTCTCACATTGTGTGGTTTGTCTTTTTATTCTGTTCTTATTGTCTTTAGCTATGCAAAAACTTTTTAGTTTGATATAGTTCCATTTGTTTATCTTGCCTTTTATTTCACTTGCCCGTGGAGATAAATCGGCAAATATACTGCTGCTACAGATGTCAGAGAGCTTGCTGCCTATGTTTTCTTCTAAGATGCTTATGGTTTCACGGCTTACGTTTAAGTCTTTTATCCATTTTTAGTTTGTTTTTGTGAATGGTGTAAGTTGATGGTCTAGTTTCATTATTTTGAAGGTAGATGTCCAATTTTCTGAACACCATTTGTTAAAGAGGCTGTGTTTACACCATTGTGTATGTTCTTTCCTCCTTTGTCAAATATCAGTTGTCCATAAAGCTGTGGGTTTATTTCTGGGTTCTCTGTTCTGTTCCATTGATCTATGTGCCTGTTCTTATGCCAGTACCAGGCTGTCTTAGTATAATGGCCTTGTAGTAAACCTTGATATCCGAAAGAGTGATACCTCCTGCTTTATAGTTTCTTTTTAAGATTGCTGAGACATTTCGTGTTCTTTTTTGGTTCCATATAAATTTTTGGAATATGTTTTCTATATCTTTGAAGTATGTCATTGGTATTTTAATTGGTATTGCATTGAATTTATACATTGCTTTGGGTAATAGAGACATTTTAATGATGTTTATTCTTCCTAGTCATGAGGACGGTATATGCTTCCACTTTTTTGTATCTTCCTTGATTTCTTTTATCAATGTTTTCTAACTTTCTGAGTACAAGTCCTTAACCTTCTTGGTTAAATTTACTCCTAGGTACTTTAATTTTTGGCTGCAATAGTGAAGGGGATTGTTTCCTTAATTTCTTTTGCTGACAGTTCATTGTTGGTATATAGAAATGCCTATGATTTCTGAGTATTAATTTTATATCCTGCCACCTTGCTGAATTCATTTATCAGGTCCAGTAGTTTTTTGACTAAGACTTTAGGGTTTTCTATATACAATATCATATCATCTGCAAATAGTGACAGTTTTACTTCTTCTTTTCCAATTTGTATGCCTTTTATTTCTTCTTCTTGTCTGATGACTGCAGCTGGGATTTCCAGAACTATGTTGAGTAAGAGTGGTGAAAGGGGGCACCCCTGCCTGGTTCCTGATCTTAAGGGGATTGCTTTTAATTTTTGCCCATTTAGTATAATGTTTGCTGTGGATTTGTCGTAGATGGCCTTTATCATGTTAAGTTATGATCCCTGTATTCACACTTTACTGAGAGTTTTGAGCATGAATGGGTGCTGGATTTTATCAAATACCTTTTCTGCATCTATTGAAATTATCATGTGATTTTTGTCCTTTCTTTTTTTATGTGATGAATCACATTGATTGATTTGTGAATATTGAACCAACCTTGCCTCTCCAGAATAAATCCCACTTGATCATGGTGTATGATTTTTTTCATATATTGCTTGATCCGGTTGGCTAATATTTTGTTGAGAATTTTAGCATCTAAATTCATCAAGGATATTGGCCTATAATTTTCTTTCTTTGTGTTGTCTTTGCCCGGTTTTAGAATCTGAATTATGCTCGCCTCATAAAAGGAGTTTGGAAGTCTTCCTTCCTCTTGAATTTTTTGAAATAGCTTGAGAAGGATAGGAGTTAGTTGTTCTTTGAATTTTTGGTAGAATTCAGTTGTGAAGCCATCAGGCCCAGGACTTTTCTTTGTTGGGAGTTTTTTAATAACTGTTTCGATCTCATTTGTTGTAATTGGTCTGTTTAGGTGTTCTGATTCTTCCATATTGATTTTTGGAAGATTATATGATTCAAGAAATTTGTCCATTTCACCTAGGTTGTCTAATTTTTTGGCATAGAGTTTTTCATAGTATTTTCTTACAATACTTTGTATTTCTGTTGTGTCAGTTGTTATTTCTCCACTCTCATTTCTAATTTTATTTATTTGGGTCCTCTCTCTTTTTTTCTTGGTGAGTCTAGTTAAAGGTTCATCAATCTTGTTTACCTTTTCAATGAACCAGCTTCTGGTTTCATTGATGCTCTGTATTGTTTCCTTAGCCTCTATGTCATTTATTTATGCTCTGATCTTTATTATTTCCTTCCTTGTGCTGGTCCTGGGCTTTATTTGGTGTTGTTTTTCTAGTTCTTTTAGATGCAGGGTCAGGTTGCTTATTGGAGCTTTTTCTAGCTTCTTTTGGTATGCTTGTAGTGCAATGAACTTTTCTCTCAGTACTGGTTTTTACTGTGTCCCACAAATTTTGAGTTGATGTATGCTCATTATCATTCATTTCTAGAAACTTTTTTATTTCTCCTTTGATCTCATTGTTAATCCATTCATTATTTAATAACATGCTATTTAGTTTCCAAGTATTTGAGTATTTTTCAGTTTTTCTTTTGTGGTTAATTTCTAGTTTCATGGCATTGTGATCAGAGAAAATGCTTGATATGATTTCAATCTTCTTAAATTTATTGGACCATTTTTGTGTCCTAACATGTGGTCTATCCTAGAAAATGTACCATGAGCGCTTGAGAAGAATGTATATTCTACTGCTTTAGAGTGAAAAGTTCTGAAGATATCTTTTAAATCGAGTTGATCTAGTGTATCCTTTAAGTCTGCTGTTTCTTTATTAATTTTCTTTCTTGAGGATCTATCCATTGTTGTTAGTAGGGTATTGAAATCCCCTACTATTATAGTATTGCTGTTAATCTCGCCCTTTATGTCCATCAGTCTGCTTTATGTATGTTGGGGCTCCTGTATTTGGTGCGTAGATGTTTATAATAGTTATATCTTCCTGTTGAATTGTTCCCTTATCATTTTGTAGTGTCCTTCTTTATCTCTTACTACAGCTTTTGTTTTAAAGTCCATTTTGTCTGATATAAGTATTGCTACCCCTGGCTTTTCTTTCATTTCCATTTGCATGGAATATTTTATTCCATCCTTTTACCTTCAGTCTATGTACATCTTTTTTTTTAAGGTGTGTCTCTTGTAGACAGCATATGTATGGGTCCTTTTCTTTATTCACGCAGCTACCTTATATCTTTTGATTTGATCATTTAATCCATTTACATTTAAAGTTATTATTGATATGTAGTTGTTTATTGCCATTTTATTCTTTAAAGCTGTATTTTTCTTTTGCTATATTCTTTCCTCCCTTTGAACTGTTCACAACAGGCCCCTTAGTATCTATTGTAGAATTGGTTTGGTGTTTCTGAATTCCTTGTGGCTTTCTTTGTCTGGGAAGCTCTTTATTTCTCCTTCAATTTTAAATGTTAGCCTTTCTGGATAGAATAGTCTTGGTTGTAGGTTCTTGTTCAGCATTACTTTTAATATATCTTGCCATTTCCTTCTGGCCTCAAGTGTTTCTGTTGAGAAGTCCGATGTCATCCTTATGGGGGCTCCTTTGTAGGTGATAACCTTTATTTCTCTAGCAGCTTTTAAAATTTTCTCTTTATCCTTTAGCTTTGGTATTTTAACTATGATGTGTGTTGTTGTAGATTTCTTTGGGTTTCTCCTTAATGGAGTTCTGTTTGCTTCTTGAACGTGTGAAATGTTTTCCAGCCTTAATTTAGGGAAGTTTTCTGCTATGATTTGATTGAACAAAGTTTCTATTTCTTGTTCTCTCTCCTCTTCTTTAGAAACCCCTATGATGCGAATGTTGTTTCTCTTTATGTTGTCACAGAGCTCCCTTAGAGTTTCCTCACATTTTTTGAGTCCCTTTTCTTTTTTCTGCTCTGCTTCTGTGCCTTTGTTTATTGTGTCCTCTAACTCGCTGATTCGATCCTCAGCGTGATTCATCCTGCTTTTAATTCCTTCCATTGTGGTCTTCAGTTCTGATACTGTATTTGTCATTTCTGTCTGATTCTTTTTTATTATTTCAATTTCCTCTTTTATACTTGTTATCTCTTTATTTAGGTGTTCATAGTGACTATCCATTCTTGCTCTAATTTCTTTGAACATCCTAACTATCATTATTCTAAATTCTGCATCTGGTAGTTTGGTTATATCTGGTTCATTCAGGTCCTTCTCTGGTGATTTCTCTTGATTTATTTGGTTTGCATTTCTCTGCCTGCCCATTTTGTCTGTGTATAAGAATGTTGTGGCCACTGGAGTCCTGTAGGTGTTGCCTTTGTGTTCTCTAGGTGTGGTCTCTCTGCAGGCCCCCTACCCCCTCTGCCACTGCCTAGGGTGGTTGGGTATGGGCATTGCCAGCGCTGGCCCACTGCGGCTTTTGCTGTGATTTCCGCTTCTCCTCCGCGGGAGGGGCTATCACTCAAGCCACAAGCCTTAGTACCAAGAGTAGAGGTGAGCACCTTTGCTCAGCTGTGGACCCAGCCTATTTCTGGGCTTCCACCCAGCCCCCGCGGTCAGAGCCTGCTTGCCACAGTTTCTCGGGTTGGACGGGGCTGCTTGCATGCACTGAGCTGCGAACTTCCGCTCCTCCCGGGCTCTAGCTCTGCCCCCATGTTCAGAGCCAACTCATGCACACAGAATGGCAAACCACGGTTTCTCGGCCAGTTAGGTCTGCTGGCATGTGCTCAGCTGCGACTTCTGCTCATCCAGGGCTCTAGCCCCGCCCCCGCGTTCAGAGCCAAGTCACACATGCAGGATGGCAAACCATGGTTTCTCGGACCGGTTGTGGCTGCTGACGTGAGCTCAGCCACGAGCCTCCACCCATCCTGTTTCTAGCCCCATCCCCGTGGTCAGGGCCGGCTTGCGCAGGGTCGCAGAACAGATCTCTGCCCGTTCCTGGCCTCTCGCTTTTCCCCCGCAGGTGGGGCTACAGGCGGGCCCACAGCTGCTGGACCGCTTTTGCGCGTCCCCTCTACCCCTGCTGGGCTAGACCAAGCTCACACTGGCTGGTTCTCAGCCCCTGCTGACACCATTTCTCTAGCAACCGTCAGCAGAGTTAGAAGGGGCCCCACAGCTCAGACCCTAACACTCCATACTATAGACCTGGAAGCTCCCTCCATCTAAGCAGGTCTGCTGTAAGTGCCGTGGGAAAGCTTGTTTGGCTGGTGTCCTGTGTCCCTTTGCTGGTATTGCTAGTTCCAGGGGAAATATTTGTTTTTGATTAGGGAAGTGACTTAGTCAGGGGTTAGGGTGGCTGTCCCTCAGAGTGTTTTTTCCTGTGGCCTCCAGTTTACTCTCTCTTCCCGCTGCTCTCGTCCTCTCCTCTGACCCCGTTCCCCAGAGCCCTGGGTGAGTGGCTGTGAGAGAGTTTTTCTGAGCTGTCTCTTTAAGAATCTTGGGTCTGAGAAAACTGTCTCTTTCTCACAAACAGTATCCTCACTTGTTTCACAGCTCAATACTGTCCAAACGCCTCTTCTAGGCTCTGGGACTGCAGGCTGGGGCTTTGATCCTGGGACCCAGGTCCCTCCCTCTCTGCCAAACTCTCCTCCTGCCACACAGGTCTCTCTGGGCTGCCATTCACTCTGGGGAGCTGGGCAGCCCTCCTCGTGTTTTCGCTATTCCTACCAGTCTCAATGTGGCTTCTTCTGTGTTCCTTGGTTGAAGAGTCCACTTAGTTTAGTTCAAAGTTGGTTTATCCAGATGATGGTTCTTAAAATTGAGTAATAATCCACTTTGGTTCTGGAAGTTGGAAGTTGTTACGTCCACCTACTCCATTGCCATCTTGCTCCTCCCATTTTTAATTTCTTGAGGAATCTCCATACTGTTTTCTACAATGGCTGCACCAGTGTGCATTTCCACCAGCAGTGCAGGAAGGTTCCCTTTTCTCCACATCCTCTCCAGCACTTACTGTGTGTTGTTTTGTTAATGAGCACCATTCTTAGTGGTGTGAGGTGATATCTCATTGTGGTTTTAATTTGCATTTCTGTAATGATTAGTGACGTTGAACATTTTTTCATCTGCCTATTGGCCATCTGTACATCCTCTCTGAAGAGGTGTCTATTTTTTTATTTTGCCCATTTTTTGATTGGATTGTTTATTTTCTTGGTGTGAGTTTTACAAGTTCTTTATAAATATTTGTTATTAACCCCTTATCAGACGTATTGTCGAATATGTTCTCCTATTGTGTGGGTTGACTTTTTGTCTTTAGCTGTGTAAAAGCTTTTTAGTTTGATATAGTCCCATTTGTTTATTTTGTCTTTTATTTCACTTGCCCATAGAGGTAAATCAGCAAATATATTGCTGCGAGAGATGTTGGAGAGCTTACTTCCCTTGTTTTTTTTCAAGATGTTTATGGTTTCATGACTTACATTTAAGTCTTTTATCCATTTTGAGTTTATTTTTGTGAATGCTGTAAGTTGGTGGTCTAGTTTCATTTTTTTGCAGGTAGCTGTCCAATTTTCCCAACACCATTTGTTAAAGAGGCTGTCTTTACTCCACTGTATGCTCTTACTCCTTTGTCAAATATCAGTTGTCCATAAAGGTATGGGTTTATTTCTGGGTTGTTTGTTCTGTTCTATTAATCTATGTGCCTGTTCTTATGCCAGTACCAGGCTGTCTTGAGTACAATGGCCTTGTAGTATACCTTGATATCAGGAAGTGTGATACCTCCCCCTTTATTATTTTTTTTCAATATTGCTGATGCTACTTGTGTTCTTTTTTGGTTCCATATAAATTTTTGGAATATGTGTTCTATGTCTTTGAAGTATGTCATTGGTATTTTAATTGGTATTGCATTGAATTTATAAATTGCTTTGGGTAATATAGACATTTTAATTATGTATATTCTTTCTAACCATGAACATGGTATATGCTTCCACTTGTTTGTATCTTCCTTGATTTCTTTTATCAACGTTTTATAATTTTCCGAGTACAAGTCTTTAAGCTCCTTGGTTAAATTTACACCTGGGCACTTTATTTATTTATTTATTTATTTATTTATTTATTTATTTATTTTGCAATAGTGAAGGGATTGTTTCTTTAATTTCTCTTTCTGACATGTGATTGTTGGTGTATAAAAATGCCTCTGGTTTATGAGTATTAATTTTACATCCTGCCACCTTGCTGAGTTCATTTATCATGTCCAGTAGCCCAAAGGTAGCTGGCTTGAAGCCCAAGGTCTCTGGCTTGAGCCCAAGTTTTCTGGCTTGAGCAAAGTGTCACTGGCTCCACTGTAGCCCCCAGTCAAGGCACATATGAGAAAACAATCAATGAACAACTAAGGTGCCACAATTATGAGTTGACGCGTCTCATCTCTCTCCCTGTCTGTTACTCCATCTCTCTTTCTAAAAAAAAAAAGGTTGATGAATATTCTCCCAACAAAGCAAACTAGGAACTGTGCTCTGGGAATGTTTGGGATACACAGGTTCTCCAGCTTCTTCAGTTCTCCAAAGGAGATACAGCAAGGTCAGTGGCTATAGTAATCTGCCTGTTCAGAATAAGACTGTGGAAAGCCCAGAGCAGGGCTTAGCAAGCCTCTCATACCCAAGTCCATACCTAGTTAATATTTTAGCACAATTCCTATGTTGTTCCAGAAACAGCCTCTTATGGATAGTATCACCCAAATCTAACATCTGGGTTGAGGGGTCAATTCCATGCCGGGCCCAGCACCATCTTGCTATTCTCTTGCCAAGTCATAGAAAAACTATGATGCATCACATGTGCACAGTCACCTGACAAGCATGGAGTGATGGATGCTGCAGTAAGTATGTGCAATCTGTTATCTCCAAGACCCAGCTGTGCCAAGGGCCCACCACTGATGCTTACTGAGTGTGTAATCTCAGATATGTGACATGGCAGCAACATCTGCATTTTGTTTAGAGTGGATGAAATTAGGCAATAAAGCAGCTAGCACAATGCCTGGTGTATAGGTTCTTAGTAAGTGCAAGTGATTACTTGTTTTAGCAGAGATGTAACTCACCACGCTATTCTTGAGAAAAACCTAGTAACCTAGTGAATTAGGCCCCGGCCAGTTGGCTCAGTGGATAGAGTGTTGGCTAGGTGTGCAGATTCCCTGGAATTCTATCATCAGTCAGGGCACACATGAGAGGTGACCATCTGCTTCTCTTCCCTTCCCATTTCCCCTTTTCTCTCTCTTCCTCTCTTACAGCCAGTGGCTAGATTGGTCTGAGTGTTGGACTCAGGCACTGAGGATAGCTCCGTTGGTCTGAGCATCAGCCCTAGTTGGTTGGGGGAGGATGTCGCTGGGAAGATCCCAGTCAGGGCACATGCGGGAGTCTGTCTCACTATCTCCTCTCCTCTCAGAGAGAGAGAGAAAGAAATACCTAGTGAGTTAAATCTGAGCAGAGGCTTCCTTCCTTCTTGGCTGAAGGGGCGCAAGTCCCTGGGCCAGGAGGAAGGGGGGCAAGAGAATGTGGGAAATTGTTTGAGACAAATTGCCAACCTTCAATTTAGCTTACGACTGCCTTTGTCCTGCTAAAAAGTGGGGAAACATGTCCATGAACAGTGCAAGAGGGGGCTTTGTTGACTTTCATTTGTGGGAAAAAGAGGGCCTAAAAATACCAATACACCAAAGCAATGGATTATTTTGCTCATTTTAAAAAATATATTTTGGGGAAGATTTTGCCTCTAAATACTCCAAGTATAGTATTTTATTCCTGGTTTTTCTTATAAGAATGGTATAATACAAACGTCAATTTTAATAGGTTAAAAAGAATCTCTTTGTATTCATATCACCTTAAACCATAGCTATTTTTATTTATCTGAGACCTTGCACAGTCCTTGTCCATAAACCTGAATAATTCTTCAAGTAAAAACAACTTACGCATAATGCATTTTAGCCTCTAATCTAAGTAAGATGATTTTAGATTTATGTTATCAATGAATATATTTATATTTCAATTTTTCCTGCATTTCCATTATTCCTTTGCATTCCCTCCCCTAAATTTGAAGTGAAAACTTTTTTTTTTTAGATTTTCTTTTTTATTCATTTTAGAAAGGAGACAGAGAGAGAGAGAGAAAGGGGGGAGGAGCTGGAAGCATCAACTCCCGTATGTGCCTTGACCAAACCAGTGCAGGGTTTTGAACTGGAGACCTCAGTGTTCCCAGGTCGACGCTTTATCCACTGCGCCACCACAGGTCAGGCCAAAACTTTTTTTTTTAAAAAGCCAACATTTTCCCATGTCCTGTTTGTTTCTTGAAATTTTATACTTTGCAGTAGGAGAGATCCTTCTACTGTCATCCTGTCCCTCCTCCCATTCCAGTGGTGTGTTTCCTGTGTCTAATTGTGGCCAGGATCCAACTGGCCTGAGAAAGTATCACCTCAAGTGTAAAATTTGTCTTTGTAACTTAACTACAGTAGTTCCCCTTTTATCTGTAGTTTAACTTTCAACAGTTTCATTTATCTGTGACTACTTATGGCATGGAAATATTAAATGGAAAATTCCCAAAATAAACAATTTGTAAGTTTTAAATTGTGTGCTGCTCTGATTAGCATGATGAAGTCTTGTGTTGTCTGACCTCGTCCTGCTCAGCTGCCCAGGATTTGAATCATCCCTTTCTCCAGGGTCTCCAAGCTTTAGATCTTCCTCTCACCCCATTAGTACCTGACCATCTCTTGAGGCGTCTCAGTGCTTGTGTTCAAGTAATCCTTATTTTATTTCATAATGGCCCCAAAGCACAAGAGTAGTTATACCAGCAATTTGGATATGTCAAATAAAGCCAGGGAGATTTCTTTAAGTGAAAGTGTGAGTACAGTATAAAATATTTTGAGAGAGAAACCACATTTGCATAAATTTTATTATAGTATATTATTATAATTGTTCTATTTTATTATTAGTTATTGTTAGTAATCTCTTATTGTGCCTAATTTATAAGTTAAACTTTATCATATGTATGTTTAGGAAAAAATATAGTAGATATAGGGTTTCGACTATCTGTGGTGTCAGGTATTGACTGGGGGTCTTGGGCAGTATCCCTGTGGATAAGAGGGGACTACTGTATTCACTCTGTGCCATCATCTGTCAAATGATTATATTAATACCTTTCTGAGAGGATTATTTTGATGAGTAAATGAGAGAAAGGATTTTACATTATATACGTATTTAGAACATTGGAAACAATGGTTATTTCATTATATCTCTAGTGCTGCATGACAAATTACCACAAACTAGATGGCTTAAACAACAGATATTAGGCCCTGTTTGGTCTCTCAGTGGATAGAGGTTTGACCCAGCATATGGACATTCTAGATTCAATTCCCAGTCAGGGCACACAGGATAAGCGACCATCTGCTTCTTCACCCCTCTCTTTCACCCTTCTTTCCCTACTCGCCTCCCACAGCCAGTGGTTCAATTGGTTTAGGCATGGTCCCAGGCACTGAGGAAAGCTCAGTTGGTCTGAGCATGTCAGCCTCAAGTGCTAAAAATAGCTCAGTACTAGAGCATTGGCCCCAGAACAGGTTTTTAGGTAGATCCTGGTTGGGGCACATGCAGGAGTCATTCTCGCCCCTCTTCTCACCTAAAACAAAACAAAACAGAAATTTATTATCTCATAGTTTAGGAGATCAGTAGTCTGAAATAAAGGTGTTGGCAGGATTAGTTCCTTCTGGAGTCTTTGAGTAGGAATCTGTTCCATGCCTATTGCCCAGTTTTTGGTGGTTGTTTGCTATTCCTTGGCTTGTAGCTGCATCACTTCAATTTCTGCCTCTGTCACAGCATGAGCTTCTTCCTTCTGTATGTGTCTCTGTACTGTCTTCGCAAGGACATGGGATTTAGGGCCCACCCTAATCCAGTATGACCTACTCTTAACTGATTAGATCTGCAAAGACTCTGTTTCCAAGTGAGGTACATTCTGAGGTTCTGAGTGGACATAAATTTTGGGGGGGATGCTGTTCGACCCCCTACAGTAACCATCATTATGGAAGCATGAAATAACGTGACCTATTGCTCTCCTCTGTGTTAACAGTCTTGCAGAGTGTCAAGGAGACCTTAGACTGTCCCCAGCATTCCTGAAAGAAACATGCTTTCTCTTGCATTATAAACTTCTCTGTCTGTAATGCAGTCCAAGGCAGTTCACACATCTTCTCTAAGTATCTCATTTTCTTCTCTGTGAAACAGGAATTAACCCAGAATCCAAGAAGTATTGATTGACTCTCTACATGATACCTGTGGCGTCCAATAATGACAAATAATTGTCCTTGAGATTACTTATGAATGCAGGGATTTCTACCATGATTTTAGAGCATTTCAGTTGGGAATACTTAATTCTCAGATGACCTCATGAATGAAACCCTGACCCAGAGAAGGAAAATAAACTCTTGTAAACTATTGGCTCTTGTAAGAGAGACAATGTCACAGTTAGACTAGATACCTCGAGTGGCTGTCTATCTGCTAAGGTGATGTTTCTCCTCCCCAGCTCTTCACAAAGATTGGAAGAAAAGATTGGGAAGCAGGGAGACAGGAGAAAAGTAGCAGGTTTATTTACAGAATGATAGAAGCAGACTTCACAGTTGTTTGGTGGTGAATGTTTTCTTGGCTCCCAAAGGATTCTACATTCCCATTTCTAGGTCTTGGCAAGAGTATTTGTTCTTGGGAAGTGATCAGGTTTCATTGTTGCACCATGCTACGCATTAAAGCCACAGAACATGCTGTTAAGTCCTTGTTCTCAGCACAAAAGACTTTGTGTTCATGTAATTCTTTTCCTTTTGAATTCCCAGGGGGAGAAGCACTATACCTCATTCACTTACCTGCTACAAGTAACGTGGCAGAGAATTCTTCACCTGAGACTTCAGTGCACAAGTTTTTTGTGAACTTATCATCATCACTATCACCTGTGATGCCAGGGTTTCCTCTGATGATCAACTCCAGTCCCCTCACGAAAGCCTTCAGGATGAACTGGCTGTCAGGCACTGACTTTGAGGTAAATATGTACCATCTTACTCCCAATAGGAGTGTCTGCAAAGAGGATTCCTGAGGCAATGAGGCCCATAGGATTCTAGATCGGTGATCATTTCCTTCTCTTTCCCTACTTTAATCTCCCCTCTTGTAAGATCTGGAAGCCCTGTTTAGGGTGTGCTAGAATTTTCTGTGCTAGTCTTTGAAACTGTTTACTCCATTTAATCCAGTTGAACACTGTGCTTAACTTGTTACAAATAAAAAGCTCGTTTCTTATTGCCAACCGTCCTCACATGCTATCAGGTATAAAGTGTGCTGACAGTTACTGAATTCTTTAGGTGGGATAGTTTGAGTACTGAGCTTCTTAAAAGCCTGGCCCTGCCTGACCAGGCAGTGATGCCGTGGATAGAGCATCAGACTGGGATGCGGAAGACCCAGGTTCGAGACCCTGAGGTCGCCAACTTGACTGCGGGCCCGTCTGGCTTGATCAAAAGCTCGCCAGCTTGGACCCAAGGTCTCTGGCTCCAGCAGGGGGTGGCTTGGTCTACTGAAGGCCCGCGGTCAAGGCACATGTGAGAAAGCAACCAATGAACAACTATGGTGTTGCAACGGCAACGAAAAACTAATGATTGATGCTTCTCATCTCTCTCTGTTCCTGTCTGTCTGTCCCTGTCTATCCCTCTCTCTGACTCTCTCTCTGTCCCTGTAAAAAAAAAAAAAAAAAAAGCCTGGCCCTGGTGAACCAGTCTGGTAATTCTGTTTTTCTAGACTTCTGTGATCTTTCAGAAGGAAATCTATGAGGGTACTTGTTTGATATGAAAGAACATGCCTTTAGTAAAAATATAAGCCTAACTGTCCAGCCCTACTTTGTGAGTATTTCCTTTTGGGTAATTCCACCCCAACCACTCACACTGAAGAGCTATGGTACCACAGATCTGTTTCCTAGTTATTTGAATATTTCCAAAGTTGTCACTCTTTCTTAGGCAAGACAAACCTGTCCATTACACGTTTCCCACTGGTAACCTTAGAGGTCTTCAAGGATATTTTTAGGGTCCAGGTGTCTTGTCTTGTATATTATCTCTACTTGTATGTTATCTCAAACCCCCACCTATATCTCACATGGCATAGGACACTCCTATAGTTACAACTAGCCTTTCCCCTGGTGCTGCCTGCCATTGCCTTAGAGTTCCAGTGGAAACCAATGAGCTCAACTTGCTTTGTTTAAGCCTGGTTGCCTCCCTGAAGTAAATTCTAGGTGTTCTTAAAGCCAACTGATCATTAAAATCATTGTGGAATTCATGACTTAAGGGCCAGAGCATAGGCATTTGGTATTAGCACTTCAGGGGTAGACCCTCAGGTATGTAAAGAGCACACATTAAGGCAGTCTTCACATCAACATCTAGTGTGCATTCCCAGAACCCAGATGCTGTTTCTGTGACTTATTTGCTCCATCTACTTGTTCCTTTGACATCTGGCTCTTTTTAAACAGCTGTTATTTATCTGTTCCTATAAGCCTTACCAACTGCTTGCACTTAGAAGGCATGTAGTACATGCCAGGCATTTCTGAACAGGTTTTACATGTGCTTACCTTAATCTTTATTTGCATTATTCCATTATTTTATTTGTATCATTACCCCCTTTTTACAAATGAGGAAAATCAAGCAAAATTTAACAGACAGGTTAAATAACTTGCCCTGGGTAGTATAAGCTATTAGGTAGCTGAGCTGAAATTGGAACCCAGACAACATGACTTTAGAGCTCTCATCATTTTGTTAACTAGCTTCATTGAGATATAATTCACACAGCAGTTCATCCATTTAAATGTACAATTCAGTGGTTTTTACTATATTCACAGACCACCATTACAATCTCATTTTAGAACATTACTATCAGTTTGAAATGAAATCTCAAATCCATTGGCAGTCACCCCCCTGCCCCTATGCCCTTCAGTCCCTGACAACCACTAATCTATTTTCTGCATTAATGGATTTGCCTATTCTGGACACCTCATACAAATGGGATCGTATCGTATGTGGTCTAACATGACTGGTTTCTTCCCATTGAGCATAAAGTTTTAAGGACCACACACTTTGTAGCATGGTTCAGTATTTCAGTCATTTTTCAGGCTGAGTAATATTCCACTATGTGGATATACCACATTTGTCTATCTGCTCATTAGTCAACAGGCATTTGGGTTGTTTCCACTTGTAAGCTCTCACTGTCAGACTCTACAGTCTACAGCCTTTAATGATGATGACAACCATACTGCTTTAAATTTGCAGTTTCCAAAGTACATTCATATCCTGATTTCTTAAATGTTACTACTAATACTGATATTATTACTATTTAATTTTTTTTTTAATTTCTATTTTAGAAAGAAGGTAACAAAGAGACAGCAACTTCCATTGATATTTCCAAGATCACATAGCCATAAAGGATAAAATAAGTACTTAATCGAGGTCATCTGACTCCCAATATCAGGCTCTTTCTTCTACATTGCCATGTACATCTGTTACTGTTTGGATGAGTACCCAAGTACTTTTCTGTGGGACATGCCCTTCCCACATGCCATACAATTCAAATAGGGCCATCAGTCAAGGAAGAATTCTAGCTTGTTTCTGACCCCTAAAAATGGTGACTAAGAAGCCCTTCAACTGATCTAAGCTCAAGTATTCACCGTATTCTCTTAGCACTGATGTCCTCCTGGACACAGTCCACAGCTGATGAGGACCTGTGTTGATATTAGGATGGGCCACAGGCCTACAAATCCTTAAGCTCTTTTTAAGAATTGGCTGTTTTTGGCCTGACCTGTGATGGCACTGTGGATAAAGCATCAACCTGGAACACCGAGGTCGAAACTCTGGGCTTACCTGGTAAAGGCAATATAAGAAGCTACTACTTTGAGTTGATGCTTCTCACTCCTATCCCACCTTTCTCTTTCTCCCTCCTCTCTCTAAAATCAAAAAGTAAACTCTTTTTTTTTTTTTTTTTTTAGTTCCTAAATTTTTTTATTTTATTAACTTTAATGTGGTGACACCAATAAATTAGGGTACATATGTACAATGAAAACATCTCCAGATTATCTTATCATTCAATTGTGTTGCATACCCATCACCCAAGGTCAAATTGTCCTCTGTCACCTTCTATCTGGTTTTCCTTGTGCCCCTACCCTTCTCCCTAGCCCACCCTCCCTTCCATCCCACCACCCCGTAACCATCACTCTCTTGTCCATGTCTCCTAGTCTCACTTTTATGTCCCACCTATGTATGAATTCATGCTGTTCTTAGTTTTTTTTTTTCTGATTTACTTATTTCACTTCGTATAATGTTATCAAGGTTCCACCATTTTGTTGTAAATGATCCGATGTCATCATTTCTTATGGCCGAGTAGTATTCCATAGTATATATGTACCAAAGCTTTTTAATCCACTCATCTTCTGACGGACACTTGGGCTGTTTCCAGATCTTCGCTATTGTGAACAATGCTGCCACAAACATGGGGGCGCATTTCTTCTTTTCAAACAGTGTTATGGTGTTCCTAGGGTATATTCCTAAAAGTGGGGTAGCTGGGTCAAAAGGCAGTTCGATTTTTAATTTTTTGAGGAATCTCCATACTGTTTTCCACAGTGGCTGCACAGACTGCATTCCCACCAGCAGTGCAGGGGGGTTCCCTTTTCTCCGCATCCTCGCCAGCTATTCTGTATTGTTTTGCTGATGAGTGCCATTCTGACTGGTGTGAGGTGATACCTCATTGTGGTTTTAATTTGCATTTCTCTAATAATTAGTGATGTTGAGCATTTTTTCATATGTCTTTTGGCCATCTGTATGTCTTCTTTGGAGAAATTTCTATTCATTTCTTTTGCCCATTTTTTGATTGGATTGTTTGTCTTCCTGGTGTTAAGTTTTATAAGTTCTTTATAAATTTTGGTTATTAACCCCTTATCTGACGTGCTGTCGAATATGTTCTCCCATTGTGTGGTTTGTCTTTTTATTCTGTTCTTATTGTCTTTAGCTATGCAAAAACTTTTTAGTTTGATATAGTCCCATTTGTTTATCTTGCCTTTTATTTCATTTGCCAATGGAGATAAATCAGCAAATATATTGCTGCTACAGATGTCGGAAAGCTTGCTGCCTATGTTTTCTTCTAAGATACTTATAGTTTCACAGCTTATGTTTAAGTCTTTTATCCATTTTTAGTTTGTTTTTGTAAATGGTGTAAGTTGATGGTCTAGTTTCATTTTTTTGCAGGTAGATGTCCAATTTTCCGAACACCATTTGTTAAAGAGGCTGTCTTTACTCCATTGTATGTTCTTTCCTCCTTTGTCAAATATCAGTTGTCCATAAAGCTGTGGGTTTATTTCTGGGTTCTCTGTTCTGTTCCATTGATCTATGTGTCTGTTCTTATGCCAGTACCAAGCTGTCTTGAGTATAATGGCCTTGTAGTAGACCTTGATATCTGGAAGAGTGATACCTCCTGCTTTATTTTTTCTTTTTAGGATTACTGAGGCTATTCATGTTCTTTTTTGGTTCCATATAAATTTTTGGAATATGTTTTCTATATCTTTGAAGTATGTCATTGGTATTTTAATTGGTATTGCATTGAATTTATAAATTGCTTTGGGTAGTATAGACATTTTAATGATGTTTATTCTTCCTAGCCATGAGCACGGTATATGCTTTCACTTGTTTGTATCTTCCTTGATTTCCTTTATCAATGTTCTATAATTTTCAGAGTACAAGTCCTTTACCTCCTTGGTTAAATTTACTCCTAGGTACTTTATTATTTTGGCTGTAATCATGAAGGGGATTGTTTCCTTAATTTCTTTTGCTGATATTTCATTGTTGGTGTATAGAAACGCCTCTGATTTCTGAGTATTAATTTTATATCCTGCCACCTTGCTGAATTCATTTGTAAGGTCCAGTAGTTTTTTGACTGAGACTTTAGGGTTTTCTATATACAATATCATATCATCTGCAAATAGTGACAGTTTTACTTCTTCTTTTCCAATTTGGATGCCTTTTATTTCTTCTTCTTGTCTGATGCTATACCTAGGACTTCCAGAACTATGTTGAATAAGAGTGGTGAAAGTGGGCAACCCTGCCTGGTTCCTGATCTTAAGGGGATGGCTTTTAATTTTTGTCCATTTAGTATGATGTTTGCTGTGGGTTTCTCGTAGATGGCCTTTATCATGTTAAGGAATGTTCCTTGTATTCCCACTTTACTGAGAGTTTTGAGCATGAATGGGTGCTGGATTTTATCAAATGCCTTTTCTGCATCTATTGAAATTATCATGTGATTTTTGTGCTTCCTTTTGTTTATGTGATGAATCACATTGATTGATTTGCGAATATTGAACCAGCCATGCCTCTCCAGAATAAATCCCACTTGATCATGGTGTATGATTTTTTTCATATATTGCTGGATCCGGTTTGCTAATATTTTGTTGAGAATTTTAGCGTCTAAATTCATCAGGGATATAGGCCTATAATTTTCTTTCTTTGTGTTGTCTTTGCCCGGTTTTGGGATCAGAATTATGCTCGCCTCATAAAAGGAGTTTGGAAGTCTTCCTTCCTCTTGAACTTTTTGAAATAGCTTGAGAAGGATAGGAGTTAGTTCTTCTTTGAATTTTTGATAGAATTCACTTGTGAAGCCATCAGGCCCAGGACTTTTCTTTTTTGGGAGTTTTTTGATAACTGTTTCGATCTCATTTGTTGTAATTGGTCTGTTTAGGTGTTCTGATTCTTCCAGATTGATTTTTGGAAGGTTATATGATTCAAGAAATTTGTCCATTTCATCTAGATTGTCTAATTTTTTGGCATAGAGTTCTTCATAGTATTTTTTCATAATGCTTTGTATTTCTGTTGTATCAGTTGTTATTTCTCCACTGTCCTTTTTAATTTTATTTATTTGAAACCTCTCTCTTTTTTTCTTGGTGAGTCTAGTTAAAGCTTCATCAATCTTGTTTACCTTTTCAAAGAACCAGCTTCTGGTTTCATTGATCCTCTGTATTGTTTCCTTAGCCTCTATGTCATTTATTTCTGCTCTGATCTTTATTATTTCCTTCATTCCACTTGTCCTGTGTATATTTGTTGTTGTTTTTCTAGTTCTTTTAGCTGCAGGGTCAGGTTGCTTATTTGAGCTTTTTCTAGCTTCCTATGATGTGCCTGTAGTGCAATGAACTTCCCTCTTAGTTCTGCTTTTGCTGTGTTCCATATATTTTGAGTTGATGTATGCTCATTATCATTTGTTTCTAGAAACTTTTTTATTTCTTCTTTGATCTCATTGTTAATCCATTCGTTATTTAATATCATGCTATTTAGTTTCCAAGTGTTTGAGTATTTTTCAGTTTTTCTTTTGTGGTTAATTTCTAGTTTCATGGCATTGTGATCAGAGAAAATGCTTGATATGATTTCAATCTTCTTAAATTTATTGAGACCATTTTTGTGTCCTAACATGTGGTCTATCCTAGAAAACGTACCATGAGCGCTTGAGAAGAATGTATATTCTACTGCTTTAGGGTGAAAAGTCCTGAAGATATCTATTAATTCAAGTTGATCTAGTGTATCCTTTAAGTCTGCTGTTTCTTTATTGATTTTCTTTCTTGAGGATCTATCCAGTGTTGTTAGAGGGGTATTGAAATCCCCTACTATGATAGTATTGCTGTTAATCTTGCCCTTTATGTCTTTCAAAGTCTGCTTTATCTATGTCGGTGCTCCTGTATTTGGTGCGTAGATATTTATAATAGTTATATCTTTCTGTTGAATTGTTCCTTTTATCATTATGTAGTGTCCTTCTTTATCTCTTACTACAGCCTTTGTTTTAAAGTCCATTTTGCCAGCTATAAGTACTGCTGCCCCGGCTTTTTTTTCATTTCCATTTGCATGAAATATTTTTTTCTATCCTTTTACCTTCAGTCTATGTGCATCTTTTGTTTTAAGGTGTGTCTCTTCTAGACAGCATATGTATGGGTCCTGTTTCTTTATCCACGCAGCTACCCTATGTCTTTTGATTGGATCATTTAATCCATTTACATTTAAGGTTATTATTGATATGTAGTTGTTCATTGCCATTTTATTCTGTAAAGCTGTGTTCTTTTGCTATATTCTTTCCTCCCTTTGAACTGTTCACAACAGGCCCCGTAGTATCTCTTGCAGAATTGGTTTGGTTTTAATGAATTCCTTGAGGCTTTCTTTTTCTGGAAAGCTCTTTATTTCTCCTTCAATTTTAAACGTTACTCTTGCTGGATAGAGTAGTCTTCGTTGTAGGTTCTTGTTCTGCATTACTTTGATTATATCTTGCCATTCCCTTCTGGCCTCAAGTGTTTCTGTTGAGAAGTCTGATGTCATCCTTATGGGGGCTCCTTTGTAGGTGATAGCCTTTTTTTCTCTAGCAGCTTTCAAGATTTTTTCTTTATCCATTAGCTTTGGTATTTTAACTATGATGTGTCTTTGTGTAGTTCTTTTTGGGTTTCTCTTTAATGGAGTTCTGTGTGCTTCTTGAACGTGTGGAATGTTTCCCAGTCTTAATTTCGGGAAGTTTTCTGCTATGATTTGATTGAACAAAGTTTCCCTTTCCTGTCCTTTCCTCTTCAGGCACCACTATGATGTGAATGTTGTTTCTCTTCATGTTGTCACAGAGCTCCCTTAGAGTTCCTCATATTTTTTGAGTCTCTTTTCCTTTTTCTTCTCTGCTTCTGTGCCTTTGTTTATTGTGTCTTCTAACTCGCTGATCGATCCTCAGCGTGATTCATCCTGCTTTTAATTCCTTCCATTGTGGTCTTCAGTTCTGATACTGTATTTTTTATTTCTGTCTGATTCTTTTTTATTATTTCAATTTCGTTCTTTATACTTGTTATCTCTTTATTTAGGTGTTCATAGTGACTATCCATTGTTGCTCTAATTTCTTTGAACATTCTAACTATCATTATTCTAAATTCTGCTTCTGGTAGTTTGGTTATATCTGGTTCATTCAGGTCCTTCTCTGGAGATTTCTCTTGATTCATTTGGTGTGCATTCCTCTTCCTGCCCATTTTATCTGAGTATAGGCAAGTTGTGGGCACTGGAGTCCAGTAGGTGTTCCCTTTGTGTTCTCTAGGTGTGGTCTGCAGGCCTGCCACCCCCTCTGCTGCTGCCTAGGGTAGTTGGGTATGGGCGTTGCCAACGACAGCCTTCTGCGGCTGTTGCTGTGATTTCCACCTCTCCTCCACAGGAGGGGCTGTCACTCAAGCCACAAGCCTTAGTACCAAGGGCAGAGGTGAGCACCTTTGCTCAGCTGCGGAACCAGCCTTTTTCCGGAAGGCTTACACCCAGCCCCCGCAGTCCGAGCCTGCTCACCAGTTTTGCAGGTTGGGCGGCGCTTTTGACGTGCTCTCAACTGTGAGCTTTTGCCCGTCCAGAATTTAGCCCCGCCCTCGAGGCCGGGGCCCTTCTGCGTAGGGTCGTAAACAGCGGTTTATTGGGCCGGGCATGTTTGCTGGCGTTAGCTCAGGTGCTAGCTTCCAATCGATCAGGACTCTACCACTCCCCCACGTTTGGCGCCAGCTCGCGCACGTAGGGTGGCCAGCCGTTGGGATTTCTCTGGCCAGGCGGGGCTAGTGCGTGAGCTCAGCTGCAAAAGCCAGCCGCGCGCACGTAGTTATGCAAACCACCAGGGTTTCTCTGGCCGGGCGGGGCTAGTAGCGTGAACTCAGCCGTGAAAGCCCTTCGTGCACGCACTCTCGCACGATTTCAAACCATCGGGTTTCTATGGCCGGGCGGGGCTAGTAGCGTGAGCTCAGTCGCGAAAGCCAGCTCTCGCGCACAAAGGATTTCAAACCACCGTGGTTTCTCCGTCCGGGCAGGGTTGGCAGCGTGAGCTCAGCCACGAGCCCCTCGCCCGTCCCTGGTCCTAGCCCTGTCCCCGTGGTCAGTGCCGGCTTTCGCAGAGTCGCAGAGCCGATCTCTGCCTGTATTTTTCCCCACAAGTGGGGTCACCGGCAGTCCGCAGCTGCCGGACCACTTTCGCGCGTCCCCTCCACCTCTGCTGGGCTAGACTGAGCTCTCATCAGTTGTGCCTCCGCCCACGCCGACAGGACCGTTTTTCAGCTTCCTGCCACCCCAAACCTTTCAGCAACCCTCAGAGAGATGGCAGTGTCTTAAGTCTCCACACTGTAGGTTTGGGAGCTCCCTCCCTCTAAGCAGCTCTGCTCTAATTGCCGCGGGAGAGCTTGTTTGGCTAGTGTCCTGTCTTCCTTTGCTGGTATTGCTAGTTCCAGGAGAGATATTCGTTTTCGATTAGGGAAATGACTTAGCCCAGGGGTCAGGATGGCTGTCCCTCAGAGTGTCCTCGTGCCTTCAGTCCACTCTCTGTTCCCACTGCTTTGTTCCTCTCCTCTGTCCCCGTTCCCCCGAGCCCCGGCTGCGTGGTTGTGAGAGAGGGTTTCTGCGCTGTCCCTTTGAAAAGATTCTTGGGTCTGAGAAAACTCTCTTTTTCACAAACAGTATCCTCACTTGCTTCACAGCTCAATACTGTCCATACGCCTCTTCTAGGCTCTTGGACTGCAGTCTGGGGCTTGGTTCTTGGGACCCAGGTCCCTTCCTCTCCGCCAAACTCTCCTCCCGCCACGCGGGTCTCTCCGGGCTGCCGTTTGCTCCAGGGAGCTGGCAGCCCTCTTCGCATTTTCGCTATTCCTACCAGTCTTAATGTGGCTTCTGCAGTGTTCCTTGGTTGAAGAGTCCACTTAGTTTAGTTCAAAGTTGGTTTATCCAGATGATGGTTCTTAAAATTGAGTTATAATCCACTTTGGTTCTGGGAGTTGGAAGTTGGTACGTCTGCCTACTCCATCGCCATCTTCCCCCCCTCCAAAAAGTAAACTCTTAAAAAAGAATTGGTTGCTTTTGGGGTTTGCTCCAGTCAACATATTAGAGTAGGTAAATGCGATGCTCACTTTCTTCCATGACCAAATCAAATTCACACTAAATTATACAGCAATCAACTTGAAGAATCATTTGATGACTAGCTGAATGGAAGTCCTATTAGAAGCCACATCAAGACCAGCAGGAAGGATGGAGATGTAAAATGGGCTATTCCCACATTCACATGTGGTAGTTGAGAATTAGGAAAGATATCTCAGCTACAGAGGTCCCCCCTGAGGAGCAAGTGATCCCAGCTCCACACTGGGCTCACCAGCTCAGGGTTCCAAGTGCCATAAAGAGGAGTCCCCACAACAGTTTGCTATGAAAATCAGTGGGAATTCCTCTGGTGAGACAGAGGGCTCATTTGCCCACAAACACTCCCCTAAGCTCCAGCAAAGAAACAACAGCTTCAAAAGTGGCCAGAAACATAGAGAAAAAAACTGAATTGTGAGGCTTCAGGACAAGGGCTGAAGTCCCTATGGTGAGCTTTCCACCCCACAATTTAAAGGCGCAAGTGGGTGTCAAATCTGAATTTACGTTAAAATGCTGAACATTGATCACTCCATCCTGGTGGCTCTCTGAGACCCTGCTCCACCCAGTTTGCACACTGCCTTTGTTTCTTCCAGTGGCTGTGTCTCACAGGCAGCCAGTCTCAGTTCTCATCATGTACTGCAAAATTCTCCAAAATCCACAGGCACCAGGCAGGTGGAAGCTGACCTAAGCATGCCCTGTGCCTCTTGCTAAATTGCCTAAATTCAAGCACTGGTGGTAGGGGTCTTGGGTTGCAGTGGGGCCTGTGGCCCCAGCATAAGCAGCTGCAAACTACAGATTATTGGTGGCTCCTACCAGGTGGCCCCAGGCCAGGCACAGGTAAGCTGACCTTGGCCTGAAATAGACCCCCTTCCAAGAGGTCCCAGAAGCAACACACCCAGTGGCTGGCTTTAGACCACAACAGAGCACCATCTGATTAGCTCCACAAGTAGCACACACAAAGGGTGGTCTCAGCAGGTACCAAAGCCCCACTGGGATAAACCTCATTCTATGAGTTCAGCTCCCTGCACAATACTCCTCCCCTCTGGTTGTGACCTGTCCTCACAGAAACTCAACCTGAGGGTCAACCTTGCACACTGATATACCAATAGCAATCAAAGCTCAATTGCAACAGGCAGGCACATATAACCTACACATGGAATACTCTTGGAGCACTCCACTCAGGTGGCTAGTGAAACTGCACCACTGAAACCCACAGAACACCTACTACATAAAGCTACACTGCTAAGACTGGTAGGCATAGCAGATCTACCTAATACATAAAAAAAAACCCCCACAGAGATAGACAGCCAAAATGAGGAGACAAAGAAATATGTCCCAAATAAAAGAACAGGACAAAACTCCAGAAAAATAACTAAACAAAATGAAAGCAAACAATCTACCAGGTACAGAATTCAAAATATTGTTAATAAGGTTGTTCAGTGAACTTAGAAAAATAATAGATGAACTCAGTGAGAACTTCAATGAAGAGATAGTATACAAAAACAATAAAAACCAGGAAAAAAAGAACTAGTCAGAAGTAAAGAATATAATAACTGAAATTAAAAAATATAATACAAGGAATCAAGAGCAGATGAGATGAAGCAGGAGATCAAATCAGTGATTTGAAAGACAAAGTAAGGAAAAACAGCCAATCAAAACAGCAAAAAGACAAATAATTTTTTAAAAATGAAAATATTCCTGGCCATGTGGCTTAGTAGGTAAAGTGTCATCCTGATGTGCCAAGGTTGCGGGTCAGTGCACATATGAAAAGCAACTAATGAGTGCACAACTAAATGGCACATAGGAAGAGCAACCAATGATTGCATAACTAAATGGAACAACTAAAGTGGACAAAGGTGTTGATGTTTTTTTCCCCTCCTCTCTCTCTCTCTCTCTCTCTCTCTCTCTCTCTCTCTCTCAAATCAATGGAAAAATTAAAGTAAAAAAAATGAGGATAATTTAAGGAACCTCTGAAACAATATAAAATATACCAACGTTTACAACACTGAGATATCAGAAAGAAGAAAGAATGCAAAAGATTAAAAACTATTTGAAGAAATAATGATAGAAATTTTTTCTAACCTGGCAAAGGAAATAGACACACAAGTCCAATAAGTGCAGAGAGTCTCAAAGAAGATGAATCCAAAGAGAACCACACCAAGACACATCATAATTAAAATGCCAAAAGTTAAAGACAGAGAGAAGCTTAATGGCAGCAAGAGAAAAGCAATTAGTTCCCTACAAGGGAGCTTCTATAAGATTGTCAGCTGACTTCTGAACAGAAACTTTGGAAGACAGAAGAGATTGGCATGAAATATTCAAAGTGATGAAAAGCAAGGACCTATAACCAAGGTTATCATTTAGAATCAAAGGGGAGACAGAGTTTCCCAGACAAGAAAAAGTTAAAGGAGTTCATCACCACCAAAACAGTATTATAAGTGGTAAAGTGACTTATTTAAGAAGAAGAAGGGACTAGGAGAGAAGAACACAAATATGAATAATAAAATGGCAGCAATTACATACCTATCAATAAGCACTTTAAATGTAACTGAATTAAACGCTCTGATTAAGAGACATAGGATGGATAAATGGATAAAGAAACAATCCCGCCTGACCAGGCGGTGGCGCAGTGGATAGAGCGTCGGATTGGGATGCGGAAGACCCAGGTTCGAGACCCTGAGCTCGCCTGCTTGAACATGGGCCCATCTGGCTTGAGCAAAAGCTCGCCAGCTTGGACCCAAGGTCGCTGGCTCCAGCAAGGGGTTGCTGGGTCTGCTGAAGGCCCGCGGTCAAGGCACGTGTGAGAAAGCAATCAATGAACAACTATGGTGTTGCAGCGGCAACGAAAAACTAATGATTGATGCTTCTCACCTCTCTCTGTTCCTGTCTGTCTGTTCCTATCTATCCCTCTCTCTGACTCTTTCTCTGTTCCTGTAAAAAAACAACAACAAAAAACAATCCCCATCCATATGTTATTTAAAAGGCATCCATTTCTCACTTGACCAGACAGTGGCACAGTGGATAGAGCATTGGACTGGCACACAGAGGACCTCGAGGTTGCTGACTTGAACACTGGCTCACCAGCTTGAGTGCAGGGTGGCTGCTTGAACGTAGGATCATAAACATGACAACTAGGCCACTGGCTTGAGCAAGGGATTACTCACTCTGCTGAAGCCCACTGGTGAAGGTGCATATGAAAAAATCAATCAATGAACAACTAAGGAGACTAAAGAGCCACAACAAAGAATTGATGCCTCTCATCTCTCTCCCTTCCTGTCTGTCCCTATCTGTCCCTCTCTTTCTCTGTCACAAAAAAAGGACCCATTTTTTTTATCAAAAGATACACAGAGACTGAAAGTAAAGGGATAGAAAAATATATTTTATGCAACTGAAAACAAACAAAATGTTAGGGTAGTAATACTTATATCAGACAAAATAGGCTTTAAAACAAAAGCAGAAACTAAGAAGGACATAAATAATGATAAATGGAGCCTGACCTATGGTGGCGCAGTGGATAAAGCATCGACCTGGGAACACTGAGGTCGCCAGTTCAAAACCCTGCACTGGTCTGGTCAAGGCATGTATGGGAGTTGATGCTTCCAGCTCCTACCCCCTTTCTCTCTCTCTTTCTCACTCTCACACTCTCTCTGTGTCTCCTCTCTAAAATGAATAAAATAAAAAAAAGAATTAAATAATGATAAACGGATTAATCCAACAGGAGGATATAACCCTTGTAAACATTTATGCATTCATCATAGGAGCGCCTAAATGTATAAAGCAGATTTTGATGGACATAAAGGGAGAAATCAACAATAATATTCATAGTAGGGGATTTTTGCACCATGTTGACATCAATGAATAGATCTTCTTGACAGAAAATAACTAAAGAACTAGTGGCATTAAATGACATGTTAGATAAGATGGATTTAATTGGTATCTTCATAGCATTTCAGCCCAAAGTATCAGAATATACATTCTTTTCTAGTGCACATGAAACATTTTCTAGGATAGACCACATGTTAGGACACGAAACAAGTCCCAATAAACATAAGACAATTGAAATAATATCAAACATCTTCTCTGATCATAATGATATGAAAGTAGAAATCAATTACAAGAAGAAAACTGAAAAACACACAAACACATGGAGACTAAATAACATGGTTCTAACAATGAATGGGCTAACAATGAGATCAAAAAAGAAATAAAAAATACTTTGAGAAAAAGAAGTAAAAAATAAAAACACAGCCCCAAATCTATGGAACACAGTGAAAGAAGTTCAAAGAGGTAAATTTATAGCAATACAGGTCTACCTCAAGAAATGAGAAAAATTTCAAATAAATGATCTAACCTTGTACTTAAAGGAACTAGAAAAAGAACAATGTTTAAAGTGAGTGAAAGGGAGGAGATAATAAATATCACAGCAGACAAAATAGTCCTTAAAAACAATACAAAAAAACCCCCAAAACAAATCAAGAGCTGGTTCTTTGTAAAGATAAATGAGACTGATAAACCTTTAACCAGACTCATCAAGAAAAAAAGGAAAGAGGACTCAGAAATTAAATCAGAAATGAAAGAGAACAATTGACACCACAGAAATACAAAGTGTTATAAAAAAGTAATACATACCCGTCACCCAAAGTCAAATTGTCCTCTGACGGGTATGCAACACAATTGAATGATAAGATAACCTGGAGATGTTTTCATTGTACATATGTACCCTGATTTATTGGTGTCACCCCATTAAAATTAATAATAATAAAATAAAATAAAGTAATACAAACAACTATACCAACAAATTGGACAATCTAGAAGAAATGGGTAAATTCCTAGAAACATATAATCTTACAAAACTGAATGGAGAAGAAACAGAAAATCTGAACAGACCAATCACAATTAATGAAATCGAAGCAGTAATTTAAAAACTCCCAAGAAACAAAAGTCCTGGACCTGATGGCTTCATAGGTAAATTTTACCAACCATTCAAAGAAGAACTAATAGCTATTCTTCTCAAACTAGTCCAAAAGATTTAAGAAGAGGGCAGACTTCCAAGCTCTTTTGTAAGGCCAGCATTATCCTAATTCCAAACCAGATAAACACACTACAAAAAAACAACAAAAACAATTATAAGCCAATACCCCTGGTGGACATTAATGCAAAAATCCTCAACAAAATATGAGCAAACATAATTCAGCAATACATTAAGAGATCATACATCATGATCAAGTGGGATTTATTCTGGGTATGCAAGTTTGGTACAATATCTGCAAATCTATTAATGTAGTATATACCATATAAACAAAAGAGAGAATAATGATCGTAGGCTCATATCAATAGATGCAGAAAAAGCATGTGTCAAAATCCAGTACCTATTTATGATAAAAACTCTCAGCAAAGTGGGAATAGAGAGGAAACATGCTATCATATATAATAAAGGCCATATGTGACAAATTAATAACTAACATCACACTCACCAGTGAAAAGCTAAAGCCTTTTACTTAAGATAAAAAATCAAGAAAAGGATGTTCACTTTCATCACTTTTATTCAGCATAGTATTGAAACTCCTGGCCACAACAATCAGACAGAAAAACTGTCATTATTTGCTGATGACGATACTTTATATAGAGAACCCTAAGTATTCCACAAAAAAACTATTAGAATTGATAAATCAGTAAAGTATCAGGATACAAAATAATTGTTCAGAAATAGATTGCCTTTTTATATACCAATAATGAACTATCAGAAGGGAAATCAAGAAAGCAATTTCACATACAATTGCATTTTAAAAAATCTAGAAATAATTTACCAATAAGGTAAAAAACATGTTCTTGGAAATTATAATACCTTGAGAAAAGAAATCAATGAAGATACAAATAAATGAAAGCATATTTTGTGCTCATGGAAAAGAAGACTTAACATCATTAAAATGTTCATACTACCCAAAAAATCTATAGATTCAATACAATTACTGAACTAGACCAAAATATAATAAAGGCAAATATCTTTTATAATTTATATGAAACCATAAAATACCCCATAACCACAGCAATTTTAAGAAAGAAGAACAAAGTTAGAGGTATCACTCTACTTCATATCAAACTATAGTACAAAGCTAAAGTTATTAAAACAAAATGGTACTGGCATAAAAACAAACAAATAGATTAATATGACAAAAGAACCCAGAAAAAAACACACCCATGCTATTATTGGTCAATATGACAAAGGCAGCAGGAACATACAATGGGGTAAAGACAGTCTCTTTAATAAATGATGCTGGGAAAATTGGAAAGATACTTGCAAAATAAATAAAACTAGACTACTTTCTTACACTATATACAAGAATAAACTAAAAATGAATTAAATACTTAAATGTAAGACCTAAGACCATACCTCCTAGAAGAAAGTATAGGCAGTAAACTCTTTGATGTTACTCTTAGTAATATATTTTTCTGATATACCCAGTTGGGCAAGGGAGACAATAGAAAAAATAAAGAAACAGAATTGCATTAAAATATAAAAGTTTTTGCACAGTAAAGGAAACAATCAACAAAATGTAAAGACAAACTGCCAAATGGAAGAAGATATTTGCCAATGATACATCTGATAAAGTGTTAGTATCCAACATTTATGAAGAACTTATACAACTTAACACCAACCCCTCCAAACAATCCAATTTAAAAATGGGCAGAGGATCTGAATAGACATTTCTTTAAAGAAGACATACAGATGGCCAATAAATATATGAAAAGATACTCAATGTTACTAATCATCAGAGAAATGCAAATTAAAACCACAATGAAATACCATCCCTCACATGTCAGAATGACTATTATCAATAAATCAACAAACAACACATGTTGGTGAGGATGTGAACCCTTGGGTACTGTTGGTGAGATTGCGAATTGGTACAGAGATGGAAAATAGTATAGAGGTTCCTCAAAAAATTAAAAATAGAACTACACTATGACCCAGCAACTCCACTTCTGGGTATTTATCCAAAGAAATCTAAAATACTGATCGGAAAGGATATATGCATCCTTATGTTCATTGTAGCATTATTACAATAGAAAAGTTATTCAAGCCACCTAAGTGTTCATCAGTAGATGACTGAATATAGAACAAGTGGTATATATTTGCAACGGAATATTATTCAGACATAAAAAGAATGAAATCTTACCATTTGTGACAATGTGGGTGGACTTAAGGGTATTATGTTAAGTGAAATAAGTAAGACAGAGAAAGACAAAAATTATATTATTTCACTTATATGTAGAATATAAAGAACAAGACAAACAAACAAAATAGAAACAGACTCATAGATACAGAGAATAAACTGATACTTGCCAGATGGGACGGGTGTAGGGGGACTGAATGAAAAATGTGAAGATATTAAGAACTACAAATTGGTGGTTACAGAATAGTCATTGAAATATAAGGTACAGCACAGGGAATATAGTCAATAATACAGTGTATCTGTAAAGTCATGGTGCACTTTTGACCGGTCACAGAAAAGCAACAAAAGACAATAGAAATGTGAAATCTGCACCAAATTAAAGGAAAACTCTCCCAGTTTCATACCTATTCAATGCAGTTTGATGTGGGCTCCATTTGTTGCCCTACACACATCCAAATGATAGTGAAGTTCTTGCCACACACAGGTAAAGACGGCTGGTGTAACAGTGAATAACGTCTGTGATTCTCTGTTTTAACTGATTAATGTCATTGATATGTTCAATGTACACATGTTGCTTCACATAACCCCAAAAGTAAAAGTCTAAGGGCGTCAGATCCGGGGATCCTGGTGGCCATGGCTTGACAGAACCCCTGCCTATCCACCGCCGGGGCAATGTTCTATCCAGAAACTCACTAACAATGGTGGCGTAGTGTGGAGTGTCGTCTTGTTGAATGAAAGATGACAATTTCTGGAAATTGTGGCACTGCATACAATTCCAACATGTCAAGATAGGTGTTTGCTGTCACAGACTGCTCCGCAAAAAATAAAAATAAAAAAAAATAAAAAAAATAATGGGCCTATCACCTTATCATGCATCAGGCCACACCACACGTTCACTTTAGGGGTGTTACGTTTGTAGTCAACATAGGCATGAGGATGCTCAGCAGCCCATATTCGGACGTTATGGCGATGAACATGTCCACAGATATGGAAGATCGTCTCATTGCTAAACACAATCTTCTGCAAAAATCTTGCATCATTGTCGATCTCATGAAGCATATCTGTAGCAAACGCGCATTGTGTGGGTCTATCCGCCAGCTTGATAGCGTGCAACAGCCACAGTTTGTACCCTATAAAACAGAGACGTTTCTTTAACACCTTATGAACTGTAGTCTTGCTTAGGTGTAATTGTCAAGCACATGCACACACAGATTTTTTAGGGCTCCTTAGGTAGCTATCCCGTATAGCCTCTACAGACTCGTCAATGACTGATGGCCTACCAGAATGGGGTTTCTCCACCAAACTGCCAGTTTCCTTCAACTGCTTATCCCACCGAGTAATGTTATTCCTATGTGGTGGCGCTTCATAATAAACGCGCCGATATTCACGTTGCTCTTTGGTATTTAGCGAGCCACAGAACACACTGAACTTTCCTCTGTACCATCCACATCTTGACTGGCATGGCCGTGTGCTGCTCCGCTGTATACATGGTGTTACATCATCATCTGCGCATGCGCACATGCTGCCACATCGTCCTACAGAAACTGGGAGGGTTTTCCTTTTATTCTGTGCAGATTTCACATTTCTATCGTCTTTTGTTGCTTTCCTGTGACCGGTCAAAAGTACACCATGACTTTATGGACACACTGTATTGTAATAACTATTTATGATGTCAGATGGGATACTAGACCAGTGGTTCTTAACCTGGGTTCTATCAAACCCTAGGGGTTCAATGAGTCGGTCTCAGGGGTTCAGAGAAGCCTCTGCCGCAGAGGTAAAGACACACCTGTGTAAAGTCGTGATGACACACTCCGCTTGGCCATCACTTGCTGCAGAGGATCACGTTACATTGCTTGGCCAACCAGTGCTGCAGGGAATTTAGTGCGCACAGTAGTCAACGGCTGTCGTAGTTGTACATCGTGTGGTTTCTTTCTTAATATTTTAATCCATACTAAATATGTCGAGCAAAAAAAGAAAGTGTTCAGACGAATATGTACAACATGGATTCACATGTATCACAAAACGGGATGGGAGTCAGCGTCCTATCTGCATGATATGCAATGCCAAGTTGAGCAACTCTAGTCTCACACCGGCATAACTAAATTTGGGAAAAAAAATCATATTTTATTTATCGCTAAAGGGTTTGGTGAATGCACATATGAAACTGGTGGGTTCAGTACCTCAAAAAAGGTTAAGAACCACTGTACTAGACATATTGGGGAGATCACTTTTTAAATTATAAATATCTTTTTTCTTTTTTATTTATTAAATGAATTTTAATTTTATGTGTTAACATGGATTCAAGTGTCCCACTCAATATAACACCCTAACCTCCAACCACCCCACATTCCACCCCTTTGCTCCTCTTTCCCTAACTCTCTCCCATCCTTCCCTCTAGGATTTCCTGTCCTGTTTTCTTTATCTATGTGTTATGTATATATAATTTTACTCATTCATTCACCTTCTCTGATCCCATTCCCTCATCCCCCTTCCCTCTGACAGCTGTCCCTCTGCTCTTTGTGACCCTGCCTCTGCCTCTATTCCATTCCTCAGTTCACTTTGTTCATTAGATTCCACATATAAATGAGATCATATGGTATTTTTCTCTCTCCTCGGTTTATTTCACTCAGCATAATAATCTCCAGGTCCATCCATGACATTGCAAAAGGTAAGATTTTCCTCCTTTTTCATGGCCGCATTGTATTCCATGGTGTATATGTACCACTGCTTTTTAATCCACTCATTTACTGATGGACATTTGGGTTGTTTCCAGATCTTGGCTATCGTAAACAATGCTGTAATAAACATGGGGGTGCATATCTTATTTTGAATCAGTGATTTGGTATTCTTAAGATATATTCCTAAAAGATGGATAGCTGGGTCAAAAGGCAGTTCCATTTTTAATTTTTTGAAGAAACTCCATACAGTTCTCCACAGTGGTTGCACCAGTCTGCATTTCCACCAGAAGTGCAGGAGGGTTCCCCTTTCTCCACATCCTCACCAGCACTTATTGTGTGTTGTTTTGTTAATGAGTGCCATTCTAACAGGTGTGAGGTGGTATCTCATTGTGGTTTTAATTTGCATTTCTCTGATGATTAGTGATGTTGAACATTTTTTCAAATGCCTATTGGCCATCTACATGTCTTCTTTGGAGAAGTTTCTATTCAGGTCTTTTGCCTATTTTTTATTTGGATTGTTACCTTCCTGGTGTTGAGTTTTAAAAGTTCTTTATAATTTTGGTTATTAACCTCTTATTAGATGTATTGGCAAATGTGTTCTCCCACTCTGTAGGTTGTATTTTTATTTTGATTATGGTGTCTTTTGCTATGCAAAAGATTTTTATCTTTATATAGTCCCATTTGTTTATTTTGTCTTTTCTTTCACTTGCCCATGGAGATAGAATCAGCAAAAATATTGCTATGAGAGATATCGGAGAGTTTACTACTTATGTTTTCTTCCAAGATGTTTATGGTTTCGTGAACAATGTAAGTTAGTGGTCTAGTTTCATTTTTCTTTGCATGTAGCTGTCCAATTTTTCCAACACCATTTATTAAAGAAACTGTCTTTACTCCTCTGTATGCTCTTAATTCCTTTGTCAAATATCAATTGACCATAAAGGCGTAAGTTTATTTTTGGATTCTCTGTTCTGTTCCATTGATCTGTATGCCTGTTCTTATGCCAGTACCAAGTAGTTTTGATTACAATGACCTTGTAGTATAACTTGATATCAGGAAGTGTGGTACATCACACTTTATTCTTCACTTTCAAGATTGCTGAGGCTATTTGTGTTCTTTTTCGGTTCCATAAAAATTTTTGGAATATTTGTTCTATATCTTTGAAGTATGCCATAGGTATTTTAATAGGAATTGCATTGAATATATAGATTGCTTTGGGTAGTATAGTCATTTTAATGATATTTATTCTTTCTACCCATTAACACGGTATATGCTTGTACTTATTTGTATCTTCCTTGATTTCTTTTTTAAATGTTTTATAATTTCTAAAGTACCAGTTTTATACCTCCTTGGTTAAATTTACTCCAAGGTACTTTATTTTGTTGTTGTTGCAACAGTGAAGGGGATTGTTTTCTTAATTTCTCCTTCTGATTGTTTATTGTTGATTTATAAAAATGCCACTGATCCCTGAATATTAATATTTGTATTCTGCTACCGTGCCAAATTCATTTATCAGGTCTAGTAGTTTTTTGACTAAGACTTTATGGTTTTCTATGTACAGTTTCATGTCATCGGCATGATGACAATATTTTTACTATTTTTTTTTTCAATTTGGATGCCTTTTATTTCTTTTTCTTGTCTGATTGCTATGGCTAGAATTTCCAGAACTATGTTGACTAAAAGTGGTGAAAAGGGACACCCCTGCCTTGTTCCTGATCGTAAGGGGATTTCTTTTAAATTTTTCCCATTGAGTATGATGTTGGCTGTGGGTTTGTCATAGATGGCTTTTATTATGTTGGGGTATGATCCCTGTTTTCCCACTTTCCTGAGAGTTTTGATCATAATAGTGTGCTGGATTTTATCAAATGCTTTTTCTGAATCTATTGATATAATCATGTGATTTTTATTCTTTTGTTTATGTGATAAATCACATTTATTAATTTGCAAATATTGTACCAGCCTTGCCTCCCCAGAATAAATTCTACTTGATCTTTTTGATCTATTGTTGGATCCAGTTTGCTAATATTGTATTGAGAATTTTAGCATCTACATATGTTCATCAGGGTTACTGGCTTATAGTTTTCTTTTTTTGTAGTGTCTTTATCTGGTTTTGGAATGAAGATAATGCTTGCCTCATAAAAGGAGCTTGGAAGTCATCCCGCCTCTTGAATTTTTTGAAAGAGCTTGAGAAGGGTAGGTGTTAGTTCTTCTGTGAATGTTTGCTAAAATTTCCCTGTGAAGCTATCTTGTCCAGAACATTTGTTTGCTGGGAGTTTTTTGATAATTATTTCAATTTCATTCATTGTAATCGGTCTGTTTAGGTTTTCTGATTCTTCCAGATTCAGTTTTGGAAAATTGTATGTTCCTAGAAATTTATTGATTTCACCTAAGTTGTGCAATTTTTTGGCATAGCAATCTTCATAGTGTTTTCTTACAATCCTTTGTTTTCCTGCAGTGTCAGTTTTTACTTCTCCACTTTCACTGCTAATTTTATTTATTTGAGTCCTCTCTCTTTAATTGATGAGTTTGGTTAAAGGCTCCTCAATCTTGTTTACCTTTTCAAAGAACCAGCTCTTTCTTTCATTGATCTTCTATATATATTTTTTAGCATCTATGTCATTTATTTCCACTCTGATCTTTATTATTTCTTTCCTTCTATTTCCTCTAGGCTTTATTTGTTGTTCTTTTTTCAGCTCTTTTAGGTGCAGGATTAAGTTGTTTATCTGAGCTTTTTCTTGATTCCTAAGGTATGCCTGTAATGCAACTTTCATTTCAGGACTGACTGCTTTTGTCTTGTCCCATAGATTTTGAGTTGTTGTATGTTCATTTTCATTTGTTTCAAGAAATTTATTTATTTATTTATTTATTTTTAACTTTATTTTTTTTTCCAAGGACAGAGAGAGAGTCAGTCAGAGAGAGGGATAGATAGGGACAGACAGACAGAAATGGAGAGAGGTGAGAAGCATCAATCATTAGTTTCTTGTTGCCCTTGCGACACCATAGTTGTTCATTGATTGCTTTCTCACATGTGCCTTGACCACAGGCCTTCATCAGACCAAGCAACTCCTTGCTGGAGCCAGTGACCTTGGGTCCAAGCTGGCGAGCTTTTGCTCAAGGCAGAGGGGCCCTCGCTCAAGCTGGCGAGCTTGGGGTCTCAAACCCGGGTCTTCCGCATCCCAGTCCAATGCTCTATTCACTGTGCCACCACCTGGTCAGGCTATTTATTTCTTGAACTCATTGTTAACCCATTTGTTCAATATTTAATAACATGCTTTTTAGCCTCCAAGTGTTTGAATGTTTTTTCAGTTTTCCTATTGTAGTTGATTTCTAGTTTCATACCGTTGTAATCAGAGAAGATGGTTGATATGATTTCAATCTTCTTAAATTTATTGAGACTGGTTTTGTGTTCTAACATGTGGTCTATTCTAAAGAATGTACCAAGAGCACTTGAAAAAAATGTATATTCTGCTGTCTTGTAGTGAAAGGTTCTGAAGATATCAATTAAATTTAGTTGATCTAGTATGTCATTTAAAGGTCATTGTTTGTTTTTAGAGGATCTATTCATTGATGTGAATGGGGTATTTAGATCCCCTACTATTACAGTATTGCTGTCAATCTTGCCCTTTATGTCCCTCAAAATTTGCTTTATTTATTTAGGTGCTCCTATATTAGGTTCCTAAATATTTACAATGGTATATACTCCTGTTGGATTGCTCCTTTTATCGTTATGTGTTGATGTTATTTATCCATTAATAAAATCTTTGTTTCAAAGGCTATTTTGTCAGATATAAATATTGCTATACCAGCTTTCTTTTCATTTCCTTTTGCATGAAATACTTTTTTTCATCTCCTCACTTTCAGTCTATGTGCATCTTTTGTTCTGAGGTGGGTCTCTTGTAGACAGCATATGTTATGTATGGGTCCTGTTTTCTTATCCATGCAGCTACCCTATGTCTTTAGACTGAAGCATTTAATCCAGTTACATTTAAAGTCATTATTGATATGCACTTATTTATTGCCATTTTATTCTTTAGATGTTCAGTCCTCTTTTTTTCTATTTTTTTTTTCCTTTGCTCTTTATACAGCAGACCCCTTAACATTTCTTCCAGTACTGGTTTGATTGTAATAAATTTCTTGAGGTTCTTTTTTTTGGGGGGGGGGGTCTGGGAAGCTTTTTATTTCTCCTTCAATTTTAAGTGATAGCCTTGCTGGATGAAGTAGTCTTGGTTGTAGGTTCTTCTTTTGCATCACTTTGAATATATCTTGCCAATTCCTTCTGGCCTCAAGTGTTTCTATTAAGAAGTCAGATGTCATTCTTATGAGGGCTCCTCTGTAGGTGATTAACTGCTTTTCTCTTGCAGCTTTTATTATTCTTTCTTTGTTTCTTAACATTGGCATTTTAATTATAATGTGTCTTGTGTAGGTCTCCTTGGGTTCCTCTTTAATGGGACTCTCTGTGCTTCTTGAACTCGTGTGACTTTTTCCTTCATCAGTTTAGGAAAATTTTCAGGTATGATTTCTTCAAACATGTTCTCTATCCCTTGTTCTTTCTCTTCTCCTTCAGGAACCCCTATGATGTGAATGTTGCTTCTCTTTATGTTGTCACAGAGGTTTCTTAGAGTTTCCTCACTCTTTTGAGCCTCTTTTCTTTTTGCCACTCTGATTCTGTGCTTATGTTTGTCTTGTCTTCTAAATTGTTGATTCAATTCTTTGCTTTATCCAGCCTGCTGTTGATTTCTACTAGTGCAATCTTCATTTCTGGTATTATATTTGTCATTTGAGACTGATTCTTTTTTATGATTTTAGTGTCCTTTTTGATGCTTGCTATCTCTTTATTTAGGTACTTGTTATGACCATCCATTGTTGCTCTAAGATCCTTGATTATCCTAAAAATCATCATTTTGTACTCTGCATCTCAGAGTTTTATTACTTCCATTTCATCTAGTTCATTTTCTGGGGGTTTCTCTTATTGATTCATTTGGGTTGTATTCCTTTGTCTGTCCATTCTGTCTGTCTGACTAAAATTTGTTGTGGTGTCTTTATGAGGAGGAGGATGTCAGTCATACTGGCCTCCTGGCCACCTGTTTTCCTTGCTTTAGAAATGCTTCTTGAGGGTAGTATTTTCCTTCCTGTTGTATGTGAGCATCGAATGCAGTTGGTCCTTTTGTGGATGTAGTTATCCCTTCAGTGTGGCAACTCTAAGAGTCAACCTTGATCATGTGTATTAGACACTGTGCAGTGTCTGTCCTGTTGAGTGTATTTATTCTCCACAGTGTCTGGTGCCTGCTAGACTCCTCCTTTGGGTGTGCTGATTGTGTTGCTAGCTAAGTCTTGGATTGGTGCTGTCTTCCACCCACCTCTAGTTGTGTTGGTTCTAGATCTTCTTGAGTTGGTGTCAGCTGTTGTTTGTAACCTGCTGTGGACTACTTGTTTGTAGCTATTGCTCTGTTAGATGACTGTGTTTGTGCCTTCTGTGCCTGGGAAGTGTGAGAGGGGTCAACCTGTGTATAAGCATCAGCTTCCTCCTCCTTAGATAACAGCTCATAAAAGCCTCAAGCTCTGCAAGATTTGCCTCTACTTTTCAGCTATTCCACCTCCTCTTGCAGCTGCCTGGTCTTCCCACAGAGTCTTCTGTAGAAAGACTATAGTGTGGACTCATATTGGCCTCACCCAACCAAGCCCTCCACAGGTTGCAATCTTAGTGAGTTAGGGAAGCTGAGGTTGGTAATACAATGTTAGTGAGACCCTCTACTTCAGGGCTCTCTTGGTTATGAGCTCAGTATGATAAATGTGGCCCCTACTCCAGAGTATAATCTCTCACCCACTGCTGAATACTCAAATTTTATTTTTCCCCAACAAGGTGAGCAGCTGGTTGAGATTGAGTTGGGCTCACAGTCTCCTCTGCAGAAGTTCTTATAGTGGGTGAGACCCTGGTCTCTGAGAGGAAGACTGAGAGCGTCCTCTCCTGGGGCTGACTCTCCCCCCCCAGAAATTGGCTAAGCACCTCAACCAGACCCAACAATAGGCTCACAGAGACCTATACATTAAATGTCCATGCTCTAAGCCTCTCTCCCTTCTCCCTGTTGAATAAAGTTCTGCAGGGAATGGTATCCAACACCCAGGCCAGCTGACTGTGAAGCTCTACCTTATCCAATACACATGAACTGCTGTCCAGATGCTGATCACAGAAAGCAGAACTCGCCTTGCTGGGCCAGGTGTGATGAGCCCTTCCTTAGGAGATGCTACCAGCCTGGGCTGTTAGGTCCTGAACCAATGCTCTCTGCACCTGGCCACTGGAGGTGCCATCCCTGGGCCTCCCTGGAGGGTACTCAGTGTAGACCAGTGGAAGACACTGCCCATGACTGGCCTTCAGCAACTTTCTTGGAGGGTCAAGCAATTCAGAGTTTGTGGCTGTGTCTGCTGGGCCCAGGTTACATAGAAACACCAAGCTCCACACCTAGGCTGGCTTTTACCCATGCTGGGCCTGGGGGAAGATCTGTTTAAAAGGCCAAGGTTCCCTGAGTCCCACTTCCTGCAGCCTCTATCTGCTAACTGCTTATTGGGCTTGGCCACTGAAAAAACCTCTGGTAGAGTCTAAAGCCTGGGGCAATTCAGGGATTAGAAAGGGTGGTTGGTGTGTCACTCTGAGCAAACTTTTTTCACAGACTCAGTAGGGTGTGGCCCAAGGAGTCCAGTGGGTATGGTCTCTGAGACCCAGAGGTATGATTTGCCTGCAATCTGAACAGTTTCTACTGAGTCTCCTGTGAGGTATAAGCACCAGTCATAGACTTGGAATGGGGGGAGAAAGCTCTGGCTTCAACGCCAGAAATAGTCACTGATGCACCTCCTGCTTCCTGGCTGACTTTCAGAATGGCCAGGTCTCCATGGGTGGAGCAAGAGAAACTCTCGAGGGTAGAGCAGTTGCTTTTCCCCAGGCTGATGCCACTCAGAGGGGACTGCTCCATCCACGAAAGATGGCAATTGCAGTATTGGAGAATGACTCAGCACAAGGGCTCTGGCAGCCACCCCCCATGGCATCTCCCCCTGCACCCACTACCCCACATTCTCTCCATGCAACTTTAGTCCCCTCGGCCCTACATGTGCCGGAGCCCTGGATAAGTGGCTGTGAACAAGATTTTCTGCACTGGCGCTTTAAGACAGAGCCAGCATCTCAGAGAGCTCCGTCTCTCTCTTGCAGACAGAAACTTCATCTGTTTTCACCGCCAAATCATATGTGGGCACCTCTTTTAGGCTTTGGGGCTCTAGGCTGAGGCACTGTCTTGTAGTTGAGGACCCTCCCCTCTCAGGGCAACTCTCCCTGCAGTGAAAGTCCCTCTGGATCCTCTGCTGCCCCTAGCTCCTAAAAGCAGGGCAGCCCTTTCTGCATCTCCGCCCTTTCTACCAGTCTTGGTGTGGCTTCTTCTGTGATCCTTGGTTATAGACTTCTCATTTTTAAACCCAAAGTTGTTTTTTCAAGATGATTGTTCTTAAATAAAGTTGTAATCCAGTTTGGTCCTGGGAGGTGGCAGTTGGAACGTCCACCTACTCCATTGCCATTTTCTCTTCATCAGTTATATAAATATCTTAACCACTATACTGTACACCTGAAACTAATATATAACAATATTATATGTGTACAGTAATTTTTAAAAAATGATTGCTTTTCCCCAGAAACTACCCAGTATCATGAAATATCACCTCCAGAAAGATCTTATTCTCCAACACAAACTGTTCACAAGAGCCAGTCCCACTGCCTACTGAACATATCAATGCCATATCTGTGGCAGAACCTGGCTCCTACTTGGGCAGCCTTGACACTCTGTAGGATGACAAGTTTGGCAATGAGGTTTTTCAGTTTCAGGTCCAGAGGTCTAGTCAGTGTTGTCCTTGGGACTCAGATATTCAGACCTATTTGAGGGTGACCTCTGGATTATGCCAGCTGCTAAGACTTCTGGAGGAGGTGGGGTGGAGAGAAGAGGATCAATAATAGTGATGATAATGATGATGATAATGATCACATTATCACATCACCCACATTTATGGAGTATTTATTTTATGCTAGAAATTCTTCTTAACATTTTGTAAATACATTCATTTAATCCTCAAAACAACACTATAAAGTAGTATATTATTATTATTTTTGGAAGTATTTTTATCAAATTTATTCGGGTGACATTGATTAATAAGATAACAGTTTTCAAGTGTATGATTCTATAACCCAACACCTGTATATTATATTAAGTGGTGTACTATTATTTTTTCATGTTAGAGGTGAGGAAACTGAGGCATAGAGAGGTTGAGCAACTTTCCCAAGTTCACATAGCTATGGGTGGCAGACTTGAGATTTGAGATCAGGTAGGCTGGCCCCAAAAACCCTCGCTCATAGCCCCTACACTGTGCTGGCTGGCTACTGCCAGCAAGAGAGATGTCTAAGCCTCATTTGGCCCCGTGGCTAATCATTGGTCAGGGGATTTTCTCCTGGAGCAGTATCAACAAAGACAGCCCTGAGAAGCCAGGAAGACATGATAGCAGGCCCAGCAGGAACAAAGACTGCGGCTCTCTGAGGTCTAGTGGAGGTCATACCAGCCCCTGGCCCATTTGTCCATTTCTGAGCTGGACTCCTCTTGTTCTCATCGATTGCCACAAACACTGTGGACACTGTAATGTGCTCAGCCTTGTCTAGAAAGATCTCAAACTTAATATGCCTAAAAACAAATTAACTGTCTTTCACCAAAACTGCAGCCAGATTCCTACAACCAAACCAGGACTTCCCCACTCCCCACTGTGGCTTTGAGACCTATCTGCCCCTCTATTTTAGTCTCCATAGGTGTGAAACAAGAGGGTCTATCAAACTATGGTTGCTGTGAAGGCTAAATAAAACACTCCACAAAATGGCTTGACAAGAGCCTGGCAAATAAACATTTAATAAATGCTGGTAACAACAACCATAAACACAACCTCTCCATCTGTGTTGAGAGCAACCAAGTTCCTTTGGTTCCAAGATATAACACTTCTGAACCTTTTTTAACTGTTTTAGTTTTTTCCCCTGGAGTGTTAGAGCTAGTTCCCAAGGGAAAGGGACATCCATAAGTAACATTGTACAAATGCATCTGCCCAAGCTTGGCATTCAGGAGGAGGTAGGTTACAGGCTCAGGAGGAATGTAGGGTATAAACCAGGAAACAGACTGGGCTGTCCAGACAGAGGGGCTGCTCTGGTAGACATACATTCAGTAACAGTTTTGACTAACAACAATAAAAGTCAGCATTTACTAAGAGTTTGCTCAGTAGCAGATAGAGATCTAAGTATTCCATGGATTAACTCATTTAATCCTCTCAACAATCATATAAAGTAGATGCTCTTATTATCTCCATTTTACAGATGGGAAAATTGACACAAAGACAGGGTAAGTAACAGGAAGGCTGGGCTCTAAAGCCAGTCTGACTCCAGAGTCTATGCTCTAGACCAGGGGTCAGGAACCTATGGCTTGCGAGCCAGATGTGGCTCTTTTGATGGCTGCATCTGGCTCGTAGACAAACCTTTAATAAAAAAAATAATAACGTTAAAAATATAAAACATTCTCATGCATTACAATCCATTCATTTCCTACCACTCATGTTCATGGTTGCGGATGGCTGGAGTCAATCACAGCTGTCCTCCAGGACAACACCAAATTTTTATTGGATAATACGTAATGTACACAGGTCATTGTGAGATCAGGCAGTAAACTTCCTTCCTTTTAATCAAGTAGTCAGCTAGCTAATTGCAGTAACCTTTTTGACAAAGAAGATGGCTAAAAGAAAAAACGATGAGGAGTATGGTACTTTTCAGCAGGAATGGACAGAATAATTTGCCTTTGTGGAGAGAGCAGGTTCTGCAGTGTGTCTAATATGCAATGATAAAATTGCATCAATGAAATGGTCAAATATAAAGCGTCACTTTGACACACATCATACTACATTTGCATTGAAATATCCAGCGGGGGACAGCAGGAAGAAAGCATGTCAAGAGCTACTGTGCAGAGTGCAAGCTAGTCAGCAGCAACTCCGTGTTTGGACCCAACAAGGTAACTGGAATTTGGCTAGCTTTGCTGGTGCTTTAGCAATTGTGAGAAATGGAAAGCCATTCACAGATGGGGAGTATGCCAAAACATTCATGCTTGTCGCCAATGAACTTTTTGATGATTTTTCGGATAAAGACAAGATAATCAAATGAATAAAAGACATGCCTCTGTCTGCAAGAACTGTTTATGATTGTACCATCATTATGGCAGATCAAATCGAGGCAACACAAGTGGAGGACATAAATGCAGCACCATTCTTTTCTCGCGCTTTGGATGAGTCAACAGACATAAGCCATTTATCCCACTTCAGCATGACTGCAAGGTATGCTGTCGGTGACACACTATGTGAGGAAAGTCTTGCTGCTCTGCCTATGAAAGAGACAACAAGAGGGAAGGATTTATTCCAGTCTTTCACTGAGATCGCTAAAGAAAAAAATCTACCAGTGGTTAAACTTATTTCAGTGTGTACTGATGGTGCTCCGTGCATGGTGGGGAAGAACAGAGGATTCATAGCGCTTCTTCATGAACATGAAAAGAGACCCATCCTAAGTTTTCACTGAATCCTACCTCAGGAGGCGCTTTGTGCTCAGATGTGTGGCGAGCAGCTTGGTGAGGTGATGTCGCTGGTCATTCAGGTGATCAACTTTATTCTTGCCTGAGCTTTAAATGATCGCCAGTTTAAAACACTGCTGGATGAAGTTGGGAATAATTATCCTGGTCTGCTTCTGCACAGCAAAGAGGGAAGGTGCTCAGCCGTTTCATGGCTTGTTGAGCAAAATCCGGACTCTTTTTGAAATGAAAAATGTCAAGCATCCTGAGTTTGCTAACACTGAGTGGCTCCTGAAGTTCTACTATCTCATGGACATGACTGAACATCTGAACCAGCTCAATGTGAAAATGCAAAGCATTGAAAATACAGTCTTATCCCTTCAACAAGCAGTGTTTGCATTTGAAAACAAGCTGGAACTCTTTATCGCTGACATTGAAACAGGTCGTTTACTACACTTTAAAAAACTGGGAGAGTTTAAAGATGCACGCACAGCAAGTGACCCTGCCCAACATCTTGATCCCCAGCAGCTAGCTGGCTTCACATCTAATCTGCTGCAGTCATTCGAAGCATGCTTTGGAGAATTTCGTGAGCGCGCTTGTCTTTTTTTTTTTTTTACAGGGACAGAGGGAGAGTCAGAGAGAGGGATAGATAGGGACAGACAGACAGGAACGGAGAAAGGTGAGAAGCATCAATCATTAGTTTTTCGTTGCCATTGCGACACCATAGTTGTTCATTGATTGCTTTCTCACATGTGCCTTGACCGTGGGCTTTCAGCAGACTGAGCAACCCCTTGCTGGAGCCAGCGACCTTGGTTCCAAGCTGGCGAGCTTTTGCTCAAGCCAGACGGGCCCATGCTCAAGCTGGTGAGCTCGGGGTCTTGAACCTGGGTCTTCCGCATCCCAGTCCGACGCTTTATCCACTGCGCCACCACCTGGTCAGGCAGCGCACTTGTCTTTTTAAGTTCATCACCCATCCACACGAGTGGACAGCGGACAGTGCCAACCTGAGTTATATTTCCAGTATCTCCATCAGACATTTTGAGCTAGAAGTGGCTGACCTGAAGGCCTCAGACATGTGGGTGAATAAGTTCAAGTCCCTGAATGAAGATTTGGAAAGACTTGTATGACAACAAGCAGAGTTGGCGAGCAAACACAAGTAGGGAGAAATGAAAAAACTTCAACACTCGGACCAGCTGATTGTCAAAACTTGGAACTCTCTTCCTGTCACATTCCACACACTGCAGCATGTGAGTATTGTTGTACTGACAATGTTTGGCTCTACGTATGCATGTGAGCTGTCTTTCTCACATCTAAAGAACGTTAAGACCGACCTACGATCACATTTAACGAATGGAAGTCTCAACGCCTGTATGAAGCTTAACCTCGCCACATATCAACCAGACTACAAAGCCTTCAGCAAAACCATGTAGCACCAGAAGTCGCATTAATGGTAAGAAGTACTTTATTCATCATTGGTTAGCAACAGCATAACAACATTATTAAAAAGAATTCAGAGACTTACTGTACTTTAAAAGTGTTGGTCTTATATAAAATGCACACATTTACTTGTATTTAGTGTTAAACATATTGTATGGCTCTCACGGCATTACATTTTAAAATATGTGGCGTTAATGGCTCTCTCAGCCAAAAAGGTTCCCGACCCCTGATCTAGACTCTTATGTTCTACTGTCTCTTATTTACCATGTGCTAAGCATAGACTCAGGTCATCTTCATTTGTGTGAGTACCAGGCTGACCTGGCTCATGGGTGACAAGACTACCTCATTTTTCCTCTCAACCTTCCTCTGTATGTTCTCCCTTTACTGCACAAACTCATTCCCATCTGTGGCTGCTCTCTCTTCTCTTAACCAATCCAGATCTTACAAAGTCAAACACAATACCCACCGCCGGTTCCATGAATCCTTCCCTGATTAAAGACAGCTCACAGTGAACTTTGTTTCCTCTGATTTTCCACAGTAGCCTGACCTAACTTTTGAAGTCACACAGTCCCCAAGGTCACACAGTTCAGTGGTGGAAGTGGGATTGGAGCTAAGTACTCTCCTCACTGTAGAATACTCAACTGTCTGGCCCAAGATGTATTAATAGCCAAAAGGTTCTATTAACTTAATTAAAACAGTTATGAAATTTAATCCTTGATGTCCCAAAGGATGATCAGGGATGTGCTTATAGATATGAGAGCTCACAGACTGGCCTCCTGTGAGCAGGCCCCCACCACCATGAACCACTGGGTTCCTGATGGCAACAGTCTAGGTTCTGGCAACATCTCTCTGCCAGATGTTTCTTGGTGCCCCTCCCAAAATCCCAAAACACTTGTAATTCAGAGGACAATTGTCTGATAGTAGAGGAATGTGTAGTAAAGCACACACAAAAAACATGTTCATGTTAGTAAATATCATTTCTTATTTCTGTGGTCACATCCTTCTTCCCTTGTTTGTTCTTAGAAGTGGGCTTGGGAAAATTAGAATGGAGTGATGAGTCAAGATGTAATTTAACAGCAATTGCAGAAAAGTGCAGCATCTCATTCTTAAAGACTATAAAATCCAAGTGTATTCAGGGCTGTTGGCAGCCTGGAATCGTTTGGGAGCCTGCCCTACGTAGAGATAGACTTGTTTTAAGTCCCCCATCTTCCATTTCCAGTCATGGGAACCAGAATGTCTCTTAAGTTTTCTTCTTAACTATGAAAAGCAGCATCAAACACAGCAGTCCCTTTAGTGAAGGAGAGTCATGGGGCTTATGTTGGAAGTACTAAGGCAAATGACCAGTGACAGCATGTGGATGATGTGAATGATGGTTTTCAGGATGCTAGATGCTTTCTTCTGAGTTATATCTGTTTGCAAAATACATGCATGAAAAGCAGACCTTCTTTCCCACGATTACTAAAGATTCTACATTTACTTTTAGGTTGTCACCACTGGGAAGGAGCAACTAGATTTTGAAACAGGACCAAACATATTTGATTTGCAGATTTATGTTAAGGATGATGTTGGTGTGACTGACCTACAGGTCCTAACTGTCCAGGTAACAGATGTGAATGAGCCGCCTCAGTTTTTAGGCAACTTGGCAAAAGGTAAGATACACAGGGGTATGCAATGCAGCCCAGACGGTGGCATCAGGGAGGACCCTGAGGGACAGAGAGAAACAGAAAAGTAAATAAACAAGCAGCTGTTTCCCTGGGAAAGGCAGCTGCTTAATGAGCAGGGGTTATATAAAATGTCCTCCAGCCCAGGACTCCCAGTAACAATGCTCAACAATTTACAAAACCCTCCATATCCATGGTTCCTCTCAGGCCTTTCCCAGTCCTGGGAGGAAAATGAGGCTCAGGACCTCAAGTGGACCAGGTTCATTACTGTGCACTACTCCTGGTCATTGACTGACTTGTTCATTCTCCCCATGGGCGCCAACTCCCTGAAAGCAATGTGTGCCTGCAGTCCGCAACAGAGTTGGGATGATGCTTATGGGGATGATAGCACAGGGTAACTCCTGCATAATCTCCCTCAGGCTCATGGCTTTGAATGCCATCCATGCAGACAATCTCCAAGTCTATTGTTTTCGTCCAGGTTCTCCCCTGAACTCCATCAAAATATCCAAGTATCTTACCTAACATCTCCACTTGGATACCTAATAATCATCTTTAATATTGTGATTTATAATAAGAGATACATATTTGGTCTTCTTTCTGTTCCTGACACGAAGCTCCTTTCCTTTTGATTCCCTGTGATGACAGTAATAAAAGTAGTTTTGCTACTTTAATGACGTGATGTTTGGAATGCCCCCAAGGTCACCTAAACATGGCAATGGTGACCAGTGGAGCCAGTCATGTGATTAGAGGAGTGGACCTTTTAGTCAGCCCCCTCCCCCACCCACTCTCTCACCCCCCACCACCACTGCAGAGGGCAGAAAAGGTAGAAATTGAGCTCAATCACCAATGGCCAATAATGCCCATGTACTGAAGGCTCCATAAACCCAAAAGGGGTTCAAGAGCTCCCAGGTTGGTGGGGCTTCAAGGAAAGCGGCATGCCCAGAGGCTAGCGAAGCTCCATGTCCTGCGCGCCTCTTCTGTCTGGCTGTTCCTGAGCTGTATCCTTTCATAGTAAACCAGTGACCTAGTGAGTAAAATGTATCCCCAAGTTCTGTGACCCCTCTAGCAAGTTAATCAAACTCAATTAAGGCATTTAGGGAACCTTAGATTTATAGCTGGTGGGTCGAGAGCATAGGTGACAACCTGGGGTTGAACTGAGTTGATTCTCAGCTGATGTCAGATAATTCCTTGGTGGTGTAGGAAAAAAAAACCACACATTGGAAATGGTGTCAGAATATGACAGCTCAAACTTAATATGCCTCCAAGCCAAACCCTTGACTGCCACCTCTGCCTCCTGACCCCCACCAACCCCCCCAGAGCTGCTTCTCCTGTCTCTCCTACTTTAATTAATGACAACGCCATCCTCTGGTTGTTTGGACCAAGACTTCAAAGTCAACCTTAACTTCTTCCTTTCCCTTCCAACATCAAATCCATTAGAAAATGTCCTCACCTTCTAAACCTATGCAGAATCTGATCCATATTTAGCCTCTCCATTACTACTTTCCTGGTGCCAGCCACTAGGTGTGTCTCACCTGAATTCCTGCAATCCTGTTTACTAGGCTCTTTGCTCTGCTCTGCTCTTGACCCCTACATTGGATACTTTAGATGGCTGCCAGGGGATACTGTCAAACATCCATTAAATCAAGGCATTCCTCTGCTTACAACCCTACAAGAACCTCTCATTTCACTCAAAAAGAGAGCCAGAATCTCCTTAAGGCCCCAACAAATCTGGCAAGCCAATACAATCCTCACCCCTACCATGTTTTCTCACACACGCCTCCCCTCCCCCTTTGCTCCAGCAGTCCCTGCCTCCTCACCAATCTGTGAGTACCCCAGGCACAACCCACCTTAGCATCTTGGCAGTTGCTCTTTCCTCTGCCCTTCTCCCATACCTCTGGGGATCATTCTCATTTCTTTAAGAATTTTATTTCAAATGTCAGTGACCTTCCATAAGCACTCTGTTTAACATTGTAACCCCCCTTACAGCATTGCTTTCCCTGAATTTTCTCTGTAACATTGTTCAGTAACATTCACACATTTTACTCATTTATTTTATTATCTGTGTCTTCCCACTGGAATTCAAGCTCATGATAGCTGTGTTTTGTGGAACCAATGTGTAGGATGAGTGTTTGCTACATAGTCAGAACTCAGTAAACGTTTCTTTGAATGAAAGCATGAGCCGTGATAAAGCAAACGAAAGCTGAAGCTCAGGAGTAAGATGGCTTGGGTTTGCATTTTGATTCTATTACCTACTAGCTGAGACAACCCAGTAACTTCTCTGAGCCTGCTTTCTCATTTATAAAGTGGAGAGAATTACAATACCTCTAGGGCTGCTGTGAAAATTAAAGGAGAAAACACACAGGGTGAGGCATAGGGTTTACAGTTGTTCCTGTGGAAAATAATACAATAATTAACAAATAAGAATAACACAAGCATCAACTTTGTGTTTTGTGCACTCACACCTGCAAACCTATTTTTGCTACAGTCTATATGCTAAGTCCTCAGCATAGTGTCTTAAGAAAGAGTGGGTTAACATGAGCATTCTCAGTCATCTGCTGAACAGAGAGGTTCTCAGAAAGAAAGGAGCCAGAGCAGAGAACATGGTGGCCTTTGGGCAGGGTTGGGGGTGCTTAGGGCACTGCCTGCTCCTCCTTCCCCACTAGCGCCAAGAACTCTGAAGTCAAGGAAATCAGTTTGTGGTCCCTTGCCCCAGCCACTCTCTGCAGCCCACCCTCCCCTTGTTCCATCTACTCTCTGTTCCACCATAAGCCCTCTCACTTCTGGGACTCATTTCTGCTGAGATACTATGTGCACTTCAAGTGTTGACCTTAGCTCCGTTTTGGAGAAATTTATACATTAAAGTAAATTTGGAACCTGGAATGACTTCGCTATGGAGGCTCTTGCTCATGGTTACAACTCTCTGCCCTATCACCTCCCCCTCTCCCAATAAACAACAGTCCCCTAGGTCACCTTTCATTGGAGGGAGTACGCGAAGACTTGATACCAGCGTTGCCAACTTTAATAGTTTATTAATTCCCACAAAAATGAACCACTCCTGCAAGTTGGCCATGGCCTCACTCATGGCCCTTGTTGCTCCCCCCTTTCCCACAGTGCCAACAAGCTTTGTTTCATGGGCTCTGTTTGGCTCCTTTAACTGCCCTGAATTTCTCATTTGCTTTATCTAATAAAATGTTTCTTATTCCACTGTGGATACGGGTATAGGTCTAGACCTCTACATAGTGGAAGGAGCAAACCCTGGATTCAGTTACCAGGTTGAGGCCTTTGATCCTGAAGACACAAGCCGAAATATACCCCTCAGTGTAAGTCTCCCTGTTAAACTGGAGAGCGTCTAACCCAGGAGCTGGCATCTTGGCAGGGTGGGCTTGGGCAGTGGCAATGGGAGGAGTATGCTGCCACCTGCCAAAGCATAGAGGATGGGGAGGTTGGAGTGGGTAAGGGGACTCTGGAGACAGATACCCCAAATTGGATTCATGGCTCTGTGTGATCTTGGACATGTTCTTAAACTCTCTGAGCTTCAATTACTTCATCTGTCAAATAAGAGCACCTACCTCAGTAGGGGTATTGTAAGTATTACAGAATGGATGTAAAGCCACTTAGCACAATGCCCACCTGGCGTATCAAAATTGCTCAGCATTTTAAAAAATTTCTAAGATGATAAGAATTATTTTAAAATAAGCATAAAATGTATACCCCCAAGGCATTAACACTTCCATTTCTGAGATGAAGCCAAGCTGCTTGGAGCTAAGTTAAAATACAAAATTAAAAGTGAGTCCCTGGGATTCCATAGAAAAGGAGAAGTTCATAGAGAAAACCAGGAGCTCAGGTCCTGAAGAGTTGCTCATGATTTAGTCTAAGACAGCTGATCGCGCTTCCATTCCTTTGAATCAGTTTTCTTGCTGGAACTGTCAGATGAGCTCTTGTAACCACCAAACTTTAGGCAAAGAAGCCTCTTAGCTTGAGGAAAGATACTCCAGCTCCTAGTTCTGCCCACCCAAGTGGTCTTGTGCATGCACTGCAGCTGGGCAGCCCAGGCGGGAGAGAATTACGCCAGTGGACTGACTTTGGGGTAGGCAACAAACACTTTTGCGAATCCTGCATTACAGAGAAGAGAATACTTGAAATATAACACTAAGGGAATTGATAACACCAGGAGGCTGTTTAGGCTGTTTGCTGCATGATTTACAGCTTCAACAGGAACTACTTTTCTAAAAGGAGGAAGTGAGCCTCGGGAATAAACTCCAGGACCAATATAATGTGGTCTATAGGACAGGGTCTGAAACAAAGCTGCTTAAGATTATTGGACACATTTTAAGTTCAGGAATAGTCAACATTATTATTAGAAGATGTTCTTCAGTCAAAAACAAACAAACAAAAACAATCGTTAAATCCAAAAGACAATAGAATGAAAAAGGAGATACTTTATTCAGGTTATTAATAGTTCCCAACCTAGTTCCAAGTTGGTTCAAAATGGAAAATCACACAAAAATAAACTCAAAATGGACAAAGGACTTAAATGTAAGCTGTGAAACTATAAGCATTCTAGAAGAAAACATAGGCAGTAAACTCTCCGACATCTATCGAAGCAATATATTTGCTGATTTATCTCCACAGGCAAATGAAATAAAAGACAGAATAAACCAATGGGACTATATCAAACTAAAAGGCTTTTGCACAGCTAAAGACAATAAGAACAGAATAAAAAGACAAACCACACAATGGGAGAACATATTCAACAACACATCTGTTAAAGGGTTAATAACCAAAATTTATAAAGAATTTGTAAAACTCAACACCAGGAAGACAAACAATCCAATCAAAAAAATGGGCACAAGAAATGAATAGACACTTCTCCAAAGAGGACATACAGATGGCCAAAAGGCATATGAAAAAATGCTCAACATCACTAATCATTAGAGAAATGCAAATTAAAACCAGTCAGAATGGCACTCATCAGCAAAACAACACAGAACAAGTGCTTGTGAGGATATGGAGAAAAGGGAACCCTCCTGCACTGCTTTTGGGAATGCAGACTGGTGCTGCCACTGTAGAAAACAGTATGAAGATTCCTCAGAAAATTAGAAATGGAACTGCCCTTTGACCCAGCTATCTCACTTATGGGAATATATCCCAAGGACACCGTATCACCGACTGAAAAAAAGAAATGCATTCCCATGTTTATGGCAGCATTGCTCACAACAGTGAAGAGCTGGAAACAGTCCAAGTGTTCATCAGTGGATGAGTGGATTAAAAAGCAGTGGTACATATATACAATGGAATACTATGGGGCCATGAAAAAGAAGGAAATATTGCCTTTTGCAATAATATGGAGGGACCTGGACACTATTATATTGAGTAAAATAAGCCAGGCAGAAAAAGAAAAATATTATATGACCTCACTCATTTGAGGAATCCAAAAAACATTGAGAACTGAGGAAAGGGATTGAGACAGAGGAGGGATCAAAGGGGCCAGAGGAAAAGAGGACAGAGGGAAAGGGGATGATAGGATAGGATAAACCTGAAGGGAACGGGGGAGGGTACTGAAGGGAGGGGGTAAGGGAGAAGTGGAGGGGGGTAAAGGAGATATGGAGGGGAATATGGGGGAGGTGGGATGCAGTCGAGGTTACCCTAGAATCTATGTAAATACAATTAATTAAATTTAAAAAAATGGAAAATCCAAATTTCACAATTCTAATAGGTCAGCACCGTGTATTCTGATTGGTCATTATGGAGCAGTTCTGATTGGTCAGTAAAGATGCAAATAAGGATATAGTTGCAAGGTTCTGATTGGTTGGGGCAGGTCTTAGTTCATTGGTCAAAGCCAACATTAGGAATTGTCTTATAAGTGTGGGATTTTTTTCTCCTAAAACAAGAAGTCCAGAGGCAGGCAGGCAGTCCAGAGCTGGCAAAGCTGCTATCATCAGAAACTTGGGTTCTTTCAAACTTTCTGCTCTAACATACAGAACATATTAAATTTGTCCTCTTCTACTCACTGCATGTTTACAAGATGGGTGTTACACTTCCAGCCTTTATCTCTAAGTTCCATGTAGGGGTAGTAGGAGGACAATGAAGAGAAGGAGAAAGAGAAGAAGAGGAAAAGAAGAAACAAAAGAAAGTAGAAGGAGTAGAGTGAAGGGGGCAGGCCATGGCAGTTTGTCCGTTTTGGGGGAGGAAAACAAAGACCCTTCTGGAAGCCCTAACTAGAAGACTTCTGCTTATTTCTTACTATTCAGAACTCTGTCGTATGGCCAGATGGTGACCAAGGAAAAAGAGATTTTGATGGAGATTAAGTCAGCAACCCAAAGTTATATACTTACACATTTAATTCATTTCAACGTTTACCAAGAGTCCACTATGTGCCAGGCTTTCTATCAGCTACTTTGGATATAAAGATGACTAATACACATTTTTGTATCTCAAGAAGTTCACTGTCTAGATGGGAGACATTGATGCATACACCAAGTAATTTTAATTCAATAACGTAAAGTTTGTACAATATGTAGTGGGGGCAAAGTGGAAGGAATTTCAGCTGTGAAGAGAAATATTTTTTTTAATAATCTATTTTTACTGTATCATTCCAGATTATGCAGAAAGAGCAAGGTCATGGCCCCTTTAAAAACACCTCTTAGATCAGGTTGTTCCTTTTGTTGAATGGAAGCTAATCAGGTGAGAAGCAATGCAGCAGGTGTCATTCCCTTAGAAAAAAATGTAGTGCCATCAAAAATGGGCTAAGAAGAGAGATTCAAAGATGGCGACAGAGTAGGCAAACATTCCAACCACCTCTTCTCAGGACCAAATTGGATTACAAGTTAATTTAAGAACAATCATCTTGAAAAACCAACATTGGACTAAATGAAGAGGAGTCTATAACCAAGACTGGTAGGAAGGGTGGAGGCACGGAAAGGGCTTCCCACTCCCAGGAGCCAGCAGTGGCTGAAAGTTCAGAGGGACTCTCACTGTGGGAGGGTCCTCAATCCCAGGACCAGAGCCCCAGAGCCTAGAAGAGGCACCCAGACAGCATCTAACTGTGAAAAGAGCTGGGTTTCTGTCTGCGAGAAAGAGCTGGAACCTGGAGATGCAGGCTCCATCTTAAAGAGCCCATGCAGAAAATCTCATTTACAGCTTAACCTGGATCTCTGGTGGGAGAGGGTTGAGAGGACTAGAGTTGCGTGAGGAGAGTATCAAGTTAGAGGCCCAGAGAGAGAGAAACTGTGGGGAATGGCCACCAGAACCCCTGTGCTGAGTGATTCTCCAGTACTGCAGTCGCCATCTTTCTTGGGTGGAGCAGTCCCTTCTGAGTGGCACCAGTCTCGGGAGAAGCAACTGCTCTGCCTTCAGGAATCTCTCCTGCTCCAGTCATGGTGACTGGGTTGTGCTGGGAAGCCAGGAGGCAGGAGTGCATCAGTGACTCAGTTTTCTGGTGTTGAGGCCAGAGCTTCCCTCTGCCCCCAACTCCAGAGTCAAAGACTGATAATTTCACCTCACCAGAGACTCAGTGGAAACTGTCCAAAGTGCAGGCAGATCACACCTCTGGGTTGCAGAGGCCACACCTACCAGACTTCTGGGGACACACCTTACTGAGGTCTGTGAAAAAAGTCTGGACAGACTGACACCTGGGACCGAAAGGGGGAGCCACACCCACCACCCTTCCTAATCCCTGGATTGTGCAGGCTTCAGACTCTTGCAGAGGTTTTTTTAGTGGTTTAGCCCAACAAGCAGCCAGCAAGCAGACAGAAGCTGCAAGAGTTGAGACTCAGGGAACCCTGGCTTTTTCAGCAAAACTTTCTACAGGACCAGCATGGGTAAAAGCCAGCCTAGGTGTGGAGCTTGGTGTTTCCATGTGCACCTGGGTCCAGCAGACGCAACCACAAACTCTGGATTGCTTGACCCTCCAAAAAAGTTGCTGAGGGCCAGTCATGGACAGTGTCTTCCACTGGTCTAAACTGGGTACCTTCCAGGGAGGCCCAGGGATAGCACCTCCAGTGGCCAGGTGCAGAGAGCATTGGTTCAGGACCTAACAGCCCAGGCTGGTAGCATCTCCTAAGGAAGGGCTCATCACACCTGGCCCAGCTGAGGCAAGTTCTGCTTTCTGTGATCAGCATCTGGACAGCAGCTCATGTACATTGGACAGGGGTGAACTTCACAGTCAGCTGACCTGGGTGCTGGATATCTGCCCTGCTGAACTAGATTCCACTGGGGGAAGGGAAAGAGTCTTAGAGCATGGACATTTAAAGTGTGGGTCCCTGTGAGCCTATTATTGAATCTGGTCAAGGGCCTTAGCCACTTTCTATGGGAACACAGTCAGCCCCAGGAGAGGACTCTCTCAGTCTTCCTCCCTGAGACGAGGGTCTCACCAACTGTAAGAAATTTTGCTAAGGGGACTGTCAGCCCCACTATGACCCGAAACTGCTGATCACTTTGTTGGGGAGAAATAAAATTTGTGTATCCAGCAGTGGCTGATGGATTAGGCTCTGGAGTAGGGGCCACATTCTCCATACTGAGCTCCTGACCAGGAGACCCTTGAAGTAGGGGGTCTCACTAATGTATTCCTGACCTCAGCTGCCCTAAGTCAACAAGGAGGCAATCTGAAGAGGTGTTGGTTCGGTGAAGTCAGTCTGGGCCCTACACTCTTTCTACAGAAGACTCTGTGGGAAGACCAGGCAACTGTAAGAGGAGGTGGAGGTGCTGAGGACTGGAGGCTAATTTTACAGAGCCTTGGGCTTCTTTTTTTTTTTCTTTTTACAAGGACAGAGAGAGAGTGAGAGAGAGAGAGTCAGAGAGAGGGATAGATAGGGACAGACAGACAGGAATGGAGAGAGATGAGAAACATCAATCATCAATTTTTTGTTGTGACAACTTAGTTGTTCATTGATTGCTTTCTCATATGTGCCTTGACCACGGGTATTCAGCAGACCGAGTAACACCTTGCTTGAGCCAGTGTCCTTGGGTCTAAGTTGGTGAGCTTTTTGCTCAAGCCCAATGAGCCCACGCTCAAGCTGGCAACCTCGGGGTCTCAAACCTGGGTCTTCCGCATTCCAGTTCGACACTCTATTCATTGCACCACTGCCTGGTCAGGCAAGAACCAACACAACTGGTAGTGGGTGGCAGACAGCAGCAACCCTAGACTCAGCTACACATGCTGTACGCCCAAAAGAGGAGTCTAGCAGGCACCAGACACTGTGGAGAATAAATACACCCAACAAGATGGACATTACACAGTGTACAATACTTACGATCAAGCTTGACCCTTAGAGCTAGCCAGCCTAAAGGAATAACCCAGGTGTCCCCAAACTATGGCCTGCTAGCCGCATGTGGCCCCCTGAGGCCATTTATTCAGCCCCTGCCTACTTCCGGAAGGGGCACCTCTTTCAGTGGTGGTCAGTGAGAGGAGCACAGGATGTATCCACACCCATAGTTCCCATTGAAATACTGGTCTGTTTGTTGATTTAAATTTACTTGTTCTTTATTTTAAATATTGTATTTGTTCCTGTTTTGTTTTTTAACTTTAAAATATGTGCAGTGTGCATAGGGATTTGTTCATAGTTTTTTTATAGTCTGGCCCTCCAACGGTCTTAGGGACAGTGAACTGGCCCCCTGTGTAAAAAGTTTGGGTACCCCTGTAATCACCCTACCCACAAAAGGTCCAACTGCATTCAATACTCACAGACAACGGAAGGGAATATAGTACCCTCAAGAAGCATTTCTAGAACAAGAAAAATAGGTGGCCTGTAGGTCAGTACCACTGAACCCATCTTCCTCATAAAGACACTACAAAAATTTCGAAGTCAGAGAGCACTACCTAATACACAGACAAAATGGGAAGACAAAGAAATATGGCCCAAATGAATCAACAAAAGAAATTTTTAGAAAAAGAACTAAATGAGAATCAATGGAGCAACAGCCCCAGATGTCAAAGCATCATTTCACAGGGGTCTTGCTGGGTGGATCCCAGTCAGGGTGCATGTGGGAGCCTGTTTCTATGCCTCCCTGCTTCTCACTTAGAAAAAAATAAATAGGGGAGACAAGATGGCCATGGAGTATGCAGACATTCCAATTCCACATCCCAGAACCAAAGTGGATTACAACTTAATTTTGAGAATAGTCATCTTTAAAAAAAACAACTTTGGACTAAACTAAGAGGATTCTACAGCCAAGGACCACCAAAGAACTCACACTGAGACTGGTAGGAAAGGCAGAGATGTGGAAAGGGCTGCTCTGCTCCCGGGAGCGAGTGGTAGCCTAGAGGGACTCTCATGGTGGGGAGGAGTTCCTGGTAAGTTGTGGGTTGTAGGTTCTCAGCCCCAGAACTGGAGTCCCAGCCTAGAGCCCTGGAGTCTCAAAGGGGTGAATGAACTGTATTTGGCTGAGAAAGGATCCTAGACACTGTTTGAGAGAAGGAGACAGAACTCTCGGATCCAGGCTCCATATTAAAGGGACTGCATGAAAATCCTCGCTCACAGCCACCTTCCTGGTGCTTTGGGAGCGGAGAGCACTGGGAGGACTGGAGTTGCCAGGGGAGAGTATGGTCTCGGAGGCACAGGGGGAGACACTTTGAAGAATGGACACCATAACTCCTGGGCTGAATCATGCCCCAAATCTAAAGTGAACATTTTTCTTTGGAGTAGCAACACCAGCAAAGAGAAGAAATTACCCCGTTCGCTGGAGGCTCTCCTGCTCCAGTTCAGAATAAAGAGGCACTTAGAGACAGGTAGCACATTAGGGACACAGGTAATGCTGGGTTCAGAACTACACCACCCTCTGCTACTGAGTGCTCACCCGGGCGGTCAGGCCCAGCAACAGGAGCCAGGGTGGTCGAGTGAGCGTGCACAGGCCCCCTGTGAAGGCTGATGACAGGGTGGCCACTGCAGAGGTCCATGGCGAGTGCATGGAACTGCTGGGGGCACGAGCTTGGGCAACTGTCGGGGCAGTTCAAGCGGGTGTGCGTGGGCCAACCTGTGGAGGTGGGGGTCATGGCAGCCACTGCAAAGGTTGAAGCAAGCCTGCAAACCCACCCACCTTTGGAGGCAGAGTGGGCCCAGAGGACAGCAGAAGTAGTTTGAGCCGCTGCGCGCGGGCCCACCTGCAAAGCCAGAGGCTGCGGTGTCTGCTATAGAGGTCCGAGCTTGCACACAAGCACATCTGTGGCGTGGACCCACACCTGTCAGTGGCTGAGGCCCAGGCAACACTGGGAGCAGTTTGAGTGGCTGCGTGTGGGCCTGCCTGCAGAGGCAGAGGCTGCAGTGGTGGCTGCACAGGTCCAAGCTCATGCATAATCTTGCCTGTGGTGTGGGCCAGCCCCTGGCAGCAGTTGAGGCCCAGGCGACAGTGGAAGCAGTCCAAACAGGCACGCAAGGACTGCCCATGTTGGCGAAGCCCGGGCAAGTCACTGCGGAGGTCCGAGCTTGTGTGCAATCCAGCTCACAGTGTGAGCCTGCCCTTGACAGTGGCTGGGGCCTAGGCAACCTTGGGTTCAGTTTGAGTGGGCACACACAGACCTATGAGGGACAGTGGAAGCTGTAGCAGCCACCGAGGCGGGCTCACACCAGCAGCGCCCAAGCCCAAAAGCCCAAGGCGGCAACAGCAGTGGTGGGGGGCCGGCACACAGACCACATATCTGGAGCACATCACTGGTCCCCTGAGACAATACCCTTCTGAGTGCTGAAAAAAAAAAGAAAGAAAAAATAAAATAAATAATAAGTCTGGATAGAAAAACATCTGAGGCTAAGAGGCAAGCCACACCCAATACCGTACCTAATCACTGAATTACACTACTGAGCCCAACAAGTAGCCAGAAATAAGAGACAGCAGAAATCAGATCTCAGGGGAACTTGAACTTTCAAAGGAACTTCCCCCATGTCAAGAGAAGATAAAAGCCAGCCTAGGAGTGCAGCTGCTATTTACAATGGCACCTGGGCCCAGCAGAGGCAGCTGCAAGATCTAGATCACCTGTAGCTTCAAAAAGGTAGATAAAGAGTCAGTCATAGGCAGTGACTCCACCAATTTGTGCCAGGCTCTGGCCAGGGAGGTCCAGGGCAGGCACATCCAGAGGCCAGATACAGAGAGCATCGGTTCTGTACCTAACAACCCTTGTTATAGAAGTAGCTTAAGGAAGGCCTCCTCACACCTGACTCAGCTAAGACATAGAAAACACTGATACAAATAGCAAAAAGAATAGTGACAGCAGATAAGCAGTTCACAGCAGATTACAAACAACCACTGATGCCAACCCAAGAAGACCTAGAAAAAACACAACTGAAAATTGGAAGCAGATAATAGTTACCCTAGACTCAGCTAGCTACACAAAAAACACCCAAAGGAAGAGTGTATACACTGACAAAATGGGAAGACAAGGAGGCAATCCAAATGAATCAACAAAAGAAAACCCAGGGGAAGCAAGATGGCGACGGAGTAGGCAGACGTACCAACTTCCAACTCCCAGAAGCAACGTGGATTATAACTCAATTTAAAGAACCATCATCTGGATAAACTAACTATGAACTAAACTAAGTGGACTCTTCAACCAAGGAACACAGAAGAAGCCACATTGAGACCGGTAGGAATAGCGAAAACGCGAAGAGGGCTGCCCAGCTCCCCGGAGCGAACGGCAGCCCGGAGAGACCTGTGGGGCGGGAGGAAAGTTTGGCGGAGAGGGAGGGACCTGAGTCCCAGGAACCAAGCCCCAGCCTGCAGTCCTAGAGCCTAGAAGAGGTGTTTGGACAGTTTTGAGCTGTGAAACAAGTGAAGGAGCTCCCAGGCCTACAGTGTGGAGTATTAGGTCCCTTCCTACTCTGCTGAGGGCTGCTAAGGGTTTGGGGCGACAGGACGCTGAAACGCGATTCTGTCGGCGTGGGCAGAGGCCAAGCCGGTGGGAGATCGGTCTAGCCCAGAGGGTCGGAGGGGACGCGCGAAAGCGGTCCGGAAGCTGCGGGCCCGCCTTTAATCCCACTTACAGGGACAAAGCGGGAGGCCAGGAACGGGCAGGCCCTGCGCAAGCCGGCCCTGACCGCGGGGACCGGGCTGGGACCAGAGACGGGCGGGGGCTCGCGGCTGAGCTCACGCTACCAGTCCCCCACGCCCCCGCCGGAGAAACCGCGGTTGGCCAGTATAAGTGAGCGAGCGGGCTCCGAGCGTGGGAATAGGGTAGACCCCGAGTCAAGTGGAAGCTCGCAGCTGAGATCACGCTACTATTCCCGCCCGGCCGGAGAAACCGCAGATTGCATTCATACGTGCACGAGCGGGCTCCAAACGTGGGGGCGGGGTAGAGTCCGGTACGAGCGGAAGTACGCAGCTGAGCGGAAGCCAGCAAACAGGCCGGCACCAATAAACCTTGGTTTCCGACCCTACGCAGAAGGGCCTGGGCCTCAAGGGCGGGGCTAAAGCTCCGGACGGGCAAAAGCTTACAGCTGAGAGCACGTCAAAAGCCCCGCCTAACCCGCGGATGTGTAGCGAGCAGGCTCCGACTGCTGGTTCTGGGCAGAAGTCCGGAAATAGGCTGGTCCGCAGCTGAGAAAAGGTGCTCCCCTCTACCCTTGGTGCTAAGTCTTGTGGCTTTAGTGACAGCCCCTCCCACGGAGGAGAGGCAGAAATCACAGCAAAAGCCACAGTGGGCCGGCGCTGGCAACGCTCATACCCAACCACCCAAGGCAGCGGCAGAGGGGGTGGGGGGGCCTGCAGACAGACCACACCTAGAGAACACAAAGGCAACACCTACTGGACTCCAGGGGCCACAACTTGCTTATACACAGAAAAAATGGGCAAGCAGAGGAATGCAAACCAAATGAATCAAGAGAAATCCCCAGAGAAGGACCTGAATGAACCAGATATAACCAAATTACCAGAAGCAGAATTTAGAATAATGATAGTTAGGATGTTCAAAGAAATTAGAGCAACAATGGATAGTCATTATGAACACCTAAATAAAGAGATAACAAGTATAAAAAACGAAATTGAAATAATAAAAAAGAATCAGACAGAAATGACGAATACAGTATCAGAACTGAAGACCACAATGGAAGGAATTAAAAGCAGGATGAATCACGCTGAGGATCGAATAAGTGAGTTAGAGGACACAATAAATAAAGGCACAGAAGCAGAGAAGGAAAAGGAAAAGAGACTTAAAAAATGTGAGAAAACTCTAAGGGAGCTTTGTGACAACATGAAGAGAAACAACATTCGCATCATAGAGGTGCCTGAAGAAGAGGAGAGAGGATAGGAAATGGAAACTTTGTTCAATCAAATCATAGCAGAAAACTTTCCTAAATTAAGGCTGGGAAACACTCCACACATTCAAGAAGCACACAGAACTCCATTAAAGAGAAACCCCAAAAGATCTACACCAAGACACATCATAGTTAAAATACCAAAGCTAATGGATAAAGAAAAAATTTTAAAAGCTGCTAGGGAAAAAAAGGCTATCACCTACAAAGGAGCCCCCATAAGGATGACATCGGACTTCTCAACAGAAACACTTGAGGCCAGAAGGGAATGGCAAGATATAATCAAAGTAATGCAGAACAAGAACCTACAACCAAGACTACTTTATCCAGCAAGGCTAACGTTTAAAATTGAAGGAGAAATAAAGAGCTTCTCAGAAAAAGAAAGCCTGAAGGAATTCATAAAAACCAAACCAATTCTGCAAGAGATACTAAGGGGTCTCTTGTGAACAGTTTAAAGGGAGGAATGAGTAGAGCAAAAGAAGAATACAGCTTTAAAGAATAAAATGGCAATAAACAACTACATATCAATAATAACCTTAAATGTAAATGGATTCAATGATCCAATCAAAGACATAAGGTAGCTGCATGGATAAAGAAACAGGACCCATACATATGTTGTCTACAAGAGACACACCTTAAAACAAAAGATGATCATAAACTGAAGGTAAAAGGATGGAAAAAAATATTTCATGCAAATGGAAATGAAAAAAAAGCAGGGGTAGCAATACTTATATCAGACAAAATGGACTTTAAAACAAAGGCTGTAGTAAGAGATAAAGAAGGACACTACATAATGATAAAAGGAACAATTCAACAGAAAGATATAACTATTGTAAATATCTATGCACCAAATATAGGAGCCCCGACATACATAAAGCAGACTTTGATGGATATAAAGGGCGAGATTAACAGCAATACTATCATAGTAGGGGATTTCAATACCACTCTAACAACACTGGATAGATACTCAAGAAAGAAAATTAATAAAGAAACAGCAGACTTAAAGGAGACACTAGATCAACTTGATTTAATAGATATCTTCAGAACTTTTCACCCTAAAGCAGTAGAATATACTTTCTTCTCAAGCGCTCATGGTACGTTTTCTAGGATAGACCACATGTTAGGACACAAAAATGGTCTCAATAAATATAAGAAGATTGAAATATCAAGCATTTTCTCTGATCACAATGCCATGAAACTAGAAATTAACCACAAAAGAAAAACTGAATAATACTCAAACACTTGGAAACTAAATAGCATGATATTAAATAATGAATGGAGTAACAATGAGATCAAAGAAGAAATAAAAAAGTTTCTAGAAACCAATGATAATGAGCATACATCAACTCAAAATTTATGGGACACAGCAAAAGCAGTTCTGAGAGGGAAGTTCATTGCACTACAGGCATATCATAAGAAGCTAGAAAAAGCTTAAATAACCTGACCCTGCATCTAAAAGAACTAGAAAAACAACAACAAATAAAACCCAAGACAAGTAGAAGGAAGGAAATAATAAAGGTCAGAGCAGAAATAAATGACATAGAGGATAAGGAAACAATACAGAGGATCAATGAAACCAGAAGCTGGTTCTTTGAAAAGGTAAACAAGATTGATGAACCTTTAACTAGACTCACCAAGAAAAAAAGAGAGAGGACTGAAAAAAATAAAATTAGAAAGGACAGTGGAGAAATAACAACTGACACAACAGAAATACAAAGCATTGTAAGAAAATACTATGAAGAACTATATGCCAAAAAATTAGACAATCTTGGTGAAATGGACAAATTTCTTGAATCATATAACCTTCCAAAAATCAATCAGGAAGAATCAGAACACCTAAACAGACCGATTACAACAAATGAGATCGAAACAGTTATCAAAAAACTCCCAAAAAAGAAAAGTCCTGGGCCTGATGGCTTCACAAGTGAATTCTATCAAAAATTCAAAGAAGAACTAACTACTATCCTTTTCAAGCTATTTCAAAAAATTCAAGAGGAAGGAAGACTTCCAAACTCCTTTTATGAGGCGAGCATAATTCTAATCCCAAAACCGGGCAAAGACAACACAAAGAAAGAAATTATAGGCCTATATCCCTGATGAATTTAGACGCTAAAATTCTCAACAAAATATTAGCCAACAGTATCCAGCAAAATATGAAAAAAATCATACACCACGATCAAGTGGGATTTATTCTGGAGAGGCAAGGCTGGTTCAATATTCGCAAATCAATCAATGTGATTCATCACATAAACAAAAGGAAGGACAAAAATCACATGATAATTTCAATAGATGCAGAAAAGGCATTTGATAAAATCCAGCACCCATTCATGCTCAAAACTCTCAGTAAAGTGGGAATACAGGGATCATTCCTTAACATGATTAAGGCCATCTATGATAAACCGACAGCAAACATCATACTAAATGGACAAAGATTAAAAGCAATCCCCTTAAGATCAGGAACCTGGCAGGTTTGCCCCCTTTCACCACTCTTATTCAGCATAGTTCTGGAAGTCCTAGCTATAGCATCAGACAAGAAGAAGAAATAAAAGGCATCCAAATTGGAAAAGAAGAAGTAAAACTGTCACTATTTGCAGATGATATGATATTGTATATTGAAAACCCTAAAGTCTCAGTCAAAAAACTACTGGACCTTATAAATGAATTCAGCAAGGTGGCAGGATATAAAATTAATACTCAGAAATCAGAAGCGTTTCTATACACCAACAATGAAATATCAGCAAAAGAAATTAAGGAAACAATCCCCTTCATGATTACAGCCAAAATAATAAAGTACCTAGGAGTAAATTTAACCAAGGAGGTAAAGGACTTGTACTCTGAAAATTATAGAACATTGATAAAAGATATCAAGGAAGATACAAAGAAGTGGAAGCATATACCGTCCTCGTGGCTAGGAAGAATAAACATCATTAAAATGTCTATATTACCCAAAGCAATTTATAAATTTAATGCAATACCAATTAAAATACCAATAACACACTTCAAAGATATAGAAAACATATTCCAAAAATTTATATGGAACCAAAAAAGAACACGAAATGCCTCAGCAATCTTAAAAAGAAAAAATAAAGCAGGAGGTATCACTCTTCCAGATATCAATGTTTACTATAAGGCCATTATACTCAAGACATCCTGGTACTGGCATAAGAACAGGCACATAGATCAATGGAACAGAACAGAGGACCCAGAAATAAACCCACAGCTTCATGGACAACTGATATTTGACAAAGGAGGAAAGAACATACAATGGAGTAAAGACAGCCTCTTTAACAAATAGTGTTGGGAAAATTGGACATCTACCTGCAAAAAAATGAAACTAGACCATCAACTTACACCATGCACAAAAACAAACTCAAAATGGATAAAAGACTTAACTGTAAGCCGTGAAACCATAAGCATCTTTGAAGAAAACATAGGCAGCAAGCTCTCTGACATCTGTAGCAGCAGTATATTTGCTGATTTATCTCCATGGGCAACTGAAATAAAAGGCAAGATAAACAAATGGTACTATATCAAACTAAAAAGTTTTTGCACAGCTAAAGACTATAGAACAGAATAAAAAGACAAACCACACAATGGGAGAACATATTGGACAGCACATCTGATAAGGGGTTGATAACTAAAATTTATAAAGAACTTATAAAACGCAACACCAGGAAGACAAACAACCCAATCAAAAAATGGGCAATAGAAATGAATAGAAATTTCTCCAAAGAGGACATACAGATGGCCAATAGGCATATGAAAAAATGCTCAACATCACTAATCATTAGAGAAATACAAATTAAAACCACAATGAGATATCACCTCACACCAGTCAGAATGGCACTTATCAGCAAAACAACACAGAATAAGTGCTGGCGAGGATGTGGAGAAAAGGGAACCCTTCTGCACTGCTGGTGGGAATGCAGACTGGTGCAGCCACTGTGGAAAACAGTTTGGAGATTCCTCAGAAAATTAAAAATCGAACTGCCTTTTGACCCAGCTATCCCACTTTTAGGAATATACCCTAAGAACACCATAGCACTGTTCGAAAAGAAGAAATGCTCCCCCATGTTTGTGGCAGCATTGTTCACAATAGCGAAGATCTGGAAACAGCCCAAGTGTCCTTCAGAAGACGAGTGGATTAAAAAGCTATGGTACATATATACTATGGAATACTACTCAGCCATAAGAAACGATGACATCAGATCATTTATAACAAAATGGATGTACCTTGATAACATTATACGGAGTGAAATAAGTAAATAAGAAAAAAAGAAAAACTGAGAACAGCTTGATTTCATACATAGGTGGGACATAAAAGTGAGAATATGAGACATGGACAAGAGAGTGGTGGTTATGGGATGGGGGGAGGGAGGGAAGAGTGGGATAGGGAGGAGAGATGGGACACAGGGAAAACCAGATTGAAGGTGACAGAGGACAATTTGACTTTTGGTGATGGGTATGCAACACAATTGAATGATAAGATAACCTGGAGATGTTTTCATTGTACATATGTACCCTGATTTATTGGTGTCACCCTATTAGAATTAATAATAATAAAATATATATATATAAAAGAAAACCCAGAAAGAAAAGCTGAATGAGATGGAAATAACCAATTACCTGATGCAAAGATTAAAATGATGATTGTTAGGATACTCAAAGATCTTTGAGCAACAATGAATGGACATAATGAACTTCTAAATAAAGAGATAACAAGCATCAAAAAAACACATTGAAATAAAAAAAGAACCAGACAAAAATGACAAACACTATATCAGCAATGGAGACTGCACTAGAAGGATTTCAAAGTAGGCTGGATAAAGTACAGAATCAAATCAGTGACTTAGAGATAAGATAAGTGAGCATGGGAGCAGAACAGCAAAAAGAGAAAAGGATAAAAAAGTCTGAGGAAACGCTAAGAGAGCTCTGTGACAACATTAAGAAAAGCAACATTCACATCATAGGTGTTCCTGAAGGAGAAGAGAAAGAACGAGGGATAGAAAATCTGTTAGAAAAAATAATAGCCAAAAATTTTCCTAAATTGATGCAGGAAAGTGTCACACAGGTTCAAGAAGCAGAGAGAATCCCATTAAAAAAGAACCCAGAGACCCACACCAAGACACATCATAATCAAAATACAAAAGCTAAGAGATAAAGAATACTAAAAGCTGCAAGAGAGAAACAGTCTTCACCTACAAAGGAACCCCCATAAGGATGACATCCGACTTCTCAACAGAAACACTTGAGGCCAGAAGGGAATGGCAAGAAATATTTAAAGTAATGCAAAACAAGAGCCTCCAACCAAGACTTCTTTATCCAGCAAGGCTATCGTTTAAGATTGAAGGAGAAATAAAAAGCTTCCCACACAAAACAAACAAACAAAAAACAAGGAATTTATCACAACCAAACCAATGCTGCAAGAAATGTTAAGGGGCCTGTTATAGACAGAACAAAGCGGGAGAAAAAATTTAGTAAAAGATGCCTGACCAGGCGGTGGCGCAATGGATAGAGTAACGGACTGGGATGCGGAAGATCCAGGTTCGAGACCTCGAGGTTGCCAGCTCAAGCTCTGGCCCATCTTGCTTGAGCAAAAGCTCGCCAGCTTGGACCCAAGGTTGCTGGCTCCAGCAAGGGATAGCTCGGTCTGCTGAAGGCCCGGGGTCAAAGCACGTGTGAAAAAGCAATCAATCAACAACTATAATGTCGCAATGGCAATGAAAACTAATGATTGATGCTTCTCATCTCTCTTCGTTCCTGTCTGTCTGTCCCTATTTATCCTTCTCTCTGACTCTCTCTGTCCCTGTAAAAAAAAAAAAAAAAATAGTAAAAGAGGAATGTAGATTTAAAGAAAAAAATGGCAATAAACAACTACATATCAATAATAACCTTAAATGTAAATGGATTAAATGATCCAATCATACAGTAGCTGAATAAGAAAACAAGACCTGTACATATGCTGTATACAAGAAACCCACCTCAAAACAAAAGATACATATAGAATGAAAGTAAACGAACGAAAATAAATATTTCATGCCAATGGAAATGAAAAAAAAAGCTGGAGTAGCAATACTTATATCTGACAAAATAGACTTTAAAGCAAAGACTATAATAAGAGATAAAGAGGGCCACTACATAATGATAAAGGGAACAGTCCAACAGGAAGAGATTACCATTATAAATATCTATGCACCTAATATAGGAGCACCTAAATATATAAAGCAGACTTTGATGGACATAAAGGGCGAGATCAACAGCAATACTATAATATTAGAAGATTTCAATACCCCAGTAAAATCATTGGATAGATCCTCAAGAGAGAAAATTAACAACAACAAAAAAACAGAATTAAGGGACACACTAGATCAACTGGATTTAGTAGATATCTTCAGAACCTTTCACCCTAAAGCAGCAGAATCTACATTCTTTTCAAGTGCTCATAGGACATACTCTAGGATAGACCACTTGTTAGGGATAAAATGAGTCTCAACAAATTAAAAAAGATTAAAATCATATCAAGCATCTTCTCTGACCACAATGGTATTAAACTAGAAATCAACTATAATAGAAAAACTGAAAAACACTCAAACACTGGGTAACTAAACAGCATGTTATTAAATAACAAATGGGTCAAGAGTAAGATCAAGAAACAAAATTTCTTTGAAACAAATGAAAATGTGCATACAACAACTTAAAATCTATGGGACACAGCAAAAGCAGTCCTGAGAGGGAAGTTCATAGCATTACAGGCATACCTTAAGAAGCTAGAAAAAACTCAAATAAACAACATAATTGTGCAACTAAAAGAACAAGAAAAAGAACAACAAGTAATGCCCAGAGGAAGTAGAAAGAAGGAAATAAGAAAGATCAGAGCAGAAATAAGTGACACAGAGACTAAAAAAAAGCAGTACAGAGAATCAATGAAACCAAGAGCTGGTTCTTTGAAAAGGTAAAGATCGATGAACTCTTAGCCAGACTCGCCAAGAAAAAAAGAAAACTCAAATAAATAAAATTAGAAATGAGAGTGGAGAATTAACAATGGACACAGCAGAAATAGAAAGTATTGTAAGAAAATACTATGAATAACTGTATGCCAAAAAGTTAAGACAACTGGGCAAATGAAAAAATTCATTGAAAAACATAATCTTTCAAAAATCAATCTGGCTGAATCAGAAAACCCAAATAAACTGATTACAACAAATGCGATAGAAAGTTATCAAAAAACTCCCAACAACAACAACAAAAGCCCTGGGCAAGATGGCTTCACAGGCGAATTCTACCAAATATTCAAAGAAGAACTAACTCCTATCCTTCTCGAGCTATTTCAAAAAATTCAAGAGGAGCAAAACCTTTCAAGCTCCTTTTATGAGACAAGCATAATTCTGAATCCAAAACCAGGCAAAGACAACACAAAGAAAGAAAACTATAGGCCAACATCCCTGATAAATTTAGATGCTAAAATTCTCATCAAAATATTAGCAAATCAATTACAGCAGTCCATGAAAAATATTATACATCATGAACAAGTGGTATTTATTCTGGGGAGGCAAGGCTGTTACAATATTAGCAAATCAATCAATGTGATTCATCACATAAACAAAAGGGAGAAAAATTACATGATAATATCAATATCTGTAGCAAAAGCATTTGATAAAATCCAGCACCCATTTATGATCAAAACTCTCAGCAAAGTGGAAATACAGGGAACATACTTCAACATAATAAAGGCCATTTATGACAGATCCACAGCCAACATCATACTCAATGGGAAAAATTTTAAAGCTATACCCTTAAGATCAGGAATGAGGCAGGGGTGCCCATTTTCATGACATTTATTCAACATAGTTGTGGAAATTCTAGCCATAGCAATCAGACAAGAAGAAGATATAAAAGGCATCCAATTGGAAAAGAAGTAAAACTATTATTATTTGCTTATGATATGATACTGTACATAGAAAACCCTAAAGTCACAGTCAAAGAACCACTGGACCTCATAAATGAATTCAGCAAGGTGGCAGGATATAAAATTAATACTCAAAAATCAGAGGATTTTTATACACCAACAATGATCTGTCTGAAAAAGAAATTAAGAAAACAATACCCTTCACATAGAATAAAGTACCTAGGAGTAAATTTAACCAAGGAGGTGAAAGACTTGTACTCAGAAAATTATAAAACATTGATAAAAGAAATCAAGGAAGATACAAACAAGTAGAAGCATATACCATGTTTATGGTTAGTAAGAATAAACATCATTAAAATGTCCATATTACCCAAAGCAATGTATATATTTAACGCAATTTCTAATAAAATACCAATGACATACTTCAAAGATATAGAACAAATATTCCAAAAATTCATATGGAACCAAAAAGAACACGAATAGCTTCAGCAATCTTAAAAAAGAAGAGTAAAGTGGGAGGTATCACACTTCCTGATATCAATTTATACTACAAGGCCATTGTACTCAAAACAGTTTGGTACTGGCATAAGAACAGGTATATAGTTCAATGGAACAGAACAGAGAATCCAGAAATAAACCCACACTTTTATGGTCAATTGATATTTGACAAAGGTGGTAATAGCATACAATGGAGTAAAGACAGTCTCTTTAACAAATGGTGTTGGGAAAATTGGACAGCTTTCTGCAAAAAAAATAAAACTAGACCACCAACTAACACCATTCACAAAAAATAAACTCAAAATGAATAAAAGACTTAAATGTAAGCCATGAAACCATAAGCATCTTAAAAGAAAATATAGGCAGTCAGCTCTCTGACATCTCTCGTAGCAATATATTTGCTGATTTATCTCCATGGGCAAGGGAAATAAAAGACAGGATAAAAAAATGGGACTATATCAAACTAAAAAGCTTTGTACAGCTAAAGACATTATGAACAGAATAAAAAGGCAAACCACACAATGGTAGAACATATTTGACAATATGTCTGATAAGGAGTTAATAATCAAAATTTATTAAGAACTTGTAAAACTCAACACCAGGAAGACAAACAATCCAATCAAAAAATGGACAAAAGAAATGAATAGACACTTCTCCAAAGAGGACATACAGATGGCCAATAGACAGATAAAAAAAATGTTCAACATCACGAATCATCAGAGAAATGCAAATTATCATTTAAAATTGAAGGAGAAATAAACAGCTTCCAGAAGAAAAAATAATTCAAGGAATTCATTACAACCAAAATGGAACTGCAAGAAGGCGCCTTTTATAAAAAGAGCAAAGGAAAAAAAGAAGAAATTGAGAAAAGAGGAATGTAGATTTAAAGAATAAAATAGCAACAAATAAGTACATGTCAATAATAACCTTAAATGTAAATGGATTAAATGCTCCAATCAAAAGGCATAGGGTAGCTGCATGGATATGAAAACAGGACCCATAGATATACTGTCTAGAAGAGACCCACCTCAGAACAAAAGATACACATAGACTGAAGGTAAAGAAATGGAGAAAAGTATTTCATGCAAACAAAAATACAAAATAAGCTGGCGTAGCAATACTTATATCTGACAAAATAGACTTTAAAACAAAGGCTACATAGTAAGGGATTAAAAAAAAGTCACTACATAATGGTAAAGGGAGCAATCCAACAGGAGAATATAACCATTGTAAATATTTTAGTGCCTAATATAGGAGTACCTAAATATATAAAACAGATTTTGATGAACATAAAAGGGAAGATCAACAGCAATACTATAATAGTAGGGGATTTTAATACCCCACTAACATCACTGGATAGATCCTCCAGACAGAAAATTAACAAACAGCAGCCTTAAATGACACAATAGATCAACTGGATTTAATTGATATCTTCAGAACCTTTCACCCCCAAAGAGCAAAATACATTTTTTTCTAAAGTGCTCATGGTACAGTCTCTGGATAGACCACATGTTAGGACAGAAAACTAGTCTAAATAAATTTAAGAAGATTGAAATCATATCAAGCATCTTCTCTGATCACAATGTCATGAAATTAGAAATCAACCACAATAGAAAAACTTTCTTCATTCAAACACTTGGAGGCTAAATAGCATGTTATTAAATAACCAATGGGGTAACAATGAGATCAAGAAATAAATAATAATTTTTCTTGAAACAAATGAAAATAAACATACAATTCAAAATTTATAGGGCACACAGCAAAAGCAGGCCTGAGAGGGAAGTTCATAGCATTACAGGCATACCTTGAAAAGCTAGAAAAACCTCAAATAAACAACTTAACCCTGTATCTGAAAGAACTAAAGAAAGAACAAGTAAAACCCAGAGGAAGTAGAAAGAAGAAAATAATAAAGATCAGAGTGGAAATAAATGACATAGAGGCTTAAAAAAAATTACAGGGGATCAATGAAACCAAGAGATGGTTCTTTGAAAAGGTAAACAAAATTGACGAACCTTTAACCCAGTGGTCCTTAACCTTTTTTGAGGTACCGAACCCACCAGTTTCATATGCACATTCACTGAACCCTTCTTTAGTGATAAATAAAATATGATTTTTTTCGCCTGACCTGTGGTGGCGCAGAGGATAAAGTGTCGACCTGGGAACACTGAGGTCGCCGGTTCAAAACCCTGCACTGGTTCGGTCAAGGCATGGGAGTTGATGCTTCCAGCTCCTCCCCCCTTTCTCTCTTTCTCTCTCTCTCTCTCTCTCTCTCTCTCACTCTGTGTCTCCTCTCTAAAATGAATAAAATAAAAATAAAATAAAACTTAAAATATATATATATATGATTTTTTTCCAAATTCAAGACATAGGTCTATGTTTTTTTTACTGGTGCACAAAATAAGCCGTGCATGAACATCACCTTGCTCAAAGAACAAAACCAACAAAGTGCATGAACTCACAACAAATTATGGTATTACTTTATTCTGGCCTCCGTGGCAGAGGCTTCTCCGAACCCCCGAGACCGACTCATCGAAACCCTAGGGTTCAATAGAACCCAGATTAAGAACCACTGCTTTAACCAGACTCATCAAGAAAAAAAGAGAGAGGACTCAAATAAATAAGATTAGAAATGAAAGTAGAGAAGGAACAACTGACACTGCAGAAATACAAAGACTGTAAGAAAATACTGTGAAGGTCTGTATGCCAAAAAATGGGACAACCTAGGCAAAATGGATAAATTCCTAGAAACACATAACCTCCTAAAACTCAATCTGGAAGATTCAGAAAACCTAAAAATACCAATAACAACAAATGAAATTGAAACAGTTATCAAAACATTCCCAGCAAACAAAAATCCTGGAACAGATGTAAGAGGAGAGAAGACTTCCAAGCTCCTTTTATGAGGCAAGCATGATTCTCACTCCAAAATCTGGTAAAGACACTACAAAGAAAGAAAACTATAGGCCAATATCCCTGATGAACTTAGATGCTAAAATTCTCAACAAAATATTAGCAAACGGGATCCAGCAATACATGAAAAAAATCATACATCATGATCAAGTAGAATTTATTCTGGGGAGGCAAGGCTGGTACAATATTTGCAAATCAATAAATGTGATTCATCGCATAAACAAAAGGAAGGATAAAAATCACATGATAATATCAATAGATGCAGAAAAGGAATTTGATAAAATCCAACACCCAGTTATGATCAAAACTCTCAGGAAAGTGGGAATACAGGGATCATACCCCAACATAATAAAGGCCATCTATGACAAACCCACAGCCAACATCATACTCAGTGAGTAAAAATAAAAAGAAATCTTCTTAAGATCAGGAACAAGGCAGGGGTGTCCCCTTTCATGACTTTTATTCAACATAGTTCTGGAAGTCCTAGCCATAGCAATCAGACAAGAAGAAGAAATAAAAGGCATCCAAATTGAAAAAGAAGAAGTAAAAATATTGTTATTTGCTGATGACATGAAACTACATAGGAAACCCTAAAAATCAGATCAGTCAAAAAACTACTAGATCTGATAAATGAATTTGGCAAGGGAGCAGGATATAAAATTAATATTCAGAGATCAGTGGCATTTTTATAAACCAACAATAAACTATCAAAAAGAGAAATTAAGGAAAGAATCCCCTTCACTGCTGCAAAAAAATAAATTAAATAAAATAAAGTTATCTTGGAGTAAATTTAACCAAGGAGGTAAAAGACTTGTACTTAAAAAATTAATAAACATTTAAAAAAGAAATCATGGAAGATACAAGCAAACAAGTAGAAGCATATACTGTGTTAATGGATAGGAAGAATAAACTTCATTAAAATGCCAATATTACCCAAAGCAATTTAAAAATTTAATGCAATACCAATTAAAATAGCAGTGACATAGTTCAAAGATATAGAACACATATTCCAAAAATTTATATGGAATCAAAAAAGAACTCGAATAGCCTCAGCAATCTTAAAAAAGAAAAATAAAGTGGGAGGTATCACACTTCCTGTTATCAAGTTATACTACAAGGCCATTGTACTCAACACAGCTTGGTACTGGCATAAGAACAGGCATACAGATCAATGGAACAGAACAGAGAACCCAGAAATAAACCCACACCTGTATGGTTAATTGATATTTGACAAAGGAGTTAAGAACATATAATGGAGTAAGGACAGTCTCTTTAATAAATTGGACAGCTACCTGCAAAAAATGAAACTAGACCACCAACTTACACCATTCACAAAAATAACCTCAAAATTGATAAAAGACTTAAATGTAAATTGTGAAATCATAAACATCTTGGAAGAAAACATAAGCAGTGAACTCTTCAATATCTTTTGTAGCAATATTTTTGCCAATTTATCTCCATGGGCAAGTGAAGTAAAGGACAGGATGAACAAATGGGACTACAGCAAACTAAAAAGCTTTTGCACAACAAAAGACAATATGAACAAAATAAAAAGACAACCCACATAATGGAAGAACATATTCGCCAATACGTCTGATTGGAGGTTAACCAAAATTTATAAAGAACTTCTAAAACTCAACATAAGGAAGGTAAATAATCCAATTAAAAGTGGGCAGAAGAACTGAACAGACACTTCTCCAAAGAGGCCATACAGATGGCCAATAGGCAGATGAAAAAATGTTCAATGTCACTAATCATCAGAGAAATGCAAATTAAAACCACAATGAGATACCACTTCACATCAGTCAGAATGGCACTCATTAACAAAACAACACACAATAAGTTCTGGTGAGGATGTGGAGAAAAGGTAACCCTCCTGCACTTCTGATGGAAATGCAGACTGGTACAGCCACTGTGGAGAACTGTATGGAGTTTCCTCAAAAAATAAAAAATGGAACTGCTCTTTGACCCATCTATTCATCTTTTAGGAATATATCCTAAGAATACCAAATCAGTGATTCAATAGAAGACATGCACCCCCATGTTTATTGCAGCATTGTTTACAATAGCCAAGATCTGGAAACAGCCAAGTGTCCGTCAGTGGACGAGAGGATTAAAAAGCTGTGGTGTATATTTATATATACAATGGAATACTATGCGGCCATGAAAAAGGAAATTTTACCTGTTACGACAGCATTGGTGGATTATTATGCTAAATAAAATAAGTCAGGCAGAGAAAAACAAATATTATATGATCTCACTTATATGTAGAATCTAATGAACAAAGTGAACTGAGGAATGGAATAGAGGCAGAGTAGGGGTCCAGAAGGACAGCGTCGGAGGGAAGGGGGAAGAGCGGATGAGATCAGAGAAGGTGAAGGAATTAGTGAAATTATGTACATAACACAGAGATACAGATACCAGGACTGCAAATCCTAGAAGGAAGATGGGAGGGTGTTGTGTGTGTGGGAATGGTATATAAATAGGGACACAGGGGTGGGGTTTGAGGGTATTATATTGAGTGGGACACTTGAATCTATGTAAACAGAATAAATTAATAAAAGTAAATAAATAGATAATACCTTAATTGAAAAAAACCCCGGCAGAGATCAGCTGCAGTGCTGTGAAGTCTGGAAAGTAGCTTCTGTGCTGTCTTTAGAAGTTGTTTGAGGAGGGAGCACTTCCAGTTTCAGCAGAAAGTCTTAATGAAGTATTTAACAATTGTGCTGGAACTAACAGCTGCACAGAGAGTTGACAGCCAGCCTCAGGAGCAGTGAACATGAACTAGAAGGAACCTTTCTCAGACTAGAAAAAGGTAATAACAGTTTAGGAAGTAATATATGATGGCCTTTGACTTCGACATTTTATTTTGGGCTCATGGGGGTACTAAGCGACATATTTTGCTCTGTACATGGAGAAAGGAGATGGGTTAATTTGCTATTGATCAAACCTGTGCTTCTCAACCATGACTGTAAACTGAATCAAGGGGAACTAAAGAAAAACATGTCTGTGTCCCACTAAAAGTTTTATGTGATTGGCCTGGAGTGTGACCCAGGGATCAGGCTTTTAAAGCCCACAGGTGATCTCATGCACAGGCAGGAATGAAACCACTGCTTTAGAAGTGTCCCAAACTTCCCAATTCTCTCAGAGTTTTGAATTTTGTGGGTCTGGATGGGCCTGGGAATCTGCATATTTGCCAAATACCCTGGGTGACTCTTCTTATCAGAAAGGCTGTGAACACTGGTTTATGAATGTTTCTCAGAGGGTGTTCAGGCCCCTGAATGAGAACATATGTAAGCTACTTTTTAAAATGCAGATTCTTAAACGCTGCATCAGAATGCTGAATTGGAGCACCCTTCCCAGGTGATTTGGATGCTCTCTACCAGGCGTTCCCAAATTTTTTACACAGGGGGCCAGTCCACTAAGGTGACCAGATGTCCCGCTTTTGGCGGGACAGTTCTAATTTTTAACAATTTGTCCCGCACCACGCGGCATTTTTAAAAAGTCCCAATTTTTGGAAAGAATGCACAAAAAGCTAGGGGATGGCAGGTGAACAGGAAGGGAATATACAGTTTCTGGCAAGGAGACCCTGCCTCAACATGGAAGCGCCCGCACTGCCACAAGAGCTGGCTACCCCGTGCAGGCCCCGAAACAAAGAACTTCGGGGGGGATGTACCTGCTGGGATGGCAGCTGTCAAGTCCCCTAACTACCCATAGGCCCACGCCCTGGACGCCGGCTTGCGGCTCCAGATTCCGTGAGGCACAAGCCACTCGGTCTCCAGCAGACGGCAGGGCTGGACGTGGGGAGCGTGGCTGCCGACTGCGCCGGTGGCGCTGCCCTGCCTGCTCCCGCCCACTTGTGCAGCTCTGGTATCGGTTTTGGGACCATGTAACCCAATCCCTCTGACTCACTCAAAATTTTCCATATAGTAATATTTCTGAAAATCATCTTTTTAATGAAGTACCATTATTTAAAACAATAGATTGATAAGGAAAAGGTTAAATCTTGGTCAGCAAAAATCACAATAGAGAACAAATGCTTAGAAATATTTCATCATTTTATGTATAAAATATAATTTAACAAATTCTTGGAAAACAGATACATACCTTTAAGGCAAAGAACCCAGTGCATGGTCTCTCTAGACGACACCTGCACCTTATTTCTTTAGAGAGGAAGAGAAGAGCATGAGCAGGAAGCATCAACTTCCATATGTGCCTTGACCAAGCAAATCCAGCATCTCAAACTGGCAACCTCAGAGTTCCAGGTTCACACTTTATCCACTGTGCCACCACAGGATGGCAAGATGGCGATGGAGTAGGCGGACGTACCAACTTCCAACTCCCAGAACCAAAGTGGATTATAACTTAATTTTAAGAACCATCATCTGGATAAACCAACTTTGAACTAAACTAAGTGGATTCTTCAATGAAGGAACACTGAAGAAGCCACATTGAGACTGGTAGGAAAAGCAAAAATGCAGAGAGGGCTGCCCAGCTCCCCGGAGGGAACGGCAACCCGGAGAGACTCGCGTGGCGGGAGAAGAGTTTGATGGAGAGGGAGGGACCTGGGTCCGAGGAACAAAGCCCCAGCCTGCAGCCCCAGAGCCTAGAAGAGGCATGTGAACAACAGTTTTGAGCTGTGAACAAGTGAGGATACTGTTTGTGAGAAAGAGACAGTTTTCTCAGACCCAGGATTCTTCTTAAAGGGACAGCGCAGAAAACCTCTCTCACAACCACTCACCCGGGGCTCTGGGGAACAGCGACAGAGGAGAGGATCAGAGCAGAGGGAAGAGAGTGTGGACTGGAAAGCACAGGGAGAAACACTCTGAGGGACAGCCACCCTAACCCCGGGCTTAGTCACTTCCCTAATCGAAAACGAATATTTCCCCTGGAACTAGCAAAACCAGCAAAGGGAGACAGGACACCAGCCAAACAAGCTCTCCTGCGGCACTTAGAGCAGAGCTGCTTAGATGGAGGGAGCTTCCAGGACTACAGTATGGACTGTTAGGGTCTGAGCTGCACTGCACCTACCCACACTGCTGAGGGCTTGCTGGAGGGACAGTGGTGGCAGGATGCTGAAACGCGGTTCTGTCGGGGGCGGAGGCCCAGCTGGTGTGAGCTCGGTCTAGCCCAGCAGTGATGGAGGGGACATGCGAAAGCGGTCCGGCAGCTGCGGGCCCACCAGCAGCCCTACATGCGGGGGAAAAGGGGGAGGCCAGGAACAGGCAGAGATCTGCTTTGCGATCCTGCGTGAGCCAGTCCTGACCGCGGAGGCAATGCTAAAGCCAGGCGGAGACTTGCAGCTGAGCGAACGCCAGCAGCCCCACCTGGCCCCTGAAACCGTGGTTTGCCATCCTGCGTGCCTGCATGAGTTGGCTCTGATCGCAGGGATGGGGCTAAAGCCCAGGACTGTCAGAGGCTAGCAGCTGAGTGTACGCCATCAGCCCTGCCTGATCCGAGAAATGGCGGTTTGCGATCCTGCGCAAGCCGGCCCGGACCGCGCGGGCGGGGCAAAAGCCTGGTACAGGCGAAGGCTCGCAGCTGAGCGAACAGCAGCAGCCCTGTCTGACCGGAGAAACTGCAGTGAGCAGGCTCTGACCGCGGGGGCTGGGCAGAAGCCCAGGAACAGGCTGGGTCCACAGCTGAGAAAAGGTGCTCACCCCTACCCTTGGTGCTGAGGCTTGTGGCTTGAGTGCAGTGTGCAGCCCCACCTGTGGGGGTGTGGCGAAGACCCAGACAGGCTGAGGCTTGTATAGCAGGGCACCAGAACACAGTCCCTCCCTCGGAGGAGAGGTGGAAATCACAGCAACAGCCGCAGTGGGCCGGCGCTGGCAATGCCCATATTCAATCACCCTAGGTAGCCGCAGATCGGGTGGCAGGCCTGCAGACAGACAACACCTAGAGAACACAAAGGCAACACCCATTGGACTCCAGTGGCCACACCCTTATACACAGACAAAATGGGAAGGGAGAGAAATGGAACCCAAATGAATCAACAGAAATCCCCAGAGAAGGACCTGAATGAACCAGATATAACCAAATTACCAGATGCAGAGTTTAAAATAATGATAGGATGTTCAAAGAGCTTAGAGCAACAATGGATAGTCATTACGAACACCTAAATAAAGAGATAACAAGTATAAAAAAGGAAATTGAAATAATAAAAAGAATCAGATGGAAATGACAAATATAGTATCAGAACTGAAGACCACAATGGAAGGAATTAAAAGCAGGATGAATCACGCTGAGGATCGAATCATCTTTTATCTGCTCTGCTTCTGTTCCTTTTGTCCTCTAATTCATGTCCAGCGAGTTAGAGGACAAAAGGAACAGAAGCAGAGCAGATAAAAGAAAAGAGACTCAAAACATGTGAGGAAACTCTAAAGGAGCTCTGTGACAACATGAAGAGAAATAACATATGCATCATAGGGGTTCCTGAAAAAGAGAAGAAAGAACAAGGGATAGAAACTTTGTTCAATCAAATCATACCTGAAAACTTCCCTAAATTAAGACTGGAAAACATATCACACGTTCAAGAAGCACAGAGAACTCCATTAAAGAGAAACCCAAAGAAATCTACACCAAGACACATCATAGTTAAAATACCAAAGCTAAGAGATAAAGAGAAAATTTTAAAAGCTGCTAGAGAAAAAAAAAGGTTATCACCTACAAAGGAGCCCTCATAAGGATGACATCATACTTCTCAACAGAAACACTTGAGGCCAGAAGGGAATGGTAAGATATACTCAAAGTAATGCAGAACAAGAACCTACAACCAAGACTACTCTCTCCAGCAAGGCTAATATTTAAAATTGAAGGAGAAATAAAGAGCTTTCCAGAAAAAAAATCCTCAAGGAATTCATAAAAACCAAACCAATTCTGCAAGAGATTCTAAGGGGCCTGTTGTGAACAGTTCAAAGGGGGAAAAGAATATTGCATAAGAAGAATACAGCTTTAAAGAATAATATGGCAGCCTGATCAGGGAGTGGCGCAGTGGATAGAGCATTGAACTGGGATGCAGAAGACCCAGGTTCAAGACCACGAGGTCTTCAGCTTGAGCACAGGCCCATCTGGCTTGAGCAAAAGCTCACCAGCTTGGACCCAAGGTCGCTGGCTCCAGCAAGGGGTTGCTAGGTCTGTTGAAGGACCGCGGTCAAGGCACATGTGTAAAAGCAATCAATGAACAACTAAGGTGTCGCAATGGCAACGAAAAACTAATGGCTGATGCTTCTCACCTCTCTCTGTTCCTGTCTGTCTGACCCTACCTATCCCTCTCTCTGACTCTCTCTCTGTCCCTGTAAAAAAGAAAATAATAATAATATGGGAATAAACAACTACATATCAATAATAACCTTAAATGTAAATGGATGAAATGATTCAATCAAAAGACATAGGGTAGCTGAGTGGATAATGAAACAGGACCCGCCTGACCTGTGGTGGCGCAGTGGATGGAGCGTCGACCTGGGAACACTGAGGTCGCCAGTTCAAAACCCTGCACTGGTCTGGTCAAGGCACATATGGGAGTTGATGCTTCCAGCTCCTCCCCCCTTTCTCTCTCTCTCTCTCTCACTCTCACTCTCTCTCTGTGTCTCCTCTCTAAAATGAATAAAATAAAAAGAATTTAAAAAAAAAGAAAAAGAAAAAGAAACAGGACCTGCCTGGCCTGTGGTGGCGCAGTGGATAAAGGGTCGACCTGGGAAAACTGAGGTCGCCAGTTCAAAACCCTGCACTGGTCTGCTCAAGGTACATATGGGAGTTGATGATTCCAGCTCCTCCCCCCTTTCTCTCTCTCTCTCTCTCTCTCTCACTCTGTGTCTCCTCTCTAAAATTAATAAAATAAAAAGAAACAAAAATAGTCTAAAAAAAAAAGAAACAGGACCCATACATATGCTCTCTACAAGAGACACACCTTAAAACAAAAGATGCACATAGACTGAAGGTAAAAGATGGAAAAAAATATTTTATGCGAATGGAAATGAAAGAAAAGCCAAGGTAGCAATACTTATATCTGACAAAATGGACTTTAAAACAAAGCTGTAGTAAGAGATAAAGAAGGACAGTACATAATGATAAATGGAACAATTCAACAGGAAGATATAACTATTATAAATATCTATGCACCAAATATAGGAGCCCTGACATAGATAAAGCAGACTTTTATGGATATAGAGGGTGAGATTAACAGCAATACTATAATAGTAGGGGATTTCAATACCCCACTAACAACACTGGATAGATACTCAAGAAAGAAAATTAATAAAGAAACAGCAGACTTAAAGGATATACTAGATCAACTCAATTTAATAGATATCTTCAGAACTTTTCACCCTGAAGCAGTAAAATATATATTCTTTTTAAGAGCTCACAGTACATTCTCTAGGATAGACCACATGTTAGGACACAAAAATGGTCTCAAAAAATTTTAGAAGATTGAAATCATAGCAAGCATTTTCTCTGATCACAATGCCATGAAACTAGAAATTAACCACAAAAGAAAAACTGAAAAATACTCAAACACTTGGAAACTAAATAGCATGATATTAGATAATGAATGGATTAACAATGAGATCAAAGAAGAAATAAAAAAGTTTCTAGAAACCAATGATAATGAGCATACATCAACTCAAAATTTATGGGACACAGCAAAAGCAGTTCTGAGAGGGAAGTTCATTGCACTACAGGCATACCAAAAGAAGCTAGAAAAAGCTTAAATAAGCAACCTGACCCTGCATCTAAAAGAACTAGAAAAACAACACCAAATAAACCCCAGGACTAGTAGAAGAAAGGAAATAATAAAGATCAGAGCAGAAATAAATGACATAGAGGCTAAGGAAACAATGCGGAGCATCAATGAAACCAGGAGCTGGTTCTTTGAAAAGGTAAACAAGATTGATGAACCTTTAACTAGACTCACCAAGGAAAAAAAGAGAGAGGATTCAAATAAATAAAATTAGAAATGAGAGTTGAGAAATAACAACTGACACAACAGAAATACAAAGTATTGTAAGAAAATGCTATGAAGAACTCAATGTCAATAAAAATAGGAAACCTAGGTGAAATGGACAAATTTCTTGAATCATATAATCTTCCAAAAATCAATCTGGAAGAATCAGAACACCTAAACAGACCAATTACAACAAATGAGATCATAACAGTTATCAAAAATCTTTCAAAAAAGAAAAGTCCTGGGCCTGATGGCTTCACAAGTGAATTCTATCAAAAATTCAAAGAAGAACTAACTCCTATCCTCCTCACCTATTTCAAGAAGTTCAAGAGGAAGGAAGACTTCCAAACTCTTTTTATGAGTTGAACATTATTCTGATCCCAAAACCGGGCAAAGACAACACAAAGGAAGAAAATTATAGGCCAATATCCCTGATTAATTTAGATGCTAAAATTCTCAACAAAATATTAGCCAACCGGGGATCCATGATCAAGAGGGATTTATTCTAGAGAGGCAAGGCTGGTTCAATATTCGCAAATCAATCTATGTGATTCATCACATAAACAAAAGGAAGGACAAAAATCACATAATTACAATAAATGCAGAAAAGGTATTTGATAAAATCCAGCACCCATTCATGCTCAAAACTCTCAGTAAAGTGGGAATACAGGGAACATAACTTAACATGATAAAGGCCATCTATGACAAACCACAGCAAACATCGTACTACTTGGGCAAAAATTAAAAGCAAATCCCTTAAGATCAGGAACCAGGCAGGGGTGCCCCCTTTCACCACTTTTATTAAGCATAGTTCTTGAAGTCCTAGCTATAGCAATTATACAAGAAGGAGAAATAAAAGGCATCCAAATTGGAAAAGAAGAAGTAAAACTGTCATTATTTGCAAACGATATGATATTGTATATTGAAAACCCTAAAGTCTCAGTCAAAAAACTACTGGACCTTACAAATGAATTCAGCAAGGTGGCAGAATATAAAATTAATACTCAGAAATCAGAGGCATTTTTATATACCAACAATGAATTGTCAGCAAAAGAAATTAAGGAAACAATTCCCTTCACTATTGCAGCAAAAAAAATAAAATACCTAGGAATAAATTTAACCAAGAAGGTTAAGGACTTGTACTCGGAAAACTATATAACATTGATAAAAGATATCAAGGAAGATACAAAGAAGTGGAAGCATATACCATCCTCATGGCTAGGAAGAATAAACATTATTACAATATCTATATTACCCAAAGCAATTTATAAATTCAATGCAATACCAATTAAAATACCAATGACATACTTCAAAGATATAGAACACATACTCCAAAAATGTATATGGAACCAAAAAAGAACATGAATAGCCTCAGCAATCTTAAAAAGAAAAAATAAAGCAGGAGGTATCACTCTTCCAGATATCAAGGTTTACTACAAGGCCACTGTATTAAAGACAGCCTGGTACTGGCATAAGAACAGGCACATAGATCAATGAAACAGAACAGAGAACCCAGAAATAAACTCACAGCTTTATGGACAACTGATATTTGACAAAGGAGGAAAGAACATACAATGGAGTAAAGACAGCCTCTTTAACAAATGGTGTTGGGAAAATTGGACATCTACCTGCAAAAAAATAAAACTAGACCATCAACTTACACAAAAACAAACTCAAAATGGATAAAAGACTTAAAGGTAAGCTGTGAAATCATAAGCATCTTAGAATAAAACATAGGCATTAAGCTCTCCGACATCTGTTTTAGCAATATATTTGCAGATTTTTCTCCATGGGCAAATGAAATAAAAGGCAAGATAAACAAATGGGACTATATCAAACTAAAAGGTTTTTGCACAGCTAAAGACAATAAGAACAGAATAAAAAGACAAACCACACAATGTGAGAACATATTCGACAACACGTCTGATAAGGGGTTAATAACCAAAATTTATAAAGAACTTATAAAACTCAACACCAGGAACACAAACAATCCAATCAGAAAATGGGCACAAGAAATGAATAGAAATTTCTCCAAAGAGGACATACAGATGGCCAATAGGCATATGAAAAAATGTTGAACATCACTAATCATTAGAGAAATGCAAATTAAAACCACAATGAGATATCACCTCACACCAGTCAGAATGGCGCTCATCAGCAAAGTAACATAGAACAAGTGCTGGCGAGGATGTGGAGAAAAGGGAACCTTCCTGCACTGCTTTTGGGAATGCAGACTGGTGCAGCCACTGTGGAAAACAGTATAGAGATTCCTCAAAAAATTAAAAATCGAATTGCCTTATGACCCAGCTATCCCACTTAAGAATATATCCTAAGAACACCATAGCACTGTTTGAAAAGAAGAAATGCACCCCCATATTCGTGGCAGTATTGTTCACAATAGCAAAGATCTGAAAACATCCAAATTATTCGTCAGAGGACGAGTGAATTAAAAACTTTGGTACATATATACTATGGAATACTACTCAGCCATAAGAAATGATGACATCGGGTCATTTACAACAAAATGGATGGACCTTGATAACATACGGAGTGAAATAAGTAAAACAGAGAAAAACTGAGAACAGCATGATTGCATACATAGGTGGGACATAAAAGTGAGACTATGAGACATGGACAAGAGTGTGGTGGTTATGGGGTGGGGGGAGGGAGGTGAGGGAGGGAAAAGGAGGAGAGGAGGGGCACAAAGAAAACCAGATAGAAGGTGACAGAGGACAATTTGACTTTGGGTGATGGGTATGCAACGTAATTGAATGATAAGATAACTTGGAGATGTTTTCTTTGAACATATGTACCCTGATTTATTAATGTCACCCCATTAAAATTAATAAAAATTTAAAAATATATATAATTTAACAAATTCTTGTGAAAAAATTTATGACGTTTTAAACAATGACAGCAATCTAAAAAAAATTCACTCAAATGAGAAATATGCCAAAGAATAAAATAATACTATACATAATTTTTTATGTATTATATTTGTAAATTGTACTCATGTTGAAATTTTAAAAATATATTACAATACTATTTTTGCATTCTATGAAAATTTTTTTTGCTCCATATAGACCAAATTTTTAATCAAGAACGCCCCCCCCCCCCGTCAATGTTGTCCCACTTTACCAATTTTAAAATCTGGTCACCTTACAGTTCACTGTCCCTCAGAGCGATGGAGGGCTGCCACATACAGTACTCCATACACTGACTACCAACTAAAGAGGTTTCTTTTCCGGAAGTGCGGCCAGGGCCAGATAAATGGCCTCAGGTGGCCGCAATTTGGCCCATGGGTGGTCGTTTGGGGACCTCTGCTCTCTACCTTTTGAGAACGACTGAACTGAGCAAACAAGCACAGACTTTCATAAGTGCAAAAGCATGTGCATGAAGCCACCTACGCTTGGTTTGTGCCTGTTTTACATGGTGGTTTCCGGGAGTCACTCTGCTGATAGTAGCAAGTAGAGGAGAAGTTTGAATTAAAACCAGTTCTAGGTCATCTTCACAAATTCCAACTCCTTTAAAATGACAAATCCTACAATCCTTATCTGGCTTAATGAAGTACTGTGTCACAGATGATGTAAAATTAGGGCTAATGCAGGAACCACTGGTATTTGCTTCCTCATTTTTAGAGAAATTTTAAAAGCATGTGGTTGTTCATTGTTGGGACCACAACTGCCCAAAAAAGCTGCAATGGGAGTCAGATATATATAATTTTAAATGTTCTAGTAGCCCCATTAAAAAAGTATAATGAGACAGGTGAAATTCATTTTAATACAGTTTAAGTCAGTATATGTGAACGATATATTATCATTTCAACATATAAACAACATAAAAATGATTCATGCAATGTTTTACATCCTTTTTTATAGTAAGTCTTCGGACTGATGTATTCGCACATGTATTCGCATCTCCTTTCACCAGCCCGCTGCAAATGTTCAGTAGTCATAAGTGCCCATGGCTGATGTCTTCTGTGTTGGACAGTGCAGGCTTTGATCCAGCGTCAGCAACCACCTCCCTGTGCGCCTTCTGTGTTGTGATGGATTGCAGGTGATGCATGCCCAGAGGCAGGTGTCCGCAGTGGGCTCAGAATATAAAGACATGCAGGATGGTCTGTATGTGAATAATTATATATACCAGCATTCCTTCCCTGGGCCACCTCCCCCTGCCCTTTCTCCTCCTGAAGGAAGCTCCATGCAACCCAACCCTTCCCACCCACTCCCACACTCTCTTCTCCTTCGGATTTGGAAATAGCCACAGTAGCTGCTGCACAGCTGTTGGGCAGATAAAATATATTGTGCTCACTTTGTTAAAGATGGCGCTGCCCACGTGGAAGTTTTAAGAGTAAGCTTTTCCCCACACCCTTGACTGATTGGATGATGTAGGGTGGTGCACTCTTGTTGGGCAGATAAAATATATTATGCTCACTTTGTTAAAGATGGCGCTGCCCACATGGAAGTTCGTTGATATTAATGTGTGTTCTGGAACAGGCTGTGGGCAGGCCGGGTCGTTATAGCCTAAGGCTTAGTTTAAGAGTAAGCTCTTCCCCACACCCTTGACTGATTGGATGATGTAGGGTGGTGCACTCTTGTTGGGCAGATAAAATATATTATGCTCACTTTGTTAAAGATGGCGCTGCCCACATGGAAGTTCGTTGATATTAATGTGTGTTCTGGAACAGGCTGTGGGCAGGCCGGGTCGTCATAGCCTAAGGCTTAGTGTAAGAGTAAGCTCTTCTCCATACCCTTGACTGATTGGATGATGTAGGGTGGTGCACTCTCCTGAGGAATCCCATTATGCCTCAGATGGGTGGCTTTGTATCAGAGACTTTCTTTATGTATAATTGGATTAAAGGGTTGGATTTTCTATGCTATAAACTGGGGCAGTCCGGGAGCTTGCTCTCTCTCTCTCTCTCTCTTGGTTCCAGATTTTCTTAGGTTAGTATTAGAGGGGAGAGCAGATTAAGGCCATGTGGAGGAGAAGTAGCCAAGTTGGCAGAGTGCTGAGGAAGAAGCCAGTTTGTTAAGAGTTTGTGCAGGAGGAGATGGGAAACAGAGGTGAATAAGTCTGGTGAGCTAGAAACCTTTGATTCTAGGAAACTCGGATAAGTCAGTAGCTTTGTGAGCACTGAATGTGTGGGTTTTGGAGCCCAGTGTGTGTTTTTGCTTGCTCGCCGGGTGCAAGCTAGAATTAAAGCTGATGGCTCACCAGTTTTTGGCTCCGGTGTTTCATTGCCATCTGTCCGAATCCAATGCGAACCTGTGTTAACCGAAGACGCACCACTAAGACTCTAAGACCAGGAGTACAAGTAGAAGGAAAAGTTTATTACAGACAAAAGAAAAAGAGTTTAGTACACTCGCGAGCGGGCACTAGGCAAGTATGCTGCCAGGCGCGCCATACAGCGTTTTCTCAGCATTTTTATACTTTACTTTTTAGGGAAGGGCGGGGGGCAGGGGATTTAGGTATTTGCCTTGATCAAGCGGTGTCTTGTAAGGTGGGTTTGAGCAATGTCCTTATCTGTTTACAGCAGGATGTAGTTTATCTAGTTCCTGTCTGTTTACAGCAGGGTGCAGTTTATCTAGTTTCTGTCTCACAAGCCCTAAAGGTCATATGGAATTTTTCCTAGTTCTTGTCTTTCCCTTACATTCCCCCCTCTTGTTCTGTATATCTCTAATCCTAGAGATTAGTGTTTTCTACTAGTCTTTCATAATGCTGTCGTACTATCATTAATTTTACTGCTCCTATCTGCCCTTGCAAGAAAGTGGTTGGGATGTCCCAGGTCTCTAACCCTGCTGCTAACTGACAGAGGTCTGGATGCAGGGATGGCCACCAAGTCCAAGGGGGATGATTATCAGAAGTTATTTCCCATACTATGTCACTAGTCCCTGATATCACTTGCCATGTCTGCCGGGTTGGCTGATGAGGATTTGTTGCGGCGGCGAACACGCAGCTTGAGGGGGCTGTCCGTTTTCTCCACTGTCCATTGGTCATCAGGAGCAGGAGCGGGCTTGAGATGTGAAGCATGGATCCAAGCAGCGATGCCATCGACCTTTACAGCAGTGGGTGTGATGAGGAGGACCTGGTAGGGTCCCTTCCAGCGAGGTTCGAGTGTACGGTGCTGGTGTCTCCGGACGTAGACGTAGTCCCCAACCTGGTGACGATGCGGGGTTCCGTCTCCTGCCGGCTGGTAAAGGTCAGATAACTGCTTCCACAGGCAATGTTGCACTTTGGCTAGGGCCTGTAACCTAACAGACAAGGGTGTATTCGGGATATTCATGTCAGAGGGGGATAAATCCCGAATGGGCGGAGGGGTTCCAAAGAGTATTTCAAAGGGAGTCAGGTTAGTTTTGGCAGAAGGGGTATTCCTTGCCCGGAAAAGAGCGTATGGTAGGAGCATTACCCAATCTCTATGGCCAGTCTCTATGACTAATTTAGTTAGGGTCTCTTTAATCGTCCTATTCATTCTCTCTACCTGTCCTGAACTCTGGGGTCTATAAGCACAATGAAGTTTCCAATTAATCCCCAATATTTTGGCTACCCCCTGGCTTACCTGGGCCACAAACGCCGGTCCATTGTCAGACCCTATTACCTTTGGAAGGCCAAACCTGGGAAAGATTTCTTCCATGATCTTCTTAATTACTACCGCCGCCGTCTCATGTTTGGTAGGGAAGGCTTCTACCCATCCTGAAAAGGTGTCTACAAAAACTAAGAGATACCTTAGTCCATACTTGGCAGGTCTTACCTCGGTGAAGTCTACTTCCCAATATTGGCCCGGTCTGGTGCCTCGGAGACGAGTTCCACTGGTTCCATTGGCTGGGTAGGCATTTACTATCTGGCAGGCCTTGCAGGCTTCTATTACTTCCTTTGCCATTAGCCTCTTTTCAGAGGAGGTTAATGTCTTATCATCCTGGAGCAGTTGTTTTTCAGTCCCAAGGTGGGTGAGACGGTGGGCCATCTGGAGGAACGTCCGAATGTCCTCAGGTTCCTTTGGGTGAGTCGAGGTGGAGGATGGCTCTGCTTCTATGGCGAGGATGTCGGAGGCAGTCCTCATGGCTACCGCTCCTTCATCCGCCTCTTCATCCGCCCTCCTGTTGCCTTTGGCTACTGGGTCCTGCCCTTTCTGGTGCCCAGGGCAATGGACAATGGCCAGCTCCCGTGGGAGCATGACAGCATCTAAGAGGGCTAGGATTTCTTGTTTATGTTTAATATCTTTACCTGCTGACGTGAGCAGGCCCCTTTCTTTGTAAATTGCCCCATGCACATGTGCAGTAGCAAACGCATACCTGATGTCCGTGTAGATGGTGGCCTGTTTACCACTGGCCAGTTCTAGGGCTTTTGTTAGAGCTATTGGCTCTGCTTTTTGGGCTGAGGTTCCTGGGTCAAGTCTCTCTGACCAGATTACTTTTTCCTTGTCTACTACTGCAGCCCCAGCTCTGCGTTCTCCTTCGCACAGAAAACTGCTCCCATCAGTGTACCAAATTAAGTCAGATTGTGGCAATGGTGTGTCCCATAAATCCTCTCGAATCCCAGTCTCCTCGGCTAGGATATCCCTGCACTGATGGTGAACAGTTTCCCCCTCTTCCCTGGGTAGCAGGGTGGCTGGGTTCAAAACAGTTGGAGAGCCGAAGGTGATCCTGTCTTTATCTAACAGGAGGCTCTGGTAATGAGTAATGGGGCATTAGTTAGCCAGCGGTCCGGAGGTTGTCTGATTATGCTCTCCAGAGCATGGGGGGGCGACAATAGTCAATTTCTGGCCCAGAGTCAGTTTATCAGCATCTTTTACCAGTAGGGCTACAGCAGCGATCACCCGTAGACACCTTGGCCACCCTTTTGCGACTGCGTCTATCCTTTTAGAGAGGTAGGCTACTGGTCGCTTACAGGGTCCCAGAAACTGAGTCAGTACTCCTTTAGCTATCCCTTCTTTTTCATCTACATAGAAAGTGAATGGTTTCTCTATGTTGGGGAGTGCCAAGGCCGGGGCTGATAACAGCGCTCTTTTGATTTGGTCAAAGGCCTTTTGCTGTTCATTTCCCCATGTATACTCAGTTCCATCCTTTAACAGGGGGTACAGAGGGGCAGCTAGTGCGGCAAAGCCGGGTATCCACAGTCTGCAGAAACCTGCTGTGCCCAAGAATTCCCTGAGGCCCTTCCGGTTCTTTGGGGGCGGGATTGAGTAACAGTCTTTTTCCTGGCCTCAGTTAGCCATCTCTTACCGTCTCGGAGAGAGTAGCCCAGGAAGGTGACCTCGGGTTGACAGATCTGGGCCTTCTTGGCAGATGCTCGGTATCCCAGTTTGGCCAGTTCAACTAGCAGCTTCTCAGTTCACTGTTTGCATTGCTCTATGGTGGCGGCTGCAAGTAACAGATCATCAACATACTGTAACAGAGTTACCTCAGGGGTGGAGGCCCGGTAGGCACTCAAGTCCTGATGCAGCGCTTCGTCAAAGATGGTAGGAGAGTTCTTGAAGCCCTGGGGTAGCCGTGTCCATGTTAGCTGTCCACTGAGTCCATTCTCAGGGTCAGTCCATTCGAAAGCAAACAGGGATTGGCTGTCCTCATGCAGGCGCAAGCAGAAGAAGGCATCCTTCAGGTCCAGCACTGTATACCATTTCCTATCAGGACTGAGGGTACTGAGGAGGTTGTAAGGATTTGGGACCGTTGGATGTATGTCTATCACCCTACTGTTAACCTCTCTTAAATCCTGGACTGGTCTATAATCCCGTCCCTGGTTTCTTCACTGGCAGCAGGGGGGTGTTCCATTCTGATTGGCAATGCCTTAGGATCCCTTGTCCTAGCAGCCTCTGGATATGAGGCCTGATGCCTTCCCGGGCCTCCTTACTCATGTAGTATTGTCTGACCCTTACGGGAGTGGCGGAGGGCTTTAAATATATTACTACCGGAGGCCTTTGTACTGCTAACCCTGGCCCTGCCGTTTCTGCCCAGGCCTCTGGGAAGCTCTGGAGCCATCTGTCTGTTGTTGAATGGGGTCCGGGGGTAGGGGCTTCATATAGTTTATATTCATCTTCAGCAGACAAGGTCAGCATGGTCACAACAGGCTGACTGACAAGAGGGTTACTGAATCTTACTTCTGGCCCCTGAGGTTTGAAGTCAATACTTGCCCCTAACTTGGTAAGCAGATCTCTCCCCAGCAGCGGGGCGGGGCATTCTGGTATGACCAGAAAGGAGTGCTGTACTTTTCCTTTCCCCACGTCCATTGTCCTTTTAGTTGTCCGTGACCTATGCTGGCATCCATTTGCCCCCTGGACTAAGGATTTTTTATTTGAAAGGGGTCCCAGCGGGCTCTGCAAGGCGGAGTAAATTGCTCCTGTATCTACCTCAAAGTCGATTGGTGTCCCCTCCACGTTGAATGTTACCCTGAGTTCGGGGAGGGGGTCTGAACTCCGACGCCCCTAATCGCCTAGGGCAAGAATTTCATCAACTTTCTTCTTTTTCTTGGGGCAGTCTTTTACCCAGTGCCCTTCTTCTTTACAGTAGGCACATTGGTTAGGCCCCAGTTTTGGCCTTTGGCGCGGGCCCGAGGTACTATTCTTTCCTTCTCTGTCCTGTTTTCCAACTACGGTAGCCAAAATTTTAGTTAACTCATTATTCCTTCATTTATCTCTCTTATTCTCTAATTCTTCATGCTCTTTCTCTAATCTTTGTTCCTTCTCTTCTGCTGTCTCCCTTTTGTAATAAACTTTGTCAGCTTCTTTGACTAAGTCTCTCAGAGCCATATCCTGTAACCCATCCATTCTCTGGAGCTTCCTCCGAATGTCAGTAGCTGACTGCCCTATAAAAGCCATAGCCAGTGCCCCTTTCTGTTCTTCAGACTCAGGGTCGAAAGGGGTGTACCTCCTATAGGCTTCTATTAGTCTCTCTAAGAATCTAGATGGGGATTCCTCTGGCCCTTGAGTTACTTCTCTTACCTTAGCCAAATTAATGGGGCGTCTCGCCGCCGCTCGGGGACCCATCATCAGAGTCTGGCGATAGAGTAAGAGTCGCTGCCTACCTTCAGGCGTATTAGGGTCCCAGTTAGGCCGCCTCAGGGGAAAAGCCTCATCTATAAGATTGGGGAGTTGAGTAGGGCGACCATCAGGTCCAGGAACTAATTTTCGGGCCTCAAGGAGAATCCGGTCCCTTTTTTCTGAGGTGAAGAGGATACCTAAAAGCTGTTGGCAGTCATCCCAAGTGGGCTGATGGGAAAACATAAGAGATTAGAGAAGGTCAGTAAGTTTGACAGGGTCCTCTGAAAAAGGCGGATTATTGTTTTTCCAGTTGTATAGGTCTGAGGAAGAGAAGGGCCAATACTGAAGTGCCGGCATGTTCCCCCCTTGTCCATCAGGGACAGGGGGTCTGAAAGACTGGAGGGGCAGGGTGATGGCCACGTCATCTGGAATCTGTGCTCTCCAGCTCCGGGTGCCCTGGGCCAGACCTCCTACTGATGGTCCCTGATCACCCTGATGTGAGGCCCCAGGCTGAGGACCAGCAGCGCCGGTGGGGGCACCCCTAGGATAGGGAGGCGGGAACTCTGAATCAAAAAGAATAAGGTCAGTTTGAGATTCAGGGAGAACAGGGGAGGGGAGAGAGGGATATAGGGATGGAGCAGGCGCCGCTGGCACTGGGGGTTTGAGTGGGAGCATAGAGCAGCTGTTCAGATCAGTTGGAGCAGGTCTAGAGGGGCCCGGGGTGGTGGAGAGAGTTATTGGAAGGGAGGGCGTAGGGGGAGGAAGGAAAGGTTGGACCCAAGGAGGAGGGTCGTTCGCCAGGTCTTCCCAAACCCAAATATAAGGCTGTTGATCCGGATGACTATGAGGTCCTGGACTGAAGACAATTGTTTTGACCGCCTGTATGGTGTCCTTATGAAAAGTTCCAGTGGTTGGCCAACCTACTCCGAGGGTGGGTCATTCGGAGGTACAGAAAGTCTGCCACTTGCGCTTCTTAACTAGGAGAGACAAGTTATGGGCTCGGGCATTAACCTCAGACCAATGAGACAAAGTTAGGGACAGTGGGGTCGATGACCCTTGCCCCATGTTAGTCTCAAAGAAATAGAGAGACAAAAAGAAAGCAACAAAGAAGACAGTAACAAAGACACAGTAACAGAGACAGACAGACAAAGCCGGCTGCGCCGCGAACGGCAAAATAAAAAGAAAAATAAGTCTATTGGTCCAGACCTATGAGCTCGGTTAGAAACTGGCAACGAAATTACAGATTCTGTCTGAAACAGCAGATGGACTTCCAAGCGTCCTTACAAAACTACAGATTCTGTCTGAGACAGCAGATGGACTTCCAAGCGTCCTTGGTCGTCCGCACACTCCGAGGCGTCCCCCGGAGTTGTGGCCTGCGACCCCCTGACACGTCTGTCTGTCGCAGTCAGGAGGGACTCACGTCCTTGCCTGACAGCCACCGCCAGTTTCACTTACCAGGAGTGGGCGTCCGTCCGATGATCTCCGAAGAGATTGAATCTCGGTGGAACCTCCAAATGTTAACCGAAGACGCACCACTAAGACTCTAAGACCAGGAGTACAAGTAGAAGGAAAAGTTTATTACAGACAAAAGAAAAAGAGTTTAGTACACTCGCGAGCGGGCACTAGGCAAGTATGCTGCCAGGCGCGCTATACAGCATTTTCTCAGCATTTTTATACTTTACTTTTTAGGGAAGGGCGGGGGGCAGGGGATTTAGGTATTTGCCTTGATCAAGCGGTGTCTTGTAAGGTGGGTTTGAGCAATGTCCTTATCTGTTTACAGCAGGATGTAGTTTATCTAGTTCCTGTCTGTTTACAGCAGGGTGCAGTTTATCTAGTTTCTGTCTCACAAGCCCTAAAGGTCATATGGAATTTTTCCTAGTTCTTGTCTTTCCCTTACACCTGCGTGGGTCAGCCTGCTGTGATGCTGGCCTCGGCCACAGGCTTTACAACTCTCCTGAAGAATCCCATTATACAGAGACTTCCTTGTTTGTATAATTGGATTAAAGGTTTTGATTCTATGGTATAAAGTGGGAGAGACCAGTAGCTTGATCTCTCTCTCGGTTCCTGGGTTCCTGAGATTAGTATTAGAGAGGAGAGCAGAGTAAGGCCATGTGAAGGCCAGGAGAAGCAGCCGAGATGGCAGAGTGCTGAGGAAGAAGCCAGTTTGTTAAGAGTTTGAGCAGGAGGAGATGGGAAACAGAGGTGAATAAGTCTGGTGATCTGGAAAGCTTTGATTCTAGGAAACTCGGATAAGTCAGTAGCTTTGTGAGCACTGAATGTGTGGGTTTTGGAGCCCAGTGTGTGTTTTTGCTTGCCCGCTGGGTGCAAGCTAGAATTAAAGCTGATGGCTCACCAGTTCTTGGCTCCTGTGTTTCATTGCCATCTGTCCGAATCCAGCGCGAACCTGCACGGGTCGGGCGGCTCTGATAGTGGCCGCGACTACTGGCTTTACATACAGGGATGCCGGTGGTGTAGATTGTGGGTAGTAAAGTGAGCATAAGGCTGGATTGTTGGGCATATAAAATATAATATGCTCACTTTGTTAAAGATGGCGCTGTCCACATGGAAGCCTGTCACCCAGGTGATATTATTTGCCCTTATGCTTGGGATGGGTATGGGGAAAAGGCTGTAATGTAAATAGGCCAGGTCGTTATGGCCTAAGGCTTGGTTTTAAGAGTAAGTTCTTCTCCACACCCTTGACTGATTGGATGATGTAGGGTGGTGCACTCTCCTGAGGAGTCCCATTATACAGAGACTTCCTTGTTTGTATAATTGGATTAAAGGTTTTGATTCTACGGTATAAAGTAGGAGAGACCAGTAGCTTGATCTCTCTCTCTTGGTTCCTGAGGTATTAGAGAAGAGAGCAGATTAAGGCCACGTGAAGGCCAGGAGAAGCAGCCAAGTTAGCACAGTGCTGAGGGAAAAGCCAGTTTGTTAAGAGTTTGTGCTGAAGGAGATGGGGAACAGAGGTGAATAAGTTTGGTAAGCTAGAAACCTTTGATTTTAGGAAACTCGAATAAGTCAGTAGCTTTGTGAGCACTGAATGTATGGGTTTTGGAGCCCAGTGTGTGTTTTTGCTTGCCCGCCGGGTGCAAGATAGAATTAAAGCTGATGGCTCACCAGTTCTTGGCTCCTGTGTTTCATTACCGACTGTACGAATCTAATGGGAACCTGCATGAGTCAGACTGCTGTGATTGTAGCCCTAGCTACTGGCTTTACAGCGCGACTACTGGCCTTACAGGGTGGGAAAAGGGGGAAAGAGAGGAATTAAGGTTTTTTTTAAAATATTCAGCTTACAGTGAAAAATATAATAGAATTGTGGTATCAAATATATAACTTGTGACAGCTCGGTTGGAAGGTGGTATGTGTGCTGTTTGTCCTCTGGGTGGGTCTGAGGGCATGTTCTCAGCGGCTTATAGAGTCATTGGCACTCCCAGGACTTGAGAGGATTAAGGGTCTTTCCCTTCCTCTGGAAACCTGGGCCCTGGAAGTTGACTTTTCTGTTCTTAGGAGACAGGAGGTTGAATTCTGGTTGCTCAATTCCATTTCAGGCCTGAAAGCCACTGAGGGCTGCAAACTGGCCCAGGTTGCCTCTTTATTTACCTGTGACACCAACTGCAGTGGGGCAGCCAGCCCGGAGGTGGCGTGCCCTCCCAGCCTGACATCTCAGGAAACTGGGCCGGCTCCCTCTTACCATCCTTTCTCCCTACATTACTGGCACCACACAGCATGAATGGGGCACGAAGCCCAGCTAGTCGTCTTCCACACTGAAACTTTTCTGTCTGCAGACAAACCGCAGCTGCCAAGGGGCTGCAAACAGAGAAACCTGGGGTGACGATAAAGGAATATTCCCAGCGGGGAAACTGTAGAGCTTGTCTGACAAGCATTTGTTAACCGAATTGATCTGATTACTCAGGACTTTTCTTAGCCAGTACTGGAGCAGAGAGGGGCTGCAGATGCTTTTCATTCTATTTAACTTCTGTTTTCCAAGAATGAATATCAAGGGAACAGCTTTGATTAAACAAGCCCTTAAAAAGGGGAGAGAATGCCAGGTTTTACAGAAAGCTTTCTGAGTTGCTGGCAAATGGCCACATGATACAATATTTTTACTCTATGGATATTATTTCCTTTCTAAGTACAAAACTGCTATTTCCATTAACTAAGCTCATAGGTTCAGGGATAAAGCAAATTAGCCTGGTGCTAAAAGAAAAAAAATCAGGACTCCAGAAAATCAGACTTTTAATAAAAATTCCCCATGTTCTTAGTCCTACAGTTTTAGGAGAGCTGCTGCTGTTTATTTATTCTCTCTTGCTGAGACTGTGGGCAGAACAGGAGATTTCATAATCGAGTCTGGCATTACCAGATTCAAACAGATTTTTAGAGAAGTTTGGCAAGATTTTTGTTGTTGTAGTTTCAAAGATTTTATATATATATATATATATATATATATATATATATATATATATATATTAAGATTCTTTAAGGTAGGAATGCTGGTCTCAGATGGGAAATAGGCAAGAATAAAAACAATATTTAATAAATTTTAATGAGCATCTACTATGTGTTAGGCAGTAGGGATATAGCAGTGAGTAAAATGAAACCCTTCACTCTTGGATCCTACATTCTAATTGGACACAAACTGTTAACATATATTGAGAACTTATCATCTACCTACCAGGCACTGTTCTAGAACTTTAATGATCACCAGGTAAGGCATGCCCTATTTTACTACTCTGTGGTACACAAGCTCCCACAGCTGGAAGATGGTCGAACCAGGATTCAGATTCAGCAGTTGTAATGCCAGTGGCGGAGGCCAGGCAGGTTCACATTGGATTTGGGCAGATGGTAGAGGAACTGCGGAGCTGGAAAACTTTGGACCGTTCCTGTTTAATAGATTCTCTCAATGGCGGGAGAGCAAAGAGTCAGGGGAAAGCCTCTCCTCATGGTAGCAGGTGAGAGATCAGGAAAACAGCCCCTGACAGTGGTGGGCAAGTGATCTGTGCCTCATGGTGGCAGGCCAATAATCCACATAAAGGGAAAGTACCTCTAACCTTATGTAGGCTATGCACACACATGGCTCTTCAATTTGCTCACACACTAATCATGCAAAATGCAAGTGAGCACAGCTGTTTTCCCTATATTAGCCTAGCTCCAAAGCCAGTGAACTTAACTCCACTGCCCCAATTTGTGACTCTTATATTCCAGATGGTCTAAGAGTCCTCCTTCCTGCTTCCCACCACATTCTATGTTTATCCTTTTTGGAGTACCTCTCTCACTTCTTTGTATGTTCCCTCATGAGCATAAGCTTTTGGAGAGCAGGGCCTGTCATAGCCACATCCCAAGACCTTGCACTATTAAGGACCAACCAGAACCGGGGACCTATTTCCTACAGTGTTTCAAAACACAGTGGAAAGGCATCCCCATTTGGGTGCCTGTGGTCAATGCCCTCCTTGGGCCTATAAATCCTTGTATCACATCTAGTATGAGCCTCTGATCTATAGACATGTGAGGATTCTCTGCAAGGAAGGCTGTGCTCAAAGACGTGGACCTGTTTAGGGTGCAAGCTTTGGCCATTGCTGCCCAGACTGTGAGCTAGAGAGCTAGTGGGTGCTTGGGATTTAAAGGTCATGCCTCTGAGTGCTGCCAAGGTGCTTATGCAATTTGGAGGACTGGGAGAAGGGGATTCCTTGGTATTGCCCAAATATTTCCTCTCAAAAATGGGTAGAAACTACCTAAGTGACCAGCAAAAAAGACTTAGTAGAATACCCCCTACTGTGCTGTCATTAACCAACCAGCTGTAAAGTAAGGTTGAAGACTATAGGGGAAATGCTTACACTATAAATGAAAAGTACAAGATTATTATTTTGATTAGAACATCATCCCAGCTTTTTTTTCTTTTTTCTTTTTCTTTTCATCCCAGCTTTTTGACGGGATATATTTGCATAGAAAAGAACACAAGGCTATAATGATAAGATTTTACAGGTGACTACAAGTTTTTCTTTTTTATACTTTTCTGTCTTTGCCAATTTTTGTGTAAAAGGTATGTTCATCACAACTAGGGAAATGTTGTTAAGTAGTAAACAGAAAGTTAACACTTTAAAAAATGGTTTAAAAACCTTCTATTGGCCCAAGAGGAGACATTTACTATCTTTTCTGTGCATCTTGTCTTCTCCTACAGGGACCTTAGCTACATGACAGCATCAAACCTCTGGTTTGAAATTCTCCACTAGTGTTTCCATTGATTCTAGACTTCAGGGACCATGACTATGGTCGCAACACCTCCACTGATGATCTTTTGAAATCTAAGGCCTGGAGGAGAGATTATCCCTTATCCTTGTAGGAAATAATAAACCTTTTAACCTTAAAGTCCTTTGGAACAAATGGATATACATGAGAGCTTCAGGTGTGCCTGTGTCCCTTCCCATTTTACACTGTGCATTGAGATTTAATCCTCACAGTCACATGAGCAAGCAGTTGGTGCTATCATCTGTAAATTACAGAAGAAGAAGGGACTTGTTCCAACCAGAGCTTGGACTCAGCTCTTTTGATCCAGGTTGTTCCCCTGCATTGTTGATTCCATTACGGGAGCAAGGACTCAATCTTGATGAGCTCTGTGGAGAGCACAGGGGTGGTCCTCCTATGGGCTGGCCCTTTGTGGGCTGGGCAAGTTAGACTACATTCCTGTCAGAACAAGAGGTACTGCACAGAGCTGGGCTGGGCAATGGAAGACAAGGCAGATGAAGATTCTTAAGTCCCAAGACCTGGGAAGACTTGACCAATGGCCACAATCCTCAGAGCAGATTTTAAAATAGGCCTTCTGTATCTCCAGACCAACTTCAAGGTTAGGCTCTGTTATGGTTCATTCTCTCTCACACTTATCCTTCCCTTTGCCCTTCCATCATTTCAATAAGTGATGCTTATGAACATTTTTGCATCTACACTATCTTCTAAGTTTGGTTAAGCGTAAAGATCAAATCTCATTTGCTTTAGTATTGTCCTATTATCATTGGGGAACAATTTTTTTCATTTTCTGTTGCATGAGGTTTTAGAACTGTTGCTATATATGTCTGCATCGCTGATTCCAAATATGAAATACATTTTTCAGTGCATGTTCTAGTTTTTATGCAATTTAAATTTCTTTTTGTTACAGTTAATGGCATGCATTGATTTTTAAATTGGAGTTCAAGGGCAATGACTCTTGGATTGAACATAACGACAAGGCAATTAATGTTTTACAAACATCACTTTTACATAATTGTAGTTGTTTTTAAATGTAAAATATTATTATCTGATAAAAACACCCTCTTATTTTGTTTAAGATTGAATCATGGGTTCTTCGAGTAGGCGTAAATGTAAGAATAGTCCTGACACCTTCTGTTATATATATGGCTGTTACACTTCAACGTCAAAGGCGCAATATTTCATCATTTGTGACACGTGCATATATTGCCTATTTTCAAGTTCCCCTTGGCGATCAAGACAAGAATTGGGCTCCTCATATTGTATGTCATGATTGTGAGGAAATGCTTAGTGACTGGACAAAAGGAAAACGCAAAGGAATGCCTTTTGGTATTCGCATAGTTTGGTGTGAACTTAAGAACCACAGCAGTGACTGTTATTTCTGTCTGATCCATACAAAGGACATCGGCAAGAAAAAATAGCATATTAATCACATATCCTAATATTCCTTCAGCAATACGACCTATCCCACACTCTGAGACACTCCCGGTTCCAGTTTACAATGGTTTTATTTCATTTCTTCTAAGGACGAAGAAAGTGAACATGGTGATCAAGTTTATTTTGATAAGATGCATGAGGAAATGGTTGTAGAATCTGAAGGGTCTTCTTCTGATACCAAGCAGTCATTAACCCCTCAGCAGTTTAGCCAACACGAATTGAATGACTTAGTAAGAGATTTGGGCCTATCAAAGAAAGCAGCTGAGTTATTAGCATCCAGGCTTCAAGAAAAGAATGTACTTCACCGGTCAGCTAAAGTATCCCATTTCAGGAAGCATGAACAAATTTTTGTGCACTTTTTTTCCAAAGACAAACACTTTGTTTACTGTCATGATATCAGTAGTCTTCTTAGCCAGCTAGGTGTTACCACTTACAGTCCAACAGAATGGCGGCTATTTCTTGACAGCTCTAAATGGAGTCTGAAATGTGTTCTCCTACACAACGGTAATGTTTATGCAGTAGTTCCGACTGGTTATTCAACTCATTTCCGAGAAGATTATAATGACATAAAAATTGTCCTTGACTTTCTGAAGTATGAGGAGCATAACTGGATCATTTGTGTGGATCTTAAAGTAGTAAATTTCCTGCTAGGACAACAGGTTTCACGAAGTATCCTTGCTTTCTATGTTTGTGGGACAGCCGAGCTAGGGAGAAACACTGGACACAGAAGGAGTTGACAGCTCTAAATAGAGCTGAAACGTGAAGCTCTGAAAGTAGGGATGCAAAATATTGTGAATGAACCTGTAGTTAATTGAGACGGTCATTTTCCCCCACTTCACATCAAACTTGGCTTAATGAAGCAGTCTGTTCAGGCTTGAAATAGAGAAAGTGAATGCTTTCAACACATTATTTCTGCTTTTCCTGCCTTGTCTTTTGAGAAGATAAAAGCAGGTGTATTTGATGGACCTCAAATTTGAACCCTCGTATGTGACAAAGAATTTGCCAGAAAGATGAATAAGGAGGAGAAAGCAGCATGGCAGTCTTTAGTGGCAGTTACAAAGAACTTCCTTGGCAATAAAAAAGCAGAAAACTACGAACTTCAGGTTCAAAGGATGCTGTTGGCTTTCCGCGACATCAGATGTAACATGAGCGTTAAGATTCACTTCCTGAACAGTCACCTTGATAAATTTCCCGAAAATCTTGGAGCTGTTAGTGATGAGCAGACTATTGCTGGAGCATCAAACGAGATTGTCCTCAACAAGTACACAAACGCAAGAGCTACAAACGCAAATTTTTGCCTGAATAGAATTTAAATAAGTTTTGCGCAAATTTTATGATTAAAATAAGTGTTTTAATATATTCTTTTTTGAAATTGTAGACAAATTCTGATGCAATCATATCTTTTAGTGTATTAGTATATTTACTGTATTATATAAATTATTATATTTTCACAAAGATGATTCCCAAGAAGACACTCTACTTCGTTATGTTAAACTAAATGTTGAAAATTTTACAATAAAATGAAAACCTAAAATCTTGAATTGCAAAAAGAACTGTAGCTTACAGAGAAAAACTAATATCAGATTTGAGATTAGCACACTCGAGTTAGGTAGGAACAAGAGTTTTTGTGGATGCAACAAAAATTTTGTTCCCCAGTGTTACCTAATGTGTGGTAGCTGTGTTTAAACAGTGCTGGTTAAAGCCAGTAGTCCTGGGGAACAGAAGTGAGAATGCATGACAGGGATGAGGAGACTTCCTGACAGAGATAAGGAGACTGGACTCGAGCACAATGCCTTTTATATGCATTCTGTCATTAAAGCAGGATCCGTGACCAGCTTCTCAGGGTGTGGCAAATCAGGGTCAGAGGCTCTGACCAACAGATCTAGAAGTTTCTTGATTCAAGAACCATTAATTAAGTCTGAAAACTGCCCGTTTGGGCCTCATACTGATGCATCTAGAATGCTCCATGGGCTAAGAATACAAAATGGAAACTGAACAGACTTGTCATCTGGGGAAAGATACATAAGTATTCTTAGTCACATTGTTCTCCCCCCACCCCGTTTTTTATTTTAGTATTTTCTGATTTCTCCCTCAAAAAGCTTCGCCATGTCTGCTAATGGGACCCTCTTCTCCACAATAGAATTTGACTTTGAAGCAGGACATAACAGGTAGGTTTTGCCAATGACTTGCATGAAGTTCCTCTATCTGAGGGTTAAGGAGACAGCATAGGGCAGGTTGAGGGCAACTAGGGAGACCCTGAGCAGTTTGCTGCCCTCCTGCCAAGTTCAGAGTGTAGTGAGCCCCAAAGGGGAATAAGGCAGTTATCTGGAAGGCCCCTTTCCCCATCCAAAGTCTTCATCTGCAGATAATAAGAATGAAGGTGTGGGAGTGGGCACCCAAAGCATGGAAGGATTGCCTCTGATTCCTTGCTGGCTTCGGAGAGGCAGCTAGCTGCCTGAACTATTTGCTAACATAAAAGCAGCAGGGTGGAGGGAGGGAGATCTCTGAGCAAAGATGTGGGGAGAGGCCAGCATTCGTGAATGAAAACACACAGAACTTGCGGTCGACCCAGGCTTGGTTCTTGGCTCTGCACTGGGTTTAAGAACCAGGGCTAGTTACTTAATCCATGTGAGCATTGGATTCATCACATGGGTGCAATACACACTTTGTAGAGATGTGAGGAGAGATGGAGATGGAGTGTGCAACTTCACAGGGTGAATAGCCACATGGTAAGGCAAGCTGTGAATAACAACTACAGGATGAGAAGTGTGAGTAGGCTTTCAGAGGCAAAGAAAGAATGGTAGAACTAGCAGGTCTGACTCTGCAGGAGCATCTGAAGTGGGTGGCAGAAGGGGAATAGACTCTTTCCTCCCTCCTCCCACCCCATTTTTTCCCACTTCATTTTGAGGGTCAGCAAAGCTTGACTCCCTCACTTTGGATGTTCCCCTGACAGACATCATCTGGTTGTGGAGGTGAGAGATAGCCAGGGGCTCAGAGCATCTGCATCACTGCAGGTGAACATTGTGAACATCAACGATGAGATCCCGTGCTTTACCAGGTAGGCCTGGGGGCACTCGGGGCACTGTGGGCCACAAGCACATCTCTCTTAGGTGTCAGAGCCAAATCAGACACATTCAGTACAAGGCAGAGGGGTGTCCTGCTCTGGCCTGGAGAAGAGCTGAGACCTTCAAGATCTTTACCGTGTTCTTCACCTGAGCCTCTGGAATCTTAATGAAAGATTTCAGAAATAAACAATTCATAAGGTTTCGTTTGCACACAGTTCTGAGCAGTGTGCTGAAATCTTGCATCGTCTGCTCCATTCCACCTGGGACATGAATCATCCCTTTGTCCAGTGTGTCCAGGCTGGACATGATCTCCCCCACCTCTTAGTCACTTAGTAGCCATCTGGGTTGTCAAATAGTCCAGCAATTTTCAACCAATGTTCCACAAGAGTTTTCAAAACATACAATACCTGACTATTTAGTCAGGGGCACTGATTTCTTTTTCTTTAGATTGTAAAAGAACAAAAAAAGGCAATAACCAACACAATAGCTGTCTAGTGCAAATGAATCAAAATTATGCCTATTTTTTGTTGTTGTTATTGATCAGCAAAAAATATATTTTTGCTGTGACCAGAATTTTAGTAATTAGTTTATGTGTGCCACGAGATAAAAAAGATTGGAAACTGCCAAGATAGACTACCTCGGTATCACAGTGCTTGTGTTCAAGTTGCCCTTATTTTACTCAGCAGTGGCCCCAGAGCACAAGAGTGGCAATTCAGATATGCCAGAGGGAAACCATAAAGTGTTTCCTTTAAGTGAAAAGGTGAAAGATTTTGACTTGATAAAGAACGAAAAAAAATTATATGCTGAGGTTGCAAAAATCTATGGTAGGAACAAATATTCTAGCTGTGAAACTGCCTAATTTATAAGTTACATTTTATCACAGTTACTTATGTATAAGAAAAACATGGTGTATACAGGGTTTGATACTCTCTGTGGGGGGTTGTGGGTTTTATCTGCTGCATATAAGGTGGTACTACCAGGTAAGGCAGGTACTTCTGTAATAGAGTGCTCAGCACTAACAGTAGCCTAATCCTGAGCCACATTGTCAGTCACTCCCCGTAAAACCCATCCACAGAGACTCATCTTCTCCCACTGAGGTGAGGGCTATTTCAGTGGTGCTTTGGAAGCCTGTCTGCTCACTGCTAGGTGCTTTGAGTTTCCTTCCTGCCCTGGTGGGTCTGGTGAAGCTGGCTGTGTCTGGCAGTTGTCACATCCGCAGAGGTGAGGAAGGTACTTCCTGGTGGCAGCAGCCTATTGAGATGTGCCTGGCATCAGCTCAGGCACAAAGGGGAGACTTGGAGCCTGTCCCAGATGAGGATGTAAGGGGAAGATGGGATTCTGAGATGGCATATGATCCTGCAAACAGCTTGGCTTATTGTATAGGACTGCCCCAGTCCCTGAGGTGGGTTCAGAGGCCAGCCAAAGGAAGCTGGCAAACTCACGTGCCTGGGGTTATTTGCATGAATGGCTGTGAATAAAGTCAGCTTAGGAGACTCCACAACAAATAGCCACTAGGCCCTAGAACTACACAGAATGCTTGCGAAAGTGTTCTGAAATTGGGAGGTAGTAAGGCCACCCCATTTCCCAGGCTAACTTGATGTCATTTGGCAAAACACACAATTGTGAAACTTCTGGATTTTAACAGTCTATAGCCCAGTTCCTGGGTGTTGATATGGAGGAAACAGCAATAGATACACTCCCACATAATATCTGCCATTGATGTCTGTTGCCTGATTAAGCTCAAACCCCTATGCAGTGCATCTCTGCTCACAGATTCCTCTGGAGCACAGTTCAGGCAGTTTATAAATAGTTATGACAGCAAGGCCTGAATTTCGACTCCAGCACTGGCCACACAGCACTGTTGGTTCGTCAGTGACCCTCAGAGGGAGGTGGTGGCTGTGGGCCTGGAGCAAAGCATTCTGGGCTCTCCCCCCACCCCTGCTCCCTGAGGTGGGGCAACAGACTACTGGGTTTGCAAAAGGGAAAATAATTTCTCCCAAGGGGTAGAACTTGTAGACCATCTGGTTTGGACTTTGTCTTCCAAAGTAAAGCAGTTGACCTCAGCAGAAAGAGAACATGACCTTGGCTGGTTGTTGGGGTCCCAGAGATCAGCCTGGAACTCTGGTTTAAGAGATGAACCAGTTAGGCTTCATCCCAGACAGAGCATCATCTAGTGACCATTAAAAAAAACCCAAAACTCAGAAACTTTATTTCAAACAGCGGTCCATGGATGTTGGTAAGGATAGGTCTGTGAGAGCTTGTGCTCTAAAAGAGGATTTGGGACAGGGGGACTGCTCTGGCATTGCCCAGGCTGCACCATAGAGTCAGTCTAGTCCCTCAGCCATCTATGATTTGAAAAAGTTTACTTAGTTTTAAACTAGGTGCTGACTTTGAGGGCTTTCATGGTTCAACCATGATCCTTCTTTCCACTAAATCCATGCTAGCACTACGGTGTCGGGTGAATTTCCCGCCAAAATGGGTATGAAACGGTTCGCATACGCAGGTAGGTATCTTTGTGAACGGCAAACAAACAAATATTTGGTAATACGCAGTTACAATCGGCCCGAGTTTACACGTTTCCCGCACTCCACCCCAAATCTATATGAACCGAGTTACGGAGTACGCGCAATTCACGCGAGCCGACTTAACTCGTTTCCCGCAATCCAAGTGCTAGTATTGACCATAAATTACTTAATTCAGGATTAACAAAAAGCCAGTCCTCAACCTGACTCAAGTACACTGAATTTGAGTGGGAAGTAAAAATGTAAAACGTGAAAACAACCCTTCTATCTTTGCTATTTGTTAAAGTCCTACAATTACTACAACCAAAGTAAGTACTATTTCTGTTGAAAATGTCTCACCATTTCAACCCTGAGTGGTGACAAATGTCTGAATGCTTAATGGACTCGTAAGTACACTCTGGGAATCTGCTGTTATTCATGTTGAGCACTTTACTATTAAAGTACTGGAGTTATATTTACTCACTACATGGCTAGCACAATGCTTGCTGCTTTTGCAGGTCACTGTTTTTAAGTTCTTTCTCCCCTTCTGCCCATTTCTTCTGTATTTACTTACAATCCTTTTCAACCTGTTGCCTGGCAGTGTATACACACCTCAAGTACTTCTTGAATATTTATTCATAGTGACAAAGTCATCATAGTCACCCAGGATTCACCCCCTGTCCCATGAGTGTGGCTGTTGTCCACCTATCATCCAGGCTCTGGAGATCCCATGTTATAAAGGAGAAGGGTGGCGATATAACTATATCAGAGCTTTACCCTGTGGGTGGCTGCAAGGTCCCTGGTTTCACTGTGCTTTGAAGAGATCTTAACTGTGGTCTGCTTTACATTAAATATTTTATTCATATTTGGGTGTTGGGTCCCAAACCAAATAAACCAAAGATTTTATCTTCTGCCTGGCTCAGTGTCAGGTCAGCCAAGGGGAGAATGTTTTACATGAGGAGCTGTGCCATCACCAGTGGTCCTGCCAGTACCCTTCACAGGGACCTGACTTCCTGGAGCATCCAGAATGGACTAGATGGACCTGCAGAAGAAGATACCTTAAATGGCTGTCTGCTGACATTTTGAGCTTCCTTGTGTGTATATGTGTGTGTGTGTGTGTGGGGGGCTGTTCTGTGCATTGTGGGCTGATTAGCAACATCCCTTGCTTTTACCCCTAGTTTTGAATAGTAGCCTCCTCCCGTAGTGAGACAACCAACATAATCACCCCCTGGTGAAAACCCCTGCCTTAGAGAAGGAGGGATGGTGGGAGGAAGGGTTTCTCTTTCCAATTGTCCTGGGCCTGCCCTATGAGAGGCTGGGAGCCTGTGCTTCTCACCTCTGGTGATCCCAGTAGCTGTGGCCACCATCACAGCCAACTGGCCCGGGCAGGTTCACATTTGATTTGGACAGTCAGTAATGAAACAATGGAGCCAAGAACTGGTGGGCCATCATCTTTAATCCTAGCTTGCACCCGGCGGGTAAGTAAAAACACACACTGGGCTCCAAAATCCACTCATTCAGTGCTCACAAAGATACCGACTTATCCGAGTTTCCTAGAATCAAAGGTTTCTAGCTCACCAGACTTACTCACCTCTGTTCCTCATCTCCATCTCCTGCACAAACTCTATACAGACTGGCTTCTTCTCAGTACTCCATCATCTTGGCTGCTTCTCCTGGCTTCCACGAGGCCTTTTCCTGCTCTCCTCTTTGCTCTCCTCCTAGAATGTAATCCCTCTTCTCATGGAACAACGTGATCTCTCCCTTTAAAACCTTTTGGTGCAAAAGCCCTCCCCCAACACACAGTAACATAATCATACCCATCCAAGCAAGAAGGGCAACTAATATCATCACCTGGGTGACGGGCTTCCACGTGGGCAGTGCCATCTTTAATAAAGTGAGCATAATATATTTTATCTGCCCAACACCTTATAAGCTCCTTTTTTTTAAAGGTAGGAGTCAGGGAAACAGTAAGGCAGACTCCCGCATGAGCCCCCACTGGGATCCACCTAGCAAACCTGTCTTGGGCCAATGCTAGAGTGCCAAGCTATTTTTAGCACCTGACACTGATGAGCTCCAGTGGAGCTATTTTCAGCGCTCGGGATGATGCTTGAAACAATCAAGCCACTGGATGTGGGAGGATAAGAGGGAGAGAAGGGGGAGAGGGAGGGAGGATATAAAGCCAGTATCCACAGCCACCATCACAGCTGCCTGCCCAGTGCAGATTTACCTTTGATTCGAACAGATGGTAATGAAACAACAGAGCCAAGAACTGGTGGGCCATTACCTTTAATCCTAGTTCGCACCCAGCAGGCGAGAAAATACACACAGTAGGAAAACACTTCCCTTTCCATTCAGGGCTCCCAAAGCCACTGACTCATCCAAGTATTCTTAAAATCAAAGGCCCCACTAGCCTTATTCACCTCTGTTCCTCATCTTCTTCTCTTTGAACAAACTCTGCACAAACTGGCTTCTCCTTCAGCACCCCCCCATCTGGCTGCTTCTCCTCTGCAATGCTAATGGCAGGAACTGAGAGGGAGAGCCTCGGGTTTGCTTTATTTTATAGTGTAGAAATTAAAGCCTTTAAGCCAATATACAAATAAGAAAGTCTCTGATACAAAGCCACTTATCTGAGGCATAATGGGATTCCTCATAAGAGTGCACCACCCCACATCATGCAACAGTCAAGGGTGTGGGGAAAAGCTTAGTGTTGAGAAGATCTTAGTATTAAAAGGGTGGGAAAGGCTGAGTCTTAAAACTAAGCCTTAGGCTAAAAGGTCCTTGCCAGCTTACAGCCTGTCCCCCACACCCAATGCAAACTATAAGCCAGCAAACATATACATATTTACAAACTTATTTGACTAATAGAGGAAGAAGCAGGTGGTCACTTCTGACATGTGCCCTGACTGAGAATCAAGCTCAGGACATCCATACTCCAGGCCAATGCTTTATCCACTGAGTCACTGGCAAGGGCCACCAGTCCTGTTTAAATTTTAAAGTGCATGTCAGTCCCTGGGCAGCCAGTAAAAATACAGATTCTGATTCCATGGGTTTGAGTGGGCCTGAGGTCTGCACCTGCAGGGAACCTGTTAGAAATGCAGGGACCATGATTGAAGTAGCAGGGGCAAGACTGTGATGGTGGCACAGGTGTCTTACTGATCTCTTTGTTGGAGGTTAACAGAACCCACACCAAGTACTAAAGAAAACATATGACAGGTTAGAAACAGCGGCTCTCATGACGGTCACGAGAGTTTAGTGTAGCCTTAGGAGCTGGGCCACCCCTCTCTCTTCTGGCTCCGATTCATCTCTGCCACCTTTGCCCCACCCACTTATCTGATCCTAGACCCATTAGTGAGAACAGCACAGATTTTCTGAGAAGGGAGTGTGTGAGGTAAGTAAATGGATTAACAACCTGCTTCATTGCGACACTGGATGGGAAGAAGTCCAGAGCACTGCGGTGGCTTTTTGATCTGAACAAGATTCAGATCCTGTAACAATGGGATGGACCTACAGGAGGTCACTTCATAAGTGGGGGAAGGCCCAGGGTTCAGGGAGGAGCCCTGGTGAGGAGTCCCTGGGTCCAGTTTTCCTCTGTCTGCATCTGACTCTGGCTGGAGGTTCCCTCTTCTTTTTCTTCCCTCTGGCCCCACCTGCCCTCCAGGGATGATGACACAGATCTGCAGAAATATTCTGAGCTCAGAAAATGAATGCCATCATTTAGATCTGAGGTATACTCTTCCCTCTTAAAGAAGATCCCACGTGGGAAAATCCACACTTAGAAAATTGGCAAATTAGAGATGACTATTTGCCCCACTGAAATGATTTCTCAAACCTCAGTGAAAGAACTTCCTGCAGGGTTTTTTTTTTAAACAATAGGCTTCCCTTGATGCATTCAGGATCACTCAATTTACCCAACTTGTGTAGTTCAGACTTCAAACTTATCTGTCTTATGCATAACAGCCTTTTCCAAGGGTAGTGAAGGTCTGAGAAAGATGGGTAAATTGGCGATATGAGACCATCTTACAGAAGTCATCCTTGGTGAGCTGTGTTCTGAACTTGGCTTCTGCCAGGGAACTCATTTCTCCATCCAGAGAACTGACCTCATGATGAATGCCACTTAGGAAGGTACACAAGTTCTGTGCATAAATTCTGCCTCATCAAGCAAAGGGGAAAAAAGACAAGAAAGAAGTAAAGACTAAGTAGGGACACTAGACTAGAGAAGGATTACAGTTCATCTGGCTTTTGGTGGCCACCATGTGATAAGTGTCAGGAACCTGTAGTTTGGGACATTATATTCAGATGGATTTTAAAAACTATTCAGGGAACTTTTGTACAAGAATTGGGAGAAAGAGAGAAGATGGCTGGACAGACCAACTATGCTTAGTTAAAAAATAAGTTAATGCTGATCTGAAGTGGATTCAGGTGTCGGTGAAGTCAGAGAGCATGGCCAATGTCATTGCAGTAACAGCGTGACACTTTCTTTGCATCCACAGGGATGTGATCTTTGGAGTATGAAAGCCAGTCTCCCACCCTCTCAGCTGCTGAGTTCTCCCTGAGCATGTTGATGCAACTTCAACAGCTCAGAGCTATATTTAGCATTAACCAAAATACCCACTTCCCAGTGTTGGGCAGATAAAATATAATATGCTCACTTTGTTAAAGATGGTGCTGCCCACATGGAAGCCCATCACCCACATGATATTATTTGCCCTTATGCTTGGGATGGGTGTGGGGGAGAGGCTGTAATGTAAGCAGGCCGGGTCATTATGGCCTAAGGCTTGGTTTTAAGAGTAAGCTCTTCCCCACACCCTTGACTGATTGGATGATGTAGGGTGGTGCACTCTCCTGAGGAGTCCCATTATACAGAGACTTCCTTGTTTGTATAATTGGATTAAAGGTTTTGATTCTACGGTATAAAGTAGGAGAGACCAGTAGCTTGATCTCTCCCTTGGTTCCGGAGTTCCTGAGGTTAGTATTAGAGAGGAGAGCAGATGAGGCCACATGGAGGCCAGGAGAAGCAGCCAAGATGGCAGAATGCTGAGGGAGAAGCCAGTTTGTTAAGAGTTTGTGCTGGAGGAGGTGGGAAACAGTGGCGAATAAGTCTGGTGAGCTAGAAACCTTTGATTCTAGGAAACTCGGATAAGTCAGTAGCTTTGTGAGCACTGAATGTGTGGGTTTTGGAGCCCAGTGTGTGTTTTTGCTTGCCCGCCGGGTGCAAGCTAGAATTAAAGCTGATGGCTCACCAGTTCTTGGCTCCTGTGTTTCATTACCAACTGTTCGAATCTAATGCGAACCTGCATGGGTCAGGCGGCTGTGATGGCGGCTGCGACTACTGGCTTTACACCAGACTCTACCCTCCCTGCCCCTGAAAATGAGCTATGTCTGCTATATTTCTGTTCCAGCCCAATGCAAGTGTATAAGATTCGGGAGGAACTGGCTCCAGGAACCATCGTGGCCAATATCACAGCTGAGGACCCTGATGATAAAGGTTCTACCAGTTTCTTCCTCTACAGCATCACTACTGTTAACAGCTATTTCATGATAAATCAGTGTAAGTCCCTTACTCACATCATTTGTGTACAACTTTTAATTCAGCCAGCCATTTGGATTTTTTTTCAAATGTTTTATGTATCTTCTGAACCAGGCATGCCTTTCTGTTTAGACCATCATAAGTTAACCTGGTACTAAGTATATTAAAAACAGCTGACATGGGGGCTGGGGAAACTAAATAGGACCTCCGGTTGACAGATGTATCCCTGCTTCACCATAGAGGCAGGTTCCTAGGTGAGGGCTGGGAGTTCACTGTCCTGAGAATACTCTGAAGTGTTCTGAAGAGAGGTTCTAGACCAGGCGTAGCCAACAGCTTTTGCCCCCGGGCCAGATTAGAAAGAAAACGTTTTTCACTGGCCAGATGAAATATTAAAATTAAAAAATGTTAAATACAAAAACGATTCGTTTAAGTAAACAAAATTTTATTATGTAATTTGTTTATGAATAAATGTGAGTGAAAAAAATTTAATATACAATATTATTTTAATAAAAATATATTTTAATAAAAATATAATTACATACCATATAAATATCCAAACTGTATTGCAATCAATCGAAACAATATTTAATTAATAGAATGAACTTGAAGAGGTTATATCGCAAATAAAACAATTATTTCATTTTACAAACAGCCTGGACACATTTTCAGTTATCAACTGCAGCTATTGTCTATGCTACAATGCCACTTGATTCACCCTAGATTAGTCACACGCGAAATTCTTTTCCGCATATCACTGTCTTCTTAAATATCTTGATTTCCAATAATCAAAGATGCTTCCACTTCTGAGTAGCTGAGATTTTAAAGTAGTGGAGAATATTAAAAATTTAATCGTGGGCTGCATAAACTCATTATGTGGGCCGGATCTGGCTCGCGGGCCATATGTTGGCCATGCTTGGTCTAAACCAATGTTGTCCAATAGAAATAGAATAGAAGCCACTTAAGTCATTTTAAAGCCTCTAGTAGCCACATATTTTAAAAGTAAAAAGAAGCAAGTGAGATTAATATTAATAAGGCGTTTTAGCTAACCCAACAGTTCCAAAATATTATTTTAACATTTAGTTAATATTTAAAGGTTATGAATGAAATATTTCATATCATTGGGGTTTTTTTATACCAAATCTTTAAAGTTTGTTGTGTATTTTATATTTACTGCAAATCTCAGTTCAGGCTATCCCCGTTTCAAGTGCTAACCACATGCGGCTAATTGTTAACTGTATTGGGCTGTGTTGATCTAGATCAATTTGATGGATTGCTGAGCATTATTTTCCCATATAAGTGTCTCAGAGCAGAGAAGGTTATTTCTCCTATAATAGCCACTTTTTTATTAGGGTCTCAGTACCGACCACACCCTATGCTTTTGACAATAAGTTTATTAAAGCTGGGGACAGTGAAAAAAGGAAGGGCCAGAATAAAAGAAGCAACAGGAGAGAGTATAGGAGAGCCTGCCTTGAGCCTCAGAAATCTATGGGAAAGAAATGAGTCTACACTGGGAAGTCAGGAAAAAAGGGGGCCTTGGAGATGGGCTCAGGGGGTTATCTTGGGATAAACTGCCACAGCTCACTGCTGTGCATTCCATCTAAAGTATTCAGCACAGCAACCCAACGAGCTATCATAATCTGTAAGAGAAAACTGAGGCTTAAGAGAGAAACTCAGATTGGTAAAGTAACTTGTCCAAGGTCTCAGAGCTGGTAGGTTGTTGAGTCCAAGATACGAACTGAAGCTGCCTGACTCCAGATCTTACCTCTTCACCATTCCTAGATGGCGTCACATCAGGAGTTTCTGTGACATCCAAACAAAGACTTCACTTTATATAATGGTCTTGTGGAGGCCAGCACTGAATGGTCCCAGAAAGACAATGGTATTTGCCTCATAGGCTTTAGGGCAAAGTATTCCTGCTCCCAGGAGAGACAGGCAAAAGCAATAATTGTGCTCTACCTCTGAAACCTTCCTAATGTCCTGTCATCAAAATTGATAGTACAGGGACAGAGAACCTTGATTTAAAATTCTGTTGGCTCTAGTATTGCAAAATTGAAATTTTAACAAATACAATGTTTGGAGGAAGCATATTTAAGACTCTTTGGTCATAAGTAACAGAAATTAAGGCAAGTCAAACCAAGCAAGATAAGAAAAAGATAAAAGATGGGGACTCTTACGAGTAGGATACTGAGTATCTCATGAGAAAGAGTGGGTCAGTCAGGACCTAGGAAGGATGGGAAGCAGCGCTGCTCCCGTGACCTCAGCCCCTAGAGTTCTGGCCTGTTATCTGTAGCTCTACTATTAACTTGACTGGTTACCCAATTTATGTCTCCTAGCTACAAATTCTACAGTAAAGGAACCCAGTGCATTAGCTGGAGTCAGCTGCCTAGCAGTCAAGACTACTATGGGCAAAAGCTGCTGCCAAGGGCCCAAACTTGATGGTTGGGGTAAAAATTTCTGAAAGGGTCAGGCTAGATACTCCAATCAATATCTAATACAGGAACTTAAACATGAATCTTTAAAAATGTGTTTGTATGAGAATATTCCCTGTGTAAGACAGTCCTTATATCAGAATGTTCTTTTCAACATAATTCAAGTCTCCATCTGCCCTTACACTTCATTTTTCTCCAAAGAGTCATGTTCTGACCTTTGCCTTCTCAGTAACTGGTACCATCCAAGTGGCCCACAGGCTAGACCGTGATGCAGGTGAATTAAGGCAAAATCCTGTCATTTCTCTGGAAGTTCTAGTGAAGGATAGACCCTTTGGAGGCCAGGAGAATCGCATACAGTTAACCTTCCTGGTGGAAGACATCAATGACAACCCTGCTACTTGCACGAAGTTCATCTTCAGGTACGCACACCCTAAGACACATGCTAGGTATGTCACCTGCTTGGTGGACCTCTGCCCTTTGGCCTGTCTGGTTATTCTCAGAAGAAGCTGAAGAATTATGGGCATTGGGACATGGCTCACAAAAATAAGTAGATTGGCACTGTCTGGTTTAGTTGATAGGTTTTCCTTTCGTTGTCCTTTTTTCTTGCTTCTCTTTCATTTTCTTTCTCTTCATTATCTACCTTCTCCACTTTCTTATTTGGTTAAAAAACTTTTTTTATTTTGTTCTCTTCTACATGTTCATCTCCATTGGTGAAAAGCACCATGGTTACTTGTTGGACCCTCTCTGGGTTGTGCCTTTATTTATTGCCATATTTGGCAAGATGGTGCTGTTAGTTGTTAGTTTTAACAGCTGAGACTTCAGAGTAGGGACTAGGAGCTCCTCAAGAAACAAATCGCTGGTAAGATGAATAAATCAAGCCAATTAATTACTTAAAATAACGCATTTAATTCGCTTTACACAATTCAATTGCATGTAAACTAAAGGCAACAGAAAAGGGGAAAATGCAGATACAGGTGGAATGTGAGTTATTTTATTTTGATCTGTTGTTTGTCTCATGATAATTATTTTAAAATTGTGTTCCTTGTGATTCTGGGTTAATATGCCTTTCTGGAAACAGTACTGTCTTTCTACTAACTAATTTGTCTATGTGCCACAAGGTAGAAACTCCCTGGGTTAGCTTCCTCTCCACAGGGATTCTGGAAGAGCTAGCTTGGGAGTCTAAAGGGGGCTCTACCTGGGGCAAGACTGGACCAGGGTAGGTCTCATTTTCAAATGTTCATTTGGACAGAGTTTCCTTCTGAGTTTCTCAGTTTGTCTTTGACTAGTTTTATAAGTTGGCTTTTAAAACTCCAGGTGATTTTGGACACAGACGCAACACATAGTATGTCTGTGCAAAGGACCAAGAACCCTAGACAAAGATTGTCTAAGGCAAACAATAGAAACATAAATTCATTTATTATGGTGATGAATGTCTTCCTGTTTTCCCAATTGGCATGCCCAGCATAATGCTAAGATTAAGTGTGGTCTTGAGTTTTATATTAAAACCACTAAACCCTGTTCTGGACACATTCTATTGCATCTACTGCTCTGTGCCTCAGGAGGCTGACCTATATGGATTATCAACTGGCTTGCTTGCCCTGCAGCTTCTGGTTGGCCAGTGGAAGGAGGGGGAACAATGAAGTCAGTGTATTTATTCCCCTGCCTTCCACCCTCTCACCCCCCTCAACTGTATGAGGCCCTCTACCTCCTGAGGGTCTCAGTTTTTACAAGGAGCCTTCAGCACACAGCACTATCTCACCCTGGGTTCTAGTTTCAGGAACTGCTCCCTGAACTTGCTCCTTCAGGTTTAGATATGGTCAGGATGCTCCACTCTTACTAGGTTGTAGCTACTGCTCCATCTCATGAGATTTCCATATACCCTCTGTGTACCTATGCAATAGTCCTTTTACTAAACCTCTTCTAGAATATTCCTAATTTGCCATCTACTTACTAATGCCCCAATCAAGTCAATAATAGCCTTGACCATGTGATAAGTTCCTACCCCAAACCTTACATCAGAGTCTGTTGGATGGGTGGAGATGGTTGCCATGGGTAGTTAGAACTGTGAGTTCTTCAGCATTACATGCAGAAATTGAACCCACCTCTGTTAACCACAGTCTGGGCCTTGGGGATGGAGTAGAGATGATATGGAGAGACCCTCTGCTTTCTTTGAAAATCTAAATCTATGTGAGCATTCTTGGGTGGCTCCAGTGCATCCAGGAATTTTTCTCCTCGTGTGCTGCCTGCCCTTCTAGGTCCGACTACTCTTCCTCTGGTCCCTAGCCACAAGGTGGGGAACAAGGATTGAGGAGCAAGAGCTCTGGGCATCAGTGGCTGTGCTGTCTCCAATCTTCCTTGTCAGCTTTGTCCCCTTGGTGCAGTTCTGTTACATGCACACTGTGGCTTCCTACAGTCCTGATGTGTGGGACAACAGTTTGCAGGGTACATTCCATATTGGGTGATAAAATCACATTTCGAATGTCCTATCCAGGCAAGCCCATATAGAATCTTACTTTTGATAATCTTCTCTCCAAATTAGCCCTGAAGGTCAATGCCAGCCAATAAGTAGACTAATCGTATTTACTGCTGAAGGTAAAACTAAATAATGTTGAAGTCCTCCTCTATGAGCCAAATGTGAGGAGGGACAACAGTCTGCTTCCCTCACAGTCCTGGAAGTAGGGGTCTTTACTCCAAAACCCAGCATCATTTGCATACTCCTGGGGCTGGGAAACCCTGCCACCCTCACCACCTTCTCCATTCTTATCATGCCAGAGCTACAGCACACAGGCAGGTCAAAAGCACACCCAATTACAGAACTGGTGCCTCTGACAATGCTTGTCCCTGAATATTTACTCCTTAGGGCTCTTGATGCGGTCCATAAGGGGTTTGGGAGAACAGGCCAAAGGTAGGGGGAGGCTGTGGCCTACCCCTGGCTGCCCTGGGAGTCTCAGGCTCTCAGGCTGGGCCAAGATGGAAACAGCCCTTAAGCCAAGGCCCCTGTGGTTTCCCAGGCTGGTGATGAATGAACCAGGGGCCTGATGAAGGCATCAATGGCCTGACAGCCCCTGCTCTGGTTGTAAGCTATCAGACTGAAAATGCTTCACAAGCTGTTTGTGAGCCAGACTCTGAGCAGGTCAAAAAGGTTGCTGATTCAGAATGTGCTGGACCAGTCACCATTGCCTGGGGAAGAAACTGTGCTCAGACTGGGAGTGGGGGCAGCCTGCCTTGGAGGCAAGGATTGATAAATGAGAGGAAGTGGCTTTATAAGTCAAGTGCTTAGGGAAAAAATAACAAATGTCAGAGAAAAAGGAAAAGAACAGGCCAGGCAGCCCCCAGGGGCCAAATGTGGAGACCTCTTTTGGAATGAGTGCATCACCCGGCTTCAGGATCCTGGACTGTGTCGATGATGATACAACCTCCTGGCCTTCTCAGAGTTAGAATCAAGGTTCTGGTTTCCAAACCGTCTGTGGGCCTGAAGGTTCACTGACTGATGGAACTTGAAGTAATACTTACGATGGTTCTAACACAGACAACAGAGAATTGTGCCTGTATGCTTCAACTTTCTTGGACAGGTCTTGAAACCACTCTAAATCATTGTTTCTTCACCTATAAAATAGGGACAAAAATACAAACCCTTTGGAGATAAGGGAATTAGAAATAGTATTTTTTAACTGCTTGGTATGAAATAGCAGTTAGCCAGCATTTAATAAATAGCATATATTCTGAGTACTTATAAATAAAACCATGACACTGTGAATGCAAAACAGGAACATGAGTGCCCAGACTCCAGTCCTGCTAAGACCCAGAGGTGATCTCTGCCTGTAGGGCCAGTGCCCATAGCTATGTAGATTCACATTGAATTCAGGCAGATGGTAAAGGAACAGTAGAGCCAGAGGATGGTGGGTCATTCCGTTTATTAAAATCTCATAATGGTGGATGAGCGAACAGGCAGGGAAGACTATTTCCCTTTCTCCTCACAGGCCCCCACCAGTCACAGCACACCCCCACCAAACAGGCTGGACTGAAATCAGGGTTCCCAAGCCCCAACTCAGTTTCTGGTTCCACAACCCGGACTCTTTCTCTGGACTCACCCTCTGGACTCACAAGCCCTTCAGCACTCTCCATCAAAACCAGCCAGGCAGAAGTACTCCTTAGGCAAACAATCACCCCTCCCCACAGTGGCAGGCAGTCTGCAATTTGCAATCTACCACCCTGAGAGTAAGCACCGCAGCCTCCCATAGACTACACACATGGCGCTTCCCTGCACCAGTGAACAATACAAGTGAGGAGACCTAAACACGCTTGTTTCACACTTGAAACACATTGGTTTGCCCAACTGTTGGGCTGATAAAATATAATATGCTCACTTTGTTAAAGATGGCGCTGCCCACATGGAAGCCTGTCACCCAGGTGATATTATTTGTCCTTATGCTTGGGATGGATGTGGGGGAAAGGTTGTAAGGTAGGCAGGCCAGGTCATTATGGCCTAAGGCTTGGTTTTAGGAGTAAGCTTTTCCCCACACCCTTGACTGATTGGATGATGTGGGGTGGTGCACTCTCATGAGGAATCCTCCCATTATGCCTCAGATGGGTGACTTTGTATCAGAGTTCCTTGTGTGTAGATTGGATTGGGGGTTTTGAATCTACGCTATAAAGTGGGCCAGACCAGGAGCTTGCTCTCTTGGTTCCTGAAGTATTAGAGAGGAGAGCAGATTAAGGCCATGTGGAGGCCAGGAGAAGCAGTCAAGATGGTAGAGTGCTGAGAGAGAAGCGAGTTTGTGCAGAGTTTGTGCTGGAGGAGATGGGGAACAGAGGTGAATAAGTCTGGTGAGCTAGAAACCTTTGATTCTAGGAAACTCGGATAAGTCAGTAGCTTTGTGAGCACTGAATGAGTGGGTTTTGGAGCCCAGTGTGTGTTTTTGCTTGCCCGCCGGGTGCAAGCTAAAATTAAAGCTAACGGCTCACCAGTTTTTGGCTCCTGTGTTTCATTACTGTCTGTTCGAATCTAATGTGAACCTGCATGGGTCAGGCGGCTGTGATCCTGATCTTGGCTACTGGCTTTACACCAACATTCCACCTTTTTAGGATTGCTTGCTTCACAGTCTATACCACAGGTATCCTAGTGCAAGAAATGATGTACATTACATAAACAAACAGACTACAGCAACAGCACAAGTTATACAGTTCCAACAATTACAAAGGTGCCCTTCACAATGTCCCCCTGAGCACTCTGCCCAAGGCATAAACTGGAGGCCCATCTCTAGCCCCTACTCCACGGTAGATGGGAGGGCCTGTATATTCGAATGCTGTGTCCATGAAAATCTTAAAGTGTCCTTGTTTCATCTCTTCAACTAGACAAGAGCAGCTTTCTGGTGTAGGCGGGCTTCCACCAGAGCTGGGCCTTCCCCACCCCCATCAGGGTCTCTTATACTGTCCAAAAGCGGCATGTCCATCCAACAAGGGAGCCGGTGCCCCCCTCTGGTTGCAATCCAAGAGTCAGTCCATGATAGACAGCCTAGCTGTCACCCAAAGGTCCATCACAGGCAACTAGGTTTGCATAGGGCCTCAGGCCACCCCCTCACCCCTGTAGTCACGGAGCTCTGAAGATGCTGCCCCAAGGAGGAGTGCGTGGCAACAGTGGCTAACCTGTACACCTCTGCTCTAGAGAGCATGATGCAATCCACCCCTATGTCCCACAATCACAGCAAGCCTACCAGGGGCTCAGTAGGTACTCTTTGCTGCTGGGTTTTTACCTTCTGGGGTCTGCGGACAGCACCTTCAGCCTGAACCTCCTCATCCTCAGCAGAGGAGCTGGAAATGCCTGCTCCTGCCAACTCAGAGCCACTCCGCTGGCATAGCTCCATCTTTGGCTCCTGTGGCTGCTGGCTCTCAATCTGAAGCTTAACCTGCATTTGTTTCTCCAACAACTGCCACTGCCAACGCTCAACTTCTAGGGAAAACTGCAACTCAAAAACCTGTAGATTGCTCCAGTCCCAGGTGCTGTTGGTGCTCAGCAGCTCTCAAACCCAGTTGGCCTCTTTTTCCAATGCTTACTCCAGTTCAAGCCATTGCTGGTTCTCAGCTTTTAGCTGGACCTGCAATTCTTGGATAGGATCTGCAACTCCTTCAGGGAGTTTTGACTTTGGGCAACCTCTCGCACAGAGCTCTCAGTTTTATCTCACAGGACTGTATAAAACAGCCAGCCAACAGTCTCTAAAAAGACAGCCATGTGAAACCATACATTGGAGAGCAATAACCAGTCCTCCACGCCACCCCTCAAGTACAGCTGTGGCTCCATACCAATCTGATCCAAATCCAGCCGGCTGCGCCAAATGTAAGGTCAGTGGCAGGGGCCATGCAGATTCACATTGAATTCAGGCAGTTGGTAAAGGAACCGTGGAGCCTGAGGATGGTGGGCCATTCTGTTTCTTAAAGACTCATAACGGCAGATGAGCAAACAGGTAGGGAAGACTGCTTCCCTTTCTCCTCACAGGCCTCTACCCATCCCAGGACTCCCAAGCCAAACAGGCCAGGCAGAAATACCCTTTCTCCAGCAAACAATCGCCCCTCCCCATGGCAGCAGGCAGTCTGCAATTTATAGTCTGGCTACCCTGAGGGCAAGCACCCGCAGTCTTCCATAGACCACACACACAGGGTGCTGCCCCTTGCAAATGCAACATACAAGCAATCAAACCTAAACAAATTTGTATCACACTTGAAACACATTGATTTGCCCAACACTGCAAAAGGCACTGTGGAGATTCAGTCGGACCTATCAGAAAAAGCGCTTTCAGGAGGCAAACCCACTCATCCTCAGAGACCTAAGACCATCCTTGCTCTCGCTTTGCTCCACGTTTGCAGAATCCAGAGCAGAGGTCCCCAAACTACGATCCGCAGGCCAAATTGCGGCCACCTGAGGCCATTTATCCGGCCCCCGCCGCACTGTCAGAAGGGGCACCTCTTTCGTTGGTGGTCAGTGTATGGAGTACTGTATGTGGTGGCCGTCCAATGGTCTGAGGGACAGTGAACTGGCCCCCTGTGTGAAAAGTTTGGGGACCCCTGGTCCAGAGTGTGTGTCAGCTGCCATTCAGAGATAATGTGGAATATACAGGAGGGAGCTCAGTTTTGCTGCAAAGAGAGGTGATAGTACAAAGGATTAAAGAACTTAACATATGTTAGTTTGGGTGCTCTGAGAGCAAGACACCAAAACAGGATTCACTGTTAATGGTGTTGCCTGACCAGGTGGTGGTACAGTGGATAAAGCATTAGCCAGGTTCCAAATCCTGAGGTCCTTGGCTTGAGCACAGGCTCACCAGCTTGAATGCAGGTTCACTGGCTTGAATGTGGGACCATGACCCCATGGTCGCTGATTTGAACTGAAGGTCGCTGGCTTGAGCAAGGGGTCACTGGCTCAGCTGGAGCCCCCAGTCAAGACACATATGAGAAAGCAATCAATAAATAACCAAGTTGCTGCAACTATGAGTTGATACTTCTCATCTCTCTTTCTCTCTTCCTGTCTATCTGTCCCTATCTGCCCTTCTCTCTCTCTTTCCCTCTCTCTCAAAAAGAAAAAAAAAGTAAACTGTGTTTATTAGGGAAAATGTCTATGGGAGAAAATGAGCAGAGAGCTAGACAAGGCTGGGAGAGTCCTCAGACTGTCACCTGAAAGGGGACCCAGGTCTGTAGCCAGCCAGCTGGTAGTGTGTGGATACTTGACTTTGTGAAGGAAAAAGTTCACGACATGAGTCCAGGTGATTTTGACAATAAGTTTATTAAAGCTGGGGACAGTGAAAAAAGGAAGGGCCAGAATAAAAGAAGCAACAGGAGAGAGTATAGGAGAGCCTGCCTTGAGCCTCAGAAATCTATGGGAAAGAAATGAGTCTACACTGGGAAGTCAGGAAAAAAGGGGGCCTTGGAGATGGGCTCAGGGGGTTATCTTGGGATAAACTGCCACAGCTCACTGCTCCCCTGGTCGCAAATCTGTGGGGACCCTTAGTGTTTAGGAGATGCATGCCTCTGGGGCAGTGGTTCTTAACCTGGATTCTATCGAACCCTAGGGGTTCAATGAGTCGGTCTCAGCGGTTCGGAGAAGCCTCTGCCGTGGAGGCCAGAATAAAGTAATACCGTAATTTGATGTTGAGTTCATGCACTTTGTTGGTTTTGTTCTTTGAGCAAGGTGATGTTCATACATGGCTCATTTTGTGCACCAGTAAAAAAAACATATACCTATGTCTTAAATTTGGAAAAAAAATCATATTTTATTTATCACTAAAGAAGGGTTCGGTGAATGTGCATATGAAACTGGTGGGTTCGGTACCTCAAAAAAGGTTAAGAACCATTACTGTGGGGGAAGAAGGGGGAGAAGGAAAGGTGCAGTCCTCGTGCTCTTGGAAGGAAGATAAATCACACTGGGTCTTTTGTTTTGAGGTTTTTTAAAGAATGGAAGCTTTCTTAAAAGATTTTTTAAAAATTGATTTTATCAGGGTGGGTGTGAGGAGCAAGAAGTATCAACTTATAGTTGCTTCACTCTAGCTGTTCACTGATTGCTTGTTGTATGTGCCTTGACTGGGCAGGCCCAGGGTTTCGAATTGGTGACCTCAGCGTTCCAGGTCAACACTTTATCCACTGCATCACCGCAGGTCAGGCAGAATGGGAGTTTTTAAAAGTTTTATTTATTGATTTTTAGATAGAAAATGGGGGGAGACACAGAAATATCGATCTGTTCCCATATTTGCCTGGATTAGATCAAGAGTTTAGTGGAGGATTTCAATAGACCGACTATTCAACAGCATTTCCAAGTGTGCCCTTTTAGGGTGATGGTCTCTATGGATTGGGTGGCTCCAGGGCAGGGGGCTTAGTCACTGCAGCTGGTCCTGGAACTAAATAAACTATAACAGAGGCCTGGATGTTATCTCTAGGGAGGTAACCTTCTCTGTCTGGCTGTAATTTGCTTGTCCAGTTTGTTTAGCTATCTGTCTCAATTTTCCATTTCCACTTGCCAAGAAATTTCCCTAATTTCTTAATATCCCACCTCAAGATCACATGCAAGTCTGACCTGAGTAAAAAAAAGGGGAAGGGAGGGTGGGCGGAGATGTGCTAGCCTGCTGGGCTGTCTATGGAAAGTTTGGCTAGGGCACGGGGAGTCCTGAAGCCAAAGTCAGCTGTCATATGACAGGAATGAGCCTGCTTTAACATCTCTGCCACACCCTGTCATGGGTACATGCCTCATTGCAAATATAGCAAAGGAACACAGCAGCTAGGGTCTATGGTCAATTATGTTCCTGTGATTGAAGGTCTTCCAGGCACATTCTCATGGCAGCCACAATATATTTTTGAAAGAAATTTTGCCTAAGGCAAAATATGATTGAAGATAGAGGTAATAAATAGGGTAAATAATAATGTGATAAATTAGGTGATAAATAAATAATGAAACCAAGCAAGCAGACGAACAAACAAACCTCAAACCAAGGCTCCAGCCACAAATTCCAATGGGCCTGTATGTGTGCCCTGTGCAATGTGATTTCACCATTCCTCCCATCACAAGATGGGTTTATCTTTCTAGTCCTTGAATCTATACTTGACCACATCAATTGCTTTGCCCATTGGAACATTCACAAATGTGGCACAGCATAGGCCTGAAAGGTTAGTGTACACTGGGACTTGTCTTCTTTTGATACTTTTAGAAACCTGAGATCTTTGTGTGAAGAGCCCAAATTAGTCTCCCAGAAGATGAGAGATAACATAACACAGAGACCAATCACCTCCCTCCCACCAGATATGTGGACAAAGCCACCCTCACTGCAGCCAAGCTACTAGTGAGGACAGTGACCAGATAAACTGGACAAAAACAAAAAGAACTAATGGGCAACCCTTAATGTTGTAAGAAATAATAAATGCCTGTTGTATTAAGCCACTAAGTTTTGGGCTGGTTTGTTACATAGCAAAAGCTAATTGATATCACTTATGTCTATTTCATAGATGGAAAAACTAAAATTTGGAAGCATGATAAAGTCCCTCAGTGAACTGAAGCTTCAAGGTGTTAACCACTCTTCTTCAATCTCATACCAAGTTGGGTTTGACCAGATAGCTCTAGTTTGGGGGCAGCTTTACTCATTTGTGCTGTTTGCCTAGACCCTGAAGTCACTGGAGATTAGGAGCTCTGAATTTGATTCTTAATAAACCTCTATTGAATTAATGATACTAAAGTATTAGAAGGCCCTTCTATGAGATCAAAGCCATTAGAACACAAGTGGAGGAATTCTCAATCTGGAAAGCATGGAGGTGAGGGTTATAGGGGTGCAGGGTTTCCTCTAATCAGGTTACAAACTTATATAGGCAGGAGAAGAATTCATATTTCTCTTGTATTCTTCTTCACTACTGTGCTAGCCTCATAAGCTACCATTCATTCATTCAACAAATATTTATTGAGCATACCCAGAACAAAGCAGACAGAGATCCCTACCCTTGTAGAGTTTACAGTCTAGTGGGGGGAAAGACAATAAACAGAATAAATAAGTAAGCTATATAGTATATATATTGGAAAAAATAAGTGCCAAGAATGAAAAGTAAAGGGGGCAATGGGAGAGGGAGCAATGGTTGGGGGTCATACACATTTTAGATAGGATAACCGGGTAGCTTCCTGAGAAGGTAACATTGGATTGGAGATTAAGAAACGGAAAAAGCAGCCATATGGACATTGGTGGGCAGGGCATCCCACAGGAAATGGAAGAACCTGGGTCATGTTCAGGGAGCACCAGGGGCCTGAGTAGAGGGTACCAGAAGTGTTAGTAGGTGATGACTTCAGACAAGTAAGGGTGAGTGACAGTGCACATGATGAAGGGTCCCGGAGGTCCAAATGAGGGTGTTGAGTGAAATGAGGAGGCACTTGCGACTTAGGAGCAGAGGAGTTAATTGATCTGACAACATTTTAACAGGATCCCTCTGGCTAGTGTTTTGACCATCTTAAAGGAGGCCAGAGCAGAACAGGGACTCCAGGTAGGCAGTTACTGCAATAACCATGATCTTAGTTTGAATTGAAATTGAAGCAGAGATGTCTAGCCTAGGGTCTATGTCAGAAGGAACACTCAATCATTATTTGTTGGGGAAAATACTGAATTATATCTCTTCGCCAGCATTATGGTGCCTGAAAGAGCAGCCAAGGGAACGTTGCTTCTGGATTTGAACACGGTCTGCTTTGATGCTGACAGTGAAGCACCAAACAACCAATTCAACTTCACCACGCCATCTGGAGTGGGGAGTCGTGGAAGGTTTTTACAGGATCCAGCTGGCTCTGGGAAAATTGTGGTCAGTTAATGGTCATTGCATCATTGAAAGGGAATGTGGGAGGCTGGTCTAACATGCATAGTGTTTTTGCTGCACCAGAGAGAGAAATTTCCAAGGCAATGCCCTCTCTGCGCAGCTGGAACTCACAAACCTAACAGTAACTTCATTTTCCCCATGTGCTCTTTATTTCTCCCAGGTTCCAGGAATCATTTGTTATGCATAGTTATGCCTGGGGTGCTAAGGCCTGGATTCTTTCTTGCATAGCTACAATTTGCTGTGCCTGCTTAGCTGCCTCTATAGTCAGATTAGTGCTCTCTGGGCTCAAGCACTATGTATTTGAGTGCTCATTCTAGGCCCCTGGAGGTGTGAGAGGTAAGAGAAAGCAGGTCCAGGGCCATGGGGGACATGAGTGTGTTCTGCTAGATTCAGCCTTGTAGAACCACTCCGGACCAAAGAGGAATGAGAAAGAGGCTGCTTAGGAAGCCTCACTGCACAGTATCTCCACAGGGGCAAAAGCAGAATTGGAAGGGCAGAAGAAAGTGGAAGGTATTTGGGGGAGTCTTGGAGGGCAGTGATCCTGGTGGGCGGGGGGCTTTTGCATCAGAGATAAAGCCTCAGGGAGGAGAGCAAGCAGCCCACTAAAAGGCATCCTCCCATCCACCTTCTCCACCTCCCATTCCAAGCCCTTCTTTGCTCCTCAAGAAATTCTTACCAATTTTATTCATAGCATCAGCTAAAAAGTAATTTTTATTTTATTTTTTGTTTAGGAAATTAATACATGCTCACTGTAGGAAATGTAGAAAACACAGAAAAGCATTACCTTTCAGTGATAACCACTAACACATTTCCTTCTTCACTGTGTTTAGATTTTATTTATATTCTTTACATAACTTTTTTTTAGGTGAGAGGAGGGGAGATAGTGAGGCAGACTCCACATGTATCCTGACCAGGATCCACCCGCTAACCCTATCTAGGGTCAATGCTCAAGAACCAAGCAAGTTTTAGTGCCTGAGGCTGAGGCTAGGACCAACCAAGCTATCCTCAGTGCCCAGGGCCATGCCCAAACTAATCAAGCCGCTGGCTGCAGGAGGGGAAGAAGGAGAGAAAGAGAGAGAGGAGGAGGAGCAGGAGTGGGGGAGAAGCAGATGGTCGCTTCTCCTGTGTGCCCTGACTAGGTATTGAACCCAGGAAGTCCATACACTGGGCTGACACTCTATCCACTGAGCCACTGGCCAGGGTCGTATAACAATTTTAAATGATGGAAATATCCCTGCATATGGTATTCTATACTATACTTATCTTTAACTAACCTGAAGTCTTAAGTTTACGCTGTTGGGCAATAGTGCTTGATGAATATCTTTAAACACAAATTATTTCTAATAGATTCTCTAGCCATGAGCAAAGGTATGTATATAACTTTTAAAGCTCCTCGTGCAGGAAAAATGCTTTCCAAGGTTTTCCAGTTTGCATTTCTACTAACAGGTATGAAAATTAGTTGAATTAAAAGGGTTGCTTTTTGTATAATTTGATATCTCTGTTTTAATCTAGTTGATCGATGATCTAGATTATGAAAATCCAAGTAATCTAGCAGCTGGCAATAAATACACGGTGGCAATCCAGGTGCAGGATGTTGCTCCTCCTTACTATAAAAGCAAGTATCATTTTGACTTATTTCATGAAGCATCTTTCTTGAGTAGCAATGACAAGACTGCTAGGCAATACTCAATATTGGACTAGGTATTTGTGCTAAAAGATAATGTGAGGCCAGTATTCATGGCCATTATCACAGCCGCCTGGCCAGTGCAGGTTCGCATTAGATTCGGACAATCGGTAATGAAACAACAGAGCCAAGACCTGGTGAGCCATCAGCTTTAATCCTAGCTTGCACCTGGCGGGCAAGTAAAAACACACACTGGGCTCCAAAACCCACTCATTCAGTGCTCACAAAGCTACTAACTTATCAGAGTTTCCTAGCATCAAAGGCTTCTAGCTCACCAGACTTACTCACTTCTGTTCCCCATCTCCTTCTCTCTGCACAAACTCTGCACTAACTGGCTTTTCCCTCAGCAATCCGCCATCTTGGCTGCTTCTACTGGCCTCCTCCACGTGGCCTTTCTTTGCTCTTCTCTCTAATGCTAATCTCAGAAACCAAGAGAGAGCAAGCTCCGGGTCTGCCCCACCTTATAGTGTAGAATCAAAACCTTTAATCCAATTATACAAACAATGACTATAAGTCTCTGATACAAAGTCACTTATCTGAGGCATAATGAGAGGATTCTTCATGAGAGTACACCACCCTACATCATCCAATCAGTCAAGGGTGTGGGGAAAAGCTTACTCTTAAAACTTGCATGTGGGCAGTACCATCTTTAACAAAGTGAGCATAATATATTTTATCTGCCCAACAGATAAGATTTCAAAAACCCAAATGCTCGGGAATCAGCACAGCTCTACCTACCCATCACTAAGCACATTAAATTGGTCTCCAAGTCCTTTCTCTCTATAATCTCCTAAAATCTCAAGCTTCTGCTGCCTCCCCACCACCCTTGCTCCCACCTCGCCCCCATCCCACTAGTACTGCTATAATGCAGAGCCTCCTCTTTCTTGGCTAAGTTACAATATTGAGAGTCATTAAGGATCTGTTTGACTTTAGTCTTGCCCCTTTCCAAAGCATCTTTCACATTTCTGACAGTGACTTTTAGGAAATGCAAATATTACTATATGGCCAGTGGCTGCTGCCATTGTGGCCATGCAGGTTCTCATTGGATTCAGGTAGACAGTAAAGAAATAGTGGAGCCAAAAAAATGGTGGGCTCCAATGTTTATTAAAGTCTGTACAGGCTGACAAGCAAATGGGCAGGGAAGACTGCTTCCCTCTCATTCAGAGCTCCCAAACCCTGACACATTCTCTAGTTCCACAACCCCAAAATCTTCTCTAGTTCCTCCAGCAATCAAAAGCCCCCACTGGTCTCAATGGAAATCCCAAAGCTCCTCAGCTTCTGTTCCACATCTGCACTCCTCTTCCTGCAAAACCTAGGCTGGGAAAAGAACCTTCCAGCAAATATTAGCAATACAATGGCCCCTCCCAAGCAGAAAGGTAATCCGCAATTTGCAATCTGCCACCCTGAGGGCAAGCACCACAGCCTTTCATATACACAGGCACTTCCCAGGCCAATGCAAAATATAAGCCAGCAAACCTAAAAAACACATTTAACAAATTTATTTGCCCAACAGTTACCATATTATTTCCTCGCCTAAGGCCTTTGGGTATCTCCCCATAGCTGTCAAGTTAAAGTTCAAACTCTTTGGCTTGGCACACAAGAATTTTCAACATCTGGCCTCTGCCTAAGTCTCTAGCTTCAGCTCCAGTAGCTTGCCCCTTTCCAGGCCAGTGGTCGGCACTCATTAGTCAACTGAGCTATAAAGCCAGTAGCCACGGCCACCATCACAGCTGCCTGGCCTATGCAGGTTCACATTCTAACCTTCTGTTCGGCAGATAAAATATAATATGCTCACTTTGTTAAAGATGGTGCTGCCCACATGGAAGCCCGTCACCCAGGTGATATTATTTGCCTTTATGCTTGTGATGGCTGTGGGGGAAAAGTTGTAATGTAAGCAGGCCGGGGCGTTATAGCTTAAGGCTTTGTTTTAAGAGTAAGCTCTTCTCCACACCCTTGACTGATTGGATGATGTAGGGTGGTGATGTAGGGAGGAATCCCATTATGCCTCAGATGGGTGGCTTTGTATCAGAGACTTTCTTGTATGTATAATTGGATTAAAGGTTTGAATTTTCTAGGCTATAAACTGGGGCAGTCTGGGAGCTTGATCTCTCTCTCTCTCTTGGTTCCTGGGTTCCTGAGATTAGTATTAGAGAGCAGAGCAGATTAAGGCCATGTGGAGGAGAAGTAGCCAAGATGGCAGAGTGCTGAGGAAGAAGCCAGTTTGTTAAGAGTTTGTGCAGGAGGAGATGGGAAACGGAGGTGAATAAGTCTGGTGAGCTAGAAACCTTTGATTCTAGGAAACTCGGATAAGTCAGTAGCTTTGTGAGCACTAAATGTATGGGTTTTGGAGCCCAGTATGTGTTTTTGCTTGCCCGCCGGGTGCAAGCTAGAATTAAAGCTGATGGCTCACCAGTTCTTGGCTCCGGTGTTTCATTGCCATCTGTCCGAATCCAATGCGAACCTGCGTGGGTCAGGCTGCTGTGATGGTGGCCTTGACTACTGGCTTTACACCTTCTTTTTTTGTAACTAGGCCAGTGGTCGGCACTCATTAGTCAACTGAGCTATAAAGCCAGTAGCCACGGCCACCATCACAGCTGCCTGGCCTATGCAGTTTCACATTTGATTAGAACAGACGGTAATGAAACAATGAAGCCAAGAATTCGTGGGCCATTAGCTTTAATCCTAGCTTGCACCAGGCAGGCAAGATATACACACAGTGGGAAAACACTTCCCTTTCCATTCAGGGCTCCCAAAGCCACTGACTTATTTGAGTTTTCCTAGAATTAAAGGTTTCTAGATCACCAGCCTTATTCACCTCTGTTCCCCATCTCCTTCTCTCTCTGCATAAACTGACTTACTCAGCACTCCACCATCTTGGCTGCTTCTCCTGGCCTCCTCCATGTGGCCTTTCTCTGTTCTCCTCTCTAATGCTAATCTCAGGAACGGAGAGAGAGCAATCTCCCAGTCTGGCCCATTTTATAGTGTAAAAATCAAAACCTTTAATCCAATATACAAAAAAGAAGTCTCTGATACAAGGTCACTTAGGGTGGAAAAGGCTTAGTCTTAAAACTAAGCCTTAGGCTATAATGATCCTGCCTGCTTATAGCCTGTCCCCCACACCCAATGCAAACTATAAGCGAGCAAACATATACATTATATTTACAAAATTATTTGACCAATAAGAGCTGTAAAGCCAGTAGCCAAGGCCACTATCACAGCAGCCTGACCCACGCAGGTTCACATTGGATTCGGACAGATGGCAATGAAACAATGGAGCCAAGAACTGGTGAGCCATCAGCTTTAATTCTAGCTTGCACCCGGCAGGCAAGCAAAAACATACACTGGGCTCCAAAACCCACACATTCAGTGCTCACAAAGCTACTGACTTATCCGAGTTTCCTAGAATCAAAGGTTTCTAGCTCACCAGATTTATTCACCTCTGTTCCCCATCTCCTCCTGCACAAACTCTTAACAAACTGGCTTCTTCCTCAGCACTCTGCCATCCTGCCTGCTTCTTCTCCACATGGCCTTAATCTGCTCTCCTCTCTAATACCAACCTCAGGAACTCAGGAACCAAGAGAGAGAGAGCAGATTAAGGCCATGTGGAGGAGAAGTAGCCAAGATGGCGGAGTGCTGAGGAAGAAGCCAGTTTGTTAAGAGTTTGTGCAGGAGGAGATGGGAAACAGAGGTGAATAAGTCTGGTGAGCTAGAAACCTTTGATTCTAGGAAACTCGGATAAGTCAGTAGCTTTGTGAGCACTGAATGTGTGGGTTTTGGAGCCCAGTGTATGTTTTTGCTTGCCTGCCAGGTGCAAGCTAGAATTAAAGCTGATGGCTCACCAGTTCTTGGCTCCATTGTTTCATTGCCATCTGTCCGAATCTAATGTGAACCTGCGTGGGTCAGGCTGCTGTGATAGTGGCCTTGGCTACTGGCTTTACATTTGGCGTAGTCTTTGGCAGGATTCGATACAGTTCGGCATGGAGCCACCACCACCTTTGAGTGGTGGAGTAGAGGACTGGTTGCTGTTTTGGTTTCCCATAGCTGTTTTTGGGGGGACTGTAGGCTGGCTGACTTTTACAGCCATGCGTGAGGAAACCGAGAGCTCTCTGGAAGAGGCTGCCCAGGACCTGCAGGCCGAGCAGCGGAAGGAGCTGGAGGAAACGTGGGAGAAACAGAGGTGAATAAGTCTGGTGAGCTGGAAAGCTTTGATGCAGGGAAACTCGGATAAGTCAGTAGCTTTGTGAGCACTGAATGTGTGGGTTTTGGAGCCCAGTGTGTGTTTTTGATTGCCCTCTGGGTGCAAGCTAGAATTAAAGCTGATGGCTCACCAGTTCATGGCTCCTGTGTTTCATTACCGACTGTTCGAATCCAATGCGAACCTGCGTAAGTCAGGCTGCTGTGATGGTGGCTGCGACTACTGGCTTTACAAGAGCCAAATATCAACAGTACAATGATTGAAATTTCTTTTGAGAGCCAAATTTTTTAAACTTAAACTATATAGGTAGGTACATTCCTTATTGAGGTAGCGCCTACACGTGGTATTTTGTGGAAGAGCCACACTTAAGGGGCTAAAAGGCCGCATGTGGCTCGCGACCCATGGTTTGCCAACCACTGAACTAGGCCAAACAGCTGGCAGCTTTTCTGAGTGAATCATGCAGCTTTATACCTTGATATCCACGCACATGCCTAGAATCACATGCCCACACTCTGCCTACCCTATTTGTCTAGCTCTAATTATCTTTGGGAGGCTCAGCTTGGGCTTCCTCAAGCTTCCATAGTGACCTCTACAAGTGTTTATCAGAAGGCAGTTGCTCTAAGCATTGGGAAGGTAGAAACTGCCAGGTCTTAATCACCTTGTGTCCGCAATATCGTGCACAAAACCTATTACACAGAAGATGCTTTAAAAAGGTTTAATAAGTGAATGAAAATAGAATATTGTGATTTAAATTTTTCTATTTCTGTTTTTAGAAAACATCTACATTTATGTCCTAACAAGCCCAGAAAATGAGTTTCCTCTTGTCTTTGATCAGTCATCCTACCTATTTGAGGTGTCAGAAATCAGCCCAGGTAAGTAATAGGTGAGAAACATGCCACAGTGCTCTTGACAGACTCCTGTCCAGATACTTATTCAGAGGAGGGGAAGCTCCCTGCTGAGGCCCTGGGTGTGGCTATGCACCTTGATTCACAATTTATAAGATTTATGGCTGAACCATGTCTAGTGTGTCTCCTACTCTTGTAAATTATCCTTGTCACTGAGTGACAAGCCGAACTCTCGATTCTGAAAACTGTTGATTAAACTAAATTTCTCTGAACCCCCTGATTGCTTCCTTGTCTGCGTGTCTGATTCCTTGTTGTAGCCAAAGTTTTCCCTTGGTTTCCACTGGGATTTTTATTTAGCTCATTCAGAGAATTGAAGTTTAAAAATAAAAGTTTCCCATTTGTAGAGTTCCTTCATTTAAAAACAAAATAAAGAATTTTCTCTCCTTAATAGGATTTACTGGATGGAGGCTTCTCTTTTGCCCTTGACAACACCTGGAATTCTGTAGTCTCTTCCTTTAAAGGAAGGATTTCCACTTCTAGTGTCAGTTTCTCCATCTCTTCCAGTTCAAAGGCTGTCCTGTTAACTCCTTGTAATCAGACTTCACAGCTTTTGATCCTTTTATCATGGATACTGCTATATTTAAAACAAAAACTAAACCAACACACTCCTAAAATGATCATGATCTCTTCTCCATTTTACTTTTTCTTTCTGATGGTCTCCATTTCCTGCCATTAAGCATTTTGTTTTGTTTTTGTTTTTAATTAAGTGAGAGATGGGGAGGCACAAAGACAGAGAGGCAAACTTCTACATGTACCATGACCAGGATTGACCTGGCAAGCCCCCTACAGGACAATGCTTTGCTCATCTGGAGCCACTGCTCTGTTGCTTGGCAGCCCAGCTATTTCAGTGCTGGAGGCAAGGCCATGGAGCCATCCTCAGCACCCAAATTGCTTGAACCATTCAAGCCATGGCTGTGGGAGGGGAGGAGAGGAGAGAGAGGGAGAAAGAGAAAGAGAAAGAGAGAGAAGGGGGGGAAGTGGGACAGGTGGAGAAGCAGATGGTTGCTTCTCCTGTGTGCCCTTACCAGGGATTGAACCCAGGACTTACATATGCTGGGCTGATGCTCTACTGCTGAGCCAACTGGCCAGGGCCTCCTTACATTAAGTTTTAATCAAAACACAAAAATAGAGTTGTTGGGCAGATAAAATATATTATGCTCACTTTGTTAAAGATGGCGCTGCCCACATGGAAGTTCGTTGATATTAATGTGTGTTCTGGAACAGGCTGTGGGCAGGCCGGGTCGTTACAGCCTAAGGCTTAGTTTAAGAGTAAGCTCTCCCCCACACCCTTAACTAATTGGATGATGTAGGGTGGTGATGTAGGGAGGAATCCCATTATGCCTCAGATGGGTGGCTTTGTATCAGAGACTTTCTTTATGTATAATTGGATTAAAGGTTTGGATTTTCTAGGCTATAAACTGGGGCAGTCCGGGAGCTGGCTCTCTCTCTTGGTTCCTGGGTTCCTGAGGTTGGTATTAGAGAGGAGAGCAGATTAAGGCCATGTGGAGAAGAAGCAGCCAGGATGGCAGAGTGCTGAGGGAGAAGCCAGTTTGTTAAGAGTTTGTGCAGGAGGAGATGGGGAACAGAGGTGAATAAATCTGGTGAGCTAGAAACCTTTGATTCTAGGAAACTCGGATAAGTCAGTAGCTTTGTGAGCACTGAATGTGTGGGTTTTGGAGCCCAGTGTGTGTTTTTGCTTGCCCGCCGGGTGCAAGCTAGAATTAAAGCTGATGGCTCACCAGTTCTTGGCTCCTGTGTTTCATTGCCATCTGTCCGAATCCAATGCGAACCTGCATGGGTCAGGCTGCTGTGATGGTGGCCGCGACTACTGGCTTTACAAGAGTCTAAAGGAAATGCTTTTAATTCTTTATCCCTTACCCAATTGTTGGTCAAATAAGTTTGTAAAATATAATTTTTATGTCTGCTTGCTTACAATTTGCATTGGGGGCTGGGCAGTGCCAGGTACAGTGTGTCCGTAAAGTCATGGTGCACTTTTGTCCTGTGACGGGTCAAAAGTGCACCATGACTTTACGGACACACTGTATATGTGATCTGTGAAATTGCAAATTACCTTCCTGCTTAGAAGGGCCATTGTTTTGCTAATGTTTGCTGGAGGGGAGGTTTTCACACCAGAAAGTTTTGAAAAGAGCAGAGAAGGAGAAGAGACAAAAAGAAGTCCTGTTTGCAGAGTGAGAGCGGAGAGAATGCAGAGTACTGAGAGAGAAGCCATGTTGGCAGGGAAAGAGAAGGTGTGCAGATGGGGAAGCAGAGCTGAGGGGCTTTTGCGAGATATGCTGAGACTGGTGGGGCCTTTGATTCTAGGAGAAACTGGAGGAGATTCTCCTGGTTGTGGAACCGGATAATGTGTCAGGGCTTTGGGAGCTCTGAATGAGTGAAAGGGAAGTGTTTTCCCTGTGTGGTGTTCCTTGGCCAGTGCTAGACTTTAATAAAGAAATGGCTCACCATTTCTTGGCTCCACTGTTTCTTTATCATCTGTCCGAATCCAATGGGAACCTGCATGTGAATGGTCGCAATGACTGGCCCTACACCAATGCAATAAGAATGGGTTTTTAAAATAAATTTAAAGATCTTCCTATAGTTGTTGATCACCTACTTTGAGTGCTGGTGTTATGTAATGAAATGAGAGAAAGTTTCTGCCCTTGAGAATATTTTATGAAAAAGGAATTCCACAAAACAAGCAAGCCAGAACTCCAGCAATCCCACCAACAAGATTTGTAAAATAAACAAAATAGAACAGTACTTAAAAATCTATACTCTGTAATATAATGTCTAATCACTGGGGCTATACACCTAAAACTACTATAATACTGTATATCAAATAATTGAAAAATAAAAAGTGATTAATTAAAAAATATCTATAGTTTGTAATCCCCAGTTGCTAAACTCTTAAAAATTATTTGTTTTCATCTCATGTATAAGAGCAATTATGCTCACTATAGAAAATGTGAAAGATACAAAAGACTTTTAGAAAACACTGCTGCAAAGATGTGTATGTCAGGATGTTCTTTGCAGTGTTGCTTATGATAGCACAATGACTGGGATCACTGGAGTCTATATAAAGGTATGAACTATCTTTTACTCCTCACAGTACAGCTTGGATCATTGGACCAGTGACCTAATGAGTGTTCATTAGCATAATTTGAATTTGATAGAACTGAAGATATGAAATATACAGAGTTCAAACAGTAAAGGAGCTTCTGAAAGCCTTTCTGCCCAGGGCAGTGAGAACATCTGCTCCTGGATCCTCCCAAAAGCAAGACTAATCTCAGACACTTTGTTCTTCCAGCTAGAGTCATGGTTGGCCAGGTGCGAGCCACTGACCGAGACTTCCCCCAGAGCAGTGCTATGTACTCCATCTCTACCGGAGGGGCTGGCCTCCAGTTCCCAAACATATTTTGGATTAATCCCCAAACGGGAGAACTCCAGCTGGTGACTAAAGTGGACTACGAAACAACTCCTAACTACATTCTCAGAATCCAGGCCACCAACAATGAGGACACAAACTCAGTCACTGTGAGTGAGTCTGTTTTGATGTGTTCACACCAGTCCAAATGGCTGACTTAGGGTCTCTCTGTACCCGCCAGGTGTGGCTGTAGTAATGAAAAATCTTGATAGGGCACAATGTCCAGATGTGACAGAAAATGACTAATGGTGTCCAGAATAGCACAATTGTATATACAGAGCAATATCAAAGAAATAAAGATTGACACCCAAGTGTGAGGAACACTGAGATTGGTGGCCAGTCTGTGGGACAGGGGTCCTCTTATTGCCTTTCAATTTCCCTGTGCTTTCACAATGGGCTGGCAGTGAGCCGCTGGTGGCCAGAAGTAGGGTGTGGTCTTGTAGCTGTGCAATTCCTCCCCCCAACCCACTAACTTTGGTGTGTTCCTACCCTACCCCCATCACACCAGATGGGGTAGACCTTAAAATGATGTGGTTTGAATGGGGCTATACTGCTTCCCAACCTTTGACATTGAAAATCTGTCTAAATGCAAATTCTGAATTGGTAAGTCTGAGTAGGGCCTAACAATCTACATTCCTAACACTTGTAAGTGGTGCTGATGCACCTGGTCCAGGCTCACACTTTGAGTAACAAGGTTTAACAGGTCTGTGCTGTGAGTGGTTAGTATTATCTAAGGGTAATACTGAAGGTCACAGGACAGAACTATTTCTTGTTCTTTTCCATTAGTAAAGTGAAAAAATACAGGACAAAATGAGCTCTCAGCTTGCGGCAGGCGACCCCGTGTGATAGAGAGGATGACTGGTTCAGAATCAGGAGGTGCAGCTCATTCCTCAGCTTTGATCCCAGTTTGCCAATGGCGTCTGAGCCATGCTTATCTTTGTGTCCCAAATTCTCAGTCTTCACTAGTCCAGTTTCTCTCATGACTTACTTTGAATTAATGGGACGATGGTTTTAATGATGCATGAGGCTTGGCATTGCCTGCTGAGTAAGAAATGTGCTAAGTTGGAGATAATTGTAGTGTTTGTTAGGCCGGCTTTTTGAGAAAAATGAATGGACTACACTTTGGGAGCTAATTAGAATGAACATTTCAATTTATTCCTGGGCTCAGAAATTGCTGAAATTCCCAAATTTCAAAGGTAGAATAAATACAACTCAGAATTCATAAGCTTTTAGAAAAGCTGATGATTACATAAGTCCCTTTCAGGGCTGACAGTCTATGATCTGTGCCGGCAGACATCCCAGTCCATATTCCCATTCACCAGGCATAAAAGATGACGATGAGAGAGCACAGGTTGGCCCTGCTGTGGTAGGTGAGCACCACCACTTAGTTCATTGCAATAGCCTGGGTTACAGATGAGCTCCCAGCTTAGCCAGGTCTTCTCATTCCATTTCAGCGGTTCTCTACTCTGGCTGCATATTAGAATCAGCTGGGACACCTTAAAAAAAAGTGCCCAGGACCCACCCTACAGAGAGTCCAATTCATTTGGTCTGGAGTGGGCCTAAGAAAGTGGAGCCAGGGTTGAGAACCATTGCTCTATATTCCAAAGCGAAAGATGCAACTTCTAGTTCATAAGAGCATTGAGCAAGGAAGTACAGAAGGTCACTGTAAATCCATAATTGTTACTAGAAAAACAATTCAGCATTATCTGGGGATGAACCCCACATGTCTAGGTGTCTGTATATGGGCTTTGTGAATGTATACATATATTATGCCCATGTGGGCACACACACACAGACATACAACATAGGACTTAGAGTAGGACAGACCAGCATGCAAATTCCAGTTCTGGCTTTCACCAGCTGAATGGCCTTAGTCAATTACCTAATCTCTCTAAACCTCAGTTTCTTCATCTGTAAAGTAGGAACGATCATATTATCTATCTCAGGAAAGGTTAAATGAGTTAGACCACAAAAGTACAGGGCCCAGGGCCTGGCACACTGTAAGCACTCAGAGAGTTTTAACTACTAATGGCTACCTTCTTGCTGTTCTAGGTTATTGTTAACATCCTGGAAAAGAATGATGAAAAGCCAATTTGTATCCCAAACTCTTATTTCCTGGCCATCCCAGTAGATCTGAAAGTTGGTACAAATATCCAAAATTTCAAGCTGATGTGTACTGATCGGGATTCTAGCCCCATGTCTTTTCGTTACTCCATTGGCCCAGGTACGGTAACTGATACGGACATTCCTGGCATGGCTCTAGGGGTTGGAGGCCTTAGCTACTGGCCAGGGAGAATTGGGGTGGGGGTCTGTGCTCACATGCTGATGTGAGCACAGTGTGTATGGGTGGGGGATTGTGGGTGAGAAAAGCAGGATGAGGAATGTAATGGTCCTAGATCCTCCCAGTACTCCTCTTGGCTTCCCCTTCTCATCTAACTCCACCCAGTTTCCCATACAAGACTGCCCAGAGGCCCAAAGGAGAGTATACCCCACTAATGTTCTCCCTCAAATTCCCAGAATATCATATGATTCATGAATCATATTAGTGTAGTTCAAAAAATTTTTTTAGTCTAACTGCTCAAACTGCAAGCTTGTAGTGAGAGCAGGGAATCACAGTTTTCTCTCTGGATAATAGATTAATAGATTAAATGCATTTTGAAATGTATCCTCAGGAATTCTCTTCTGCTTCATTCATTTTCTCTCTTTAAAAATATACCATTGTGGCGAGGGGAGGGGGAGAAGAACAGCCCTCAATGGAGACGAGACCAAAATAGCTTATTTAATGAAGTGCTGGGCCAGAGATTTAAACCCAAACAGGCAGAGCAATTCCAAGAGAAAGATTAAAAGCCCCTCCTGGCTGCCTGCTAAGCTCTGGTGAGCGTGAACCCTGAACAGTAGGAAGCCTCTTGAGCAGGCTATACCACAAAGCGAAGGGGCAAAGACTGCCCCAGACTGCAGCTGCCGACACAGAAATATTAAGAACCCCCCACTCCGGCCTTTACGGAGCATTTCGCTGCTAAGGGAGCAAAAACTCGCATCATCTCCTGCTCTATGTACTGGTTTTCAGATGGTAATGAGTCTGGATCCATCAGAGGAATGAGCAGGCGATTCCTGCCCGGTTCCCGGAGCTGTGAGCCCTGAGCCCGAACAGACTTCAGGGAAGGTGGGAATGAGGTAGATTCAGGAGGAACTGGTACTGCAGTTCCTGCAAAGCCAGGACGCACCTTCCTCTGGGGGAAATGCTAGGTTCCATGAAAGGCATAAAGTGAACTTAGCCTATGGCTAAGGATGTGGCTTTCTCTGTCCTCTTGTGCCCACTTATTGGTCTGAGTGCAAGTTACACATGGTCACCAAATAATGGCTGCATGGTAAGGGTTGGCTACAGGGGCTGTACCAGAATTCATAATCTCTCTGCCTGGTGCTCTGTGAGATGGTGGACATTCTGGGACAAGTGTGCTATTGCTCACTTTGCAGCCATATTGGTTGTGAGCAAGAGATTTTTATACTAATGAGATTTCAGATGCAGTTAAGGACAATGTTGTAACCCAGGTGCATCAGAAAAAGTCTACACCAGAGGTGTGGGTGTTTGTGGAAAAGACTGGATATAGTTTTTCTCTAAACCTTTATTTCTCACTCTCTTTTCTTCCTGTGCCCCAAATCCTTGTCTTGAACCTTATTCAGGCAATGTCAATAGTCATTTCACCTTCTCTCCCAATGCTGGGTCTAATGTTACACGCCTGCTCCTCGCAACTCGCTTTGACTATGCTGGTGGGCTTGATAAGATATGGGACTACAAGCTACTTGTCTTCATAACTGATGACAACTTGCTGTCCAGCAGGAAGAAAGCTGAAGCTCTGGTTGAAACAGGGACAGTGACACTGAGTATTAGCGTTGTTCCTCACCCAGCCACAGTTGTCATCACAACTCCCAAGGTAAGGGTTTTAGGACCTGAACTTATCAGTTACTACCTTGTGATTAACATCATTGGAGCTCTTTGATCCAAGAGAAATGTGGATAAACTGAAAAAAGTTGAGGTGTTAGGATGTTGCTAGAACAGGCAACCTTGGGCTATAGTAGAGTAGTTACTGGGTGACAGACAGAGATCTAGGTGAGACCTGAGTCTTGTAGAACCATCAAAATTTCATCTTCTGTTAAATAAGGGTGTGAATTTGTGTAGAAACTTGTGATAGATTAGGCATGGCCAGTGGTGGTGCTTGTGGCACAGGCAACAGTTTTCATGACATGTGGCCAGTTGTCACAACCTTTTCTCTGCTTGCTTTTAAGAGCCATCACAAGTCTACTTCTTTTGAAGAGTTATCATGCACCAATATGTACTCTACTCCCCATCTTCACTCCATAAAAATTCATTCATTCAATCTATAAACATTGACTTACTACCCATAATATGCCAATCATTTTGGTGAACAAACCCAAAATGATCTCTGCTCTCATGGAACTTATAATATGGGTCAGTTGTTCTCACAGTGTGATCCCCAGAGCAGCAGCAACAGCAGCATCTGAAAATTTGTTAGACATATACGTTCTTGGGCCCATTCCAAAACATTAGAGTTATTCCTCACCCAACTGTGATCATCACCACAAACCCACAGAAAGGATGTTGGAAGCTGGAATCCCCAACTACATCCCCATACCTAATAAATTAGAAACTCTGGGGTTTGGGCCACAGCAAGCTGTGGTTTTAATAAGCCCTCTATGGGTTTTGATGTGCGCTGAATTTGAAAGCCACTGATTTAGAGGAGGAGACAGATTACAAATACATACCATTTAATAAAAGTATGCAATTTAATAAAATAACAACAGACTGTGGTCAGAGGTAGGAAGAAAGGTCAGCAAGTGCCTCAGAAGCAGGTGTCTGGAATCTGATAACAGGATAATCTCCCCTGAGCCATGGAGGAAACTGACTTATATTTGTGCTGACTCTTTTCCTGTTCCCAGTAGAAGGTATGCTCTTGATTGGCAGCCCCTACTTGTACTATGCCAGAAGAAAGGTTATCAAAACCTTAGAAAACCACCCATGATGGTCAAATTCTGCTTCTCAGAGGCTTATCAAGAGCAGGTTAATGTTCCTCTCCATGTAGTTGAGTCATTATCACCCCAGTGGATGGAGCCAGGAGATAACTGTAGAGGTTTTCAGTAGTAGGAGACAGTAAGCTCACTGGAGGAAGGAACTGCCACATTTCTGGGGCTGACCACATGACCCAATTGTGGCATCTCCACTCCTGAAATCTTCATAACTTATTTATCTGTCTCCCACTAGAAGAGGCAAATGCTGAACTTGAGGTTTCCCTGTGGTATCAGCCCACTCATCCGGTAGCTCAGCTTGTAGTCAGTGAACACTGACAAACCTATAAAGTGTTACAGAAAACAACTTTCATGGCTCATGCCTTTCCAGTGAGAGACAGCAGCTATATTAGTCCCTGGGCTATGGCCATGATTTGGCAGGGAAAAAAGTCAATGGAATTTTTAGCTTTGGACAGAGAATCAAATTATGCCTAGAGTTGCTTTTCAGTTCCCTGTATTTTCTGGGGTTTGATCTACTTGATGTCTGGAAAGACTATAAATGAAAGGATAGGTTGAAGCAGCAAGAACTATGAGCACACAGTTGTCCGATGTACAGAACAAGAACAAAGAGTGAAGTAAGCACTTAACATGGGGGTTGCCGATGTCGGCAAGCTGCCACCCTCCACTCAACCCTCACTATCTCATTCAAGCCCAGAATTGCCTACCAGATCCTCAGGAAAAACGTTTATTCTCCATCAGCGTGGTACATGCCTTTTGTCATCACTGTGGGATCCATATTGCTTCTGGTTTTCCTGGTGACTCTGATTATCCATTTGGCCAAAGCCATCTACAGACACTGTCCCTGCAAGACTAGGAAGCAGAAGATACCTCTGTAAGTTGCTAGTGGGCTGGGCCCTTTCCACCACTTTCTTTGGGACATTGTTTCCAGTGATGTCAGGAGAAGGAAATATGGAGAATTAGAGTTTCTTTACAGGCTAGAGAGGGTGCTGGGTGTGAAGGGAAAAAAAGGAGATGCGGAAGGAATCCTCAGTCCCCTGAGCCCTGTGTACCCTCTTTATCACCTGCCTGGTCAGTGATAGAATCAATCGGAGTACAACAGACCAGTGTAACAAGCTTTACTGAAAGGAAACCTGCCCGGCTGTCTGTCTCGTAAGGGAAAGCAGCAACCAGTTCTCTTAACAGGTAGGGTTAAATAGGGGATTTGAGGGTGGGGGCTGGTGATCATTAAGGAAAAATGTAGCTTTCAGCAATTTATGTAAGATTAACTGTAAGTAAGCTAGGGGACCTTCCACATCCGGGTTAGTCACCTGGATACCTGGGGGAAGGTGATCTGGAACATCTAGTTTGTCAATGTCCCTTCATCCACTTAAGGGAGGAGGGGATCATGGCCCCCACCTGCAACCCTGTCATTCCAGCCTTTTGTTATATGGTTGAGGGGCGATGATAATTTTTCTATAGCTACTTCCTGCTGGTAAGAGGCGGCGAGTCTGGGGAAGGGATGGTTGGCCTCGGGCTGTGGTGGTGAAGTAGGGACCTTCTGGTAGGTGGCTTGGAGTAACAGGAGTTCATGGACAGTCCAGTTAGTGAAGGACTTTAGGTGGTTGTTGGGCAGATAAAATATAATATGCTCATTTTGTTAAAGATGGCGCTGCCCACGTGGAAGCCCGTCACCCAGGTGATAATATTAGTTGCCCTTCTTGCTTGGGATGGGCGTGATTATATTAATGTGTGTTGGGGCAGGACTTTCACGCCAAAAGGTTTTAAAAGGAAGAGAGATCATGTTGTTTCGGGGAAGAGGGATTACGTTCTAGGAGGAGAGCAAAGAAAGGCCACGTGGAGGAGAGGAGAAGCAGCCAAGATGGCAGAGTGTTAAAGGAGAAGCCAGTTTGTGCAGAGAGAAAGAGATGGGGAACAGAGGTGAATAAGGCTGGTGAGCTAGAAACCTTTGATTCTAGGAAACTTGGATGAGTCAGTGGCTTTGGGAGCCCTGAATGGAAAGGGAAGTGTTTTCCCACTGTGTGTATTTCTTGCCCGCCGGGTGCAAGCTAGGATTAAAGCTAATGGCCCACCAGTTCTTGGCTCCATTGTTTCATTACCGTCTGTCCAAATCAAATGCGAACCTGCACAGGCCAGACGGGTGTGATGGTGGCTGTGGATACTAGCCCTACTGTGGTCCTGGAGGAAATTAGAGAAAAGGCGCAGGAGACAGATCACATGCTGAGAAGGCAGAAGGCAGGGTAGGGATATAGGGGCGGTGGTCTCTCTTCTGAAATTTCTTCCTGCTGTTTAAGGGCGTAGTCATAGGGGCTCACATTTTTCTGTCCAGCAAGTGTAGGTTTCAGGGTTGGTCTGTAGAACTAGGTAGATTTCTCCAATTTTCTAGTTGGTGAAGGCCTGCATGCGGTTCTGTAAGAAGCTAGAGGATAGGCATTGGAGACAGGGCCCAAAAGCTAAAATGACAAATATGAGAGTGAGTGGACCAATACATGGTAATAACCAAGACATCCAGTTTGTGTGGAGCCACTGATTCCAAGATTTGGCTTGTTTTTCATGGATTCATTGAGCCTGCTCCTTTAGCTTTGCAACTGTGTCTCTAACCAGCCCTAAATGGTTGAGGTAAAAGCAACACTGTTCTTCTAGAAAAACACAGATATCTTGCTTGCAGTAAAGCATGGCCCCCACCTGAAACCCTATCAGTCAGGAGACTGTTCCCTTGGCTTTCCTGGGATCCTGCCCTGTCTTTTGTGTTCTAAAAGAAACTGGGGTTTTGACCTCTTGGTGACCTGCTCTGGCTACATGCTTCAGAAAGAAGCCTGGTAGTGCATAGTGTTTGCATATTTAAACATTGTAGAATACTGAAAGGATGGCATGGAATTAGAGGAAGCACAAAAAACGAATAAGGAAATTAAGCTTTCGCTTCAGTGATTAAGTTGGGCTTTTGTGTAACTAAATCATCATTGTTCTTTTGCATGTAGCCCTGATCCTCTATTCCCCAGAGCTGTAAACACAGGTCTCTTTCCTCTCCCTCCTATTAGCCTCTTACTGTGACACCCTGCAGAGCCTCTTTTACTGGCTAAAGCAAGGTACTCCAGTGAAGGGAGGAGAGCACTAGATTGTTACAAGCTTCCCCCAGAGCCAGTTCTTGAGTTTCAGAAGCTCTTACAATTAGAGCATGACTTTTCTGAGCCTGGGTTTTGGAGTTAGACAGGGCCTGGGTTCAAACCTTAGTTCTGCTATTTTCCAAGTATATGGCTTTAGGGCAAGTGACAACCTTGGTGAGTCTCAATGTCCTTATTTAAAAACTAAACAATTAAATGAGCAAATGCAAAGAAAGCACTTAGCATTGTTCCTGATATAAATGTTTAGATACACTATTTTTAAAATTTTTATTGCATTAATTTTTATGGTTCATTGAGCTCCTGATTCTAGATTCCCAGTTTAGCTAATAAGCCCAAGAATCTTGGGATGTTGGAACTTGAGTTTTAGAATTTCACATTGGCAAAAAGAGGGGTGGTAAGACTCATGTGCCCTTTAAAGGCATTTCGAAGATTAACTAGTAGGTGTCAAATAATTTAAAATATATGGATGAAAGACTTGGTGTAAAACTACAACGTATTAGCATAAAGATGTGCTTTGTATTTTGCCATATTTACTGGGCGAGTTTGCTGCCTTTGGCAATCTTGACTTCAAGGTAAGAAACCCTTGAGCACCTGCTGAAATTAAAAAAGGCATTTTTGCTTGGACTCTACTCACAAATTAATTTAAAAATATATGGGCTCCAAAAGTGCGATGTTTGAGTTTGTGATGATGGTGGTGCTCTGTAGTGGGATTTGGGCAGAAGTCCTTAAAGGAAATCAGGCATCCAGTAGATGCTGCAACTCACATGCAGATTATGATTAAATGTTAAATATGCACCTTGAACCTTGCTTTAACTTATTAATCATTTTCAACATGGTTGACTTAAAAAAGAAAAAGTAGCTAGCAATTCAAACTCAGACCTGGTCTCTCTGAAAATTAGTTGTACGACACGGCAGTCAACATTTGTCCAGTAACAAAACAATAAAATTAGAGTCACAGTATTATCGAATCCAATGTTATCATGGAAAGGGTCTTAGAGTTCAGTCCAGCTCTCTATGTTACAGCAAACCAGGGTTTAACTGCTAGATTTTGAACCTTACTGCTGTGGGCTAAGCCTTCTCTGTTCAGCTAGGTACTAGGGAGAAAAGTGGGGCAGGAAGAATTGCTGGCAGTCTGATTGGGGTTGGTATGCCCTCAACTAGTGTTGTCAGAGACGATGTATTTCCTGAAGTTTTATGAAGCAATCGTTTTCAAACTTGTCACACTCTTTGAACCTCCTTAGTCCCAAACCAACAGTGATGGAGTTGCTATTTTTGGAGCAGGAGTGGGAGCTCACCTTCAATTTAGTCCCCATCCCGGACCCCTTTCAATCAATTCCTGAATCCTAGGGAGCAGAGTTGCCTAGAGACCCCCATAGTGTCATGAGTGTTTGAGTGCAGAATGCCCTCAGGTTAATTTTGTCAATCCCTTTTCCCCCACAGGATGAAGAAAGGAGGTATGTATGGTGCTTATTCCCTTTGTTTGTTGCTGTTGTTATTATCATTTTTGCTTGCTCTGTTGTACTATATGAAAGGGCTCGACTCAGCAGAGAATCAGGATGCAATTCTGTCTTGGTGGGGTTTTAGCCACATCTTCCATGGCTGGAATGAAACAGGTCAGGAGGGAAAAAGAAGGTCATTGGCCCACTCAAATTACGCATTTGGTCCTGCCTGTACCATGCCCAGAGTCACCTCTAATCAGCTCAACTTAAGCACCTAGAAAAGTCTGTTTCCCATCAAGTGGGACAGGAATGAAGATTTTCTGTGGGTGAAACATAAACAGTATCTACTCTCTGTTGTTCACAGAGGGGCATGACCCTTCCTGAGGACAGCTAATGCTCTACATTAGACAGCTGCCTCTTTAAAAAAAAAAAAAAAAAAAAAGATACTTTACTCTGAGATTATAACAGATTTGATTATTTTACAACTTATGTAGGCTCAGCCTAGTTAGAAAGGGGGAGCTGGGTGCAGTCAGATGGGCTAGGAGAGCTGAATGATTTCAGACACGCTGAATGATTTCAGGGACATTGGCAAATCGAGGAAGGCCCACCTGACCAACTCCAAGCCTGAGGAGATGTCAGACACTGGCCCTGGAAGTCGTGGCCTCAAGGGGAATCCAGGCTATGGGGAGAGATAGGACAAGGAATTGGAAAGTGTGTTTCTAAAAATAATTGTTTTAATCACTCCAATCATAGATATGTGTGTCTGACATGCACAAGGCAAGTCTAAACAGAATTAGATATTTAGTTATAATAGTTACTAATCACATTGAATGAAATGATTTTAATAAATGAGATTTTCACAAACTGCTTCCCACCATAGTTACTTTTCAAAAAAGGCATAGGGAATACATACAAAGAATCCTCACATTATGAACAACTATATCAACCCAATCTTTCTTTCTTACCAGTAAAGCATTTTAAGCGCCTGACCTGTGGTGGTGCAGTGGATAAAGCATCGACCTGGGAACACCGAGGTCGCCAGTTCAAAACCCTGCACTGGTCTGGTCAAGGCACATATGGGAGTTGATGCTTCCAGCTCCTCCCCCCTTTCTCTCTTTCTCTCTCTCTCTCACTCTGTGTCTCCTCTCTAAAATGAATAAAATAATAATTTAAAAAAAGCATTTTAAAACCAATTTCCTAGTTCAGTAATAACAATAAGCTGGAAAAGAGCAGAAAAACATAATTTTTTAGTTCTGTGTTGTGTGTGTGTGTGTGTGTGTGTGTGTGTGTGTGTGTGTGTGTGTGTGTGTATTTTTCTGAGAAAACAGAAAGCCATCAACAAACATGTCTGCAGACAGAAATTTTTTTGCTGTGTCTGCCATACTAATGTCAAAGCCTGTTTAAGAAAAATCCCATTGTGGGGGTAGAAATTTAAGGTTAATTTAGTGTCCAAGAAGCTTAATTTCTTCTTGTTTATTCCTTGCAGAAATGAAGAGTGCAAAGAGAGAAGTTGTGGTGGTAGGTGTGGTTGGCCACGGGGCACCTGGCTTGGGAGGTGGGTTGTGGGGCTCCTGTACCTTCTGCGGCAGCCCGGCCACAGCCTCAGGGAGGGTTGTTCGTCGGGGAGATGCTTGTATTTGGCCATTGGAACAGATTTCTGTGTGACGAGCTTCTGATAGAATTTGTTCCCTCCACTGAGCATGTCTGCTGATGATATATTTGCAGAAGGGTTGAATTTCATAAATATTAAATAGTGTTTATTATCTACACCAGCTCTCCATAAGAGCAAGTTGGGGTTAGAGGAGCTTAAAGATGAGAATTGAAGCATTAGCTTTCAGTTGGATTTATTTTTGCTTTGCCCTTCCATAACCTTGCGGAAAAAGTAGTAGAGAAAGGGCCTGGGGTTGCCTCTGCTTTCTGAGCCATATGATCTCAGATTCCCTTCACCTCTTTCAGCTTTAGATTCCTCATCTGTGAAATGGGAGTGAGAACACCTGCCCAGTGATAACACGTGGGGAGATATTTTGAAAAATTTAAGAGTCACATTAAGGCAAAGTGTGACAGCTGGAGTGTTGCTCTCACCTCAGCTTCTTGTTCTTCTCTTACTGAGTATAATCCACCCACAGGGAAGGGATGGCACTTAAAAGACCCCCTAGCTCAGCCCCACCCCCTGATACGACTCTTTTATGATCCAAAACCCATAGCTTTGGGGAACGACAGGCACTCTGGGGAGGACAGCGCTGGAGTTGCTGCTCCAGGCTCGTGGCCCGTGTTTATCTGTACTGTACTGGTCTGTACACAGACAAGAGGAAGAGGTGATCTCTTATCTCTGGATCTTATTGTGTAAGATAACTACTCTTCATTCAGAGACTGCCCCAGAATTATGTAATATTAAATTAAACAATTAAATAAATAAATCTCCATGACCATAAAAAGTGGGGTTGCTGAGCTGAGCAAACAGGTAGAATACATGCAGCCTACATTTTCTCTACCTTCAGTGTTGGGGAGCTATGGACAAGTGAGTAGTTGACAGCTTATGTGATAAAAATGGGAAGGGGGTGTTGAAGGGGCAGTTAAACTCCAAGCACAGTTCTCACTAGCATGCTAAAGAATGGCACCATTGGAGGGTGCACTGGAAGGGAAGGGGGTGTTTCCATAGGGTCAGAGGTCAGGTCCTACTGGGTGGCACAGAGGTAAGGATCAGGGGAAGAGAAAGACATGGAGCACAGGACTTAGATAAGGCAGGGCAGGCCTTCATGCAACACTGCACTGGCCTAGGCAGAGGGATACAGCAAGTAGCCAGAGATGGGGGAGCACACAGTACTCGCCTGTGCCTGCCTTGCAGTCTGCCTGGCAGTGGGTTAGGCAGTGAAGACCTTAGTTGATGGTGCCTGTATTTCTGCTCTTTCTCCTATGCAGCTTGGATATTCTTTACTCAGGATGTTTTCTCGCCCCAAGTCTAGATTAAATGTCCTTCTCCCACTCCCATCTGTGCCCCTATAGCCTCATATATTCCCCCTCATATAGCCCTTATCACTAGCTTGTAGAGTTTGCATGTCAATGGCTTCCAGCAGGCAGTGGGCAGTGAACACTTCTACCTTGTGAACACTCCTACCTTGTTCACTGCTGTATACTCAACATCCGGCACAATGCCTACTGAGTAAATAAATGCCAAGAAGGCCCTGGGTAAGAAACAAAGGCCGTGAGGATGACTGGCCTTGTCTAGGAGGAGAAGTATAAGGTTGTGCTTGAAGCTGCCTTTTTTTGTTCCTTAGGAAACCATCCAGATGAGCACTGTCTTTGATGGTGAAGCCATAGACCCAGGTGAGTAAATTGCAGTGCCACCTGTAAGAGTGTTTTGCATATTCCAGGCTAGTAGAATTGTAAGGACTTTATCCAGCTTCATACTTTTAACTCAGATCCATCTAAGCTGCAATACAAAGTGAGATCAGCTCTGAACTGACCATGCGAGACCTCAGAGGATGTCCACCTCCAGGACCCTGCTCAAGGACCATGCCTCTGTTTAGCCTTCCTTTCTAAACCACAAGCCAATTCAAGGAATTGGCAAATTTCAGAGCCCACAGTTTTTTCCTGCTCATTGGGATTCAACTCCCAACCCTGATCCTTTCTGAATGCTTCCAACACCATCCTGTTTGGTAATGGGAGATATAGAGAAACTGCAAGCTTGGCTTCTTTTTTTCCTAGATCAGGGCCAAGAATTTCTTCTTGGTTGGCAAGATGAACGTGAGGTACAGCTGGCCTACAGAGCTCTCATTACCCCCATGAAATCAGCTCCAAATTTAGCTCCTTTACATACATCCCTCCACTTACAAAGGCTCAATTATAGCCACGAATAAAGAGAAGGAACCAAATTCAGATGGCAAGTGTGTTGGCTCGCTGCCACGCTCACATGCAAGCGGCTCAGCCGTCCTTGGAAGAAGGATGGCTCCTCTCCAGGAGAGGCTGCTGCTGCTGCAGCTGGAATTAAATTTCCCTGTATTATTAGGTACTTGTTAACATAATGTGTCCTCATTAGCATAAGTGCTGGTGGGCTCCTCAGCAGAGAGGCCACTCAGTGGCCTAGAAACAGCAAGAGCAGGGCTCACTCAGAACTGCTGGAAGAGCCAGGGAGACCGAGGCCGCTACTCTGCTGGGACTGTGTGTTAGAGAGAAGGAAAATGGAAGGAGTGAGTCAGCTCGACTAATATGAACAGATGCACCATGTCATGCCTCAGACTCTGACACCATAAAAATGGCTCCCCTATGCCATAACAACCAGGGCTAGGTTTCTGTTTCTGTCCCTACCATCCCTCCTCACCTAACTAAAGAAAAATCAGTCTTTTCCCTCTTACTTGGTGAATGCCTTTTAATAGCAGGAATTCAGGGGTCTTTTAAAACAAATCAGAATGGAATGGGCATTAGAAATTGAATCTAGTTTATCTGAAGCTCCCCTGGAGTTCCAGATCTATGTGGCCTTCTAATCTTGCAATTAAGATGGTCTTGAGACTGTCCTCCCGCGCGGAGGACTATCTCCTGCGTTCCATGTGATCGGAACCGCAGCTCTTGGGAACGGCAGGCTGCTGACTGACGACTGTGCACAAGTGTGCTTTCTGTCCTGGTGAGTCGCACCTTCCAGCATGCTTACTCTTCTCTGGGGGCTGAGAATAAACCAAGATAGAGATGAGGAGGAGAGAATCACTTGAATTATTTTATTTACATGGTTGTTGTATTCCCCTCCCCCGCGCCCACTACCCCCCAGTTACTGGGGTAAAATATGGATTCAACTCAAAAACTGGAGCCAGAAAGTGGAAAGATCCCTTAATGCAAATGCCAAAGCAGAATGAGTCCAGCACGCGAGGAGCTGCTCCAAACAGGGCTGTGTCTGTGGAAGGAACGGGGCCATCGAGGAGCACCGACAGGAAAGGAGAGCGGCTGCGTGGCAAAGCAACAGTTGAGGAGGCACACCCAGGGTCCAGAAACCAGGATGGCAAGCCAGGCACCCGAAAGAACAGAGACCCAGCCGTCATGAGCAGGGCTTCCCCCAAACCACATCCAGGAAAGTAAGCAGGGTCTGGTTGCTGGTCCAACAGAAGGGCACAGGGGGGACCTTACCTGTCAAAAGGGTTACCGCCTCTCCCTAAGTTCTTTGAGGGCATATCCCATGCCATAAGAGTGAAAATGTAGCCAAAAGGAACTCAGAGATCTTGGGTCCCAAATGGGATGTTTAAATAGCACAAAGGGGTTTGATTGCATAGTTGCCTTTTTCTGAGATGGAACAGGGAAAATTTCTCTCTGGTCTCTCCGTTCTTCTGACCAGGTGGACTGTCAGTTTCTGGATGTGGAATTGTGGTATTTCTTCTTTCTCTTGACTGCTAGGATGCTCCGTTCAGTTTACCCCTAGGAAGAGCACAGAACTGCTTGGCATTAGTGCTGAGGACTACTTGCACATCTCATTGCATTTCATTTTCCTGCCTTCATTTTAGTATCACCCAGAATTCTTCACTTATAAAATACAGTTCAATACCATACACCAGGGGTGCTCAATACGTTGATCGCAATCTACCGGTCGATCGCGAAGGAAGTGTGGGTAGATCGCATGACATTAAAAAGACATTTGTCTTTTGATTGGCATACAGGGTAGCCAATCTGATATCTGAACTTTTGACACCCTATGCATGCGCGTTAAACCGCGCTAACTTGTTCAGTTACATTGCTGTGTAGTTAGCCTTCAATTTATTTAAACTAAATACAACAAAGGGTATAAAAATGAGTGCCATAGCTGGTCCGAGTAAGAAGCCTAAAACCTACCACTTTCATACAGAATGGGAGGGGATTTTTTTCACTATGTCATATTCTAAATGCGTTTGCCTCATCTCTCTGTGTGCCATTGCTTATTCCAAAGTGGGGAAATGTGGAGCGGCTTTTTCGGACTGTTCATAAAAACTATGACATTGACTTTCCTCCGAAAAGAGAGCTGAGATGGAGAAAGGTGAAAGAAGAATACACAATATTAAATAGTAATAATAGTAACTTAAATAATGATAATATAGAAGAAATAAATTTATGTTTTGCATTTTTATTGTAGGTAGATCATTTTGACTTGGTCATCTTATAAGTAGCTTGCAAGCTGAAAAAGTGTGGGCACCCCTGCCATACACCTTTGTAAGACACCTTAAATCTTTTTCAAAAGAAGACAGACAACCCTGGCCAAATAGCCCGGTTGGTTGGAGTGTTGTCCTGAAGTGCAGAGGCTGCTGGTTCAATCCCCGGTCAAGGCACATACAGGAACAGTTTAATATTCCTGTTTCTTTGTTTCTCCCTGCCTCTTTCTCTAAAAAAAAAAGAATAAGAAGAAGAATAAAAAGAAGAAGAAGAAGCAGGGGAAAAAATAGATGAATAGATAATGAATTATTCTAGAAAGAAGAAAACAGTAAATATCTTTTATATTTTTGTTGAGGTATAACTTCTATTCAATAAAGTGTACAGATCTAAGGTATTGAGTGTGATAACAGACTCCTCTCAGAGGCAGGACAATATTTATCATCACAGAGTAGTTTTGCTATTTTGAATTTTATATAAATGGAATTAAACAGATGTGCTCTTCCCTGTCTGGTGTTTTGCTTTGCATGGCTGTGAGATTCACCCACATCATACTGTTGATCAGCAGTCCTTTTCTCTTCACTGTTGTGGTGGCTGTGTTAAGTTTCTCACTATTATACATTCCAGTACTATGAACTTTCTTGTGCACAACTCCTGGTGAGCATAAACATGTGTGTGTGTGTGTGTGTGTGTGTGTGTGTTTAGCATATTCCTAGGAGTGAACTTTCTGGAGCCATTGCTGGAATCTACGGAGAATTCCAAAGTTGGTGGCTCTATTCTGCCCTTCCACCAGCAATGACTGAGAGTTCTGATTACTTTCCTTTCTTGTCAACACTTGATGTTGTCAGTCCTCTTAATTTTAGCCATCCAGATGAATTTTTTTTCTTGAAATGGAGTCACTCTTTTTCTTAAAGCCAAACAACACCAACCTTATAATGTCCTGGCCCAGCTCCTCCCCTGCCTTCTGACTTTGGAGGGAACTGCTGGAGTCAGGGTGAGGACACAATGGGAAGCTCTCGTAAGCCTACAACTGGATGTGTGAGCAGTGAACTGAAAGTAAATCATACCATGAGGGAATAGGAAATGGAACTTCTTAGCGTGTGCTTAGTGGAGACTCAGCAATCTTTGTTTTATCCCCATGCCCTGCTCCCCAGTTGCTGAGGTATTAGTCCAATACCCACAAGATAGGACCAGGCAGGAGTCATTTAGAGCTGAGGAGCCAGATGAGAACTCCCCACAATGGCCTCTAGGGGCCAGGCAGGACCCATCCTGCAAATGCAGAACTTCAGAGGGAGCAACTGCTAGTTTATTTTGTGCCTGTGCCTCAGTGACATCTCAAGAAAAAGAAACATTTAAAAAGAATTTCCTGTCCTGGCCTAGAGCAGGCAATGATATATTAATAATGGTTGGTTGCCAGGGAACTTCCTCGAATAGGTTTAAATTTTGCAAGAGAAGGCAGAGCTCTTCATTTGTGGAGGTTAAAGTGGGTGAAGTGGCTGATTAACCCATTTAAGACTCTGAAAGCCTGTGGATCCCTGAGTAAAGCACCTTCCGCAGAAGCTCTAGGCCTCAATGCAAGTAAAATGAGGCTCAGAGGAGGCTGGAGGGGGACCTAATAACTGCTTATGAGCCCATTAAGGGTGATTAGAAGGAGGGCGGTGAGCAGCTGTTCTCCCTCCTTCAGTGATGACAGGCTAGAGGGAATTGTGCTTCTGGGCCAAGAGAAGAGTTAAGAACAGAGAGGGACTTGCTGAAGGCTGGGCTCTGTTTGAAGGGCTCACTCTCTCCCTTGGGAATGGGCAGAAAGAGCTGTTTGTCTGCCTAATCCCAAAATGGGAATCCTGAGGAACTCAAGATGTGAGGTCACAGGTGAACCAGAAGCCTTTGGCCAAGAGAAACTCTGCCTTTTCTTTTGCATATGTGCCTATTTTATTAATGAAAATAAGTAGTCTGAGGTCCAGGGTTTCTAACCAGGCTCTTGGTTTCTAATATTTACCAGATTTGGGGGGGGGGGGAAGTTACCTGAATAAAATGAAGCCAGGGACCATTGTGTATCTTGTGAAAAGTTTCCCCCATTTCTTTCCCAAGGCCTTAAACATGAATAAATTTATTGCAGTTAAGGTTGTACTGCTTGATTTTGAGTCATCATAAAACCGGGGCAGATATAATCAGGGATTAGACCACAGAGGGTTCCCTAATTGTTGAGGATTTAAAACCACATGGTGAATTCTCAGGTTTGAGCTTTCCATGGTGCTCGATAGGGGGCAGGGCCCAGGGACTGCAGCTCTGCCTGTGTTAAAAAACACGTGAGGCTCAGTAACAGAAACTGGGCAACAACATGTTAGCTCCTCAGAGCTCTCTTTCACGGCTCCAGTTCTATCGTTTGCCTTTTTATGGATTGTATTTTGTGATGGCTGTGAAAATTAAAGCAACAAAATGAGTGAATACAGAAAACGATCACTATTAAAACTTGGCGTTTCTCATTTCAAACTTCATGTGTGTGCTTATACCTCCCATTTACTCAATCAATTCTAATGGAGAATCTACTGCATGCCAAGTTTTGACTCATTAGCAAACACAGCAGCCCTGAACCCCTGACCTTGAGGAGCTAATGTTCTGTCTGCTTTGGCTGAGTGAAGCCTGCTCACAAGCTATTGCCAAAGGTTCTAGTTCCAATTTTACCTGACCTGTTTATTTCTTGGTTCCTTGAGTGTTCTATCTGAAAAGTAAATTAATCAAAACCTGGAACCTTCTTTCTGAAAGAAAAGATAATTCAGACTATTTCAATATTTTGAAAATGGGGTGCTTTGTCAGAAAGTAGTTGAGTGTCTTGGACAACTGAAGCCACATGATCCGATATTTGAAGTCAGTCCCCATTTGAAATGGCGTGTTCTGCCATTCCCACAAGTACAAACCGTCATTATCAGTCCTAATTTTTGGTTTGAAAAACATGATCTTGGTAAGTCTTAAAGTCCAGGTAAAGCATACTTAAGAGCTTTGTATTCTTCCTGTGTGGTGTGGGCCTGGAGGTGAGGACACTGCTGCCTCTGCACTGGGCCCCGCATGCTCAGAGCCTTTTAATTTCAAGGGTTCGGAAATAGCCTGTGGCTTCTACAGCCTCTTCCAAACCAGGCAGGCCTGAGGGAAGGAAGCTGGTTAATCTGATTTATAGGCAAGGGTCATGAGATCTCCACTCCCACCCTGCCCATTTCATTGGTCTGTCCACAGTCACTGCACACTCCAGCTGGCGTGCTAAGCGGTCTTGCTTTTTGTTTTTGGTAACAATTTTATTATTTGTTCTGGATTTAACTTACATACTATAAAATTTAGTGTTTTTTAGTAAATCACAGAGTTCTGCAACCATCACCACTGTTGAATTCTAAAACATTTAATCACTCCCAATATAAACTCTGACTTAATAGTCATTCCCCATTGCAAGTCCTGACACCCAGTAATCTACTCTGTCTCTATAAATTTGCCTATCTTGAGTATTTCATATAAATAGAATTGTACCATATTTGTCCTTTTGCATCTGGCTTATTTCTCTTAGCATCATGTTTTCAAGATTCATCTATGTTGTAGCAGATATTAGTGCTTCATTCCTTTTCATGGCTGGATAATGTTCTATTGTATGAATATACCTCATTTGTTTACCAATCTATTAGAGATATTTAGGTTGTTTCTACTTTTTGTCTACTAAGAATAATGCTTCAATGAATGTTTATGTAAAAATTCTTATGCAAACATATGTTCTCACCAACAATGCTTAAGGTCTAAAAAACTTTTAAAACAGGCAAGTGAGGTCTCTCAGTCCAGGTTGCAGTGGGGCATTCAGCCCTCCTCAGGTCCATCAGCTGTGGCATGCACAGTCTGTTTGTGGCCTGGATGCTGGGCCATCTCACTGAGCTTTACAGCAGCATCTTCCTTTGCACCTGAATCCTCTACGGATAGGTCTCTACAAAGCTCACAATTGCAAATGTGTGTCTAACATGTGCTGAGCGTGCTGCCTGTCTCTGATCCTCACAGCACTCTTTGGAGATGGACGGGCCATCTGCATGTTCCAGATGAGAAAGCTGAGGGTGGGGAGGTAAGGGAACTGGCTTGAGGTCACAGAACCAGGACACCAACCTGGTGTGTCTTCTCTAGCCCATGTTGGAAGGGCTCAGCTGTGGCCTTTGAGTTGTGTTCTGGTGTGGAAAGGTGTCTGACGACTGAACCCTCAGGTGAATCCTCTGAAAGAAGAACTCTTCCCTGAAAGTCTAAGGCCTCTTGTGGCTGCAGAGAGCAAACCTTCACAGGTGCGGCATCAATACCAGCTTCTGGACAAGCAGATAGGCTCTAAGAATGTTCTCTTCAGCATGGCTTGGTCTGGGATCTGAAGCAGCCTCTGTCCTCCCACAGCCCTGCCAAGCCCAGCGCATGAAGCTTTGGGCTGCGCAAAAGACAAAGTTTATTCTTCTCTCTGTTCTGTGCATATTCCCTGTCTGCTGCTCAACAAAAGCAGTGTTGTCTCAGTATGAACATTCAAGCACCTTTCAGAGATACTAAATTAAGATTTGTGTTACTCAGAAATAGACCTTTTCCCAAGGGAAAGGGACTGCAGTAACTAAAGTGGCCAGCAGGGGCTCTTTTGTCATTTAGCTTCCATTGAGTGGTCCAGAAAGGCCTCTGTTAAAAAAACAGTATCCTTCCAAGCTTTCTCCAAGCTTTCCAGGGTCTGTGGTCACAGGTCCTGCAGAGAGCAGCCGCAGGGCATCCATGGCCAGGATTCCTCCTTGCAGGCACCCACAAAAACCCACTGCAGCAATGTGATAGCTGGACATCAGTGAGTGCCCTGGCTTCACCCACAAGTGGCCTTATCCCCTGGGAGGCCCCAGAACAACTATCAGGGCATTTTGCTAAGCAAGCTATGGCTATTGAGTAAGACAGCTCCCCGCTGGGCTCAGAACAACTTTATAGCTTGTTGACATCAGCGGAGAGGGTTAGAGTCTGCAGTGGTTAGAGTTGCTTTGGTTGAAATGGGCAAGACTGGGGGTAGAATCAGAAGGAAAAGGTGAAGAGGAATTTGCTTTGTGTGGGAGCTAGTTTAGGTGCCTTAAAATTCACCAGGGTTTGGCCCTGGCCAGATACCTTGGTTGGTTGGAGCATAAGTACAGAGGTTACCAGTTCAAGCCCTGGTCACGACAATACAGGAACAGACTGACTTGACTGACTTCCCTTCCTTCCCTCCCTCCCTCCCTCCTTCCCTTCCTTTCTCTCTCTTCCATAAAATAAACATTAAAAAAATTCACCAGGTTTTGAACAAGCCTTTTTAGGATAGGGCCTTTGGCACGGAGCAGCTGGGAGCTCATTAGTGTCACTGGTCACCAGGAGAGAAAGATAAAAAGGGGTGTGTTGGGCAGATAAAATATATTATGATCACTTTGTTAAAGATGGCGCTGCCCACATGGAAGTTCGTTGATATTGATGTGTTCTGGAACAGGCTGTGATCAGGCCGGGTTGTTATAGTTTAAGGCTTTGTTTTAAGAGTAAGCTCTTCTCCACACCCTTGACTGATTGGATGATGTAGGGTGGTGATGTAGGGAGGAATCCCATTATGCCTCAGATGGGTGACTTTGTGTCAGAGACTTCCTTGTTTGTATAATTGGATTAAAGGTTTGGATTTTCTATGCTATAAACTGGGGCAGTCTGGGAGCTTGCTCTCTCTCTTGGTGCTTGGTTCCTGAGGTAGAAGAGAGGAGAGCAGATTAAGGCCATGTGGAGGAGAAGTAGCCAAGATGGCAGAGTGCTGAGGAAGAAGCCAGTTTGTTAAGAGTTTGTACAGGAGGAGATGGGAAACAGAGATGAATAAGTCTGGTGAGCTAGAAACCTTTGATTCTAGGAAACTCGGATAAGTCAGTAGCTTTGTGAGCACTGAATGTGTGGGTTTTGGAGCCCAGTGTGTGTTTTTGCTTGCCCGCCGGGTGCAAGCTAGAATTAAAGCTGATGGCTCACCAGTTCTTGGCTCCATTGTTTTATTACCGACTGTTTGAATCCAATGTGAACCTGCGTGGGTCAGGCGGCTGTGATGGTGGCCGCGATTACTGGCTTTACAGGGTGTGAAGAGGAAAAAGGGATGGGAAGGTAAGGTAGAAGCAGGGATGTTTATAGGAAGGGCAGAGAAACAGTGGCACTGTGGCTGGTGGATGGGAGATGCCTGCGGGAGCCCCCTGCCTGGGGGGCTGGTACAGCAAACACAGCTCCAGCAGGGCCAACAAAAGGCAACTGAATCATAGGATTTCTCAAGAAATAAAAAATTCCAAGCACAACCCTGGGGCCTCGGGGAGTAAAACTGGCGTGGTGATTGAAAACAGACCAAACTGATGTGTGCCTCACTATCGCAGCGTGAAGCCTTACTATCGCATGTTCGCAGCGACACCTAGTGTTCTCTGTGTGCACCTGCGGCCTACATGGAAAAGAGGCCTGTGGTCTGTTGAAAAGAGTACGTATTTGAGGTCTAAAATGAGCCGACATTTTCTCATGTCCCTTGCTGTAGGAGTCTGTATTTTGCTTTGTGAAACATGTCAGTTCTTTGGGGAATTCTGCACATCCCCAGTGGTAGGAGTGGGGGCACCGCTGGTTAAAGACTAGATTTCCTAGTGTAACCAGCTGACTGTGCTGGTTAGATTTTCTGAAGTGGTCATTATTTCCTCTGATTTTATTCTTTTCACTTATTAATTATAATGAAATGTATTTAACGATGATATTATTAGAAGACTTACACAAACGAATTCTCCAATTTGAGACATTTCTTTGTTAGACTACGTGTTAAGAAAATGTAATGACTACACTTTTATATTAGGTCAAAGACCTTTGCTTCCATAGTGACTCATGGATCAGTAAGTCTGCTTAAAAATGCAAAGTTGGCATCTCTTTCTAGACAGGATGCTTGAATAATTTTGTTCCCCACATTGCCTCCCTCGCTCCATTTAATCCTTGGCTAATTTACTTGTCTGAAGGCTCCCTGGGGCACAGTATGTCCAGTGTTAGTACAATGCCTGGGACATAGCTGATATCAAAAACTATTTCTTAGTTGGATGACTTCAGCTCCTGACCAGGCAGCGTGAAGCCACAGGAGAGAGGTCAGATCTTCTAAGCTCCTGGCAAGTGCTGCTATAGGATTCTAGATTCGAAAGGAAAGTGATCAGAAAGGAAGACTCTTGCCATAGAGTCCCCCTGTCCCCGCACCCCTCCCCCCACCCTGTCCCCACAACTCAGCTTCTTGTTAGTGGCTGGAGAGGGTCTGTGGTTACACAGTAGTGCATGGTGGTGTTTGTAGAGCTCTATAAAGCACCTGTCACATGGCAGTGGGTTGGCTCTCCTGGAAAGGCTCCACATGGCTGTGTTTTACAGGCTCCTTCGATAGGTCCACTGAATATTTTCCCTTTGGAGAAGAAACCATTAGTTTCTGTGACCCAGTCTTGCTGGGAAGAAAACAACTATCACACTATCTCCAAGCTAAAGTTTACCCGAATTACACTGGATTTCATTCATTGGTTGCAAAAATCAGAGACACACAGATTTATTGCAAAAACCAGAGACTCACAGATTTATTGGGAGGCCCCATGTGGAAATAAGGAGTCTTGACCCTGTTGTTTGATCTCTCCAGAACCCAGAAGAGACAGAAAACTTGACAATTTGAAGTGTGCTATAGTAGAAGTGGGACATACTGGTGTCAACACAGCAGCATTTGAATAGCCTTCTTAAATTAGAAATATTGGCCATGTTAGGGCATTACCCCACCAGTTTGGAGAGCAGAACTCAGTTTCCCAGACTAACTCTGCAGCTGGGACACCAGCGTATGGCCTAGGCTCTGTCAATTAGGTGAAGCAACATGAAACTTCAATATGGCAGAGTGCATATGCAAGGAAGCAACTGCTGTGTGGGTGTATCTTGGTGATGGGAGCTGAACACACAGGGGACATGTAGCTCCTTGAGGCAGGAGGGACAGAGAAGCTTCAGTAGCATGCACCAAAGGCAGTGGAATCAAGCCTATGACCAGACCAGTGGGCACTTGGGTATTCTTCATGGCTTCAGAGCCTCTAGCCCAATCTCTGACTCTGCCAGACATTCTGAGTTGTGAATATCCTTAATACATTTTCTTTTTGTTTAAACAAATTAGAATGGGTTTTGTTGTTTGTAAATGAGAGCCCTGATTGATAAGCCCACCATGACAGTACAGGTAGGCCTCATGGAGATTGGGATCAGAAAGTCGTTTGGCATTCATAGCAGCTATTGGAGTTAATGTCAGGAGTTCAAGGATCTTTACTCCAGAGAGGTTATACTCAACTATTTTGTTTGGTGCTGAGATGGATATCTGTTGTGTTCAACATCCCTCAAGTTAGAACCGTTTTCTCCTGTTACACCCTGCCTTCTGGTGGGCTGACATCATGCTCTAGATCCAGAGTTGAACCCATAACCCAGGCAAGGCCAGTCAGATTGCTGCTTCTCCCTGGTTCCGGGGATTGGTTCAGGGATGGGTATATGTCCCTAGGGGACCAAAACGAGCTGTTTTGGGGACTTGTGCTGTACACCCAAGGAATTACCCCCCCCCCTTTTTTTTTTTGCTGAGGGTGCTAAGCTGGAAGGACGTAGCATGAAACATGAAGCCAATGTTTGGCAACCACATCAAGTATTAGAAGAGCCTGCCAAACAAAACATAAAGGCAACTGGAGGAAAACAGAGTAAGAGAGAATTACTGATTCCTGATATTATGCTTTCGGATCCAGTCATGACTGAAGTTATCCTTAGATTTTTCAATTATGTGAGCCATCCAATTCTTTCCTAAGTTAATTTAACTTTCTGTCACTTGACCCAAAGGGTCTTGATTAATATAATGGTGCATGTTCAAATACTAGAATTTTTGGCAAGTGTTTAAAGAGATTGAATTACATCCCTACTTATCATACCATTCACCTGGCTACCCTTCAAGCTCGTGTCTTCCTTTGTGGGTAACTGTTATGGCCCCAACTGTGCTCTCTTCTGTCCTCACAAGTCCAAGTGTTCATACATCCTGGCAAACACATGGTTCCATTTCACATGCTTGTTATTCTCTACTTCTCTCTTCCCTCTGGTGCGCCAGTTTGGGATTTTCCCATTTTACTTGAAGCACTCCTCTCAACATTCTTTCTGAGGACAGTTGTAATATGTATTTTCAGTTGCAACAAAAAGTACACTCTCCAGCCTGACCAGGTGGTGGCACAGTGGTAGAGCGTCGGACGGGGATGCAGAAGACCCAGGTTTGAGACCTCGAGCTCGCCAGCTTGAGCGCGGGCCCATCTGGCTTGAGCAAAAAGCTCATCAGCTTGGACCCAAGGTCGCTGGCTCCAACAAAGGGTTGCTTGGTCTGCTGAAGGCCCGCGGTCAAGGCACATGTGAGAAAGCAATCAATGAACAAATAAGGTGTTGCGATGGCAACGAAAAACTAATGATTGATGCTTCTCACCTCTCTCCGTTCCTGTCTGTCTGTTCCTATCTATCTCTCTCTCTGACTCTTTCTGTGTCCCTGTAAAAAAATAAATAAATAAAAATAAAATCCTTTAAAAAGTACACTCTCCATATTGAACACAAGGTGGTACCCACCTGTGAGAGTATGCTGCCGCCTGTGTGCAGTGGTTCTGTGTTCAGAACCACTGGTATTGGGCCCTGGCTCAGTGTGACTCAGTAACTGTAATCTTCACTTAATCTTCTAGTATACCTTCATGATTCTTGTCCTGCTACCACTGGCTTGTTTTCTCTTTATTTCCAAAGTCAATTCCCTAAGAGAGAAAGATACAACTTAATTGATCTAATTGCTAATTCTAACTTTCTTTTGGACAGGGCTAATTGATCTGGGCTATATCAGACAAGCCAGTCCCTGAGAGGAAGGCCCTGGGCACAGCATTCAGTGACATGTGGGCAAGGGAGGGTATGGGTCATGTGGTCATAGCAAAATCTGGATGAGGAGCAGGTTGGGGACATTCCCCTTTTAAGAGTTCAAACTGGGGCAGTTTTCTTAGCCAGGAATGATGGGTATAATAGCTTCCATGATTGCTATGTCTGGTACCCTCTCCTGTCTTGTAAATAATAAAATAAAATCATGATAATGATAGGGATGGGACATTAATAATAATTGTGAAGGATCGGCCTCACCTCTTCTTCTTGTGTCGCTTTCTGGCTATGAAAGTTTTCCATTTTTATTCCCCTGATAAGCTTCGTGCTCTTTGAGGGACTGAGACGACAGAGGAGTTGCTGACATGGAGCACTTGGCTGCAACCCCTGCTGTGGGTCAAATGGCCTTCAGAGAGCTGAGCACCCTCAACTGCTTTCCCTAAGCTGGATGAGGCCTGTTTCCCCTATGACTTCCCCTGTAGCTGGGAGAGGGATGTGAATGTCCACATGCTGGCATCCAGCTTGTTTCCAGGTTACTCTGCAGTGTTGCGTCAGTCCCATAGGCCAACTCCAGAACCTCAGCCTTCAAGCTCAAGTACTTTTAAATTAGCAGGCGGTTCTCCCTGGTGCCCGTCTGAGACTAGCCACAGGCATGGAGTGTTGGAAGCTCTGCCACTCACTTACTGCATGATTTTTGTTTAGTGGACTGAAAGACACCAGACTTCCTCCATTCTTAAGGAAATAACCATCCACCAGGGTTGGGAGAGGGACGAAGTCTAGTGAGGAAAGTGGGCTGGACCAGAAGTCTCCATATCGTTAGAGTTTCCCTTGGCCCAGCATTGTCCGAGGTCCAGCCGGAGTGTTAAATGAGGAAGTGACCTCTCCACCAGGACTGACTTCTGCCAAAATCTAGAATACCATCCCTAAAGTCTAATCCCTTTTGTATTTGAAGACTCCTGGAATCCTAAAGATATAACTTCTCAAACCAAAGTTGTAAGGTCTTTGTTTGAGGTTTATTTATTTAATCCAACAAATTCCGATGACTCTTGATTTTCACCATGAAATACAGTAGTGTCTCAAGACTTTATGGTTTCTAGTTTCCATGAACAACACTAAGGTAAGCTGTTCCCACTCTGGAGAACAAGTGTTTTAGTGGTTTAGGCTGTTACCTTTGATATTAGATTCACATGGGGTTTAAATATTAGCTCTTTGTGACCTTGAATAAGTTATCTAACACCTTTGTGCTTCTGTTTCCTGCTGTGTAATATGGGGATGATGTAAGTCTTCCCAAGCTGAGAGTATGTACAGAAGGGATTGTGCTCAGAGTAAGCAGTAAATTGTCACTGCTCCTTCTAACCAGGTAGGATTTCTTGGGGAGCCACAGGACCTGCTAGGACCACCTGCAATCTAGAGTCCTTCCAGACAAGGGTGATAGAAACCACCACAGCCAGGCACTATGGGATTCTCCTCTCAGCTGTTCCTCCTGCCTCTCTCCAAGGGCCTCAGGCCAGATGTCACTGGTCCCAGAGAGGACAGTCAAGACAAGAGCTAAGGTGAAATGTTCAAGTCTGGATTCAGGCCATTCACAGGTGAAAAGTGTGTGAGGCACCCACCACTTTTAGTTTAGGGCTTTTTTTCTTTTTTTTTTAATTTTTATTCATTTTTAGAGAGAAGACACAGAGTTAGAGAGAGAGAGAGAGAGAGAGAGAGAGAGAGAGAGAGAAAGAGAGAAAGGGGGGAGGAGCTGGAAGCATCAACTCCCATATGTGCCTTGACCGAACCAGTGCAGGGTTTTGAACTGGCGACCTCAGTGTTCCCAGGTCGACACTTTATCCACTGCGCCACCACAGGTCAGGCAGTTTGGGGCTTTTTAAGGGCCTATTGCTGTCTGATGTCACCAGGCATAGGACTGTGACTGCAGGGGATGGGCATGGGAAGTGCCCCACCTCTGCCATTTACCTTTGAGAACATGGCTCACCAGGGACAGGCCCTCAAATTTAGGCTCTGAGAAGCCTAATCTGGGCTGAGCTTTTGTTAAATGCTGGTCTAAGGAGCTGGCAAGTTCATTCAGAACAGCATCTGGGAGATGGTGGCCCATCAGGCCCAGAGCCCACAGACTCACTGTCATCAGAAGGGCTCGTGTGCATACACTTCACAGGGGCTTTTACACACCTATGCCAGTCTCCTGGCACTTGTGTGGGTTGGGCTGAATTTAGAGATGAGAAAACTATGGAGTTTTAAATCTGCAAATAGCTTTGAGGTCCTCTGCCTCAACCTCTTTGTCATGCCGGTCTGAAAAGGAGAGCCCAGAGGTGACAGGGTGATCAAGCTAGTTAGGAGCAGCCCTGGACCCGGGAAGGGGACCCTGTCCTTCTCCCAAATCATGAAGTCCTTGAGGCAGGAAGCCCTGTGCCTGCTTTGGAAGAAACTGCCCCAAAAGCCCAGGAGAGCAGATTCCTCAACAGTGCTTGGGAGTGGGGGTGGGGAATAAGCCACTTGAGGCACCGCTGAAGCTTTCAGTGGTCTTGGAGCCTCTCTGAGTCCTCCCGAGTCCCCAACAGGAAACATTAGAGCTCAAGCAAGGGTTCTTCAACCTCAAGGATGAGTCAGCCAGGCTCAGTGAGCTTTCCTTGGCCTGAACTGCTTTCCCTGAACCCCCTAGAGAGGAGGACTTAGGGTAGAACTTGAATGATATGCCACTGGTTTCCCAGCACTGGGCTGGTATGTGCCACTTAAAGTTAGGAACTGTCCCTTCCTCTGTGAAAGACCCTAGAGTCCATAGCACAGTGGTGGGGGAGACAGAAACTTTATGGGGGAGATGGGGTTGTATTTACACTTTCACTTCCCCCAGAGAGGCGGCATCATGGGAGGCTGGCGTGCCTGTGGTCTGTCCGGATGGTGAGGCACTGACTTGGGTGCCTTTCAGGTGACATGCCTATACAAGTGCATTTCCCCAGAAACACATCTGCTCAAGCATACTAAAAACAGCATCTTTGCTGACTTATTTAGCATCCATTGCATTCACATTCAAATAAAAGTGCAGGGTAGGAGAGGGGAGGGGTTACAACAACACCCACCAGGGTGGGAGAGGCATGAAGATCACTGGGCCGGAAGTCTGTCTCACCTAAAGAAATGAAAACCGCACAGGACAGAATACTACAACCAAACACTCTGACTTTGAGAGCAAAGGAAGGTCTGGTGTGTTAGAAGACAAAATTCAATGGAATAATTTGAAGAGCTAATTGGCAATATTAAATCATTCATGAATCGAGAGCAACTAGAAGGGTACTCAAGGGGTTATATAAAATGGAAGGCTTTCATAGGAAGAAGTGTGGGCAAGGGAGCTATAAACAGAATAAAAAGGATTATTTTGGGGCGAGGACACCTTAACAGGGAGGGCTATTGTGCAGATTGCTTCTTCTTTCTGTGGGGGATGGGAGAGTCCATGCGGCAGAACCCCTTATTGGGGCTGACTGGAAACTTTCTGTCTACTCTATTAAGACTATGGTTCGGGGAGAGGCTGAAAGCACAGTCAGATCAGTTAGTAAGTCTAGGTTTGGCATCACAGACTGTGGTATGCATGATGCCAATTTGAGCGTGTGCTTTTCTCTTTAACACGTGTCTCTCAATCTTGCCTCCTCGGCCCACAGCAAGTTGAGCTGGGGAGGCCACTGCAGGTCTGTCCAGTGGTGGGCTCTAGACCATAAGGGGATCCAGCTCTTTGTGTGAGCTCACGGTTGTGGCAGAGGCACTCAGTACACATGCAACAGACCTTCCAGAATCTTGAATTATGGGGGGGGGGGCTTGCACACGAGGGGTCTCAGACGTCAGCGGCTGTCCAGAGGGCTGTGCCAGAGGCATCCCTGAGTGTAGGGGAGCACACAGCTTCTCCTGTGTTGGCAGGGCAAAGGGCAAAGGGCAAAGGCAAAAGAATGAGCCTGGGGAGCTCTCTTTGCATTGTTTGGAAGGTGAGCTAGCTGGGACCAAGCCCCCTGTCCTAGCTGGAGGTCTGCACCCAAGTTCAGTCCCTGCAGACCAGAGGCTTCTGCTCCATCCCATCAATGCCCAGGGAGCATTGAGATACCCCAGACAATGCCTGTATATCTCCCCTGCCAGGGACCAAGTAGCCCATGTATTCCTCTAGTGACTTATGGGGACAGGGTCTCCTCTGCAGCACAGACTTAGCCTGTAGGCCTGATTTACCCTGCCCCCAGGAAAGAAATCAGGATGGAGTACATGTGCCTGCATGCTTCTTCATGCTCTCCTTTGACCTGTGAGTCCCCACATCCCACCCCACCCCAAGCCTATTCCCTAACCCCTGCTATGTGATGTGCAACTGACTAAACCCAAGTCACCAGAGGAGAAACCCATGTGGTAGAACACCTGGACTTGTATTTAATTATCCCCTGAAGTTGCCTCTGGCTATCCCACTTAGAACCATAAATACAACTTTTAATGCCACTGTTAAAGTGTGACCTTTAATGCCATGATCCAGCCCAAAGGCTCAAACCAGAAGGGCCAGGATCTCTAAGGAGCTGCAGGTGGAGAACTTTCCTAAGTGGTTGCTACACATGGAGAAGGATGGTGGCTGCTTCTGTCAATGCTCTGAGGACAGTCCTCATTTCTCCCTTCTAATGGCCCCTGCCTGTGACCTCAGCACTCAGCCCATCACTGCCTGCTCTACCCCTTGCCAAGTCTCCCAGAAATGAATAATTTTTCTGGGTTGCTGGGATGCAGTTCTGCATCTTTCTGAAGCTTTTCTCACTGAGTAATGTAGATGGCCCTCTCGTCCTGCCAAGGTGAGCTCTTCCAGGCGTTAGCATATAGCTTGCATTCCTGGGAAAATCAGCCTATGTTCTCTCTGACAAAGGGGAGGAAGAGAGTGGTCTGCCTGAAAACCTACCATGCCCCAAAGGGCAGGATGTGTAAGTGTAGGCCGGCGGGGTGGCTGGGAGTACAGCCATTAGAGCTCTTTCACTGAGTTTCTTTAGTTACACAATTGGGTTGTGCTCCCTGACCTCACAGGGCCTGAACTTGCAATCCCACTGCTTGCAATTCATTCATTCATTCATCCAACACACATGTGCCAAGCTTTTCTCATATACCAGACACTCTGTCTCAAAGGTGCCATGTGAACTAGAAACATAGTAAGGTGTGGAGCATGGCAATGCCTTCTTCATTCCTGGTACCCTGAGTGACAGAGCATCATGATGAGGACATTGGAACAGTGGTCCTCTCTGGGATGATCATCAAAGAGACCCACAGAAACACAGAAATGAGAGATAAATGTCAGACTCAGAGAGCCATCAGGAGGACTGACACTCAACCCCTCAGTTTCCCAATGTTATCAGAGCAGTGGTACTCCTCTTTTTGACCATGACTCACTATAAGAAAGACGCCTGAAATCACAGCCCTGCACACACATGGGCCTGTAAGTATATACATGAGTATTTACACAGCCTACACAATTTTCTAAGATATTGCTAACCTTTACTGTGTGTGATGAACTCTGATGTATTTTTATCCTATCCTATTTTATCCAAAATGAGGTTATGAATTTTGCAGCCCCATAATGGATGGCAAATGCTACTTTGAAAAACACCAAAGTAGGGAAAGAAAGGAAGTGACACTGTGTGTGGCAGGAAGACCAAATCTCATTTAAAGTGCATCCAGTGGGAGGACGGCAAGATGGCGATGGAGTAGGCGGACATACCAACTTCCAACTCCCAGAACCAAAGTGGATTATAACTCAATTTTAAGAACCATCATCTGGATAAACCAATTTTGAACTAAACTAAGTGGACTCTTCCACCAAGGAACACTGAAGAAGCCACATTGAGACTGGTGGGAAAAGTGAAAACGTGGAAAGGGCTTCCCAGCTCCCTGGAGCAAACGCCAGCCCTGAGAGACTCGCGTGGCAGGAAGAGAGTTTAGCAGAGAGGGAGGGACCTGAGTCCCAGGAACAAAGTCCCAGCCTGCAGCCCCAGAGCCTAGAAGAGGTGTTTGGACAGTATTGAGCTGTGAAACAAGTGAGGATGCTGTTTGTGAGAAAGAGACAGTTTTCTCAGACCCAGGATTCTTCTTAAAGGGACAGCGCAGAAAACCTCTCTCACAACTACTCACCCGGGGCTCTGGGAGAGGACCAGAGCAGCGGGAAGAGAGTGTGAACTGGAAGGCACAGGGAAAAACACTCTGAGGGACAGCCACCCTAACCCCTGGGCTGAGTCACTTCCCTAATCGAAAATGAATATTTCCCCTGGAACTAGCAATACCAGCAAAGGGAGACAGGACACCAGCCAAACAAGCTCTCCTGCAGCACTTAGATCAGAGCTGCTTAGACAGAGGGAGTTTCCAGGACTACAGTATGGAGTGTTAGGGTCTGAGCTGCAGTGCCCCCATCCACACTGCTGAGGGCTTGCTGAAGGGACAGTGAGAGCGGGGCGCTGAAACGTGGTTCTGTTGGTGGGGGCGGAGGCCCAGCCAGTGTGAGCTCTGTCTAGCCCAGCAGGAGTGGAGGGGATGCATGAAAGTGGTCCAGTAGCTGCAGGCCCGCCTGCAGCCCCACATGCAGGGGAAAAGTGGGAGGCCAGGAACGGGCAGAGATCTTCTGCTGAGCAGGGCCCCATGGGTGCACAGCATCACCTGGCCTCCGAGGTTTGCGACCCTGCGTGAGCTGGCCCTGACCGTGGGGGCGGGGCTAAAGCCCAGGACAGGCGGAGGCTCACAGCTGAGCACACACCAGCAGCCCCGCCCGGCCGAGAAACCATGGTGAGCAGGCTCTGACCGCAGGGGCTGGGCGGAAGTCCGCAGCTGAGCAAAGGTGCTCACCCCTACCCTTGGTGCTGAAGCTTGTGGCTTGAGTGTGGTGTGCAACCCCATCTGTGGGGCGAGGCGAGGCTGAGGCTTGTAGAGCTGGGAACCAGAACACAGCCCCTCCCATGGAGGAGAGGCAGAAATCACAGCAACAGCCGCAGTGGGCTGGCGCCAGCAATGCCCATACCCAACCGCCTTAGGTAGCGGTAGAGGGGGTGGTGGGCCTGCAGACAGACCACACCTAGGGAACACAGAGGCAACACCCATTGGACTCCAGTGGCTACACCCTTCTTATACACAAAGAAAATGGGCAGGCAGAGAAATGCAACCTAAATGAATCAAGAGAAATCCCCAGGGAAGGACCTGAATGAACGAGATATAACCAAATTACCAGATAAAGAGTTTAAAATGATAGTTAGGATGTTCAAAGAGCTTAGAGCAACAATGAATAGTCATTATGAACACCTAAATAAAGAGATAACAAGTATAAAAGAGGAAATTGAAATAATAAAAAAGAATCAGACAGAAATGACAAATACAGTATCAGAACTGAAGACCACAATGGAAGAAATAAAAAGCAGAATGGATGAAGCTGAGGATCGAATCAGCGAGTTAAAGGACAAAATAAACAAAGGTACACAAGCAGAGCAGAATAAAGAAAAGAGACTCAAAAAATGTGAGGAAACTCTAAGGGAGCTCTGTGAAAACATGAAGAGAAATAACATCTGCATCATAGGGGTTCCTGAAAATGAAGAGAAAGAACAAGGGATAGAAACTTTGTTCAAACAAATCATAGCTGAAAACTTCCCTAAATTAAGGCTGGAAAACATTTCACACGTTCAAGAAGCACAGAGAACTCCATTAAAGAGAAACCCAAAGAAATCTACACCAAGACACATCATAGTTAAAATACCAAAGCTAAGGGATAAAGAGAAAATTTTAAAAGCTGCTAAAGAAAAAAAGGCTATCACCTACAAAGGAGCCCCCATAAGGATGACATCTTTCTCAACAGAAACACTTGAGGCCAGAAGGGAATGGCAAGATATATTCAAAGTAATGCAGAACAAGAATCTACAACCAAGACTACTCTATCCAGCAAGGCTAACGTTTAAAATTGAAGGAGAAATAAAGAGCTTCCCAGACAAAAAAATCCTCAAGGAATTCATTAAAACCAAACCAATTCTGCAAGAGATGCTAAGGGGCCTGTTGTGAACAGTTCAAAGGGGGAAAAGAATATAGCATAAGAAGAATACAGCTTTAAAGAATAAAATTGCAATAAACAACTACATATAAATAATAACCTTAAATGTAAATGGATTAAATGATCCAATCAAAAGACATAGGGTAGCTGCATGGATAAAGAAGCAGGACGTATACATATGCTGTCTACAAGAGACACACCTTAAAACAAAAGATGCACATAGACTGAAGGTAAAAAGATGGAAAAAATATTTTACGCAAATGGAAATAAAGTGCATCCGGTGAATCTGCTGCTAGAGACTTTTTTAAATTAAATCAGTCCACTTTTAATTTGCACCTATGAACCCCAACTTCTGCTTTTGCATTTACTTATAGCCAAGTTGGGTCTATTAACCATTCTAGCCCTCTATCTCATTTCGTAGGCCTGTGAGCTAAGAATGTTTTAAATGAGGTAAAAAGGCAAAAGAAGAATAATTTTACAACACATAGGAAAATTATATGAAATTCAAATTTCAGGGTCTACATTTATTACCTCAGAGCCACACTCATTCACTTGCACGTTGTCTGTGGCTGCTTTGAGGCTAAAATGGCAGACTTGAGCATGGCCCATGAAGCCTAAAATATTACTCTGTGGCCTTTTACACAAAGAGTTTGTCAACTTCTGGCTTAAAGCATGATGTTTCTTATGCTAGGGATGGGATGATCCAAATGGAAGCAGCTCTGTGGGTGTGGGTCCTTCGTAGGACCAGCTGGATGAGGACATTTGGTTTTACTGAGCCTTCCTTCTCAGAGCTTCTGTCTGGCCATCAAGAGTGTTCCACTGATGTGGTGACTCATCTTAACCACCTGACTGGCTGAGTGAGCAGTTGTCTGATAGCTGCCCAGAGACCCCTGACAGCTCTCAGGTCCTATGTGGCCTGGCCCAGGGGCTGGGCTAGGGCTCTAAAAGTACAGCTTTTGAAAAATTAGCCAGCAGTAGACTGTGACTTCTTCACTTTACCTTTTTCTTCCCATATATCTTGCCAGTTACACTTTTCTCTGGTATTTTTCTATTTTTTCGTTGGACTTATATAGGTTCTGGGTCACAACTTCCCAAAAAGGTTGTGGCAAAGTCAATTTTTTGAAATAATAATAAATGCATTTTAGCCTGACCAGGCAGTAGTGCAGTGGATAGAGTGTCAACCTGGAATGCTGAGGTTCCAGGATCCAAACCCCGAGGTCACCAGCTTGAGTGCAGGCTCACCAGCTTGGGCGCAGAGTTGCTGGCTTGAAAGTGAGATCATCGACATGATTCCATGGTCACTTGTTTGATTCCATGGTCACTAGTTTGAAGCCCAATGTCTCTGGCTTAAGCCCAAGGTTGCTGAGTTCAGCAAGAGGTCACTGGCTCAGCTGGAGCCCCCCAATCAATGTATGTATGAAAAACAATCAATGAACAACTGAAGTGATGCAACTATGAGTTGATGCTTTTCATCTCTCTCCCTTCTGGTCTCTCTCTCTCTCTCTCTCTCTCTGTCTGTCTCTAAAAAAATGTCTTTTCTCCCCTGGCTTTTTTTTTTAACCCCTCCTCTCCTCAAACTCTCTGCTGCCCACAACAGCCAGGCTGTCTATTCTCTTATCTCAAGAGTTGGGGTGGGAGAGTTTGGAACATATTGACTTTAACTTCAGGGACAGGGAGGTCTTGAGAACTCTCAGCAAAAATTGATTCAGGAGCATGTTAAAGAGTAAGGTCCCCAATTCTGTTCTCTGGGCTAAAAGGGTGGGGAAGTTGAGGGGATACTATGTGCAGAGAAATCAGTGAGAGAGGGAGGGAGACACCCCCCCAATGACAGAGTCCAGTACTCAGGGTTTGTCAGCAGAAGGCCACTTGACCACTAGCTTTCATTGAAGTAAGTGTCACTTGGGGTCCCGGCTGACCTTTCTTTATCTGGGTGGGAATTGTCTAATAGCCAGCATGTCCCAACAGGGTGTGACATCATCTTAGCCTCCAGGTGATTTAGTCCCAGATAGTGAGGGATCTGAACATTTCACAGATCAGAGCCAACCTGAGGTTCCTCTCTGACTGCAGACAATCTTGGTGACTAATAGAGCCTAGGATTCCAGTTTCTATTGCCAGAGTTGGGACTGGCAGGTCAGACTGGTTGTAATCCCATCAGGGTGTGTGTGTGTGTGTGTGTGAATGTGTGTGTGTGTGTGTGTGTGTGTGTGATCTTGTGCACTCACACAAGTTTTTGTCTCTATGGGATTCGGATTTGGTAGAGGATAAAGATGGAGACCTAAACAGTCAGACAGATGTGGGGGGTGGAACAGAAACAACACTCACTCTCCAAACAAGTGTCCTGTCTCATGGGCCTAGAAGGGACTGGGCTGGATGTGAACCACCCTGACTTCTGGATAGAGTCCTGCTTTTTCTGCATCATTCCTAATTTTGGTTCTTCCCAAGGCCCCACAGTGAAAGGAGAAAAGCAGAAGAGAGGTTGAATTTCTTTATCCCACACTTCTGGCCTGCACCCTTGGTAACTTTTTCTAATTTGGGAGGTGAGACTAGCTTTCTCCAGCCCCTACCTTCCACTAATGGACAGTGGACAAACTTATTTCTTCTCACCAGCCAGGTTTAAAAGCTTGACCTGCATTTCACAAAAGTCAGCCTGAGTTCAATTACAGTAGATTGCATGATTTCATTTGTTTTTTCTGGTATACTTCAAATTAGGACAGCTATAATTTGAAATGGAAATTTATGCAAATACTATGTAAATTAGGTCATTCCCAGATTAACTGGGGGGAAAATCTGCTAGCTTTAGCTGGCACCATCTGTTCCCCTACATTCTTTCCATATCTCAATCCCACCCCTTTCCCAAATCCACGTTGAAACTTGTTTTCCTGTGGCTGTGAAAAGAGATCTTTCAAGGGAAACAAATCGTCCATCAATTTTCCCAGTCCATTCTGCTGTGGGCAGAGGCTCAGGTGAGGGGCTGGGAAGAGGGTTAGGGTTACCTGCAGGCTTGTGGCTGAGTGAGCAGTTGGCACTGGTGTGCCAGCCTGGCTCACTCTGAGCTGAAAAAGCTTGGAGTGTAAGTGAGCTGACATGCCCACACATCTGCCATGCCCCTCTGTGTCTAAGTCTTCCTTTCCTCCTCTTTGCCTTTGCCTGAAGCTCTCTCATGGCATCTGTATGCTCTCCCACACCCTACTGTGGCAGTTGGAGTAGAAAGGTTGGGGGTTGTGCAATCTTAGAAACTTTTGGATCCAGGTAAATGTTCATTGGGGGGTTCCAGTGCCCAGGCTAAGACAGGATATGTGGCAAAGTGATTGAAACTGATAAGGGCTGCAGGAAATGTCAAGGAGAGAGTAAAACCAATCCCCAGTGGATTTTTGGCTTAGAACTGGCAGAGACCAGCTTGGTTCAACATGGGTGACTAATTGACTTTGTGGAAACCCCTAGCCTCATTATGCACCCATTGTAATACACAGGCATGCTAAATGACACACTTAGCAGGAATGATCAGAGACAGCCCATATAAGGATGCAAAATGGCTGATGGTGTTCTTCTGAGAACTTTCCACCTTTGTCCCAGAAAAATCCTGGGTATTCCTCCCCTTATTAAATGCCCTACCTCTTGATTAAATGAACCTTATTAAAAGCAGTAAATCCCACTGGGGAAGGGCTGCTCTGCCTGTGGAGTGGCCACTTTCTGTCTCACCGCCTCACAAATAAACTCTTCTACTTTCAACACTATATATGTTGCTAGAATTTGAATTCTTTCCTGTGTGAAGCCAAGAATCCAAAGTGGGTTGCGGATCTTTGGGTCCTCTTGGACTCCAGAACTTCTGCATCAGGGCTTCCTGTCCCTTCTCCATGGGTGCAGCCCGATGCTACTGTGAGGCAGTAACAGCTTCAGTCTTGCTCTGGGAAGGAAGAGCCCAATAACCCTGCAGCTGGTGAAGTTTCTTCTCCACAACCTTTAACTTTCCTTTCCTCGTAAAGGTTGGTCCTGTAAGAAAAATGGGGGAAGGGAAAGGCTTCTTCATTCTGCATCACTTTCTTCTTGAAAGGGGTAAAAATAAGGAGACTGCCTAGCAGCTCATTGGCTCTTCCATCTGCAATGAAGAGGTCTCAGGTAACAAAGCCACAACTGAGTCATAGCAAATAAGGAACTTCAGCATAGAAACTCTTGTTGCTGTTAGCCACTGAAATTTTGAGGTCTTTTGTTATTGCAGCAAAACTTAATGACAGCTGACTAATATACCTTCTATAATCATCATTAACCTTTCACCAAAGCCACCTCAAGTTTCAAAAAAATTTTTAATGTACTCATGTGCTATTTTCTCAGTCTGAGGCCACATTAGAATAAAAGCATCTTTATAAAAATTTGCTTTATTCAGGCCCTGACCAGTGGGCTCAGCAGTAGAGCAACAGCTCAGTGTGTGGAAGTCCCAGGTTCAATTACCAGTCAGGGAACACAGGAGAAGGAACTGTCTGCTTCTTCACTCCTCCTTCTTTTCCCCTCTCTTCTCCTCCCACAGCCATGGCTTGAATAGTTTGAGCAAAGTTAACCCCAGGCGCTGAGGATGGCTCCAAGGCCTCGCCTCAAGCGCTAAAATAGTTCAGTTGCCAAGAAATAAAGCAGCAGCCCCAAACAGGCAAAGCATTGCCTCATAGAGGGCTTGCCAGGTAGACCCCAGTCAGGGTGCATGTGGGAGTCTGTCTATATGCCTCCCCACATCTCAATTAAAAAAAATTGTTTTTATCTTGATTTATAAATGACAGTACAAACTGCACTTGCATAAATGGCTTCTTCAAAACCAGATCTCCAGGCAGTGGAAATAGTCAATGCAAAGGCCCTGAGGCAAGAATGTAAGGAGCCCTGTGTTGCTGGAGAGTGATGGACCTGTGCTTGGCCCCAGAGAACAGTGCAATATCAGAACAGAAGTGCAAGGTGTCACCATGACACTCCTCACAGTCATCCAGACCATACATGTTCTTCTAGTAAAAGAAGGGGCATAGACCCCCTCCAATTAAAGGCTCTACCAGGGAATCAAAGTCCAGTAGGCTCTAGGCAAATCATAAACGATAAACTCTTAGAACTGGAAGAATTTGAGGTCTCCCAATCAAGTCAATTGTTATGTGGCGTCTATGATGCCAATGGGAGGACTCCAAGATTCTGGAAATTCCCTGAATTGGAAAATGATTTTTTTAGGGGAAACCTCCACAGCTTTCATTACAAGGAGTCTATGACCCAAAAAGGATAAAGAACTTCTAAATCCAACTAGTCTTCCATCCAAGGCCAGACTTCCTGAGAATGTTCAGCAGCAGGCAGCCTCGGCCAGGTCCATTTTACCAGGGGCCTTGCAGACTGGGGTCTGCACACCCTACTCCCTCTCAGGGGAGGAACCCAGAGAATGCCCTCACTCCTCAGGCCCCAGGGCACTGGGGAAACTTCAAGAGACTAGAGCTTTTATGATGGGCCTGCAGACTCCCATGCTCACTCTTCCCTGTCATTACACTGAACAAATAACAACCCTGCATATTGTTTTCTCAAAGGGACCTAGATGCTCTTTGATACATAAAATATTGTTGCACTTAATGTGGTTACTAAATTCAGTCACTTTGATTATTATATAGTTTCTCACCTGGAATCTCTGTGTAAGTCTAACACAGGGATTTTCAACCATTTTCATTTCATGGCACACATGAACTAGTTAACTAAAGTTCTGTGGCATACTAAAAAAGAAAACACTATTTTGTTGCCAATCTGATGAAAAATAGGTATAATTTTGATTCAGTTACACTGGACGGCTATTATGAAGACTGTTGTCATATTTTTATTTGACAATCTAAGGGAAAATAGGTCAGTGCCCCTTACTAAATAGTCAGGTATTGCATGTTTTAAAAATTCTTGCAGTACAATGGTTGAAAATTGATGGCCTAACATATAATTAGTCTAATAGAAGTCTAAAATATATTGGAGTCCACATAAGTTTATTATAATGGGAAAGCAGTGTCTGCAAAATGTTTTGAGTTAAATGGGAATCTTTATAATAAAAAATGGTTGCAACTATGGTCTGTGGTGAGCAGGGGAGCCAATGGTGCAGAGAGTCTGGTAACTGAGGGGACAGGAGACGAACACATGGTGGAAGACTGTGTGGAAGCAGTGGAGCCTGACAACAGAAGTGAGATTCAGCCGTGGAACATTTCAAGTGAAACCACAGGTGGAAACAGAAGCTTGTTCCTCTGACAGGAAAGATACAAATTTCTAATTCAGCATCTTATTTTTTAAAAAAGCCCCCGATACTACTCTCCTTGCTAATGGGGCTTTACAAAGCAACCATATACCACATTTATCAGTAACACTTCCAAAAGTTTGACTCCTTCTCATCCATCCCTTAGGGAGGGTCTCACAGACCTGAGCACTGACTTCAAGTGGTTAGACCTGAAGGTGGGTGGTTCCCCTGGGGCCCTTCAAACCAAACCATGAGTAGAAAGAGAAGGCTCAGGATTGGGGCCCTTTCAAGTCCTCTCGGTCTTCCTGCACTTCACTGCCCAAGCACATCCTCTAATTGTGGGCGCATAAGAAACATAAGAGCTACTGAATGTTTCTCAAGGGCCTGCCTGCTGGGAGATGAGAACAGGAAAATCAGGCTCAGAAAAGTCAGTTGCTCAGTTTGCTCTGCCAAAACATAAAACACACCCTGCCCTGCGGCCCTCTTTGGGAGGCAGGTGTGGACCTGGCACTGCCAAGAGTTTGCTCCCTGTTAACACTGTCCACACCGACTTCCACTGCCTGCCCAGCCCCAACTGTGCCCCATTGTCCGCGGTGGCCTGAGCTGACCAGCTTGGCCTGGAGCTGTGCCCCGGGAGGATGCAGGCTACCAGAGCACCACAAAGCACTGCTTTGTGGCCCTCACAGGAGGGTTCTCACTAGCTGTGAGATGGTCCCTGGCAGATCCTGACATGTGGTGAGCAGACAGCTCTGTGCTGGTCACAGTATTTCAAGTCCCCAGTTGGACGCAGCACCCAATCTGTCTGGGATGTGTTGCCTCCACTTCCATATGGATCCCTGTGGCCCAGGCCCACCAGCACCTTGTGTGCTGTCCCAGAGCAGGGTAGGGGTGGCACAGGAGCAGTAGTTGGAGGCTGGTGCCCATCTTTGTGCAGGTGGACAGGAATGGCACTGTTAAGGTCGTGCAGGGCCCTTCCATGGTGGTCTTCCTCATGGCAAAATGTGCTTGAAGTCTGCCCATCCCCACCTTGGTGCACGAGTCCCTAAACCAGGAGTCCCCACACAACGGCCCACGGGCTGCATGCGGGCCCCTGAGGCCATTTATCCCGCCACACTTCCGGAAGGGGCACCTCTTTCATTGGTGGTCCGTGAGAGGAGCACAGGATGCATTTGCACCCATAGTTCCCATTGAAATACTGGTCAGTTTGTTGATTTAAATTTACTTGTTCTTTATTTTAAATATTGTATTTGTTCCCATTTTGTTTTTTTACTTTAAAATAAGATATGTACAGTGTGCATAGGGATTTGTTCATAGTATTTTTTATAGTCCGGCCCTCCAACAGTGTGAGGGACAGTGAACTGGCCCCTGTGTAAAAAGTTTGGGGACCCCTGCCCTAAACAGTGGAAGTATCCTGTGGGTGTGACTGTTTACCAGAAGAAAATGAAAGCAAATATCTTGGGGGTTAGGGAAGAATTTCTTAACAAGTCACACACACACTCAATCACAAATCGTAACATAAAAAATTAATTATTTCAACTACATTAAATTTGACAATCTAGGTTCATCACAGGTACTTTAAAGAAACCCAAAAGATAAGCCATCAACTGGGAGGAGACATGTGTAACATGGAAGTGATGAAGGATTCTACTCAAGACTATATCATGTCTGGCTCTGCCTCACCAGTGGTGGCGCAGTGGACAGAGCATCTGAGGTCCCAGGTTTGAAACTCTGAGGTTGCCAGTTTGAGCGTGGGGTCCCGGCTTGAGTGGGGGTCGCTGGCCTCAGTGTGGGATAACCGACATGATTCCATGATCACTGGCTGGAACTCAAAGGTCTTTGGCTTGAAGCACAAGGTCACTAGTTTGAGCAAGAGGCCACTGTCTTGGCTTCATCCTCCCAGTCAAGGCACATATGAGGAGTGATCAATGAACAAGTAAAGTGACACAACTAGAAGTTGATGCTTCTCCCTCCCTCCCTCCGTCCCTCCCCCTTTCTTTCTCTCTGGCTTTCCTGGCAGAGTGGAGGGAGTATAAAATAGACAAACAGTTCAGTAGAAAAGTGGGCAAAAACTATTAAGAGGCAATTTACAGAAGAGGACATGTAGAGGGCTAAGTGAACACATGGAGATGCCCACCTGGACAGTATCCAGGACAATATACATCAGGACCACAGTGAGCCATAGTTCCCCAGGGGCAGACATCCTGGACTTTTTCGGCCTGGAGAGCCCTCTTCAGATGGTCTCCCTGGGAGGCCAGGTCCACGAGGCTCTGCAGAGGCTCTGGTTTGTTCTTCCCGCAAGTATCTTCTCATCCAGAGCCTGAGAGGGGCCCTTGCCTTTTCCAGTCTTGCTGCCACCAGTGGAGGTGGGGCCAGTAGATACCCCATCTCAGGCAGATCCTTCCCCTAAATCCTCCTCTCTCCCCCCATTCTCAGAATCTTCTCTCAGCTGTTCTCCCAGGTCTTAGCCTGGCCAAAAAGCAGCAAGGACATCTTCAAACAGAGAATAGACCACTTCACCTCATAAGCCCATGGGAAGCTCAGGGCACATTATGACAAGAGAATCATGTGACAGTTAGCAACTGCTACCAATCCAAGTGAAAGAGAGGCCCATTCAGCTGACCTAGGAGCCTCGTTCTCCCAGCAGCAGTGTTACAGCTGGCCAAGTGGAAGCCACATGTACTAAGGAGCCCCACTCCTCATGGGCTGTTCCCTTGCTCACTCCAGAGTCCTGCCTGCACTTTTCCTTGGGAGATGCTTTCTGATTCACCTTTAAGAATCTAAACAAGCAGCTGAAAGAAATGGCTGAACTCATGCTTGGAATGAGAACCAGATATAGTTTAGCCTATTTTGAACTTTTGCATAAGTATGTGTCCAACAAATAATAAGACGCTGAGCAGTGAGATCAGGGAGCAACTTCCAAATCCGGTGCTCTCAGGAGCTGCTGAGACCAGAGTCAGCTGTGGTTGCTTCCCATGCTGCTCTGCTCCCAGAAATCTGCATCTCAGCTCCCCCCTCCTGCAGGCCCTGACCGCCTGCCTGCTTGCAAGCCAACCCAGGCCACCTCCTGGCCATCCTGTATTGTGGCCTTTATAAAACAGCAGGCAAGGTAGGCCTTCAGTAGCCAATGGCTCCTCCTGCCCAGTCTTTGCCAACTGTGTTATTCCAAAGGGGATTTAGTTCTTTCTTTCTCAGTCCATCTCTCGTTTTCTTTCTTTCACTCAATAAACCAAGCGTTCATTATGCACCAAATAGTCTCAGCACAGGATACATCAGTGACCAAAACTGTCACAGATCCCTGCCCTCACAGAGATGGCATTCCAACTGGGGGGACAAGACATGAAATAAATGTGAAAACTGTAACATGGGTAGTGACAGGCAGTCCTCAGAACAACTATTTGTGTGTTGTGAAACATAACTGTTTTCAGCTGTGAAAATAGTTCACTTCACTGACCATTGAGTGATAATGAACATGAATTGAGCAATTACTTTAAGCCAGACCCTACATTTGGGGACTTATGTGCATTATCTCATTTAAATCACACAACTATCCATGTCAGGGGTGCTCAATATGTTGATTGTGATCTACTGGTCGATTGCGAAGGAAGTGTGGGTAGATCACATGACATTAAAAAGACATTTGTCTTTTGATTGGCATACAGGGCAGCCAATCTGACGTCTGAACTTTTGACACCCTACGCATGCGCGTTAAACCATGCTAACTTGTTCAGTTACATTGCTGCGTAGTTAACCTTCAATTTATTTAAACTAAATACAACAGAGGGTATAAAAATGAGTGCCATAGCTGGTCGAAGTAAGAAGCCTAAAACCTACCACTTTCATACAGAATGGGAGGGGATTTTTTTCACTATGTCATACTCTAATTGCATTTGCCTCATCTGTCTGTGTGCCATTGCTATTCCAAAGAAGGGAAATGTGGAGCGGCTTTTTCGGACTGTTCATAAAAACTATGACATTGACTTTCCTCCGAAAAGAGAGCTGAGAAGGAGAAAGGTGAAAGAAGAATACACAATATTAAATAGTAATAATAGTAACTTAAATAATGATAATATAGAAGAAATAAATTTGTTTTGCATTTTTATTGTAGGTAGATCATTTTGACTTGGTCATCTTATAAGTAGCTCGCAAGCTAAAAAAGTGTGGGCATCCCTGCTCTAGAAGGAAGTTGCCGGGAAGAGAGAACTCTCATGTGTTGGGATTCCTACTGCTTGCCATATGTTACTTTATTTAATTCACCCATCAGTTCTGGGAAGTATTAGCCACATTTTCTAACTGAGAAAGCTGAGCCTTGAGGAGAGGTGGAGACATTGATTCCAGCTCAGCAGCTCCAAACGGAACCCGGATTTGTTGGCTCCCAAATCATGGGCTCTGACAGGGATCATTATTACCCAGGCAGTAATGCCTTCCTGAGTACCTGCTGGTGACATGACTGCTAGGGATAGGAACCTTGCAAGATGCAAGGTCCTCCTCAAAGGGTTGGGACAAACCTACAGGGCTATAACAGACACAGTTGTCACTTTAAGCTTTTAAATATTGGGCTATATGTGATTCTGGGTTGGTGTTAATTTAGCCTTAAGACCTATGATTACTGTCCATATAATAAAGTTATTAAAAGACTGAATTCCATAGAGTCATTTGAAAGACAATACTTTTTTAGATCCTAGAGCAGCAATTTTCAACCAGTGTGCCCTGACAATTTTTAAAACATGCAATACCTGACAATTTAGTCAGGAGCACTGACCTTAGACTGTCAAATAAAAAAATGACAATAGCCAACACAACAATAGCTGTCAGTATGAATGTCCTGTCTGAAACCGTAAATATATAGATCATGTAATAGAGTTGTATCTTATTGGTCATATCACATAATAAGGTTGTGTCTAATTGGTTAAGTTTTGCTACCAGAAATTCTTATACGAGTATAGGCATCTAATTAAAAAAAATAACTTTGGAGCAAAAAGGATAGGTAATTACTATTATTATTTTCTGTTTGTAAATCAAAATTATACCAATTTTCTTTGTCAGATCAGCAAAAAATATATTTTTTGGTGTGCCACAGAATTTCAGTGATTAATTTATGTGTGCTGTGAGATGGAAAAGATTGAAAATTGCTGCCCTAGAGACAATGTGAGCCAGGCTAGGAGGTTTGGTCATACTTACATCATCTCTAAATGGCAGTGTGTGTGAGGTGAAAGGGCCAAAGTTATCTGAGACCTAATCCTAACTCTGCTGTGTGGCTTTGGGCCAGTTAATTAACTTCTCTGCACTTCTGTTTCCTCATCTGTCAGACGGGAAGGATAATACCTGTCTCATTGGGTTGCTGTGAAGATTAAATAAGGAAATGGATGTAAACTTCCTGACACATAGCAAGTGCTTAACCAATGAGAATTCTTTCTCTCTTTTTTTTCTACAGTCTGGAATGCCAGAGGAGGAGCCTCACAGCAAGAATCTCTCAACATTTACTAGTGGAGCTGCCTGAGAAGCCACAAGTGTTTGGGAAAGGGCACAAAAAGGCAATGGGGTCTATGAGGATGTCATGTGGACACCAGGAATCAAGGATATAGGAAGTTCACTAGCAGAAATTAGGAGGTTACCTCTTTCATTTGAATCCCAGTGATAGATGCTTTACAGTATAAGTATAAATACACAGAAATAAAAACATTTTCCATTTGTGATATAGGAAAACCATCTCTTTGACTTAGGGCCACAGCTGCAGGCAGCTCAATGTCACTGTCCAGGTACCTGGGCCCATCCTATATCTTGGCTCCATCTCCTTCCCTTGTCCCAATCCTTGGGAAGTGTGAAAAAGTCTTCATAAGAGCATGAGAATAATTGCTCAGACCACTGCTGAGTTTCTCTCCAGTCCTCTTGCTCTTTAATAAAACAGAGGCAACTGAGTTAAAGTGACATTACCTTGGGTCACTGAAAATTGAGTTCCTGTCCAGTACTCTGTGGACCTGCCAATCCCCAAGGCTGCCTTGGGTAGAGACCAGAAATAAGTTCAAGGTCTTGCTGGGAAGGTTTTTCTTTAATAACAAATATCCATACACAAAAAACATAGGCTTCCTTGGAATTGTTAAAAGAGAATGGAAACAAAAAAAATTGAACAAAAAGTTCCTTGCAGTTTTATTCCAAACAACCCAAATACCCATTAAAAAGAGCATGGAAAACAAATTGTGGTATATTTACACAATAGAATATTACACAGCTATAAAAAGAGCAAATTTCTGAAACACACAACAATGTAAAACTTATAGTCATTATGCTGAAAGAAAGAAGCTACACACAAAAAAGTACATACTGTATAATTCTATTTACATGAAGTTCAAGAACTGGCAAAAATAATCTGAGCTGGTAGAAGTCAAACACTGATTACCTTGGGATGGGGATGGTTACCTTGGACTTGGAAGGGGCACAGAGAACTTTCTGGGGGATGTTCTGTGTCTGGTGGTGGTTACATGACTGTTTACACCGATAAATATTCATAAAGATGTGCACTCTAGAACTATGTATTTTACTATATGTAATTTAAAAAGTTTATGTCAGTAATATTGAAAAGAAAAGAAATTGGAGAAGTATGAAAAGGTCAAGTTAAATGGGAGCTGGTCAACTCAAAGCTGACCTCAGTCATCAGAAAACCATGTATCCTGCTTCTTCAATAAGTTTATGAGCCACGGGACTAAAGCACTACTCTGTATGAGCTGCCTTTCAACCTTGTCACCAGTAACAGACCACTTGCCATTGAATTTATGTTATACAATGCTTCCAGGTCTTTTCCACAGTTTTGCAGATAATATTAAACCAAAATTTTGCCCTTTGAAATCCTCCCTCCAAGTATGCCCCTATCCCCTGAACTCCCAGAAGCATTTACGTGGACACCAATAGCCACCTGTGACTCTAACTTGCTTATACCCCACATCCAATCAATTACAAGTCCTATGAGTTCTACATCCTTAATAGCTTTAACACTCACACATTTTTCTCCACCCCTAATGCCCTACATCCAGACTAGTGCCATTCTCCTAAATTGCTCACCAACTTTCTACCTGGCCTTCTGTGGTCTTGTTCTCCTTCAATTACTTATCCACACTGCTGAAGGGATCATTGCCCTAAAACACAAATCAAAGAATATTTTAAAGGATTTCCATAGCACCCATATAGATAGAATGGTCATAGATAGGATAGTCAGGGAATGTCATTCCAATGAGGTGGTATTTGAGCAGAAGTCTGAGGATGAGATTGCTTACCACCTCATACCCAGGGTGTATGTCATAAATCATTCTGATGTGTCAATTCCTAGAATAGGCTGGGCTCCTTGAGCCTCAGGACCTTTGCACATACTTCTTTTTCTACCTGGAATTCTCCATGGTATCAAGAATTGAGATTTTACCCTACTTGTAGACTAATATATTATTAACCTGCTACAATTTTATGGATGTTGGTAGAAGTCATGAAACTCCTGGGTCAGAGAAAGACAATTTATTATTCCTAGAAATAGCAGTAGCCAGAGTGAGCAGTTTCCTACTTTATTTTACTTTGACCTCAGATGACCCAACAGTGCAATTCAGTAAGATAGGTGAGGTGTAAATAAATAAGTAAACTGCTGTGGAAAGAAAGGAGATCATAAAATCAAGATGGGAATATCTGAGAAAGGTGGAGTTGACTGCAACATTCATAAAATTTTGGTGTTGGCAGAGGCCTCAGCATTGTGACAGAAGCCTCCCACGAAGCATTCTTGCCTTAAGAATCTACCAGTAGGTAGACAGACACAGGCACTGCCACAGATAAATTGCAAGTTTGTGCTCTTTTGTGCTGGCAGCTATGTTCCCAGAGGATTATAGAAGCCCTCAGGACAGAGAGGAGGAGGCCACTGAGGCTAAATCTTGACAGGAGATAAATTTGTGGTGCAGGATTGCAGGATTCCTTAAGAGAACTCAGATACTGGTAGTGAGAAATAGCACTGCATACAGGAGGAAGACAGTGCATTTCTGAGGTAAGAGTTCGTTAAGTTTTACATTTATACAAAAGGCATTTGATTCTTGGTGGGGAAAGGGGATATGACATATTCTATAGACGCAGGGATGCTCTGTGCCAGATGAGGTGAAATGCCTTTCAGGTACCTCAATGCAAAGAGTGGGAAGAAAGGGCCCCCGGGGATAGGGGTGGAGCATGCTCTCCAGGATGGGGCTGGCTGTGGTGTTCACCAGTGTGGGAGAAATCTGCAGGACTTCTGCCAGTCAGAATCGACTGCTGAGAACATGCCCTGAATTCCACCAGCCCTTGAATCCGTCACGCCCAGCTGGCAGGATTTCAGAGCCAATGCTGCCACTAGACTTCTGCTCTCAGGTCAGTTTAGGACACCCTGGGGCCAGCAGTGGCTGTCTTTGGTTCCTGGCATCAGAATGAGCCCGGACACCCTAACTCCACCATGTGCCACCCAGCCCTGCCCTCAGACTGGGTTCTGTCTTTTGAGAGCAAAAAGCTCTGGAGAGATGTGTGTGAGGGGAGCCACAGACATACCAAGCCAACAAGGGCTTAGCGTTCCTCCCCATCCCATCTAAGTCCCTTACTAGGCAGCAAGAAGACCCCCAGGAGGATAGGGGACCCTACCAGAGTAATGTACTGTATTTCCTCATGTATAAGATGTACCGTTTTTTGAAAAATTTGGGGTCTAAAAACTGGGTGCATCTTATACAGTGGTTGTAGATTTTTTTTAAATTTATTTTTATTTATTCATTTTAGAGAGAAGACACAGAGTGAGAGAGAGAGAGAGAGAGAGAGAGAGAGAGAGAGAGAGAGAGAGAAAGGGGGGAGGAGCTGGAAGCATCAACTCCCATATGTGCCTTGACCAGACCAGTGCCGGGTTTTGAACTGGCGACCTCAGTGTTCCCAGGTCGACGTTTTATCCACTGCGCCACCACAGGCTCAAGCACAGTTTTAGATTTTTTTCTACTTGCTTTTACCACTTTTTTGTGCTTGTTTTTGCACTCATTGTTGAAGACAGTGATTCTTCATCAGTCACAGATGAGGACAAGCTAATGGATGGGAGTTTTGACGGCGATAAGTTGTATTGTTACAGTAATATAATGTTATAGTACTTAAATATTTAGAAATATATAAAAATGTGAGAGATATATAGAAATAATTAGGATATAATACTAAAAGCAATTAAGGAAAGTAAATAAGGCTATGCTGTTTGGATAGGAATTAATCTAGTGTGTACAGATGTGATAGGCAGGCTCTGCCTTTCACACAGGCCCAGTTAGTATGTGTGTGAAGTTACATATAGATAAGAAGTGGCTTGATGTCATAACTCTGTAAGTTAACATAAACAAGAAGCTTCCCTAGGAATACCTTAAAAGTGGCTTGATATGACATTTCAGTTGATTAATATAAAAAGGGCTCCCTGTGAAGAACTCCTAAAAAAGGTAGTTTGAGGTGATAATCCTGTCAATTGACACTTGTTAGAAAGGTGTAGGCCAGAAAAGGTACTAAAGCTAACGGCCCCCCCTGCTGTGGAAGTTGCCCAGACTCCAACGTTGAACATGGCCTGTCTCCATGCTGCTCTGACCAAGGACAGCTGAGAGGAGCATGCTTATGGAGCCCCCTTAAGCTGTACCCAGGCACGCTAAAAGGATTTGTGAGTAATAAACGGCCTGTGTGATTCTTGCAACTAACTTGTGTGTTGGTCGTGTCTTTCCTCCAGTGGCAGTTGGTCTGGGCACTGATAAGTAGCATCCTCATAGCCACCTCAAGAGTAGTCTCTAAGAGGCTGCCAGCCCTGCTGTTAAGTAGGAGTGTCCCGCTGTGCAGGGAAGTCGAATTGGGGTCCCCTGATTGATGTAGAGCTCAGGCTCTACTGGGATATGTATGAATTTTATGATGATAAAACTTGAGTTCAATAACTTTATGTAATACATTTTTTTAATTTCAGGCCCCAAAATTAAGGTGTCTTATACATGGGAAAATCTTATACATGGAGAAATATGGTAACTGCTTGGAAAAGAGCTATCTCCTCACCCAGACCTGGGCTCTATGACAGCTTCCAGTTTTCTCTGAGGTCCCCTGACACCCTGTCGAGGGACCCTATCAAGGCTCTAACCTTCCACATTGAGAGCACCACAAACTTATCTCCTCCTAGCTAGACTGAGAGCCCCAAAGAGAACTGCCCCTTTTTCATCTGGCGCATAGTAGGAGCTCAGAGAGGGCCTTACAAATGCTGACTGAATGGGTGAATGCCACAGGCTAGGCAGGGATGGATTACAGCATTCTGAGACATTGCTTCTTTTTTTAAAATACTACCAGTTCTCTTTTTTTCTTAAAATTCATTTTAGAGAGAGAAACAAAGTGGAGGAGGAGCAGGAAGCATCAACTTCCATATGTGCCTTGACCAGGCAAGCCCGGGGTTTCGAACCAGTGACCTTAGTGTTCCAGGTCGATACTTTGTTCTCTGAGCCACCACAGGTCTGGCCTGAGTCATTGCTTCTTAAACAAAAATGATGGGCCTTAGCTGGACCCAACTATAGAGAAAAAGGTTTGTCTTCATTTAAAAAGTAATGTTACAAGTTAAAATAAGTCTTAATGTTTCTTCTCCAAATTTTTCAGGAGAATTGAGATTCTGCCCTTTTGATTCTGTGGCTCCTCTTATCCTTTCTACCACGCCCCACCTCCAGCCCCAAAGTCCTATCTTCCCAGGTACTCATACCCCAGTCTGTGAGTGGAATCGGAGCTGGGCTGAGTGAGGGATTTGCCCCCTGGCTGCCTCTCTGACTCTCCTTTAATGCTTAAGCTGGGTCTGTCCACTTGACCTTGAATAAGAAAGAGGAAGTCAGAAGCTTGGAGGCAGGGTAGGAGACAGGAAGGAAATCCACCTGTGTCCTAGCTTCTATAAGAAATTGTCTTGTAAGGTTCCTGAAGGAGCTAGGACCCCTTGCTTATCCATCCTTCAGAAAACAGCTTTCCTGGGGTGGGAGGGAAGTGTGGACAAAAATGAAGCTATACATTAAACCTGACAAGCTCAGGGGAGGCCTGCATGGTGGCCTTACAAACACAGAGACCAAGTTAACCACACAGGATGGTCTGAACGTAAAAATTCCTAACTAAAATAGGGTTGTGTTGGGCAGCCACTTCCTAGGCCTGTAGCTTCCTTGACAAAGGTCAATCTTTAACTTTGAAACTGTCTATTGTCTTTGTGCATCTGGGGCAACACACCTCTGAACTGTCAGAGTACTTTTCTTTTCCAACCCCTTGAAGGTACCACTTGTTATTGATAAAGTAGGCAGCTAGACAGATATGAGCAGAGTAGGAACCATAGGTCAGCTACAGATCACCAGGGTGGAAAGCCCTGGGTGCCTAAAACGGGCAAAATGGGGAAAACAAAGATTGTAGGATGGGACCTCATGTCCAGGGTAACTTCTCTAGTCATGTAATTTAGACCCTTTGAACTTCCATATTGACAGTCATGCAGCTCAGACCCTTCCCTGACCATTTCTCCCTGGGATGTTGCTAGTCATGGGGTAGATCCCTTTAGGGAAGGAACATGGGGCCAGAACATAGCCTCATATGTCTTCTAGATGAGTCCTGGCAGGACCACTCCCTCAAGCATTAAGCTGAGGGTCTGCCCAGCATCCATAATCTTAGGAACAAAGACTTGGGTCTGTTGACCACAGGGACAGTTTTGGTCAAATTAGTGATAACATTTAAGCCCCAGTAGTGTTTCAGCTTTGGGCCCAGAGAACAGTAAAACCAGACAGAGAAACACTGTGGCTGACACCAAGACCAGAGGCATTGACTGATGACCCCTTCCCCTAGTGCCAACCAATCAGTAGAGACCATGATCGTGAAAAGACATACCTGGAAAGCTGATGAATAGTCTACTGAAATCCTCTCTTGTGACCTCTCCTAAAATCCCCACCTTTGGAAAACAGATAAAACCCTTAAGATGAAGACCCGGCATACACACTCTCTTTGTCCCTTGAGCACACACATGCCTTTTCCCACTCCCTTCTTCTTCCCTCAAGCAGAGCAGGTCCTCTCTCTCATACATGACTGTGCCTTTCCTTCCCCTTTTCTTCCTGCAAGGCACATACCTTTGCTTTATTTCTCCTATGTTCCAAGTGCCCTCCTTTTGCCTCTGTAACATGTTTTACTAAGTCTGTGCAACCCAACTGGCTCACTTTTACCTTTGTGACATTTTAAATACATACATACATATATAAATATTATTCATTGAGAGGAGGGGAAGCAAAGACAGACTCATGCATGCACCCTAACTAGGATCCCCCAGGGCAATCCCACTAGGGGGTGATGTTCAACCCCTTTGGGGTATTGCTCCATGGCTTAGCAACCGAGTCCCTTTTAACACTTGAAGCAGAGACCATGAAGCCATCTTCAGCATCAAAATTGCTCAAACCATTGGAGCCATGGCTGCTGGAGGAGAGAGAGAGAGATAGAAGGGGAGGGTGAGGGGTGGAAAAGCAGATGGGCTTTTCTCCTTTGTGCCTTGACCAAGAATCAAACCTGGGACTTCCACACACTGAGCAGATGCTCTACCACTGAGCCAACTGGCCAAGGCCAAATATATATATGGTGTTTTTTTGTTTTTTGTTTTTTTTGGTGACAGAGACAGAAAGAGACAGAGAGAGGGACATATAGAGACAGACAGACAGGAAGGGAGAGAGATGAGAAGTATCAACTCTTCGTTGTGGCACCTTAGTTGTTCATTGATTGCTTTCTCATATGTGCCTTGACCCAGGGGGGCTACAGCAGACTGAGTGACCCCTTGCCCAAGCCAGCAACCTTGGGCTCAAGCTGGGAGCCTTGCTCAAACCAGATGAGCGCACATTCAAGCCACTGACCTCGGGGTTTCGAACCTGGGTCCTCTGTGTCCTAGTCTGATGCTCTATCCACTGTGCCACTGCCTAGTCAGGCCAAATATTCTTTTTTTATAATTAGAGTTCTTGGCTCTGAATTCTCTATTAGCCAAACTCAAGGACTGAGGTCTAACTTCACTGGTAACAACTGTTGCTATTTGCCTTTAACATTATCTTGTTGCCCACCTACCACCTCTATGTGCTAGAAATGCCAACTATCTTGCGCCCACCAATGTAAAAGAAGTATGGTTTCTCACTTTTACTTTTAATCTAGTCTTAGAGATTTCCCCATTTTGCTTGCTCCTGCCTCTCTAAATCTACCACCAATAAATTTCATGTAATCTTCCTTACATCTCTTCCTTTGATTCTAATGTCTAAAATAACTTGTAAAATTGTTATCCTCTGGAGCATTTTCTCAATCTGCTGAGATTTTCCTTCCTGGCAATTGTCAGTTTGGATCAAATAAACTCTTATAAGACTTTTTCTTAAACTGTAAATTCTTTTGTTGACAGAAGAGAGAAGAGGGCAAGAAGGAAAGGGTCAACCCCCTGCCATGTTGCCAATACTTTCTCTTTTCATGCCTTAACCCTCTGCTTGAGTTTTTTTTTTTTAATTTATTTATTTTAGAGAGGAGACACAGAGAGAGAGAGAGAGAAAGAGAGAAAGGGGGGAGGAGCTGGAAGCATCAACTCCCATATGTGCCTTGACCAGACCAGTGCAGGGTTTCGAACTGGCGACCTCAGTGTTCCCAAGTTGATGCCTCATCCACTGCACCACCACAGGTCAGGCCTGCTTGAGTTTTGACACCTTCATCACTACTGTGGTAAATTCTACAGGAAACTGAAAACATGGTTTAGCAGATGTTGGGCAAACAAGTTTGTCTGCAAGTGTGTTTAGGCTTGCTCACTTATACTGGGGCAGCATTGTGTGTGTATAATCTATGAAAAGCTATGGGTGCTTGACCTCAGGGCAGCATATTGCAAATTGTGCATTGCCTGGAGAGGGGCAATTGTTTGCTATTGTTTGCTAGAGAAGGGGTATTTCTCCCTGGTCTGTTTGGCTGGGGTCCTGTTTGGTTGGTAGGTGCCGAGATGGGAGAGAGGGAAGCAGTCTTCCCTGCTTTTTTGCTCATCCGCCAATATGAGACTTTTTAAAAAAATTTAGACAATTAAATTTAACAGGGTAATATTGGTCAACCAGGGTACATAGATTTAGAGAAAACATCTCCACATCATTTGCATAATTGATTATACTGTATACACATCACCCAAAGTCAAATCATCTTCTGTCACCCTATATTTTGTTTCTCTTTAAGCCCCTCCCCTTCCCCCATCCTTATCACTCTCCACCCCTCCCTTACCCCTGGTAGCCACTGCACTTTTGTCTATGTCCATGAGTCTCAATTTTGTGTCCCACCTATGTATGGAATCATACAATTCTTAGCTTTTTCTGATTTACTTATTTCGCTCAGTACAATGTTATCAAGGTCATCCACATTGTCATAAATGATACTATGTCATCATTTCTCATGGCTGAGTAGTAGTCCATAGTATATATGTGCCACATCTTTATCCAATCATCTATTGAAGAGCATTTCGACTCTTTCCATGTCTTGGCCACTGTGAACAATGCTGCGATGAACATGGGGTACATGTGTCTTTTCATACCCATGTTTTTGAGTTTGGGGAGTATATACCCAGTAGAGGAATTGTTGGGTCATATGGTAGCTCTATTCTTAATTTTTTGAGGAACCACCATACTTTCTTCCATAATGGTTATACAAATTTACATTCCCACCAATAGTGGATGAGGGTTCCTTTTTTACCACACCCTCTCAAGCACTTGTTATTACTTGTCTTGTTGATAATAGCTAATCAACAGGCGTGAGGCGGTATCTCATTGTAGTTTTGATTTGCATTTCTCTAATAGCTAATGAAGATGAGCATCTTTTCATATATCTGTTGGCCATTTGTATTTCTTTCTTTCTTTTTTTTTTTTTTTACAGGGATAGAGAGAGAGTCAGAGAGAGGGATAAATAGGGACAAACAGACAGGAACAGAGAGAGGTGAGAAGCATCAATCATTAGTTTTTCATTGCCGCTGCGACACCATATTTGTTCATTGATTGCTTTCTCACATGTGCCTTGACCGCAGGCCTTCAGCAGACCGAGCCACCTCTTGCTGGAGCCAGCGATCCTGGGTCCAAGCTAGCGAACTTTTTGCTCAAGCCAGATGGGCCCGCGCTCAAGCTGGCGACCTCGGGGTCTCGAACCTGGGTCTTCTGCATCCCAGTCCCACGCTCTATCCACTGCGCCACCACCTGGTCAGGCGGCCATTTGTATTTCTTCCAGGGAAATGTCTGTTCCTGTCCTCTTCCCATTTTTTAGTGGATTGTTTGTTTGTTCGTTGTTTTTATGAGTTCTTTGTATGTTTTGGATATTAGGCCCTTATCTAGCTGTTGTTTGAAAATACTATCTCCCATTTAGTTGGTTGTCTGTTTGTTTTGTTGTCAGTTTCTCTTGCTGTGCAAAAGCTTCTTAGTCTGATGTAGTCCCATTCATTTATCTTTGCCTTTACTTCCCTTGCCTTTGGAGTCAAATTCATAAAATGTTCTTTATAGTCAAGCTCCATGAGTTTAATACCTGTGTTTTCTTTCAAGTAATTTATTGTTTTAGATCTTATATTTAGGTCTTTAATTCATTTTGAATTAATTTTTGTTCAAGGAGATAAACTGTAGTCAAGTTTCATTCTTTAAATGTGGTTTTTCAATTTTCCCAGCACCATTAATTAAAGAGGCTTTCTTTTCTCCATTGTGGGTTTTTTTTTTTTTTGGCTCCTTTATCAAAGATGATTTGACTATATATATGTGTTTTTATTTCTGGGCTCTCTATTTTGTTCCATTGGTCTGTGTGTCTATTTTTTTTTGCCAGTAACATGCTGTTTTGATTATTGTAGCTCTGTAGTATAGTTTGAAGTCAGGTATTGTAATGCCCCAGCTTCGTTTTATTCCCTTATGATTACTTTGGTTATTTGAGGTTTTATATGGTTCCACATAAATCTGATGATTTTTTGTTCCATTTCTTTAAAAATTGATATTGGAATTTTGATGGGAATTGCATTAAATTTGTATATTGCTTTGGGTAATATGGCCATTTTAACTATATTTATTTTTCCTATCCATGAACAAGGAGTATTTTTTTATTTCATTGTGTCTTTTTCAATTTCCTTTAATAATGCTTTGTAGTTTTCAGTATATAGGTCCTTTACATTCTTTGTTATGTTTAATCCTAGGTATTTTATTTATTTATTGTTGCTAATGTAAAAGGGATTTTTTTTTAGTTCTTTTTCTGAGGTTTTATTGTTGGCATATAAGAAAGCAATAGACTTTTGTATATTAATTTTGTATCCTGCAACCTTACTGTATTGGTTTATTGTTTCTAATACCTTTTCTGTGGAGTCTTTGGGTTTTCTTATATACAGGATCATGTCATCTGCAAAAAGTGAAACCTTTACTTCTTTCCCAATATGAATGCCTTTTATTTCTTTCTCTTGTCTGATTGCTCTGGCTAGAACTACCAGCACTATGTTGAATAGGAGTGGAAAGAATGGGCAACCTTGTCTTGTTCCTGATTTTAGGAAAAAAGTTTTCAGATTTTTACCATTTAGTATGATGTTAGCTGATGCTTTGTCATAAATGACTTTTATTATGTTGATGTATTTTCCTTCTATACCCATTTTGTTGAGTGTTTTAAACATAAAATGATGTTGTATTTTATCGAGTGCCTTTTCATCTACTGATAGGATCATATGTTTTTTGTTTCGTTGATATGATGTATTAGGTTAATCGTTTTACATATGTTGAACCATCCTTATGTTTCTGGAATGAATCCCACTTGATCATAATGAATTATTTTTTTGATGTGTTGCTGTATTTGATTTGCTAGTATTTTGTTTATGATTTTTGCATCTGTATTCACTAGAGATATTGGTCTGTAGTTATTTTTTGTCTGTGTGTTGTCCTTACCAGGTTTTGGTATGAGGGATATATTGGCATCATAAGATGTGTTTGGAAGTATTGCTTCTTCTTCAATTTTTTTGGAAGACTTTGAGAAGAATAGGAGCCAGCTCTTCTTTGAATGTTTGGTAGAATTCACTAGTATATCCATCTGACCCTGGAAAATCCTTGTCCTTTTATTTTTGGGGAGGTTTTTGATAGTTGATTCTATTTCCTCCCTGTTTATTAGTCTATTTTGGCTTTCTACTTCTTTGTGATTCAGTCTAGGAAGATTGTATTGTTCTAGGAGTTTATCCATTTCTTCTAGATTGTTGAGTTTGGTGGCATATAATTTTTCATAGTATTCTGCGATAATCCTTTGTATATCTATGATATCTGTGGTAATTTCTTCTCTTTCATTTTGGATTTTGTTTATATGATTCTTTTCTCTTTTTTTGTTAGTGACTCTTGCCAGGGGTTTGTCAATTTTATTGATATTTTCAAAGAATACAGCTCTTTGTTGTATTAATTTTTCCTATAGTTTTTCTGTTCTCTATTTTATTTATTTCTGATCTAATTTTTATTATTTCCTTTCTTCTACTGGTTTAAGTTTGCCTTTGTTCTTCTTTTTCTAGTTCCTGAAAATGTGATGTTAGGTTGTTTACTTGAGCTCTCTCTTGCTTTTTCATATAAGCATGTAATGATATGAACTTCCCTCTTATTACTGCTTTTGCTGTGTCCCAGAGTTTCTGATATGTTGTGTTGTCATTTTTGTCTGTATATATCTTTTAATCTCATTTCTTCTTTGACCTATTTATTTTTTTAGAAGTATAGTTTAATTTCCACATTTTTGTGGGTGTGTTTACTTCTTTTTTGCAGTTGAATTCTAGTTTCAAAGCCTTATGGTCAGAGAATATGCTTGGTATAATTTCAATCCTTCTGAATTTGTTGATGTTGGTTTTGTGGCCCTGCATATGGTCTATTCTTGAGAATGTTCTGTGTACACTGGAGAAAAATGTATACTCTGATGTTTTGGGGTGAAATGTCCTGTAGATGTCTATTATGTCCATTTGTTCTAGTGTTTCATTTAAGGCTGATATTTCTTTCTTGATTTTCTGTTTTGATGAATGATCTAAAGCCATAAATGGTTTACTGAGGTCTCCAAGTATGATTGTATATTTTTTTGCTTTGCACTTTTAGATCAGTTAATAGTTGTCATATATTTTAGTGTTCCTTGGTTTGGTGCATATATGTTAAAGAGTGTTATGTCTTCTTGATAGTGTCCCCTTTATTATTATGAAATGTCCATCCTTGTCTCTGGTTACCTTTGTTGTCTTGTAGTCAGCATTGTCAGATATGAGTATAGCTACTGCTTTTCTTTGGTTATTATTTGCTTGGAGAATTGTTTTCCAACCTTTCACTTTGAATCTATTTTTATCCCTGTAGCTTAGATGTGTCTCTTGTAGGCAGCATACAGTTGGGTTTTGCTTCTTGATCTAATCTGCTACTCTGTGCCTCTTTATTGGTGAGTTCAATCCATTTACATTTAGTGTAATTATTGACACTTGAGGATTTTCTATTGCCATTTTATATACTGCTTTCTGATAGCTTTGTGTCTTGTTTGGTCCTTTTTTTTTTGTTTTTCTGTCATTTGTTTTTGTTTGGTGGTATTCCATACTTCTATCTTCTGTTTCTTATTCTTCTTCTTTTTTTTTTTACAGGGACAGAGAGTCAGAGAGAGGAATAGGTGCTGCAAACAGACAGACAGAAACAGAGAGAGATGAGAAGCATCTATCATCAGTTTTTTGTTGCAACACCTTAGTTGTTCATTGATTGCTTTCTCATATGTGCCTTGACCGCGGGCCTTCAGCAGACTGCGTGAGTACCCCTTGCTCGAGCCAGCGACCTAGGGTCCAAGCTGGTGAGCTTTTAGCTCAAGCCAGATGAACCACCTTGGGGTCTTGAACCTGGGTCCTCCACATCCCAGTCCAACGCTCTGTTCACTGCACCACTGCCTGGTCAGGCTCTTTCTTCTTTTTTTAAGCTATGTGTTTCAGTAGTGACATTTTCAGGGGTGGTTACCATTAGGTTATTAGAAGAAAAATTATCATATTTATTAGAATCCATTATCTCATGAGTGCTTCTACACTCCATCCTTCTTTGTTACTGCTGACCGTTATCCTCTCCCTGTTTATGTTATTGGTGTCACAGATTAGCCTTGTTTTTATTTTGGTTTTGTTAAATTATTTTACTTGTAGTTTTATCTTGTTTTTTTCTTTGTATCTGATTGGATAACCCTCTTTAGTATTTCCTGTAGTGGAGGTTTTCTGGTGATAAATTCCCTCATCTTCTGTATGTCTGCAAATGTTTTCATTCCTCTTCATATTTGAAGGATAGCTTTGATGGATATAGTATTCTTGGTTGGTACTTTAAGGATTGGGGTCCACTGTCTTCTGGCTTGTAGAGTTTCTGCTGAGAAATCTGATGATAGCCTAATAGGCCTTCTTTTATATGTTATATTCTTCTTCTCTCTAACTGCCTTGAAGATTCTTTCTTTGTCATTTATTTGTGATCATTTCATTATGATGTGCCTTGGAGTAGGTCCATTTGGGTTGAGGTAACTCTGTATTCTATTTGCTTCTTAGATTCAAGGCTTTCTTTCCACAGGCTTGGGAAGTTCTCACTATTTGTTTGAATATGTTCTCCATTTCCTTTTCCCTCTCTTCCTCTTCTATTATACCCATTATTCTTATATTGCTCTTCCTGATGGAGTCAGACAATTCTTGTAGGGATTTCTCATGTCTTTTTCTTTTTTAATTTATGAGTCTCTCTGCTTCTTTCTGCAATATCTCTAGTTGCCTGTCTTCAATATCACTGATTTTCTCCTCTATCTTGTTCTATTGTATAAGCTTGTTACCTCATTTTTCAGTTTGTGTATTAAGGTTTTCATCTCTGTTTGGTTCGTTTTTATAGTTTCAATTTCCTTGGTAAAGTACTCTTTTTGTTCACTGAATTATTTTTTGAGCTCACTAAATTGCCTTTCAGTGATTTTTTGTATCTTACTGAATATTTTTAGAGCTTCAATTTTGAATTCTCTGTCATTAAGCTCCAAGGTTTCCATGTAATTGAGTTTTGTCCTGAAGATATTTCATCATCTATCTGATTTACGTCTCTGTCTTGTATATCCATATTTGATTTCCTTTTCCTTGATGGCATTTGTGGGTGATATTGTTAATAACCCCAATAAGAGATAATTATTTCTTTTTATGGCAGGGGTGCTGCACTACAAGATTTGACTCTGCAAGAGTCTTGGATGTTCTGCTAAGGCTTAGCTGTCGCCTTTGTAATAATGCAGGCAGGGTCATTGTGTTGGTAGGAGGGGTTTGTTGCTAGGGCTTTGCAATTTTATGACATCAGCAATGGCCAACCAGGAGTCCTCCAGGGCCCTCCCCCACATCCCCACAGAGCAGAGGATCTATTATCTGGGTGCCTCCACCTCTCACAGGAGAGAGCAGTAGGAGACCTAGTGGAGCGGGGTTCACCATCACTGCTTTTCTCACAGCAAGGGGAGCAATGAGGAACTGGGAGGCTGAAGTGACACAGTCCAGTCCCTTCTCCAATATCACTCTAAGCACTCCAGGCACAGCCCTGAGCAGGGTAGGGGCTGCGTGCCACAAGCTGGTGTCCCTGAGTTTCAGGAGCAGCTGGGGCAGAGATTACAAATCAAGGGCTTCCCATCCACACACGCTAAACTCCCTCTGGCAAGCTGGTGCCCGAGCTTCAGAGCCGGTGGTGCACAGATCCCAGATCAAGTGCATCTGGTGCCACAAGGCTAAATTGTGCTTGCTGGTTGGGTGAGTAGATCAAGCGTGCCCCAGTGTCCTGTGGGCCGATCTCTGCAAGCTTGGGAACTTGGGTGAGTAGATCAAGCGTGCCCCAGTGTCCTGTGGGCCGATCTCTGCAAGCTTGGGAACTTGCCATTGTCTTTTTGTGTGCCCTATGCCTGTAATCATCAGCCCTGCAATCATGGGTACGGCAGATGCCAGGAAGCTGCCCGACTCTTCATTCTTGGTTGTCACCCCCTACCTCAGCTCCTCCCCCCAGACTCTCCTCCCAGCTCCTCCAGGTCTGAGACAAAGCCTGCACCAACAGTGCCTCCCTCCGTTAGGTCTGTAAGGGAGGAGAAAGAGTCAGTTCAGTCCTCTGGTATTTTTTCTTCTTCTGTGCTTCGGACTGCTTTCTTACGCAATCATACCTTTATCTGGTGTGTGTGTATTTCAGGTTCATCTGGGATTTTTTCTCTGCATATAGTTGTAGAATTTGTTGAAATTTCAAGGAGAGAGATGAAAAGTATCATGTTGCAATTTCTCTGACATCACTCTCTTACAGTTTCATTATGAGACTTTAATAAATAGAATGGCCCACCATTTTCTGGCTCCATAGTTCTGTTACCATCTGCCTGAATCAAATGTGAATCTGCATGGCCATGGTGATGGTCACTGGCCTTACATCTGGCAGAGTTGGCAGGATTTGAATCAGACTGTTATAGAGCTACAAACACCCTTAAAAAGTGGGGTAGAGAACTGGTCATTGCTCCCCAGTGCATGGTTTCCCATGGCTTTTCTTTTGTGGACTATGGGCAGGCTGTTTTTTAGAGCCCTGTGAGAGGTTGCTCAATGTTGAGAACTCCAGAATAAGCTATGAATCTAGTGGCAGAAAGAGCATGAGATGAAACAGTCACTGAAAAAAGAGCTGCAAATCTGACAACTACAGGTCAGTATAAAGGCTGAGAAATAGCAATGGCTTGAACTGGAGTGAGCACTGGAAAAGAAGGCCAACTGGGTTTGAGAACTAAGATGCAGACTGAGCACCAATGGTACCTGGAATTGGAGCTATCTACAAGTTGGCGAGTTGCAGTTTTCCCGTGAAGTTGAACATTGGCAGCAGTTGTTGAAGAAACAACTGCAGGTTCAGCTTCAGGCAGAGAACTGGGAGCTGTGGAAGTTAAAGATGGAACTTTGCTGGTGGAGTGGCTCTGAGTTGGTTGAAACAGGCATTTCCAGATCCTCTTCCTTGGATGAGGAGGCTCGGGCTAAAGCTGCCATCCGCAGTCTCAGTGCCTTGCCAGTGGTTGTCCAGAAATAAATTCAGCAGCAAAGAGTACCTATTCAGCTGCTGGCAGGGTTATTGTGATTGTAGGACATAAAGGTGGATGACATCATGCTCTCTGGAGCAAAGATGGAGAGGTTGGCCACCGTTGCCACATGCTCCTCCTTGGGGCAGTGTCTTCAGAGCTGCCATGATGGCAGGGATGAAGAGGGAGGCCTGAGGCCCTATATAAACCTAGTTGACTGTAATGAACCTTTACCATGGTGATTTGCACAGACAGCTGGGCTGTCTATCATGGACTGATGACAGAGTGGTGTAATGAACTCTTAAACTGCAACCAGAGGGGGCACTGGCTCCCTTGTTAGATGGACATGCTACTTTTGGACAGTATGAAAAAACCTTGATGGGGAGGGGTGCAGCACTGGTGAAGGCCCCCTGCACTGGAAAGCTGCTCTCATCTAGTTGCAGAGAGGCACCAAGGACACTTTACAGTTTCCATGAACACAGCCCTGGACTATACAGGCCCTCTTACTGTTATAAAGTACTGTACTTTAATCCATGGGTTACATAAGAAATTTTAGGATACAGAAGAAATATTAGGAGGAGATTTATTAATAAGCCAGCTACATATGACTTACATGGGGTATAGCTAACAATGCAGCCTCAATTATAGTTATGAGGCTGGTTATATAGACATGATCACATAATGGTTGGGGGCGGAAGAGGGGGGCATGATATGAAAGTCATTTACTGATAAGCTTACAACATTTATCTATAAGATATATTAAAAGAAAAAAACATTCCAAAAAAAAAAAAGAAAAAAACATTCCTACACATCAAGACTAAAAGATAACACAGTAGCACTAAATGTCATTTTACATATCAAAGACATTGCCAAATCTTCCAGGGTTTACACTTATCCTTGTTGCCACAACAGTGGGAAATGAAATGTTTTTAGCTTAGGATAAGGAGAGAAGCTAAATGAAATTACCTTGGCTAAAAGTGTTGGGGCTAGCTTATTAGAAAATCTAATAAGCTAGTCCCCGCTTGTTTAATTTACAAGTTTTATACATATAAAGAATTTCAAAAGGGATGATATTAGAAAGCATATAGAATGTTACAGAATGCAGGTTTTTCAAGCAAGGGGAGTGGGCTTGTGATCCCTTTGTCTAGAGGAATATGTCACTCTTATGACTCCAGGAGGGAAGAAGAGTTATAGAAATTTTTAATTAAGATATGTAAACATTGTCTCATAAAGGCTCTTAAGGAAGGGTAAAATAAGTTCCACCTTCTTTGCTCTGTCTAGCAAGTAGTGGCCTCAGTCCTTCCAGAGAACTATAGTTAAATTATGATTAATTACTAACTTTTGCCCCTTTAATCTCTTTCTCTTGTTTTTTTTTTCTCCTCAGAAGGGAGGGGTAAGGGCAGGACTGGCTCTTCTTTTTGAAATACCAGTATCAACAGTTTTGCAGTTCCTTGACAACTTATCACATTCCCCACTGGTTTTATATTATGAGTCAAATACTTGACTCAATTTAATGAGGTGCATGAGGCTGTTGAGTAGGCAGGGGCCTAGTTAAGGCTAGGATCAGTGATTTGCAGACCCTATATGTAGGAACATTATCCTATAACATGCAACAGAAAGGGTGATATCAGCCTTTTGTTCATATTTAACAGGTAGACTTGATGTTTTTATTAACAGTAATACAGTCTACTGAATAAATAAATGCTACTGATTAACTTCTTACAACCTATACAAACCTTCTGCAACTTATATAAATTTTTAATTTTTATGATTTTTAAAATCTATTCAGAAATAATTAGCTTCATAACAACTTACTTTCTGTAAGGTATTTCAATACCTTACACTTTTCATTATCAAAACTATACAATTCCTTTCTAGTCAGAACTCTTAATTTAAAAATCTTAACCTTTAGTGACAACTAAGCTGGCAACAAGTAATTTTTCTTTAAAGTGTACTTCCTCTTGGAGGTGTCCTCCCTCTAAGTAGCTAATATTTATAGGTTATTTTATAGGGGTAGCTATAAGCACATATGTATTTTTTCATTTATCTTGTAGCTTCCTTTCTAGCAAAAGGACTTGCATCTCCCTTCTGTATGACTCATAGCAGTATATGCATCAAACCTTAAGACAACTTGTTCTGGCTTTCTTTTGACCTCAGTTTTTCTTCCTCCCCAGAGTCCAAATAAAAGGAGCTCCTTGGTGAGTTTCCTCAAGCTTTACCCATTCATAGATCAGCCAGCTTCCAGTTTGTGGCTGGAGCAGGGCATGCTGTCCTTCTCAGGGTCAGCTTACAGGGGTTGGTGGGATCTGTTTGCACTGTCTCTAAGGGAGTCTTCAAGGGAGCTTAGGGAGAAGGGGTGTTGCCCTACATAATACAATTCTATATAGGGTAAATTTTGCCCAGCAGGGGGGCATTTAGCTTTTAGCAAAACCAGGAGGAGTAAATCAGTCCATTTTCACTAGTTTTAGAATGAATTTGATTAGGACTTTGTCAGAGTTTGGTTTATTTTTCCAGAACTCTGAGGCCTGTAAGTACAATGTAATTTCTAATTAATGTTGAGTGTCTTTCCTACTAGCTGTGAGGCCCTAGATATAAATGCAGGTCCATTGTTATACCTAATATTAATGGGCAACATATAGTAATTTCTTAACAACTGTTATTACGGTCATATTTCTAGTAGGGAAAGCTTCTACTTATTCTTTATTAACTTACTTCTAAATGTTCACCAGGGAAAGTTCCTCTCTCCTTGTTTTTCTTTATAATTTCTTTACTTTGCTTAGTATTTATTTGGGCACAGACTAAACACATGGACACTATGTCTTCTGTAATAGATTTTAAGTCTGGTTGTTAATCTCTTTACTTAGGGCTTCAGGTAAGAAAAGTCTTTTGTCTGGTATTTCTAACTATTCCTTTTATTCTTTTTTTTTTTTTTTTTTTTTTTGAATTTGTCTATTACATTTATTTATTTTTTTTTTTAATATATATTTTATTATTATTAATTCTAATGGGGTGACATCAATAAATCAGGGTACATATGTACAATGAAAACATCTCCAGGTTATCTTATCATTCAATTGTGTTGCATACCCATCACCAAAAGTCAAATTGTCCTCTGTCACCTCTATTCCTTTTATTCTTAGTTGTCTCTTTTACCTACTAAAATCTCTAAAGGCCCCACTGGTTTTATGGCTACATCTTTGGCTTTTTCCCTAATTTCTTTTTGTCTCTATTGAGTCCCCTTTTCTGGTGTCCTGGGCAATGAATAAGGGTTATAGTCTCTGGTCTTCTTTCCCTTGGTCTGCCTCAATTGAGTGAGAGCAATAAGTTCTGTCTGCTGAGCCGAGGTCTTGTATAGCAAGGCTTGGGCCTAGATGGTCTTAACAAGACTCACTACAATTGCTCTAGCATGTTGGACCCCGTCTACAACAAAACTGCTGCCATCTGTGCAGAACAGTCTGGCCCCGCAGCCTGGACAGAGTCTAATTCCACAGAGCAGACATGCAGAGGAATACTGGGGTCCTTATCAGCAGATGTCAGAAATCCTTTTCCCTATTTGAGGGCCTGGATAAGGGTTATGAGTTCTGCCCTTTGTGCTGAAGTTCCCCGGCTCAGTGCCTATGTTTAGATGACCCGGTCCAGGGTCACTATTGCAGCCCTTGCATATCTGATGCCGTCCTATATGTAACTGTTTCCATCTGTGTACAGTACTTTATTGGCATCTGGCAACTCAGAGTCTTTTAAGTCTGGTCGGGCAGTCTGTATGATGTTGATTGCCTCTGTACAGTCATGTAATGGGGTGGCTGGGTCATCATCGGGGAGTAGGCTTATAGTTAATAGGATTAAATTAAGAGGATTGTAAACTACTGCCCTCAATGAACCACTGATTTACTGAGAAAAATAAGGAATGGTCAAAATGCACTCACAATTTTGTAGCTACCCAGTTGGCATAAAAGATGCTAACCTTCTTTTTTAACCCACAGTGCTTTACACTCTTAAGTCAGTATAAGGGTCGGGGTAGCAGACTCAAAAAACACAAATTTTACAAACTCATTTTCCAACAGTGGGCTACTCTAATTTACATAAAGTCCTCAGTTTCCTCGGGGGAAATAGTAACCCTGTAATCCCCTGAGAACTCTTTCTTACAGTTCTTGACTATTATGACTAAAGCAGTGGGTTTGGAAGGGGCAGTATTCCCTAAGTCTTCTCCTCCGGTCTGGTTCTAGGTATGAGGCGGGGATTCCCTGGAGCCAAAGCAGGGGAGGGGGGGCTGTAGCAAAGCGTTGGTAGCCCTAGCTTACTGCGCTGTTAAAGTCTTTTGTCTTAATCCTTGGTGCAGCCCTGGAGCCAAGGTTTCTTTGTTAGTCAATATAAGGGAATAGGTCATGGTGCCTGGTATTCCCGGTGCAGAGGAGGAGGAGCAGGTGCCCGGAGCTGTGCGAGGAGCCTGCCATTTTATTTATTATTATTATTATTATTTTTCCGCCGCTTCTCATGCAGCCAGCTGCAGCCTGGCTGCTTCACTAGGCTGCACCCTGACTACGCCACCCGCTCATGGGTAGGTGCCCGGTGATAGTATGCTGGACTGCCTGTGGTTTCTCCTGGTCTAGCAATTCTTGGTTTGGCCAGCCTGCTCTAAACTTGGCCATTTTAATTCACAGAGAGTTTTCAATGTATTTTTAGACAATTTTTACATTATAATTATTGGAAAATCTAATTTTGAAATTCTTAAGCATACACTGTGGGATCTGGTTCTTACTTTCAGATTCTTCTAAAGAAAGTTCTAATTTTTCTATTTTTCTTCTTAATATTTAATTCTTACCCCATATCTTCCAAATAGGTAAAACTTCTTTGGGTCAGTATGTGGATATCTGAAAATAGTTTCTACTTGATACTTCTTCCAGCACTCTCTTAGGTATTTAGTTAGTTTTATCTTTAAGCAATATAATATTTCTGTTAATTTTGCTTTGTTATTTTGCTATTTTTTATAATCTGTGGGCTTTAGAACAATTTTCTCAGAGTTACCTTTCAAAACTGACAGCCATCTGCTGAATCCAACTTGGGATATTCGCTCACCTTAGTATTGGCTGGTCAGTATACAGCCCTGACTAGGTCAGACATGGAAGTGAAAGAGGTTTCCCTCAGCTTCTGACAGATGGCCACTAAACCATATGGAGTTTACAAATTTCCCCTCACTTCTGGACTCTGGTTTTAAGCCAGAGATTTCCAATTAAAATTGCCTCCTTAAGGCTAAGGCCTCACACAAGAGGAGAGATAGGAGCTAACAACAACAAAAAAAGCAATTTTCTCTGGGGAAAGGTCAGACAGAGAGCCTTGACACTAGAGGTCTTGGATCCAAAGAAAGAGATTTAGTAAGTCCCAGGAAGGTGACTCAAACCAGAAAATGTCACGAGAGATTTCTCTGATGAACAAAGAGAAACTTCAGAACAATTTACCATGTATATTGTATATTAACACCTGACCTTTTAGACACGGTCTGAAAAACAAGAGGAACAAGAGACAGGGGTTGCCCCATGAGGAGCCATTCAGGTGCCCACCTGGCAGCATCCCTCACAGGAGCTCAGGAATCTCATAGCATTGGTGGATCTACAAACTGGAAACCCAGGTGCAGGCACCAGAGATCCTCATTCACACACCAATCACTCAGGGGTTTTTAGACAGAAACAATAAGAGCAAAGAATGAAATCTCAGCATAGACAGAGAACACAAACAGACGTGTCCTGGGAAGCCCCAGGCATAACTTATTCAGTCCCCACTGATGTCTTTCCTGAGAACACATTAACTCTCCGCCAACGTTTTGGCCCTGAAGAGCCCATTGCATGAGTCTGATAGTGTTGGATCCTCAGTCGCAACAGTTCCAGATTGACTAGTCCCAGAAAACCAGAATATGGTAAAGCAAGAGATCTGCTTTACTTACCTCTGGAGGTCAGAATTTACACTCCTTGATTTCTCCACTGAATCACTGAATTTTAGGGACCGGGGTGTCTGCTGAGAAGTTGTCCAAGACCCACAGGAAAACTGGAGCCCTGGAATGTGTCAGGGGGCACCTCTCCTAGAGATCCAGCAGGGTCAGGCAACCTTTCAGAAAGGCCAACTGATCTGGGTGTCTCTATCTGGTGACGTGGAACACTGGAATCTCATTGGAGCCTCCAGATGTTGTAATGTAAACAGTGAGTTCCGCAAAGACACCAAGTCCAGATGAATTTTTGAGTTTATTGTCTGGCAACTAAGGGGGGTAAGACAAACCCAAACCCTGCAGCACCCCTACAGTTCAGAGACCCCTTTTTAGACCCAATTACACTCTGTCTGGGCTTGGGAGGAGGGGGAGCATGGCACAAAAGTCATTAATCTCATTAACAAGCTCATTGAATTTTTTTTTACAATGCTCTTTTTATTAATTTTAATGGGGTGACATTAATAAATCAGAGTACATATGTTCAAAGAAAACATCTCCAGGTTATCTTATCATTCAATTATGTTGCATACCCATCACCCAAAGTCAAATTGTCCTCTGTCACCTTCTATCTGGTTTTCTTTGTGCCTCTTCCCTCCCCCCTCTCCCACCCTCTCCTCTCTCCCCCCACCCCGTAACCACCACACTCTTGTCCATGTCTCAGAGTCTCACTTTTATGTCCCACCTATGTATAAAATCATGCTGTTCTCCGTATTTTTCTGTTTTACTTATTTCACTCCGTATAATGTTATCAAGGTCCATTCATTTTGTGTAAATGTTCCGATGTCATCATTTCTTATGGCTGAGTAGTATTCCATAGTATATATGTACCATAGCTTTTTAATCCACTCGTCCTCTGATGGACATTTGGGTTGTTTCCAGATCTTTGCTATTGTGAACAATGCTGCCACGAACATGGGGGCACATTTCTTCTTTTCGAACAGTGCTATGGTGTTCTTAGGGTATATTCCTAAAAGTGGGATAGCTGGGTCAAAAGGCAGTTTGATTTTTAATTTTTTGAGGAATCTCCATACTGTTTTCCACAGTGTCTGCACCAGTCTGCATTCCCACCAGCAGTGCAGGAGGGTCCCCTTTTCTCCACATCCTCGCCAGCACTTGTTCTGTGTTGTTTTGTTGATGACAAGCTCATTGAATTTTACTGCCTTTTTATAACGTTTATCTATAGGATCTACCAAAAGGAGAACATTGCTACACCCTAAAGCAGTGGTTCTCAAACTTTTGAAGTTGGGGCACATTTAAAATCCTACAAATAATTGTAGGTGCACTATATACAAATTTCTGAGAAATATGTTATAATAATTAAGTCAAATATTAAAGAAAAAATATGAAGTCTAAGCATGCTTTTGTGGTAATTAAAAAAATAAATGACAAAATTAAATTTATTCTGACATTAAAAAATTTTTTTATGTTACATTTTTTGAGTTATGCTTTTTAGAATTCATAAAAAAGAGGGGTTAAAAATAAATAAATGACAAAAAAGTTATCTTTTTATATATATGAGATACATTCTTAGTAAGATTTAGTAAATTCAGCAGGCCATCACGCAAATGTGTTAAGTTCTTTTCATTTTTGTGTTTATGAGAAACATGAGCCTGATGTGTCCTAGTGATTTTTTCAATGTTTGGGCATATATTTGAAAGGTAAACTCTCATTTCCTCATCAATACATTGAAGAATTCCTCTTTTTACTCTTAATTGTGTTGAGTGCAGAAAACCCCCACCATACAGATCATCTTAACTTTACACCAAACAAAGGATAGAAGAAACTTGCCTCCAGTCTTTCTGGGGAACATGGGGGGTAGTGTAAACAATCCAGCACCACAGCTTAACAGCCTTTTGCAACCTGATCAGGCAAGTGAGATGGGCGGTTGGGCAGACTGTCAGCTTACAGCCAATTCCCCACGCCTCCCCCCCCCCCAAAATCTAAACTCCAAAAACCCTGTTGCTTTTTTGGTCCCCAACAGGCACATATTTATGTGGAATACCATAGGGCACACCTGGAAATCTTCTAGGGCACACCAGTGCACCCTGGTACACACTTTGAGAACCACTGCCCTAAAGGCTTTTAAAAAAAGAGAAGTGAAGGGATTCTCAGGTAAGTTTCATCTTCCTTGCTTTGTAGTTAAATTATAACTTATCTGACCCAGTTGCCCTTGCAAACCCTTCCTCCTGAATTCTCCTCCTTCCTTTCTTCACAGAAAGGAGGGGGTAAGAGGTTTGACTTTTTCCTCTTTAAACTGGCATTGCTAATGCTAAGTTTTAAAGTTCCTTGGCACCTCATCACAAAACAATGTGTAAGAGAGAGAAAACTGTACATTTTCTCTACTAAAGTCTTCCCTTTCCTCATTGACTAAAAAATGTAGTTTGACAAATAAGAAAAAGAGATTCTGCTTCCTAAAAGATGAAGTAGATGCACTTTCTCCTATTTCTCTAAGTGCAACTACAAACCTGGGACATTATATATAAAACAAACATAAGCAGGTTCTAAAAGGTGGAGAGATGGAGAAAGTCTGGGTATGGACTTTGGTACCCAAGGGACACACAACATGGTGAATTCTCCGGATTTACCTTTTAACACTATAAATCTCAGAACTGAAGCTGAAGAAGCTGGCAATCTGGGACCTTCTATACCAATAGGTATAGAAGCCCCCTCCCTCCAAAACAAACAAAACAAAGCTGGCTCTATCTAGTCAAAGGACAAGAAAATAAAGAAGCCTAGGGAGAGAGAAAACGTTTAGACAATAATCATTTTATGCCAGCCACACACTACAGAAAAAACTGTGGTCCCACCCCATACCCTCACCAGTAAAGGCGAATGAAGAGCCTAGAGTTCCATATAAAGAGGAGGCCCTTTCCACTCTGCTAAAGCAGAAGGATTAAGTAAATCCCAAAATCTCATGACATAATACCCCAAATGTCCAGGTTTCAAATAAAACATCACTCATCATACCAACAACCAGTTGTATTACTTTGGATTCTCCCTTTCTGTCCATTAATAATTGCTTTATACAGTTAGGTTCTCCTAGGTTGTATGTGTAGATATTTATGACTGTTACATCCTCTCCTTGGATTAAAACCTTTATAATTATGTAATGTGCTTGTCTTTAAATAATTTTTTTCAAGTCTATTTTGTCTGATATGACTATTGCTAATAAAGCTTTCTTTTTATTTCTATTTACATGGAATATCTTTTTCCATCTATTCACTTTGCATGTGTCTTTAAAAAAATATTTTATTTATTCATTTTAGAGAGGAGAGAGAGAGAGAGAAGGGGAGGAGGAGCAGGAAGCATCAACTCCCATATGTGACTGGGTAAGCCCAGGGTTTCGAACTGGTGACCTCAGAGTTTCAGGTCGATGCTTTATCCACTGTGCTACCACAGGTCAGGCTGTATGTGTCCTTTTTTTGTTTTTTTTTAGAACTAACTTGTCCATTCTTATTAAGGTTTGCCATGCTTTTAATTGGAATTTTGTTGAATTTGTAGATCAGTTAACATCATTACAATAGAGTCATCTAACCTTATATCACTCCATTTATTTAAGTTTTCTATAATGTCCTTTTAGTAATATTAAGCAGTTTTTAGTCCAGAGGACCTGCACATGTTTTATTAGATTGAACACCAGATGTTTGACATTATAATCCTATTATAAATGAGATTTATTGTAAATTTTATATTCTCTTTGTTGCGGGTATATAAAATAGAATAGATTTTTGTACGTTCAGGATATATCCAGATACCTTGCTAAATACACCTAGTAATAGTTTATAGAAACTTTTGTATTTGTTTTATGGACACAATCTTGTCATAAAATAGCTTCTCTCTTTTCAATCCTTAAGATTTTACTTTTTTGTATAGAGTAGGACCTCCAAAAATAATTTTTTAAAGAGAAGTAGTAGAAATTAGAAGCCTTGCCTCATTCCCTGTCTTAGGCAGACAACTTTCAGAAATTTATCATTAAACATATTAGTTGTAAAACTTTTTGTAAGTCCTCTTAATCAGATTAAGAAACTTTTCATTCCCAGTTTATCAAATTTTTAGTATGAATAGGTATTGAACATATTCAAACTCTGTCTGTGCATTTATTAAAATAATTATATGTATATAACTTTTCTCATTTGTATGAATGTGGTGAATTACAGTTACTGGTTTTGGAATGTGAAACTACTCAGAAAATACTGAAAATATCCTATTGGTCATGATGTCTTTTTTAAAATTTATTTATAATTTTAATTTGTGTTAAAATAAATTCAAGGGTCACACTGATTATCTTCCCCACTCCCTTATTCCCCCTCAGCCCCCACTTCCCCCAATGCCTTCTCCCCCTTCCCTCCAGGATTTGCTGTCCTGTTCTCTATAATGCTGTGTTATGTATATATAATTTCACTAATCTCTTTCCCTTCTCTGATCCCATCTTCTCTTCTACTTTCCCTCTGACTGTTTTCCCTCTGGTTCCTTTGATCCCGCCTCTGCCTCTATTCCACTCCTCAGTTCTCATTGTTTATTGGATTCCTCAACAGAGTGAGGTCATATGGTATTTTTCTTTCTATGCCTGGCTTATTTCACTTAGCATGATAGTTTCCAGGTACATCCATGTTGTCACGAAAGGCAAGATTTCTTTCTTTTTCATGGCCCCATAGTATTTCATTGGGTATATGTACCACTGCTTTTTAATCCATTCATCCAATGACAGATTCTTGGGCTGCTTCCAAATCTTGGCTATTGTAAACGATGCTGCAATAAACATGGGGATGCATTTCTTTTTTTGAATCAGTGATTTGGTATTCATAGGATATATTCCTAAAAGTGGGATAGCTGGGTCAAAGGGCAGTTCCATTATTTATTTTTTGAGGAATCTCCATACTATTTTCCACAGTGGCTGCACCAGTCTGCATTCCCACCAGCAGTGCAGGAGGGTTCCCTTTTCTCCACACTCTCTCCAGCACTTATTATGTATTGTTTTGTTAATGAGCGCCATTTGGACAGGTGTGAGAAGGTATCTCATTGTGGTTTTAATTTGCACTTTTCTAATGATCAGTGATGCTGAGCATTTTTTTCATATGCCTATTGGTCATCTTTATGTTCACTTTGGAGAAGTGTGTATTCATTTCTTTTGCCCATTTTTTGATTGAATTGTTTATCTTTCTGGTGTTGAGTTTCACAAGTTCTTTATAAATTTTTGTTATTAACCCCTTATCAGACTTATTGGCGAATATATTCTCCCATTGTGTGGGTTGTCTTTTTATTTTGTTAATGGTGTCTTTTGCTGTGCAAAAGCTTTTTAGTTTCATATAGTTCCATTTGTTCATCCTGTGCTTTATTTCACTTGCCCGTGGAGTTTGATCAGCAAAAATAACGCTACAAGAGATATCAAATAGGTTACCGCCTATGTTTTCTTCCAAGATGCTTATGGTTTCACGACTTACATTTAAGTCTTTTATCCATTTTGAGTTTACTTTTGTGAATGGTGTAAGTTGGTGATCCAGTTTCATTTTTTTGCAAGTACCTGTCCAATTTTCCCAACACCATTTGTTAAAGAGACTGTCTTTACTCCCTTGTATGCTCTTACCTCCTTGTCAAATATCAATTGTCCATATAGGTGTGGGTTTATTTCCGGGTTCTCTGTTCTGTTCCATTAATCTGTATGCCTGTTTTTTATGCCAGTACCAAGCTGTTTTGAGTATGATGGCCTTGTAGTATAACTTGATATCAGAAAGTGTGATACCCCCACTTTATTCTTTTTTTCAGGATTGCTGAGGCTATTCGTGTTCTTTTTGGTTCCATATAAATTTTTGGAATATGTGTTCCATACCTTTGAAGTATGTCATTGGTATTTTAATAGGAACTCCATTGAATTTATAAATTGTTTTGGGTAATACAGACATTTTAATGATGTTTATTCTTCCTAACCATGAATACAGTATATGCTTCCATTTGTTTATATATTTCTTGATTTCCTTTAACAATGTTTTATAATTTTCCGAGTACAAGTCTTTAACCTCTTTGATTAAATTTACTCCTGGGTACTGTATTATTATTTTTTGTTGCAATTGTGAAGGGGATTGTTTTCTTAATTTCTCTTTCAGACAGTTCATTCTTGGCGTAAAAAAATGCCACTGATTTCTGAATATTGATTTTATATCCTGCCACATTGCTGAGTTCATTTATTAGGTCCAGTAGTTTTTTGACTGAGACTTTAGACTATGTACAGTATCATATCATCAGCAAATAATGATAGTTTTACTTCTCTAATTTGGATGCCTTTTATCCCTTCTTGTCTGATTGCTGTAGCTAGGACTTCCAAAACTATGTTGAGTAAAAGTAGTGAAAGGGGGCACTCCTGCCTTGTTCCTGATCCTAAGATTTCTTTTAATTTTTACCCATTGATAATGATGTTGGCTTTGGGTTTGTCATAAATGGCCTTTATCATGTTGAGGTATGATCCCTGTATCCCCTGCTGAGAGTTTTGATCATAAATGAGTGCCAGATTTTATCGAATACTTTTTTTTTGCATCTATTGATATTATCATGTGACTTTTATCCTTTCTTTCGTTTGTGTGTTGAATCACATTGATTGATTTGCAGATATTGTACCATCCTTGTCTTCCTAGAATAAATCTCACCTGATCATGATGTATGATATTTTTCATGTATTGCTGGATCTGGTTTGCTAATATTTTGTTGAGAATTTTAGCATCTAAGTTCATCAGGGATATTGGTCTATAGTTTTCTTTCTTTGTAGTGTCTTTGCCTGGTTTTGAAATCAGTATTATGCTCACCTCATAAAAGGAGTTTGGAAGTCTTCCCTTCTCTTGAATTTTTTGAAATAGCTTGAGAAGGGTAGGAGTTCATTCTTCTTATTCATGCAGCTACCCTATGTCTTTTGAAAGTATCATTTAATCCATTTACATTTAAGGTTATTATTGATACGTAGTTGTTTATTGCCATTTTATTCTTTAAAGCTGTATCCCTCTTTTGCTATATTCTTTCCCCACTTTGATTTGTTTACAACAGGCCCCTTAACATTTCCTGCAGCATTGGTTTTGTTGTAATGAATTCTTTCAGTATTTTTGTTTTTGTTTTTATTTTTTTTGTCTGGGAAGCCTTTTATTTCTCCTTCAATTTTAAATGATAGCCTTGCTGGATCAAGTAGTCTTGGTTGTAGGCTCTTGTTCTGCAATACTTTGAATATTTCTCACCATTCTCTTCTGGCCTCAAGTGTTTCTGTTGAGAAGTCGGATGTCAACCTTATGGGGGCTCCTTTGTAGGTGATAACCTTTTTTTCTCTAGCAGCTTTTAATATTTTCTCTTTATCACTTAGCTTTGGTATTTTAATTATGATGTGTCTAGGTGTAGGTTTCTTTGGTTTTCTCTTTCATGGAGTTCTCTGTGCTTCTTGAACTTGTGAAAGCCTTCTCTGCATTAATTTAGGGAAGTTTTCAGCTATGATTTGTTTGAATAAAGTTTCTATCCCTTGTTCTCTTAGAGTTTCCTCAGACTTTTTGAGTCTCTTTTCTTTTTTCTGCTCTGCTTCCATGCCTTTATTCATCTTGTCCTCCAACTCACTGATTTGATCCTCAGCTTCATCCATCCTGCTTTTAATTCCTTCCATTGTGTTCATTTCTGATATTATATTTGTCATCTCTGACTGATTCTTTTTTAATATTTCAATGTCCTTTTTTATACTTGCTATCTCTTTAGCAAGTGTTTGTAATGACCATCTATTGTTGTTCTAAGATCCCTAAGCATCCTAACAATCATTATTTTGAATTCTGCATCTGGTAGTTTGGTTATTTGCATATCACTCAGTTCATTTTCTGGAGATTTCTCTTGTGGTTTCATTTGGATTGCATTTCTCTGTATTCTCATTATGTCTGTGTGTGTTTGTAGAGCTGGTTGAGTCTAGGCTTGGTGTTGTCTGCCTCCAACTTTTAGTTGTGTTATATCTAGGTCTTCTTGGTTTGGCATCAGCTGTTGTTTGTTATCCGCTGTCAGATTTGGCTTTTCTAGTAGAGCTACTATGAAGTCTTAATTTGTTTGTTTTCTTCTCAGTTTTCTTAACTTGTGGTAGTCTTGTTTACTGATCTCAGCAGGGGCTTATTTGAAACTGCATACAGGAATGCGATGGGTGTAACCCGAGACTCTGAAGGCCTCATCTGCCAGTTACTCTCTCTGGAGGCGGGATGCTTTCTTGTTTCAGTAGGGGGAGGTGTATCTCAGATCTCCATGGAGACCTGAATTACTGCCCCTCCTCACCAATTCTTGTTTTCAGCTGTGTCTTGTTATGCTGATTGGAGCTGGAGAGATATCGAGATGGGTGACCTGGAACCACTTTATTCTTGTGTTATGTGGAAGGATCAACCTCTCCCCCAGCTATGGCTGCCTCCAGCACTAGATGAGTCAGCTTCTCAGGTCATCCCATGCATTCCTCTGCCCATCACCATCTGTCTCTCTCTCTCCCCTTTCCTTTTGGAAGACAAGTCAGTTCTTTCAACACACCTCATTTACAGGTCCCCAGGCAAGTGGTTGTGAGCAGTATTTTATACTCTTTTTCTTGAAATGAGAGCCCTTCTGGGCTCTCAGCCTCATCCCCCCCCCCCCCATGTTTCTGTAAGCAGGGGAGACCCACCACTCCTTGGCACTCCCTACCAGGCTCAGTGTGGCTTCTTTTTTGCTCCTTGGTTTTTGAGAGCTGTTCCTGTAGTCCAGAGTTGGTTTTTCATGGTGATTGTTTCTAAATTATTTTGTAATTCAGTTTGGTGGTGTGAGCTGGGAGTCTGTGCATCTGCCTACTCTGCTGCCATCCTCTTCTTCTATTTTATTTTATTTTTTAAATTTATTATTATTATTTTTTACAGGGACAGAGAGAGAGTCAGAAAGAGGGATAGATAGGGACAGACAGACAGAAACAGAGAGAGGTCAGAAGCATCAATCATTAGTTTTTCGTTGCCATTGGGACACCTTAGTTGTTCATTGATTGCTTTCTCACATGTGCCTTGACCGCGGGCCTTCAGCAGACTGAGCAATCCCTTGCTGGAGCCAGTGACCTTGGGTCCAAGCTGGTGAGCTTTTTGCTCAAGCCAGATGGGCCCGCACTCAAGCTGGCGAGCTCGGGGTCTTGAACCTGAATCTTCCACATCCCAATCCGACGCTCTATCCACTGCGCCACCGCCTGGTCAGGCCTCTTCTTCAATTTTAAATAATAGCCTTGCTGGATAGAGAAGTCTTGGTTGTAGGCCCTTGTTTTCCAGTACTTTGAATATTTTTTGCCATTTCTTTCTGGCCTCTAATGTTTCCGTTAAGAAGTAAGATGTCATCCTTATGGGGGCTCCTCCATAGGTAATAGACTGCTTTTCTTTTATAGTTTTTAGTATTCTTTATTTCTTAATTTTTATATTTTAATTATGATGTGTCTTGGTGTTGGCCTTTTTGAGTTCATCCTTAATGAAACTCACTGTGCTTTTTGAACTTGTGTGGCTTTTCCTTTCATCAATTTAGGGAAGTTTTCAGCTATTATTTCTTCAATCAAATTCTCTATCCCTTGTTCTTTCTCTTCTCCTTCAGGAACCCCTATGATGCAAATGTTATTTCTCTTCATGTTGTCACTGAGCTCTCAGAGTTTCTTCAGACATTTTGCGCCTCCTTTCCTTTTGCTGCTCTGCTTCCATGCTTTCATTTATCTTGTCCTCTAACTTGCTGATTTGATCCTCAGCTTCATCTATCCTGCTTTTAATTCCTTCCAGTGTGGTCTCCATTTCTGATATATTTGTCATTTCTGACTGATTTTTTTTTATTATTTCAATGTCCTTTTCTATGCTTATTATCTCTTTATTTAGGTGCTCATTATGTCCATCCATTGTTGCTCTAAGATCTTTTAGCATCCTAACAGTCATTATATTAATCTCTTCATCTGGTAATTTGGTTATTCCTGACTCATTCAAGTTTTTTCCTGGGGATTTCTCTTGACTCATTTGGGTTGTATTTCTCTGCCTTCCAATTTTGTCTGTATATAAGAAGGGTGTGACCACAGGATCCCACTGGGTATGGCCTGTGTGTTCCCTAGGTGTGGTGTGCTTACAGGCCCACCACCCCGTCTGCTGCCTTGGGCATTTGGTATGTGCAGTGCTGTCGCTGGTTGCTGCAGTTTCCACCTCGCCTCTGTGGGTTGGACTGTGTTTGGTTGCATGGGATTCAAAATTTGGCCAGCTTCAGCTTTTGCCCTGCCCCCATGGCAGGACTGCACTTGCATGTGCCTGGCCACATCGCCCTGCTGGCAAGGTTTCACACCTGTGCTCAGCAGCAGGTCTCAGCTGGTTCTCCAGCTTTCGCCTTGCCTCTGTGGGCAGGACTGCAGGCTAGATCACTCTCACTTGCCCGCCTGCAGCCATGGGTTGAACTGCTTTTGTGCACCCCTTCTGCCACCATGGCTGCCCTCAGCCTCTGCCCCTGCCGGGCAGGACTGTGTTCGCACTGGACCTCAGTTGTGGCTGGCCCTGGCTTCCGCCCCCACAGGCAGGACTTAGCTCGTGCCAGGTCATTGCCGTAGCCAGTCCTTGGCTTCTGCCCCAGCTGACGGGACTGCATTTCCGCGTCCCGCCACCACCCACCCTCCGGCACTCAGTAGTGTGTGTGTGTGTAGGAAGATGATGCAGTTCAGACCTTAGCACTCAATACTGTATGTATCCCTGATGGCTCCCTGCTTCTAAGCGACTCTGTTCTCAGGGCAGCAGGAAAGCTTCTGTTTGGCTGGTGTCCTGCTTCCCTTTGCTGGTATTGCTGGTTCCAGGAAAAATATTCACTTTAGATTTGGGGAGTGACTCAGCCTAGGGGTTAGGGTACCTTTCCCTCAAAGTGTTTCTCCCTGTGCCTCCTAGATTATACTCTCTTCCTGCTACTTTGGTCCTCTCATCTCTCTCCATCCCCTGGGGCCCAGGCAAATGGTTGTGAAAGAGGTTTTCTGTGCAGTCCCTTTAAGAAGAATCCTGGGTCTGAGAAATCTATCACTTTCTTGCAAACAGTATCCTGGCTTGTTTTGCAGCCAAATATGGTCCATATGCCTCTTGTAGGCTCTGAGGATGCAGTTTGGGGCTTTATTCCAGGGCCCAGGACCCTCCCCTCTCTGCTAAACTCACTTCCTGCCATACAAGTCCCTCTGGGATGCCGTTTGTTCTCAGGAGCTGGGCAGCCCTCTCCGTATTTCTGCTTTTCCTACCAGTTTCAGTGTGGCTTCTTCAGTGATCCTTGGTTAAAGAGTACTCTTAATTTAGTCCAATTTTTTTTTTTTTCTGAATTATTGTTCTTGAAATTAAGTTGTAATCCACTTTGGTTCTGGGGGGTGGAAGTTGGTACATCTGCCTACTCCATTGCCATCTTGCCACCCCCTGTATGTGTCTTTTTAAGTGAGTCTCTAATAAGCAGCATATAAATGGGTCTTTTTTTTTTTTTTTAAGAAAAAGTTTTGTTAATTGATTTCAGAGAGGAGAGAGAGTATTATCTCACACTTGCTTCACTTTAGTTCTTTATTGATTGATTGTCATATGAGCCTTGACTGGGCAAGCCCAGGGCTTCAAACACGTGACCTCAGCTGTTGACTCTTTATCCACTATACCACCACAGGCCAGGCTAAATGGGTCATGTTTTTAAATTCACTCAGGCAGGCTATGTCTTTTTATTGAAGCATTTAATCCATTTACATTTAAAGAAGTTATTGCTAAGTATTGCCTTTTTGTTTTTATAGTTTTTTCTTTCTTCTTCTCTTGATCTCTTTCTTCCCTTGTGGTTTACTGTTTTTCTTTAGTGTTTTATTTGTGTTCCATTCTCTTTGTTCTTTGTATATCTTTTATAGGTTTTTGGTTTGTGGTTACTATGAGGTTTATGTATATAATTTCTTATCTAGAGTAGTCTAGTTTAAACTGACAGGTATTTAAGTTCAAATATATTTGATATGAACTGTATTTTTACTTCCTCCCTTCCATGCTTTCTTTTTGATATCATATTTTAAATATATTTATGTTTTGTATTTCCTAACTTATTGTATTATGAGTTGACACTCTTTTTTCCTTTTAACCTTCCTAGCTTTAAAAATGTCTAAATTGCTGTATTTATTGACTATTTGGCTTTCCTTATGAGTTTTTTCTCTTTCTCCTATTTCTTTATTCCTATGTATGATCTTTCCTTTTCTACTTAAAAATGACCCTTTAACATTTCTTGTAAACTTGGCTTAATGATCATAAAATCCTATCTTACCTTCAATTCTGAATGATACCTTATTGGGCAATTTATTCTATGTCGCAAGTTTTTTTCTTTCAGCACTTTAAAGATATTCTGCCATTCCCTTTTTTCCTGTAAACTTGATGATGAGAAATCAGCTGGTAGTCTTATAGGGTTTCCTTTATATGTAACTAATTTTTCTCTTGCTTCCTTCAAAATTGTCACTTTGTCCTTAACTTTCACCATTTTAGCTACATTATGTCATGGTGTAGCTAAAATGGTTTCCTCTTGTTGGAACTCTCTGTGCTTCCTGGATCTGAATGTCTATTTCCTTTCCCAGGATAGAAAACTTTTCAAGCATTATTTCTTTTCAAAAAGTTTCTGATACTTTCAAAGAAGGCAAGAATATACAACAGGGTAAAGAAAATCTCTTCAACAAGTGATGTTGGCAAAATTGGATACATGCAAAAAAGAGAGCGGGCGAGAGAGAAGCATTCATTTCCTCCTATAGTGGATGCAGACGCAGGGAGGAGGAGAGCCCCAGAGTGAGAAACTGGGGGAGCAGAGCACAGAGAATACATAGTGACTCCAAAGATCAGCCCCAATAAACATGTCAGTGTTGATTTTACAAGAATATGAATTTGAAAAGAAGTTGAACAAGAATGAAGTCATCTAGTGGATGCTGGAAAACAGAGGATCCTGAATACTTAAGGCTAAAATGACTACTAAGTGTCTGTTGAAGATAGTGATGGAGGAGGTAGACCCATGATGGCAAACCTATGACACGCGTGTCAGTGCTCACACACATAGCCATTTTCGATGACATGTGGCCTTATGCAGCTGCATACCAAAAAAGTATGGGGCCACATGCCGAGGATGTTTCATCCTTGGCTCCTGCATGGCCAGGTGCAGTAGCAGAGGATAAAATATTTGCTGTAGTGTAGACACTCTGTGCCGGAGGTCTATAGCCCAAAACAACAGAACTCCGGCACAGAGCGTCTAGTTCTGGGACTTCTGGTTAGGCGGTTTTTCTCGAAGTGACACACCACCCAAGTTATGCTCGTTTTTTTGGCAAATTTTGACACACCAAGCTCAAAAGATTGCCCATCACTGAGGTAGACAGACAGTGCCCTCACCTCTTCCCAGGACAAAATAAGAGTTAACTAAATTTATGAACAATCATCTTGAAAAATCAACTTAGGACTAAACGAAGAGAAATCTATAACCAAGGGGTCACAGAAGCAGACACATTGAGACTGGTAGGTAGGGTGGAGATGCAAAAAGGGCTGCCTGCCCCACTCCCAGGAGCAAGTTGTGGCTTAGGATCCAGAGCAGTGGTTCTTAACCTGGGTTTTATCGAACTCTAGGGGTTCAATGAGTCAGTCTCAGGGGTTCGGAGAAGCCTCTGCCTGTAATTTGTTGTGAGTTCATGCACTTTGTTGGTTTTGTTCTTTGAGCAAGGTGATGTTCATGCACGGCTCATTTTGTGCACCAGTAAAAAAACATATACCTATGTCTTGAATTTGGGGGGAAAAGTCATATTTTATTTATCACTAAAGAAGTGTTCGGTGAATACGCATATGAAACTGGTGGGTTTGGTACCTCAAAAAAGGTTAAGAACCACTGTTTCAGAGGGACAACAGGGAAGTTTTCTCTGAGTGGTGTGGGTCCTAAGTCCCAGCGTAAAACACCAGAGCCTAGAAGAGGCAGCCACATAGCATTTGGCAGTGAAAAGAAGTGAGATTTATGTCTGCAAGAAAGAAACAGGAGTTCTCAGAGATGCAGGCACTGTCTTAAAGGGCCAACACAGAAAGTACTGTTCATATTCACTTACATTGTAATCTGGTAGAGGAAGAACTGAGAGGACTAGAGATGCATGAGGAGAGTGAAATTGGCATCCAAGGAAGAGGCATGGCGGGGGACAGCCACCAGAAACCCTGGGCTGAATCATTCTCTAATACCACAAATGCCATCTTTTTTTGGGTGAAGCAGTCTCCTCTATTCTGCATCACCTGGGGAAAAGCAATTTCCCTGCCCTCAGAAATCTCTCTTGCCCCACCCTATGAAGATTAGGTCCTGATGAGTAAGCAGCCTTGGCCAGGAAGCAGGGGACTGAAAAGACTCAGGGGGGAAACAGTGACTTAGTTGTCTCATGTTGAGACTAGGGTTCTTCCCCACACTTTCCTGAGAATAAGATTTGTGCTTCCACCCTATGGGAGATTCAGTAGAAACTGTCCAGACTGTGGGAAAACCAAATCTCTGGATTTTAGAAGTCATACCCATTGGACTTCTATTGTCCACACTCTATAAGTTCTGTGAAAAAACTCAGGACAGACCGTCACCTGGGGCTCAGGGTGGGAACCACACCCACCACCTTTCCTGATGCCTGATTAGCTCCAAGCAGACAGAAGCAGCAGCAGGAGGATTTCAGGGAACCTAGTGTCTTTTGATGACTTGTCCCTAGGCTCATTGCTAGTAAAAGCCAGCGTTGGTATGCAGCTTGGTCCCTCCATGTACAACTAAGCACAGCAGAGGCAGTCAAAAACTCTGAATTGCTTTTAGCCTTAAAAAGGTTGCAGAGGGCCTGACCAGGCAGTGGTGCAGGAGATAGAGCATCAAACCGAGATGCAGAAGACCCAGGTTCGGGACCCCGAGGTTGCCAGCTTGAGTGTGGGCTCATCTGGCTTGAGCAAAATGCTCACCAACTTGGACCCAAGGTTTCTGGCTCAAGCAAGGGGTCTGCTGTAGCCCCCCTGGGTCAAGGCACATATGAGAAAGCAATCAATGAATAACTAAGATGTCACAACAAAAACTGATGATTGATGCTTCTCATCTCTCTCCATTCCTGTTTGTCCCTATCTATCCCTCTCTCTGACTCCCTCTCTGTCCCTGTAAAAACAAAACAAAACAAAAGTTACAGAGGGCCAGTCACAGGCAGTGTCTTATATTTGTTGCACCAGGTTCCTGCCTAAAAGGCCAAGACCAACATATACAGTGGCCAGTTACAATGTCAGAAAAAGACCCAAAGAGTATTACTAGCAGCATATCCAAAGGGAGAGCTTGGCAGGCACCAAACCCAGCTGAGGCAAATTTTGCTTTCTGTGGTTAGCACCTGCACAGCAGCTCAGATGAATTAAAGAAGATCAAGCCGGTCCAAGTCCTGGATACTCTGATCCACTGGACTAAGTTCCACAGGGGAAAGGGAGAGGCTTAGAACTCAGACATTCAAAGTGTGAGTGTCTTAGAGTCTATTGTTGGGACCAGATGAGGAGTTTAGCCACTATCTGGGGGAGGGTCACAATCAGCCCCATTGGAAGACTCTCTCAAGCTTCCTCTCTGAGACCAGGGGTTCTTCAGCTAAAAGAACTTATGCAGAGTTCACCCAACCTGAACCTACAGTTCACCTCTCTGGGAAAAAATAAAATTGGAGTATCCAGTAGTGTTTGAGGGATTAAACTCTAAAGTACGGTCTACTTTCCCTGTACTGATCTCCTGACCAGGAGACCTCTTAGGTAGGGGGTCCCACAAATGTTGCCTTCCCAACCTCAGTTGCTCTAACCCACCAAGCTTAGAACTGGTGGAGGTATTAGTGGGGTAAGGCCAGTATGAGCCTACACTATAGTCTTTCTACAGAAGACTGTGGGAATAGCAGGCAGCTGAAAAGGAGGTAAAGCAGCTGAAAAGTGGAGGCAAATCTTAAGAAACTTGTTCCCTTTTATAGAGCTACTGTCAGCTCTAAGCAGGAAGAAGCAGATCCTTATACACAGGATGGTCCCTCCCACCAGGAGGGAATAAAAAATGCAGATACAAATAATAAAGAGAGCAGTAGCTCCAGACAGAAAGCTCAAAGTGGGTTACAAACAATGTCTGATGTGAAACCGTACCGGAACCCTACCCGAGAGGACCCAGAACCAACAATACCAGTAGTGGATTGCAAATGGCACCAATGCTAGACTCAACTCACCATATAAGTGGCATGCCCAAGGAGGAGTCCAGTAGGTACCAGACCCTGCTGAGAATAACTATACCTCAGAGGACAGACACTGCAATGTCTAATAACACATGATAAAGGTTAACCTTTAGAGCCAGCCAGACTGAAAGGTTAACTCCACTCACAAAAGGAACACCAGCATTCAAGGTTTAACTAGAACAGGAGAATAAATATTTATCTCACAAAATATTCCTAGAGCAAAAAGCTCAGGTGGCCTGGTGCTTAGTACCACTTAGCCCACCTTCCTCATAAAGACATCACAACAAATTTGGGAGTCAGAGAAAAGCTACCTAATACACAGATAAAATGGGCAGACAAAGAAATATGCCCCAAACGAATGAACAAAAGAAATCCCCAGAAAAAGGCCTGACCAGGTGGTGGCACAATAAACAGAGTGTCAGCCTGGGATGCAGAGGACTCAGGTTCGAAACACTGAGGTCACCAGCTTTAGCGTGGGCTCAGCCAGCTTGAGCCCAAAGATCACTGGCTTGAAGCCCAAAGTTGCTGGCTTGAGCAAGGAATCATTGGCTCAAACTGTACTCCCCAATCAAGTCATGTAGAGAAAGCAATCAATGAACAACTAAGGTGCTGCAAAGAAGAATTGATGCTTTTCATCTCTCTCCTTCCTGTCTGTCTTCCCCTATCTCTTTAAAAAAATATCCCCGGAAGAAGAATTAAATGAAATGGAAGCAACCAAACTACCAGATGCAGAGTTTAAAATAATGGTTATTAGGATGCTGAAGGAGCTTAGAGTAAGAATAGATGATCACAATGAGAACTTAAACAGAGATAGGAAGCATTAAAAATGACATTGAAATAATAAAAAAGCCAGTCAGAAATGGTGAAAACAATATCTGAAATGAAGATTGCATTAGAAGAAATCAATAACAGGTTGAATGAAGCAAAGAATCAAATCAGTGATTTAAAAGACAAAATAATTGTAAGCACAGAAGCAGACTAGCAAAAGAAAAAAGGCTCAAGAAGGCTGAGAAAACTAATTCTAAGAAACCTCTGCAACATCAAGTGAAATAACATCCACATCCCAGGTGTTCCTGAAGAAGAGAACTAACAAGGGAGAGAGAACTTGTTTGAAATAATCATAGCTGAAAATTTCCCTAACCTGATAAAGAAAAATGTCACACAAGTTCACGAAGCACAGAGAGTCCCATTAGAGATAAACCCAAAAATTTCCACACCATAATTAAAATGCCAAAGATTAGAGATAATTAAGTGTCCTAAAAACAGCAAGAGAAAAGTAATTAATTACCTACTAGAGAGCCCGCATAAGGCTGACATCTGACTTTTTAAAAAGATATTATTTATTGATTTTTAGAGAAAAGAGAGAGAGAGTGAAAGAGGGGGGAGAAACAGGATGCATCAACTCATAATAGTTGCTTCCTTATGTGTCTTGACTCAGCAAATTCAGGGTTTTGAACTGGAAACCTCAGTGTTCCAGATTTATCCACTATGCTACCACAGGTCAGGTGACATCTGACTTCTCAACAGAAACACTTTAGGCCAGAAGGCTTGGCAAGAAATATTAAAAGTGATGCAAAACAAGGACCTACAATCAAGACTACTCTATCCAACAAAGTTACCATTTAAAATAGAAGGAGAAATAAAGAGCTTCCCAGATTTAAAAAAAAGGTTAAAGGAGTTCATTACCACCAAACCAGCATTTCAAGAAATGTTAAAGGCTTGCTATGCAAAGAGAAAAGAAAAAAAAAATAGAGAATCATAGATTTAAAGAATAAAATGGCAATAAATAAGTACATATCAATAATAACCTTAAATGTAAATGGATTAAATGCTCCAATCAAAAGACATATGATAGTTGAATGGATAAGAAAACATGGTCCAGGCCCTGGCCAGTTGGTAGAGTGTTGGCCTGGGATGTGGAAGTCCCAGGTTCAATTCCTGGTCAGGACACACAGGAAAAGTGCCCATCTGCTTCTCTACCCTTTTCCCCTCTATCTCTCTCTTCCCCTCCCACAGCCAAGGCTCTATTGAAGCAAAGTTGGCCCAGGCACTGAAGATGGCTCCATGGCCTCTGCCTCAGGCACTAGAATGGCTCTGGCCCCGGATGAGCAGAACATCGCCCCCTGGTGGGCATGCCAGGTGGATCCTGATTGGGTGCATGCAGGAGTCTGTCTGACTATCTCCCCGCTTCTAACTTTGGAAAAATACAAAACAAACAAAAAACCAATAAAAAGAAAATATGGTCCTTAATATGCTATCTATAAGGGACCCATCTCAGAACAAAAGATATGCATAGAATGAAAGTGAAGGGGTGGAAAATAAATATTCCATGCAAATGAAAATGAAAAAAAAAATGTTGGGGTAGCAATAGATTTATCTGACAAAATAGCCTTTAAAACAAAGATTATAGTAATGGATAAAGAAGATCACTACATAATGATAAAGGGAGCAATCCAACAAGAGGATATAACCATTGTAATATTTATGCACCCAATATAGGAGCATCTAAATAGCAGATTTTCATAGACATTAAGTGAGAGATTGACAGCAATACAGTAATAATAGGGGATTTTTATACCCCACTGACACCAATGGATAGGTCCTCCAGACAGAAAATCAACAGAGAAACAGGGGCATTAAATGACACACCGGATCAGCTGGATTTAATTAATATCTTTAGAACATTTCACCCATTATTTTCAAGTGCAAATGGTACGTTTTCTAGGATAGATCACATGTTAGTACACAAAACAAGTCTCAATAAATTTAAGAAGATTGAAATCATATCAAGTATCTTTTCTGACCACAATGGCATGAAACTGAAAATCAACTACAATAGGAAAACTGAAAAACATACAAGACTTGGAGGCTAAATAGCATGTTATTAAATAAAAAATGGGTTAACAATGAGATCAAGGAAGAAATAAAAAAATTCCTTGAAACAAATGAAAATGAATATATAATAACACCAAATCATGAGACACAGAGAAAGGAGTCCTGAGAGGAAAGTTCATACCTCAAGAAGCATTCCTCAAAATAACAAGAAAACTCTCAAATAACAATCTAACTGAGCACCTAAAAGAACTAGAATTAGAACAACAAAAAATGGCCACAGGAAGTAGAAGGAAAGAAATACAGAGGGTTCTCGGGTTATAGCACAATTCTGTTCCTACAACAGTGACATAACCTGAATTTTGGTGTAAGTTGAAACACACCCTAGCCTAAGTCACTTACCTATCCTAACACAGTTGTAAAATCATAATCTAGAACAGAGGTCCCCAAACTTTTTACACAGGGGGCCAGTTCACTGTCCCTCAGACCGTTGGAGGGCTGAACTATTAAAAAAACTATGAACAAATCCCTATGCACACTGCACATATCTTATTTTAAAGTAAAAAAACAAAATGGGAACAAATACAATATTTAAAATAAAGAACAAGTAAATTTAAATCAACAAACTGACCAGTATGTCAATGGAAACTATGAGTGCAGATGCATCCTGTGCTCCTCTCACTGACCACCAATGAAAGAGGTGTCCCTTTCGGAAGTGCGGTGGGATAAATGGCCTCAGGGGACCGCATGAGCCCGTGGGCCATAGTTTGGGGACCCCTGATCTAGAACATAAAAACACAACTAAGCCACAGAAAAAGGAATATAGGAGCCATAATAAGGACCAAAATGTCACCAAAGCAACATAAAGAGAACACTTGCATTTTTTTTTTTTTTTTTTTTTACAGGGACAGAGAAAGAGTCAGAGAGAATGATAGATAGGGACAGACAGACAGGAATGGAGAGAAATGAGAAGCATCAATCATTAGTTTCTCGTTGCTGTTGTGACACCAGTCCTTCATTGATTGCTTTCTCACATGTGCTTCAACCGCAGGCCTTCAGCAGACTGAGCCACCCCTTGCTGAAGCCAGCGACCTTGGGTCCAAGCTGACGAGCTTTTGCTTAAGCCAGATGAGCCCGCGCTCAAGCTGGCGAGCTCGGGGTCTCAAACCTGGGTCTTCCACATCCCAGTCCGACGCTCTATCCACTGCGCAACCGCCTGGTCAGGCAACACTTGCACTTTTAACAGTCCAAAATGGCATAAGTAAGCATATTGAGGAATGTCAGCTCCCTCACTCATATGACATGTAACTGTATTTTTCCACTGCATATAACCAAAGTAGTTCACCCATGCAGTCTGTAAGTATGATGCTAATGGCATAAGCCAAAACATTCATGTGTCATTTTTTTTTTGTTTTTATAGGAATGAGCTTCACAAACTCGAAACATCATATGTTGAGACTGTTGTAACCCAAGGACCCTCTGTAGTAACGATGAAAGTAGAAATAAATGACATAGATAAAATATGACATAAAAAAATACAAAAGATCAATGAAACCAAGAGCTGGTTCTTTGAAAAGGTAAACAAGATTGATGAACCTTTAACGAGACTCATGAAGAAAAAGAGAGAGAACCCAAATAAATAAAATTAGAAATAAAAGGGAAGTAACAACTGAACTACAAAAGATAAGAAAATACTATGAAGAACTATATGCCCAAATAATTGGACAACCTGGATGAAATGGATACATTTCTAGAAACATACAACCCTCCAAAACTGAATCTGGAAGAATCAGAAAACCCGAGCAGACCAATTACAACAAATGAAATGAAAACACTTATCAAAAAACTCCCAGCAAACGAAAGTCCTAGACAGGCTGGCTTCAAAGGCAAATTTTACCAAACACCCAAAGAAGAACTAAAACCTATCATTCTCAAGCTATTCCAATAAATTCAAGAGGAGGGAAGACTTCCAATCTCATTTTATGAGGCATGCATTATCCTAATTACAATACCAGGCAAAGACACTACAAATAAAATTACAGGCAACATCACTGAGGAATACAGATGCTAAAATTTTCAAAAAAGTCCAGCAATATATTAAAAAGATAATACATCATGATGAAGTGGGATTTATTCTGGGGAGGCAAGGCTGGTATAATATTCACAAATCAATAAACATGATTCATCACATAAACAAAATGAAGTATAAAAATCACATGAGCATATCAATAGATGCAGAAAAGCATTTGATAAAGTCCAGCATCCATTTATGGTAAAAAAAATCTCAGCAAAGTAAGAATACAGAGAACATATCTCAACTTAATAAGGGCCATATATGACAAACTAATAGTCAACATCATACTTAAAATAGGCAAAAATTAAATGCAACCCCCTTAAGAATAGAAACAAGACAGGGTTGTTCCTTTTCACCACTCTTATTAAAAACAGCTCTGGAAGTTCTAGCCACAGCAATCAGACAAAAAGAAACAAAAGGCATCCAAATTGAAAAAGAAGAAATAAAACTGTCATTATTTGTTGATGACATGACACAGTACATAGAAAACTCAAAAGTCTCCATCAAAAAACTACTAAACTTGATAAATGAATTTGGCAAAATATAAAAAATAGCAGAATATAAAATTAATATTCAGAAATCAGTGGCATTTTTATATACTAATAATGAACTATCAGAAAGAGAAATTAAGGAAACTATTCCATTTACTATTGTAACAACAACAAAAGACAAAATACCTAAGAATAAATTTAAACAAGGATGTGAAAGACTTGTACTTAAAAAATTATAAGACATTGAAAAAAGAAATTGAGGAAGATACAAACAAGTGGAAGCATATACCATGTTTATGGATAGTAAGAGTTAGCATCAATAAAATGGTCATACTACCACAAGCAATTTATAGATTCAATGTAGTTCCTATTATAATACTAATGGCATACTTTGCAGATCTAGAATATTCCAAAAACTTATATGGAACCAAAGAAAAACCTGAATAGCCTCAGCAATTTTGAAAATGAAGAACAAAGTGGGAGGTATCACACTAACTGATATCAAGCTATACTTTAAGGCCACTGTAATTAAAACATCCTGGTAGTGGCATAAGAACAGATCAGTGGAACAAAACTGAAAACCCACAAATAAACCCATGCCTTTATGGTCAATTAATGTTTTACAAAAGAGGCAAGACAGTCTCTTTAATAAATGGTGTTGGGAATTTTGGACAGGTACATGCACAGAAATGAAACTAGACTATCAACTTACATCATTTATAAAAATAAAGTCAAAATGGATAAATGACTTAAATGTAGGTTGTGAATCATAAAAATCCTAGAAGAAAACATAGGCAGTAGATTCTCAGACCTCTCCTGAAGTAATACTTTTGCCAATATATCTCCTCAGGCAAGGGAAAAAAAGACAAAACAAACAAATGGGACTATATCAAACTAAAAGGCTATTGCATGGCAAAAGACACCATTAACAAAATAAAAAGACAACCGACTCTATGGCAGAACATATTCATTGATAAGTCTGATAAAAGATTAATAACCAAAATTCATGAAGAACTTATAAAACAACGCCATGAAGATAAACAATCCAATTAAAAATTGGGCAAAGAACTTGAATAGATACTTCTCCAAAGAGAACATTCAGATTACCAATAGGCATATGAAAAACTGCTTAATATCACTAATCATCAGAGAAATACAAATTAAAACCACAACTGAGATTTCACCTCACACCTGTTAGAATGGCTTTCATGAACAAATCAACAAACAAGTATTGACAAGGGTATGGAGAGAAGGGTAACCTAACTGCATTACTGATGGGAATGCAGACTTGTGCATCCCCTATGAAAAATAGTATGGTGTTTCTTCAAAAAATTAAAAATGGAACTGCCTTATTACCCCACTATCCCAATTTGAGGAATATATCTTAAAAATGAATCCTGGCTAGTTGGCTCAGTGGTAGAGCCTGAAGTATGGATGTCCTGCATTTGATTCCTGGTCAGGAAACACAAAAGTGCCCATCTGCTTCTCCACCGCTTCCCCTCTCACTTCTCTCTCCCTTTCTCCTCCTGCAGCCATGGCTCAATTGGAGCGAATTGGTCCAGGGCGCTGAGAATAGCTCCATGGCCTCTGGCTTAGGCGCTAAGAGTTTGGTTGCTGAGCAATAGACCAACGCCCCAGATGGGCAGAGCATTGTCCCCTAGTGAGCTTCTCCAGTGGATCCTGGTCAGGGGACTTGCAGGAGTCTGTCTGCCACCCATCCTCTCACTGAATAAAAACAAACAAACAAAAGAATACTAAGACACTAATTCAAAAGAAGATATGCACTCCCATGTTCATTGCAGTGTTGTTTGTAATAGCTAACACCTGGAAACAGCCCAGATATCCATCAGGGATGCAGTGGATAAAAAGGCTAAGGTTAATTTACGCAATGATACTATGTGGCTGTAAAAAGAAGAAACTCTTACCTTCTGCAACAACATGGATGGAACTGGAGAGTATTATGCTAAATGAAATAAGCCAGGCAGAATATATTGAGAGACAAATATATGATCTCAATAATATGTGGAATCTAATGAAAACAATAAACTGAAGAACAAAATAGAAACTGAGGCAGGGTCACAGGAAACATGGAGAACTGTTCACAGGAAAGGAGGAAGAGGTGATGGAATATAAAAAGGTGAAGGGATTAGCCAAAGTTATATATACATAACACATAGATACTAATCACAGGTAGCAATAGCCAGAGGGAAATGGGGGGGGGGGTGGAGGTAGGGAAGAGGGGGCAAAGTGAAAGAAAAGGTGAAAAGAGACTTTGCATGGGGCATAGGGGGCACGATGCTGGATGTAGAGGGTGTTATATTGAGTGAGACACTTAAAATCATATCAACACAATAAAATAAAATTTAATAAATTTTAAAAAGTGCTTGTTTACATTACATTAAAACGGGTCGGGAACCTATGGCTCGCGAGCCAGATGTGGCTCTTTTGATGTAAACATTCTCATGTATTAACAGTCCATTTATTTCCTACCATTCATGTTCATGGTTGTGGGTGGGTGGCTGGAGCCAATCACAGCTGTCCTCCAGGACAACACCAAATTTTTATTGGATAATGCATAATGTACAGGGGTCATTGAGAGGTCAGGAAGTAAACTTTCCTCCTTTTAATCAAGTAGTCAGCTAGCTAATTGCAGTAACCTTTTTGACGAAGAAGATGGCTAAAAGAAAAAAAGATGAGGAGTATCGTACTTTTCAGCAGGAATAGACAGAGGAATTCGCCTTTGTGGAGAGAACAGGTTCTGCAGTGTGTCTAATATGCAATAATAAAATTGCATCAATGAAACAGTCAAATATAAAGGGCACTTCGACACATACCATACTACATTTGCATCAAAATATCCAGCGGGGGGACAACAGGAAGAAAGCATGTCAAGAGCTACTGTGCAGAGTGCAAACTAGTAAGCAGCAACTCCATGTTTGGACCCAACAAGGTGACTGAAATTTCGCTAGGTTTGCTGGTGCTTTAGCAATTGTGAGAAATGGAAAGCCATTCATAGATGGGGAGTATGCCAAAACATTCATGCTTGATGTTGCCAATGAACTTTTGGACGACTTTTTGGATAAAGACAAGATAATCAAATGAAGAAAAGATATGCCTCTGTCCACAAGAACTGTTCACGATTGTACCATCATGATGGCAAATCAAATTGAGACAACACACAAGTGAAGGACATAAATGTAGCACCATTCTTTTCTCTTGCTTTGGATGAGTCAACAGATATAAGCCATTTATCCCACTTCAGCATGACTGCAAGGTATGCTGTCGGTGACACACTATGTGAGGAAAGTCTTGCTGCTCTGCCTATGAAAGAGACAACAAGAGGGAAGGATTTATTCCAGTCTTTCACTGAGTTCGCTAAAGAAAAAAATCTACTGGTGGATAAAGTTATTTCAGTGTGAACTGATGGTGCTCCGTGCATGGTGGGGAAAAACAGAGGATTCATAGCACTTTTTCATGAACATGAAAAGAGACCCATCCTAAGTTTTCACTGCATCCTACATCAGGAGGCGCTTTGTGCTCAGATGTGTGGTGAGCAGCTTGGTGAGGTGATGTCACTGGTCATTTGGGTGGTCAACTTTATTGTTGCCCGAGCTTAAATGATCGCCAGTTTAAAACACTGCTGGATGAAGTTGGGAATAATTATCCTGGTCTGCCTTTGCACAGCAATGTGCGTTGGTTGTCAAGAGGGAAGGTGCTCAGCCGTTTCACGGCTTGTTGGAGCAAAATCTGAACTTTTCTTGAAATGAGAAATGTCGAGCAGCCTGTGTTAGCTAAGACTGATTGGCTCCTGAAGTTCTACTATCTCATGGACATGACTGAACATCTGAACCAGCTCAATGTGAAAATGCAAACCATTGGAAATACAGTCTTATCCCTTCAACAAGCAGTGTTTGCATTTGAAAAAAGCTGGAACTCTTCATTGCCGACATTGAAACAGGTCGTTTACTACACTTTGAAAAACTGGGAGAGTTTAAAGATGCATGCACAGCAAGTGACCCTGCTCAATATCTTGATCTCTAGCAGCTAGCAGGTTTCACATCTAATCTCCTGCAGTCATTCAATGTGCGCTTTGGAGAATTTCATGAGTGCACTTGTCTTTTTAAGTTAATCACCCATCCACATGAGTGTGCAGTGGACAGCGCCAACTTGAGTTACATCCCCGGTGTCTCCGTCAGAGATTTTGAGCTACAAACTGCTGACCTGAAGGCCTCAGACATGTGGGTGAATAAGTTCAAGTCACTGAATGAAGATTTGGAAAGAGTTGCACGACAGCAAGCAGAGTTGGTGAGCAAACACAAGTAGGGAGAAATGAAAAAACTTCAACCCGTGGACCAGCTGACTGTCAAAACTTGGAATGAACTTGGAATGCACTTCCCATCACATACCACACACTGCAGTATGAGTATTGCTGTACTGATAATGTTTGGCTCTACGTATGCATACGAGCATTCTTTCTCACATCTAAAGAATGTTAAGACCAACCTACGATCACATTTAACGAATGGAAGTCTCAACTCCTGCCTGAAGATTAACCTCACCACGTATCAACCAGACTATAAAGCCATCAGCAAAACCATGCAGCACCAGAAGTTGCATTAATGGTAAGAAGTACTTTATTCATCATTTGTTAGCAACAGCATAACAATGTTACTAAAAAGAATATAGAGACTTATTGTACTTTAAAAGTGTTGGTCTTACATAAAATGCACACATTTACTTGTATTTAGTGTTAAACATATTGTGTGGCTCTCAAGGAATTACATTTTAAAATATGTGGCGTTCATGGCTCTCTCAGCCAAAAAGGTTCCCAACTCCTGTGTTATAATGAGCATCAATCTGCATAGCTAAATACTTCAATTATTTAAAAAGAAAAAAAAAGAGAATGAACTACTTTCTTATAACAAATACAAAAATAAATTCAGAATGGATTAAATACTTAAATTTTAAACCTGAAATCATAAAACTCCTAGAAGGAAACATTTACAGTAAATTCTTTGACATCAATCTTAGCAATATCTTTTTAGATATGTCTCCTCAAGCAAGGACAACAAAGGCAAAAATTAAAAAATTGGACTATATCAAACTAATAATTTTTGTATAGCAAATAAAACCATCAACAAAATGAAAGGCAACTCATAGAACAAAAAAAGGTATTTGCAAATGATATATCCGATAAAGGGTTAATATCCAAAATATATAAAGAATTCATACAAACAATCCAATTTTTTTTTAAACTTTATTCATTGTAGAGAGGAGACACAGAGTGAGAGAGAGAGTGTGAGAGAGAGAGAGAAAGGGGGGAGGAGCTGGAAGCATCAACTCCCATATGTGCCTTGACCAGACCAGTGCAGGGTTTTGAACTGTGACCTCAGTGTTCCCAGGTCGACGCTTTATTCACTGCGCCACCACAGGTCAGGCCAAACAAGCCAATTTAATTTTTTTAATTTATTCAGTTTTAGAGAGGAGAGAGAGGGGTGGGGGAATAGCAGGAAGCATCACCTCCCATATGTGCCTTGACCAGGCAAGCCCAGGGTTTCAAACTGGTGACCTCAGCATTCCAGGTTGACACTTTATCCACTGTGCCACACAGATCAGGCAAATGATCCAATTTAAAAATAGAAAGAGGATCTGAATGGACATTATTCTCAAGAGTACACACAGATGACCAAAAGATATATTAAAAGGTGCTCAACATCACTAATCATCAAGGAAATGCAAATCAAAACCACAATAAGATATTATCTCATACCTGTCAGAATAACTGTCATCAAGAAATAACAAATGCTGGCAAGAATGTGGAAAAAAGGGAACCCTACACTTGGGATTGTAAATTAATGCTGACATTATGGAAAACAGTCTGGAGGTTCCTCAAAAAATTAAAAATAGAGCTGCCAGACAACCTAACAATTCCACTAAGGGTATTTATTCAAAGAAAACAAAAACATTAATTCAAAAAGATACATGTTCCCCTATATTCACTACAGCACTATTTATAATGGCCAATATTTGAAAGCAACTAAGATGGTTATCAATAAATGAATGAAGAATATGTAGCTCATATATACAATGGAATATTCAGCAATAAAAGAAAAAGAAATCTACCTATTTGTAATAACATGGACTGACCTAGAGGGTACTATGCTAAGTGAAATAAGTCAGACAGAGATATACAAATACTGTATGATATCACTTATATGTGGAATGTAAATAAAACAATAAACCAACAAAACAGAACAAAAATAGACCCATAGAATACAGAACAAACTGAAGATTATCTAAGAAAGGTGGTGGTAGGTGAATGGAAAGGTAATAAAAAAGAATTAAAAAATAACTAGTTGGTATAGTCAGTTTAATTTTAGCCATTCTAATAGGTGTGTATTTCATTGTGGTTCTAATTTGCATTTCTGTGATGGCTAATGATGTGGAGCATCTTTTCCTGTGCTTATCTGCAGTTTGCATATGTTTGGTAAAGTGTCACAGAGATAATAACTACTTGGAGACTAGATAGAGTGCACTGAGGGACCTAGGGAAGACTGCCTCACAATCCCTTACACAGGTTTCATGAGAATGGCCCCCACCCCCAGCCCTTACAAGTATTTATTGATACAAATAGAAGCAGAGACTGGAATGAGGAAGTCAGGAAGGGGAACTTCTTATCTTAGAGCAGACAAAAGGGCAAGAGAAATAGCTCACTTTTGAGATTTCTTTCCCATCTATTGATTAATCAGAATTGCTCATTCTATCTTTATTGTATACTGTGTTCTGCACGTACTGTGTGCAGTACTTTCTCAGTGGCGTCATTGTGGCTTTTGCCTCAAGGCACTGAACTGTGTTCCTGTTCTATGTTCGTATCTATTCAGGGTTTCTATGGTAAAGTATCCATTCAAAACTTTTGTCTGCTTTTATTACATTTTTCATATTGTGTTTGATATTCTTTAGATAGTCTAAATCAGTGGTTCTTAAACTTTTTTGAGGTACCAAACCCACCAGTTTCATATGCGCATTCACCGAACCCTTCTTTAGTGATAAATAAAATATTATTTTTTTTCCAAATTCAAGACATAGGTATATGTTTTTTAACTGGTGCACAAAATGAGCCGTGCATGAACACCACCTTGCTCAAAGAACAACACCAATAAAGTGCATGAACTCACAACAAATTATGGTATTACTTTATTTTGGCCTCCGAACCCCTGAGACTGACTCATCGAACCCCTAGGGTTCGATAGAACCCAGGTTAAGAACTTCTGGTCTAAAAACATTTGTACTATTTGGCTTGTCATTTCATTCTTTCAAAGAGCAGGTGGTTTTGATTTTGATGAATTCCAATTTATCTAAACTTCCTTAGGGATTGTGCTTCCAGTATTACGAGATCTTTGTATAACCCAAGGTCATAAGTATCTTTTTTTTTCTTTTAGAAGTTTCAGATTTTACATTTTAGACTATGTTCCATTTTAAGTTGATTTTTATATGTGGTGCCACAGTATCAACAATCCCTTGGGGTGGGGGGCTCATATGGTTATCTAATGGTTCCAGCACCATTTCTTAAAAAGCTGTCCTTTCTCTACCAAATTGCCTATGTAACTTTGTAAAAAAAATAGCTATCCATATATGTGGGTGTCATTTTTACACTATATTTTGTTCCACTGATCCATTTGTCCTGAAATTTGTCCCAGTAGAGCCCAAGCTCTATGTTGATCAGGCGTCCCTGACCCGACTTCCCCGTGCAGTGGGACACGTCCGCTGCTTATCAGCAGGGCTGGCAGCCTCCATGAGACTACTTTTGAGGCAGCTATGAGGATTCTACTTACAAATGCCAATACTAACGGCCACCGGAAGAAAAGCATGAGAACGACACACAAAGTTAGTTGCAAGGATCACACAGGCAGTTTATTACTCACAAATCCTTTTGGCATGCCTGGGTACAGCTTAAGGGGGCCCCATCAGCGTGCTCCTCTCGGCTGTCTTTGGTTTGAGCTCAGAGCTGCGTGGAGACAGTCCACGTTCATGTCAGAGTCTGGGCAACTAGTGTGTCTGTAAAGTCGTGGTGCATTTTTGACCGGTCACACGTCAAAAGTGCACCATGACTTTACAGACACACTGTATTCAGCAGGGGACCCCTCAGCTTTAGTACCTTTTCTGGCCAATGCCTTCTAATAGGTGTCAATCTACAGGATTATCATCTCAAACCACCTTTTTGGGAGTTCCTCGCAGGGAGCCCTTTTTATGTTAATCTACTGAAATGTTACATCAATCTACTTTTAAGATGTTCCTAGGGAAGCTTCTTGTTTATGTTAACCTACAGTTAGGACATCAAGTCACTTCTTATCTATGTATAACTTCACACACACACTGGGCCCCGCTCAAATGTCAGAGTGTGTTTATCACATCTGCACACACTATATTAATTCCTATCCAGATAGCATAACTTTAATTTCCTTAATTAATTTTACTATATCTTAATTTCTTTTATATATCTTCTATACATTTTATATTTCTATATACTTAATTACTATCACATATTACTACAACAAAATTAGTGTCAGTTCTATAAATTTTTCAAATTTTTTTGGCGTTGGGGTCTTTTGCATTTCCATATACATTTTAGAAGCAACTTGTCAATTTTAAAAGTCTTTGGGGATTTTCTTATAATTATCTTGAATTTATTGACATCTTAACCCTGAGTCTTCTGACTCATGGACATAGTACAACTCTCCATTTATATGGGTTTAACTTCTTTCAGCAGTGTTTGTAGTTTTCAGTATACAGGTTCAAAACATTTTTGTCAGATTTATCCCTAAGTAGTTTTATTTATGCCATTTTAACAATGTTTTTATATAGAAACTATTTTTATACATTGATCTTGATAGGGTTGCAGGTGGGGGGCATGATCCCCTCCTCCCTTAAGTGGACAAAGGTACATTGACAAACTAGATGTTCCAGATCACTGTCCCCCAGGTATCCAGGTGACTAACCCAGGTGTGGAAGGTCCCTCAGCTTATTTACAGTTAATCTTATATAAATAACTGAAAGCTACATTTTTCCTTAATGATCACCAGCCCCCACCCTCAAATCCCCTATTTAACCCTACCTATTAGAGAACTGGTTGCTGCTCTCTCTTACGAGACAGACAGCCCGGCAGGTTTCTTTTCATTAAGCCTGTTACACTGGTCTTTCGGACTCTGATGGATTCTATCAGATCTTGTATGCAGTAACCTTGCTAAATTCACCTATCGTAGTAGATGTAAACTACTGCGTAGGTTTCCATGTGAAGTACAGTTTGATTCCATCACAACCTGATGAACTTTGGGTATTTACAATACCCCATTAGCCATTATCATAATCCTAGAAATCAAAATGACAAATTCATCATTGGTCCGGCTATATTTCCTTGAGTGCAAGATCACTTACAAATAAGCCATGCATTTTTTTTAATTTTTTTTTTACAGGGACAGAGAGTCAGAGAGAGGGATAGATAAGGACAGACAGACAGGAACGGAGAGAGGTGAGAAGCATCAATCATTAATTTTTCATTGCCATTACAAGACACCTTAGTTGTTCATTTTTTAAAAACATTTACAAGTTTGTGTTTTATTTTAGACTTTTATTTTATTTTATTCATTTTAGAGAGGAGACACAGTGTGTGTGTCAGAGAGAGAGAAAGGGGGGAGGAGCTGGAAGCTCAACTCCCATATGTGCCTTGACCAGACCAGTGCAGGGTTTTGAACTGGCGACCTCAGTGTTCCCAGGTCGACGCTTTATCCACTGCGCCACCACAGGTCAGGCCTTAGTTGTTCATTGATTGCTTTCTCACATGTGCCTTGACCGCGGGCCTTCAGCAGATTGAGCAACCCCTTGTTGGAGCCAGCGACCTTGGGTCCAAGCTGGCAAGCTCTTTGCTCAAGCCAGATGGGCTCGTGCTCAAGCTGGCGACCTTGGGGTCTCGAACCTGGGTCTTCCGCATCCCAGTCCAACGCTCCATCCATTGCGCCACCGCCTAGTCAGGCAAGCCATGCTTTTAATTACTGTTTTTTAGAGAGAAAAATATTTAATTCATTCGCTGATTAGAAGCCATCAGCATCACTTTGGAGCCAGGAGAAATGCAGAATTTTAGGCTTCATTCAGGACCTACTAAACCAGAATCTGCATTTTAACATGTTCCTCAGGTGATCTGTGTTGGGCAGATGAAATATATTATGCTCACTTTGTTAAAGATGGCGCTGCCCACGTGCAAGTTTTTTTTCCCCCCCACGTGCAAGTTTTGAGTAAGCTTTTCCCCCACACCTTTGACTGATTTGATGATGTAGGGTGGTGCACTCTCATGAGGAATCCTCCCAGTATGTCTCAGATAAGTGATTTTGTATCAGATACTTCCTTGTTTGTAGATTGGATTAAAGGTTTTGAATCTACGCTATAAAGTGGGGCAGGCCGGGAGCTTGCTCTCTCTTGGTTTTCTGAGGTTAGTATTAGAGAGGAGAGCAGATTAAGGCCACATGGAGAAGCAGCCAAGATGGTGGAGTGCTGAGGAAAAAGCCAGTTTATGCAGTTTGTACAGCAGGAGATGGGGAACAGAGGTGAATAAGACTGGTGAGCTAGAAACCTTTGATTCTAGGAAACTCAGATAAGTCAGTAGCTTTGTGAGCACTGAATGAGTGGGTTTTGGAGCCCAGTTTGTGTTTTTGCTTGCCTACTGGGTGCAAGCTAGAAATAAAGATGATGGCTCACCAGTTCTTGGCTCTGTTGTTTCATTACCAACTGTCCGAATCTAATGAGAACCTGCACGGGCCAGGAGGCTGTGATGGTGGCCCTGGCTACTGGTTTCACAATCTGTATTCATATTAAAGTTTGAGTAGGATTTCTTTTTATCGACAAAAAGTACCATGTAGATCAGGGGTGCTCAAAACATCGATTGCGACCTACTGATGGATTAAGAAAGTGTGGGTAGATCGCATGACATTAAAAAGACATTTGACTTTTGATTGGCATACAGGATAGCCAATCTGACATCTGAACTTTTGACACCCTACGCATGCGCGTTAAACCGCGCTAACTTGTTCAGTTTCATTGCTGTGTAGTTAGCCTTCAATTTATTTAAACTAAATACAACAGAGGGTATAAAAATGAGTGCCATAGCTGGTCCGAGTAAGAAGCCTAAAACCTACCACTTTCATACAGAATGGGAGGGGATTTTTTTCACTATGTCATATTCTAATTGCATTTGCCTCATCTGTCTGTGTGCCATTGCTATTCCAAAGAAGGGAAATGTGGAGCGGCTTTTTCGGACTGTTCATAAAAACTATGACATTGACTTTCCTCCGAAGAGAGCTGAGAAGGAGAAAGGTGAAAGAAGAATACACAATATTAAATAGTAATAATAATAACTTAAATAATGATAATATAGAAGAAATAAATTTATGTTTTGCATTTTTATTGTAGGTAGATCATTTTGACTTGGTCATCTTATATGTAGCTTGCAAGCTGAAAAAGTGTGGGCACCCCTGATGTAGATCCTTTACTTCTGGACAGACCTGAACTACTAGATTTGTCTATAATTATAGAAAGAAGTTTCAAGCCATTATTCTTTATGAGAAATATAAAGCCTATTCTGACCATTGCTAGATTGTAGATTTATGTTCTTTTTTTTATGGCATCTACTGATTTATCAATGGAATTGAGAGGGAAGCAATATGACCCTAGTAGAGATATTAGATAAATTGAATAGGACCTTCATCACAATATCACTCTCAAGAACCTGGGGAATACTCAGCTTTTCCTGGCATCCATTATTTTATTCACTCACTTCCATAACCACACCCTACACCTTTTTATCCTAATTGCCCCTCTTAATTCTTTCTGACCACAATCAGCCATCTTTCCAGTTCTCTCAAATTCCCACTGCACTTGTTCTTTAAATTTACCAGAATTGCTGGTCAGTTTCATCCGTTTCCCCCCATCTCTCTGTTTCACTTTCTCCCCTACCTAGCTACTCTACTCACATGACAAGATTCTCTATTTCCTTGTCTAGAAGCCCAACCACAGGTCATTCTATTAGCTTTCTTGTTCCCACATTCATTGGCTTAAAGACTGAAAAGTAAAAAGCAAAACTAACCCATTCAGAAGAAAACAGACATGCATACCTTTATAACATTGAGAATTTAAGACAGAAAAAGCACAAGAAACTATAAACATGAATAGGTAACATAGAATAGGAGAAATCTAAATGGCCAATAAATAAGCAGAATAATCACCAACCTCAGCAGCAATCAGAAAAATACAAATTAAAAACATCAAAAAACTACTTTGAACCCATCAGCTTGGCAATAGTCCAGTCACATCAAGTATTGGCAAGGATATGAGACAACAGGGACTCATCGTTGGCAGGAGACTAACTTGGTACAAACACTACATTGAACAATTTTGTAATACCCGAGTTACAACTGAAATATATCTCATAGTCTAACAGTTCTACTTCTAGTGATGCTTTAGAGAAGCTTTCTTTCACACATCTTGCAATTCAATGCTATTTGTAATAGTAACATTTTATTTCCTTAAAAAGGTAAAACTAAAGCAAATCTGACACACAAAAATAAAAATGTTAACTTTTGTTCAAACTAATGGTTCAAACTTGGTCATATATAATTGCTTATACTTATCTGAAGTACTAATTAAAAATTTTAAAAATAAATGTGCTTCATAAAGTACACAACTAGCAATATTGTCCTTAACAATTATAGCAGATTAGTAATTACTTTAAGTATTGTTACCCAGTTGATGTCAATTTACAAAAACATTAGTAATGATGCTGTTTATAAATCTTTGTAACACATCACATAGTAGACTCAAAGCTTTTATTACTTCTGTGCTGAAAATTATCCTATAAATTGTTTAACTCTGTAATGTTGACTCAATCAGGGAGTGAAAGGCAACAAAATAGACTCCTTACTGGATCTACGGTAATCTCAACAGCAACAATTTTTTTAAATCATTTTTTTCAATTACAGTTGACATACAATATTGTATGTTTCAGGGGCACACCCCAGTGACTAGATTGTTATGTAACTGATTATCCTGATAAATTTCATAACTATTTGACTACATAGTTATTAAAATATTTACTATATTCTCTATGATGTACATTACATCCCCATGACTATTCTCTGACAATCTGTACTATTTTTTTTTGTCTTTTTCCGAAGAATCTGCACTTAATCCCTTCACCTTTTTCACTCATCCCACCAACACCCCCCCACCTCACCTGGCAATCATCAAAATGTTCTCTGTATCTATGAGTCTATGTGATGTTTGTTCATTTATTTTGGTTTCTAGATTCAACTGTTGATATGTATACTGCTCACAAAAATTAAGGGATCAGGGAAAGTGCAGATACTCCAGTACTTTCAGCCTTTTGTATAGTGCATTTTCACCAATGAAATAAAAGTTGGTTTTGCATCTCATTTGCATAACTGAATTTCTTTTGTAGTTTGCTTTTCTGATTTAATTTAAAAAATCAAGCTTTTTATTGCTTTATATCCATTTAGAAATATCCCAATTTTTGTGAGATTTATTGCCATTTTGTTATTGATATTTTATTCTTCTTCTTAAAAGAGACCCTTGACCATTTTATGTAATACTGGTTTGCTGGTAATTAACTCCTTTAACTTTTTCTTGTTTGAGAAGTTTTTTATAGGTCCTTTGGTTCTAAATAATGGCTTTACTGAGTAATCTTGGTTGTAGGTCTTTGCTCTGAATATTTCTTGCCAATCTCTCTGGTCTGCAGTTTCTATTGAGAAATCAACTGATAGTTTTATGGGAGCTCCATTGTAGGTAACTGCTTTTTTCTTGCTGCTTAAGATTCTCTGTTATCAGCTTTTGCATTTTAATTATGATGTGTCTTGGTGTGGGCCTCTTTGGATTCATTTTGTTTGTGACTTGCTGCATTTCCTAGATTTGTGTGTATATTTCTTTCACCAGGTTAGTTTTCTGTCATTTTTTTCAAAAAAGTTTTCATCAATTTTTTCCTCTCATTATACTTCCGACACCTCCATGATGTGAATGTTGGCACAGTTGAAGTCCCAGAAGCTCTTTACACTACCTTATTTTGAATTCTTTTTTTTTTTTTTTGCTTTTCTGGTTGTCTATTTTTTGCTTGCTTATATTCCAAATTAAGACATTCAGAGGGTAATTTCCCTAAAGTTAATTCGGTAGTATGTGGTAAAGCCAAGAATAAATTCAGTTTGACTCCTGCCCTGGCCTGGCAGTTCAGTTGGTTAGAGTGTCATCCCAATATGCTAAGGTTGTAGGTTTAACCCCATCAGGGCACATACAAGAATCACCCAATGAATGCGTAAATTAGTAGAACAACAAAATAATGTTTCTCTCTTTAAAAAAATCAATAAATTAAAAAGGGCCACTTACTTAAAAAAATAATTCAGTCTGGCTCCAAAGCATACACACTTAATAATCTTTGTATCCAATTAAATGAAGTCAATTAGAGAAGGTTTATAAGGAAACTTTAATCTGAAAGTTATAAACATTTTTAAATGAGATTGAAAAAAAATAGACTCAGGGTCTCCAAAGCATTTCTGTCTCTTTTATTCCTTGCCAAACATTAAAAAATATTAGATATTCTATTTCTTGCTTTGGAAATTCATTCCATTTAAATTGCTCATGCCTATAAGATGAAAGTTTCTTTGTAATATAACAATCACTGCACCCTTTCTTTTAACTTCTTTATTAAGTTGGTTGCATAAAAGATATATTCTCATACTGACAATTCTTGTCATGAATAATATAAACAAAAATAAGGCAACAGCAAGATGTGCTTCACAAACAATCAAGTGGTAAGACTAGGAAATCTAGCCCCATACAACAAAAAGATTAGGAAGAAAATGTGAATAAGCCCTGAATTCCAAATGTACTTAAACACAAAAAGCACAAACAGTAAAGAAGAATTGGTAATATAGAATAGGAGAAACCTATGTGGCTAATACATACAGAGAAACATCACTGACCTTAATAGCAATCAGAGAAATACAAATTAAAAAACATCAAAGTTCCTGTTTATGATGCATAATTCCTTAATAATCCATTAGTGAAATAAGAATGAACATTAAGAAACATGAAATCCAAATTGCATTTATTTTCACAATACCAATGCTAAATTCAAAATAGCAACTTCATTGAATCTAAGTGTTAAATGTTTCAAAAGTAAAAGGCAATCTTAATTTTTTTTAACCCTATGAATATGGTCTGCAAAAAAAGGTGGATTATTTTATTAAACTTGCAAGGATAATACGTCTCAGCTTGCACTTAAGTGGCATGAACAACAAAGGAAAGCAAACAAATATCACTAAGAGTAATGCCCATACATGTAAAAATTACTAGTTGATCCATGTTCTTTCTACTTATATAGCAAGTTTATTAAACAACCAGTATAATGGAAGCTGACATCTCAAGTGACAGAATTACTAAATTAACTATATTATTAGAAAATTATAAACCCTAATTTCCTACTAAGTACACCTATTAAGTACTGCAGGTCATTTAGAAAAACAGCAAACAAACATGTAACCAGTCTTCGTAATTAAAATTTTTTCTAGACATATAAGCAAAACGGGCAGATATAAATTCTGAACTGAATGTTTTTTTCTAAATATGACTTATGCCATCAAGGCTTTCTTAAACAAAGATAGTTTTTAGGTATACAATCTGTACAAACTTACAGTAATGTATATTCCAAATAGAGATCTTCTTTCTATTAGGATATGACAATATAACTCTAAGGCTTAAGGTATAAACACTTTGAAAAGCAAACTTATTGAAGACATTAATATTCATTTAAAAACTTGTATCATATCATAATAGGCTGAATTTTCAAATTTACATGTGAGAATACATTTACATCTTAAATTTCTAGGAAAGGCACAAGCTTTATGTAAAAAAGCAGCAAAATTTTAAATCCACCAATTTATTGAAAAAGACATTATTTTTATTAGAAACAAATAATGCTTCTCAAGATGTTGGCATCAGGTCATAGTATAGACATATATTTCATACAGTGTACTTCTCCCTTTAATTATATTCCGGCAGGAGGTGGAATACCTCCTTGGCTATGGGAAGCAGAAGTATTTGATGGGCTGTGTAAGCTGGTCTCCTTGTACACAAACCATGCATTTCCTCCCCAAAGTATCAGATTCAGAAAGCCAAAGATCTAAGAAAGAAAATAATAACCATGAAGATCTAAAACATACTAAAAATTCATACCTATCTTAGTTATTTTCCTTTAAATATTTAACATTTTCAGGTAGTATATTCATTTAAAGTTTAAAACTACATAGGAAGTGGAACAAAAAAGAAAAACTTTAGATTTCAGTGACTAATTTGGATATATAATGACTTATTCCCAAACGAAAGAGATAAATCTAAATCTTTAACATAAAACCACAACTAAAAGAAATCTTATTTTTGCATGCTCATCATCATAAAAAAGGGATTACATTTGAGAGTAACTAAAATCCTCATTTTAAGCTGCCTTTGCATATCTTTTCCTATTTTCCTACTTTATCCTCCCTACTACCTATCAACTTTCCTACTTCAACAGGGGCAGCCAGAAGTGAAAGAGTCAGAAAAATGTTATTCCACATCTCACAGTAGTCAACCTAAAAGAAATTATTCTTCCCAGGTATAAATCTGATAAGATGAAAGTCTCAGAGACGAATAAACTGCAGCTACTTTCTTTTCAGTTTTTTCTTTCTTTTCCTTTTTTTGTGAGCAAGCATAAGCAGGCTCACGCGTGTGTGAGCGTGAGAGAAAGAGGGCAGAGGGAGCGGGGGAGAGCAAAAGGGGGAGAAGGAGAGAAGAGGGGGAGAGGGAAAGGAGAAAGAGAGGAAGAGAGGGACACAGAAAGAAAGGGAGAGGGGGAGACAGGTGGGGGAGGGATGGGGATAGGGGAGAGAGACAAATAGACTGGTAGGAAGAGAGAGAGATGAGAAGCATCAACTCATAGTTGCTGTATCCTAGTTGTTCATTGACTGCGTTCTCCTATGAGCCCTGACAGGAAGGCTTTAGCCTACCCAGTGACTCCTTGCCCAATGTTTATGATCCCACACTCAAGCTGGCAAGTCTGCACTCAAGCCAGCTGAGCCTGTGCTCAAGCCTGCTACGTTGGGGCTTTGAACTTGGGACTCCAGCATCCCAGGCCGATGCTCTATCCACTGCACCACCACCTGGTCAGGATTGCAGTTTCTTCTAAATACAAGAAATATAAGTATACTCTCAGATTTATAAAAAGAATATGAAAACTAGGGTAAGAAGCTTGAGAGTACTATCATATTACTGAAGGCCAAATGCTTTATCTTTTTGTATATTTGCTTACATTTCTGAAACTGTATCAGATATTATCAATATAAATGCAAAAATATATAATTATTTTAAAATTAGTTATAAAGCAAATATTTGGCCAAACTGCTTTATAAGGCAGTGCTGACTTCATCCAACACTTTCTTGAAAAGACATATCCCTAAACAAAATATACTCCATATATTAATATTATATTTAATATTTATCTGCATTTTGGTAAAACAGAAGACTAAGGAACATATAAATTTATATAGACCTAATTTTTTAGGTTATTTAAGAAACCATAAAAGTATTACTTTCATAGACTCAGAGAAAGTCAGATTAAAGAATGAGCTCTAAAGTCAGATGTGGTTTAAACCTTCGCTTGCCAATTTACTGGTTGTGTCAACTTGGGTGAATTAACACGAGCTACATTTTTTCCCAGTTGGAAAGTGAAGATAATAATACCACCTCCCCACATTCCTCATAGAATTGTTGGATAATTGGATATATGAGTGTAATGCCCTTAGTGAAATGTCTTGCTTATCGACTTAATGAATGTTAGTGACTATTATAAGTACCTTTCAGGTTAAGTCTTGTTTAGTCAATTTCAATCAAAAGAAAGACTCACTTATGATCTTGTTCAAACCTGTTTTCTAATTTTCTTAAACTCTGCTTCATTGTTAAAAAGGTAAAGATGATATGATAACCAGGATTTTGATAGCTTAATAAGAACATCTAGAGATTATTAAAAGCTGTTTTTTCTTAAATTACCAGTAAGGTTTTTCAAATAAATGAAATAAAATATTTTTAATACTGCATACATACCACAGATACATTTAGGGATCCCATACCAGTCACAGAGCCAAAATAACACATCACTTCTTGAGTTTTACAGGGAGCAAGTTCCTGGACAATACTGTGACCTGTAGCTACTTTAATATCTGTAAGAGCTTTAGCCCAGGCTGAGGTGCTTACCAGCCACAAGAAAGTGGCAACAAGAGTAACGACAAAGTCCTAAAGTAAAAAGAAGTATGAATTAATAAGGAACAGTTAATTTAAAAATAGTAAATTTAAATCCATAATGAAGGAATTGAGATTACACTGAACCCGATGATACTAAGAAATGACTTTCATGATATACTTTATAAAGAAGGGCATAGTCAACATAATAAACATTGCTATGTATTATTACTACCCAGTACCTGAGCTACAACACTAAATAAGACTCAATTTTCTTTCGAGTGAAAGATATTTACACTAGAAATTATGGTTTTACATATAGCCCTCACCCCAATTATTCCTGAGCCACTCACTCCCAGAATAATTTCTTAGATCCTGCTATCCCCACTAACTGTATCCCTCTATATTCTCTATTTCAGTCACCCCACTCCTCAATACCACGTCTCTTTTCAGCTCCCTGTCCATAACATCTAAACCTGAAACATACCGACTGACACCATGGAGACATACAATCTGCTCTTACTGTCTCTCAAATTGATTGATGCTCTCATTTTCCTCTTTCATTTCTATTCTTAGACTCGTCATTATAATCATTGTGTAACATACTCTTAACTCCCTTAACCTTTCTCATACTTTATCCTATTGTTATGGCAAAACCAACTTCAGTTAAATCTAATTTTCTATGATACAGACAATAAAATGATGAAAAGCACATATCCTGGAAGATTTGTCTTTTTAAATTCATGACCACAACATTTTAAGAATGCTCATTATAATAAGAACAAGAAAGAAATGTCTCTGAAAATCCTTATCCTGGTAATGGTCTTAGCTATTTATTACATTTCTAAAAATAGCTCCAAAGTTCTTGATATTTTGGATAGTTTCTTATTGAACTAATAAGGTGAAGAAAGAAAATATATTTTTCTTAATCTATTCTGCTGGGGAACTATAAAATTTTGTCAACTAGTATTGTTACAAATATCTAGATAACACTTTTAAAAAAATACGCATTTGTATATTATAAAGTGTAATTAAGTCACACCTTGCTTGATCTTCCTTTAAATTAATGACCAAAGTTGGAATAATTAAAATTTGTATCTTTTAAGATTATGTATTAGGGTACACTCAAAGCTATGAGTTCATACACAACAAAACTCTCTCCAAACTCAAGAATGGGTTCTGGAGCTTATCATAGAAGTGATTTGTTTTTAAAATGAACCTGGTTAGTTTTTATTACTTTTGCCAGCCAGCTCTTAGTTCTTTATTTTGGATAAAGACCAGTGACCACTTACGAGATTTAGAAACTGTGCTATATACAGCTTGTGCACCTGGTCAAGATGACATTGAATGTCTTTTGATTACAGAACCAAAACTAGTATGATTACTTTTACAAACATGGAGCTATTTGCATTTTGCAATGAGTTCTCCATTATTACTGGTCCTCTTAAAAAATGTAGATCAAAGAGAAAAGGACAATAACATTGCAGCTTACATTTTTCCACTGAGGGAGTACTTTCCTTTTAGTTGCTATACCTTTTGCTGCAGACATTTCCTAAACACTTGCTAGAAATACAGTGCCTTTTAAAGAACTGATAAATAGTAAGTATGAGGTTATCACATGTTAAAGTTATCTCTGGGCTAAAAGTTCATAGCTTTGACCAATATATATAAAATCCTCTTAATTTTGATTTCTTCCTTCCAAATTCCTAACTAAAGAATATGCTGTTTTTTCCCTTTCCTGCTTATGCTCTTTAAATCTACTTTGCTGATGGCTTACGGCATGCCACTTTATACTTTAAAACCTTTTCTGAAAATGATGTACAAAGTAACCCCAGGGTGAGGAGAGGTGGGGCAAATGTGGGCCTCTGAAGATAGTCCTTGTCCTCTTTAGGACTCTAGTTAAGATGTACCACCCATGCCTGGAGTTCTACAGTTCACAACCTGTAGCTGCCTGTGGCAGCCTTGGTCCTACCAATAATCAGGATATGATTCAGATGAGATCTTTAGGATTTGGGATACTCTATCTTTGGTTTCGTGTTAGGTATTTCTCATTCTCCACATGGCCAGGAACCCTTATCCTGCTACTTGACACAAAAAAGTAGTACATTTACTTAAAAAAGGAACTAAAAAAAGTCAATTGAAAATACCACAATTGAAATGTTCCTAGAAATACCTCAATAGAGGATTGAGAACACTGCTAAAATGAAAGTAGTCCTCATTAACAAACAGTACTTTTAAAAAATTGTCATACTTGATTATATTTTAAAATTTAGGCATATCAAGAAAATATTTTTACATTTATATTTTAAAATAAAAAGTGGAATTCAAATGTTAATTTAGAATGTGGACTTTTAGAGAAGAAGCATCCTTGTATACCAATAAAAACAACTTAAGAAACCAATTCTAGATTCTCTCTATATATAATGGTCAGTTGTTTTTGCTTTTGTTTATTTTTTTAAATGAGAGGTGGGGAGGCAGAGACAGACTCCCGCATGCGCCCTGACTGGGATTCATTCAGCAAGCTTCTACCAAGCAATGCTCTGCCTGGCTGGGCTGCAGCTCCATTGCTCAGCAACCGAGCTATTTTAGCACCTGAGGCGCAGGCCATGGAGCCATTCTCAGTACCTGGGCCAACGTTGCTCAAACCATTGGAGCTATGGCTGCAAGAAGAGAAGAGAGAAAGAGAGAGAGATAGAGGGTAGAGGGGTGGTGAAGCAGATGATCGTTTCTCCTGTGTGCCCTCACCAGGAATTGAGTTAAAAACTTCCACAGCCAGGGCCAATGCTCTACTGCTGAGCTAACCAGCCAGGACAACAGAAAGTTTTTCTGAGGTGAAAAATTACATTTGACTTTGTGAATGATGGGACTTACACAAAAAAATTTATTTGAATGCTACTTTTAAAAGTGTGGTCATTTTAAAGCTTACTAAACAAAATCTGAGAAATAAAAAACTCACTACTAAATTTAACTTAGCCTGACTAGGCGGCGGCGTAGTGGATAGAGCATCGGACTGGGATGCGGAAGACCCAGGTTCGAGACTCCGAGCTCGCCAGCTTGAGCAAAAGCTCATCAGCTTGGACCCAAGGTCGCTGGCTTCAGCAAGGGGTTACTCGGTCTGCTGAAGGCCTGCGGTCAAGGCACATGTGAGAAAGCAATCAATGAACAACTAAGGTGTTGCGATGGCAATGAAAAACTAGTGATTGATGCTTCTCACCTCTCTCCGTTCCTGTCTGTCTGTCCCTATCTATCTCTCTCTCTCTCTGTCCCTGTTTAAAAAAAAAAAAAAAATTGAGTTTCAAAAAAAAAAAAAAAAACCTTAAAAATTTGTTGGGATAATGACAAAATGACTAGAAATGTCTTCATTTAGAATTTAAATGATAAAGAATTTAAACAAAATATAGTATCTGATCATCATTGTTTAATAGGTAACGTTTAAAATGTCTCCAGATGCTATAGATTGCACTGGGGAACATTTTTTTTTTTTCTGTTGCATGAGGTTTTAGAACTGTTTCTATATATTTCTGCATCACTGATTCCAAATCTGAAATCCATTTTTTGGTGCATGCTCTAGTTTTTATGCAATTTTAATTTCTGTTTGTTACAGTTAATGGCATGCATTGGTTTTTAAATTGGAGTTAAAGGGCAACGACTCTTGGATTGAACATAAACACAAGGCAATTAATGTTTTACAAACATCACTTTTACATAATTGTAGTTGTTTTTAAATGTAAAAAATTACTATCTGATGAAAACACCCTCTTATTTTAAGATTGAATCATGGCTTCTTCAAGTAGGCGTAAATGTAATAAGAATAGTCCTGACACCTTCTGTTATATATGTGGCTTCACGTCAAAGGTGCAATATTTCATCATTTGTGACACACGCATATACTGTCTATTTTCAAGTTCCCCTAGGCGATCAAGACAAGAATTGGGCTCCTCATATTGTGGTCATGAGTGTCAGAAAATGCTTCATGACTGGACAAAAGGAAAATGCAAAGAAATGCCTTTTGGTTTGGCGTGAACCTAAGAACCACAGCAGTGACTGTTATTTCTGTCTGATCCATACAAAGGGCATCGGCAAGAAAAAACAGCATATGATCGCGTATCCTAATACGCCTTCAGCAATACGACCTATCTCACACTCTGAGACACTCCTGGTTCCGGTTTTCAATGGTTTTATTTCTTCTAAGGACAAAGAAAGTGAACATGGTAATCAAGTGTATTTTGATAAGATGCATGAGGAAATGGTTGTAGAATCTGAAGGGTCTTCTTCTGATGCCAAGCAGTCATTAACCCCTCAGCAGTTTAGCCAACACGAATTGAATGACTTAGTAAGAGATTTGGGCCTATCAAAGAAAGCAGCTGAATTATCAGCCTCCAGGCTTCAAGAAAAGAATGTACTGGTCAGCTAAAGTATCCCATTTCAGAAAGCGTAGACAAATTTTTGTGGACTCTTTTTCCAAAGACAAACACTTTATTTACTGTCATGATATCAGTAGTCTTCTTAGCCAGCTAGGTGTTCCCACTTACAGTACAACAGAATGGCGGCTATTTCTTGACAGGTGTAAACAGAGTCCGAAATATATTCTCATACACAATGGTAATGTTTATGCAGCGGTTTCAATTGGTTATTCAACTCATTTGCGAGATTATAATGACATAAAAATTGTCCTCGACTTTCTGAAGTATGAGGAGCATAACTGGATCATTTGTATGGATCTTAAAATGGTCAATTTCCTGCTAGGACAACAGAGAGGTTTCACGAAGTATCCTTGCTTTCTGTGTTTGTGGGACAGCCAAGCTCGGGAGAAACACTGGACACAGGAGTGGCTGAAACGTGAAGCTCTAGAAGTAGGGATGTAAAATATTGTGAATGAACCTGTAGTTAATCAAGACAGGATCATTCTTCCCCCACTTCACATCAAACTTGGCTTAAAGAAGCAGTTTGTTCAGGATTTGAATAGAGAAAGTAAATGCTTTCAACATATTATTTCTGTTTTTCCTGCCTTGTCTTTCAAGAAGATAAAAGCAGGTGTATTCAATGGACCTCAAATTCAAACACTCATACATGACAAAGAATTTTCCAGGAAGATGAATAAGGAGGAGAAAGCAGCATGGCAGTCTTTAGTGGCAGTTATGAAGAACTTCCTTGGCAACAAAAAAGCAGAAAACTATGAACTTCAGGTTCAAAGGATGCTGTTGGCTTTCTGCACATTGGATGTAACATGAGCGTTAAGATTCACTTCCTAGGCCTGACCTGTGGTGGCGCAGTGGATAAAGCGTCGACCTGGGAACACTGAGGTTGCCAGTTCAAATCCCTGCACTGGTCTGGTCAAGGCACATATGGGAGTTGATGCTTCCAGCTCCTCCCCCCTTTCTCTCTTTCTCTCTCTCTCTCACTCTGTGTCTCCACTCTAAAATTAATAAAATAAAATAAAAAATAATTAAAAAAAAAAAAAAAGATTCACTTCCTAAACAGTCAGCTTGGTAAGTTTCCCGAAAATCTTGGAGCTGTTAGTGATGAGCACGGAGAACGCTTTTATCAAGATCTGAAGACGACGGAAGAGCATTATCAGGGGCGATGGGACAGAAATATGATGGCAGACTACTGCTGGAGCATCAAATGAGATTGTCCTCAACAAGTACACAAACACAAGAGCTACAAACGCAAATTTTTGCCTGAATAGAATTTAAATAAGTTTTGCGCAAGTTTTATGATTAAAATAAGTGTCTTAATATGTTCTATTTTGAAATTGTAGACAAATTCTGATGCAATCATATCTTTTAGTGTATTAATTTACTGCATTATATAAATTATTATATTTTCACAAAGATGATGCCCAAGAAGACACTCTACTTCGTTATGTTAAACTAAATGTTGAAAATTTTACAATAAGATAAAAACCTAAAATCTTGAACTGCAAAAAAAACTGTAGCTTACAGAGAAAAACTAATGTCAGATTTGAGATTAGCACACTCGAATTAGGTAAGAATAAGTGTTTTTGTGGAAGCAACAAAAATTTTGTTCCCCAGTGTTTCTAATATGTAATTTCTGTTGATTAAACACTGCAAATATGTGATGTCTATTTTTCTGAAACACACCTAACAACCAAAAAATATTTTATGAAAATGTCAGGTTTAAGAATCTCTTCTCAGATATAAGAAATAAAATAAATATGGATGATAATAAAAGATTGTTTTATTCCTCACTTACCATTTTCATTCTTATGATCCAGGCAGCAAAAATTAAAAATAAATAAATAAATAAATAAAACCTATTATCTTATTTGATAAATTCTTTATACTTAAATTGCCTTCCCTTTAAAGTAACATCATAAGTAATTAGTATATGTCAATATTTTCTCAAGATATAAATGACCAGGATCACAAAAACACCTCTGTTCTCCCTTCAAATCAGTAACACTGATACTGCCTTTGTACCTATTTTTCTATAATAGAGGCCCAACTTAAATCCATGGCTTAGCTCTGAACCTGCTACCAATAACCCAGGGCAGATTCTACTAACTAAATATTAGACAATATTTATTTTAGCTCAGCAGACTCTGAAGCCAAGAAAGGTGCTAGGACTTCAAATCCAAATCCAAATCCAAATTTTGGCTTAATCATGACAATGGAAGAAAGCTCAACCTCATGGCAAATACAGGTTAAAATATGTTGAACTGGCTTATGCCAAGAATTTTAATTTCTAGTGTAAGAAAATCTGTATTTTACTTCAAATACAATGTATATTTATTTGATACAAATTATTTTTGTATAAAGAGAAAGTGATTACTTACAGCCATGGGAAGTTTTCGATTATCCCGATACAGGTTTGTATAACCGACATAGAGCAGAAGAGCAACAATGCAGTACAGGAAGACAAAGACTGCAAATGTAACATAGAATTGTGCAGAAGAAGAGTAATCTCCAATAAGGACTTGTTTCTCCCAACTTACATTACACACATTCACACCTGGAGGTGCCTGAAATGATGCTTGATTCAACCTATTTAAAAACAGACTCAAATAAATTTATGAATTACTTGGACACTCCCAACAGAGACAAAAATACATAGGCAGAATATTGCAATGACATTTCAAAAAATACTCCCCACAGAGTGAGGCAAAAGTAGGTTTACCATTATTTGCATGAAAAATAATACATTAATTAATAAATAACAATACAAGAATAAACTTTGTGTTTCATGTACTCACAACTATAAACCTACTTTTGCTCCACCCTGTATATTAAAAACATTTTCCTTCTGGAAAAACAAAGGGGAAAATTCAAATATTTAAGTAAATTAAAATGTTTATAATATATACACATACATTATACCTTGTAATTGATTTGTGATAGACTGAATACAGACTGAATCAAATGCTTAAAAACCTAGATACTATCTCCCTACAATAAAATTTTTGATTAAGAGGGTTGATAAAAAAAAGTTTACAATTTGAGACATGCTATATTCCACTTTAGTAGATATAGTCTGTGTGACTAGCACCAGGAGAGCCAATTATAATAATTCACATTTTAATCACAGATTTAATTATCTGCTAACTTTACACTGTTTTTAATTTTTTCTATCCATAAATCCCAAGAGCACTTATCACTAAAGATGCAGCAACAGTTCCTTGTACAGACAATTTATAAGAGAAGTGTTGGGAGATGGAGAGGCAACGGTATCAAGCACTTGCTATCTGATAATTTTTAATGTAAGATTTCATTTAATCATCAAAACAACCTTAAAAGGTTAACATTTCAAATATATGGGACAGAAAAATCGAGTCATAGAGAGGTCAAGTAAGTGGTGAGAAAGTGAAAGAAGCTTCATATCCTGGCTTAAACACAGGATATTCAATAAACTGCTTAATGAATACTATAGTCAAACAGAAGAATTCACAAACAAAATACTAATTTTAATTTGAGAGTAAGAAAATAAAGTTCTATACTAGTAAAAGAAGCCTAGGAACACCTTAGGAACTCATTTCACGTAAAGTATATAAAGAACACTATATTATTTAGTAGTGGCAAGCACATGAGTAATTTGAATTTTTCATTAAGTTGTGTTTGCTTCTACATGATGGTTTCTCACACTATGGTGAGGGAGCAGTCCTTTTTTTTAAAATTTCTAACTCACTGTGGGATGATAGAATAAATATGTCAAGGGAATGTGATAAAAGTTTCTAAATGCTTACTCTCATTTTCTATACTTATTTCATCACAGACCAGGAAAACAGTCTCCTGGCAGGCACTGGTCTATGTACTACAGTTTGGTTAACAATGATCACTATTTACAAATGAGGATGTAATTTGAAATTTTTTACCCTTTCAGATTAGTAAACTGTTGAAAATCTTAATGAGTCAATATGAAGTAAAAAGAGTTGTTAAACCATACAAACAAATAACTCACCTGAATGGATAATCAAAAGTAGCTGTAATTGTTTTATTTTCAGAACCTTTAGAACAACTCACTAGAATTTCTGTTTTGCCCTTAAAACCTCCACAGGTAGCAAAAGCAAAGATAGAAGCAATCTACACAAAGTGAGACAAAAGGGGTTGGGGGGAGAGAAGCATTACTACATTTAAAACACAGGTCAGTAAAACCTTAAATTAGTAATAAAAACTGGCTCCCTAACATTATAGAAATATATAACATTATATAAAATACAGAAATTCTTAGCTACAAATTTAAACATAGATGATGAAAAATTTTAAAATTTACTTGCAACTCTCAACAAATGTAATTTTATTTTCCCCTTAATATAATATACAAATTAGTATACTGGACTACATAAAAATTCATTAGCTCCTACTCCAGGTGCACCTACTAAATATTAGTATGAAATTCAGAGGAAGTCTTATTTATTAGTATCAAAATCAAAGGGGGTAAAAGTGGAGGTATTTTTATTTGGAACCCAAAGGTAACTGTAAAGCCAAGTGACTATATGCCAAGAAGAGATGCCATTTATTTCATGAGCTTATAAGGCCTCCTTGTGGGAATTCCAGGTCTCAAAAAGTACTTGGATATTTGTTTTCCTGAACATGAAAAAAAAAAAAAAAGTAATGATGTTCTTTCAAATGCTATCCATAACAGGAAAAGTTGAAAGCACTGTAAATGTTGACAGGAAACCAAATAAACTATAATTCACTCATACAATGAAACACAATGTCATTTAAATGTTAGGGAATATCTAATGATCCATTAAAATGTTCATTATAGCCTGGCCTGTGGAGGCACAGCAGATGGAGCATCAACCTGGAATGCTGAGGTCGCTGGTTTGAAACCCTGGGCTTGCCCCGTCAAGGCACACATGAGGAGCAATCTATGAACAACTAAAGTGAAGCAACTATGAGTTGATACTTCTTGCTTCCCCCATCTCCTGTGTATGTAAAATCAATAAATATAAAATCTTTAAAAATAGGAAAATGTTCATTACATATAAAGTATGTTTAAACAATTGTTTAAACATTGTGCATGTGTCTACATCTATGCATTCAGAAACAACTACTAGAGCTTATACATCAAAATCTTAACAGTTGTCACCTCTGAACAAAAGCTAATTTCTCTTTGTATTTGTACCTTCTAAATTTTCTACAAAACAAAACAAACAAAAAACCCAGATGTGGTGTAGTGACCAAGAGCTCAATCTTTCAGCAAATGCTGATGGCTCTATTTAAAAATATATTTGGAATTAGATCTCTTCCTACCATCACCATCACAACATCCTGTTCTAAACTACCATAACTTCTCGTCTGAATTATATACTAAACAGCTTTCTAAATTGATCCTCCTGCTCTGTCTTTGCCCCTGCCTTAGTCTATTATTAATATATCAGCCAGGGTCAGCTTTTGAAAATATAAAGCAGAGGCTCTGGCCAGGTTGCCCCGTGGATAGAGCATAGTCCACATGTGCAGAGGCAGGTTAGATCCCTGGCCAGGGCATAGAAGAAAAACAACCAATGAATGCACAACTAAATGGAACAATTAAGTGGAATAATGACTTGATGCTTCTCTCTCTCCCGCTTCCTTTCTCTTTCAAACATTCATATATATATGAAATTTTCCCTCTGCTCAGAACTCTCCATTACCTTCTGAGTTCTCACTGAATAAAAACCAAATCTCATACAAGATCCAGTCCTCCCTTAATATTTCTAACCTCATGTTGCTATTTTTTCCTTGCCAAATCTCTACACAAAATGATCTCGTTGCTACTTCTTAAAGACAGGGGATCAATTCCTCCTTCAGAGCCTTTGTAATGGCTATTCTCTTGGCCTAGAATAAAGAAGTGTAACCTTATCCATGGTTTCAGTTACCCATGGTTATCCCTGGGCAACAGTGGTTGGAAAATATTAAATGAAAAATTCCAGAAATAAACAATACATAAGTTTTAAATTACATGCCCTTCTGTGTGATGAAATCCTGCACCATCCCACACTCTGCCTGAGATGTGAATCCTCCCCTCTGTTCAGGGTATCTTCAGTGTATCTGCTACCCATCCATTAGCCTTCTTGATTATCATATCCTGCTAACACAGTAACTGTGTTCAGTAACCTTTATTTTACTTAATAAAAGGCTCAAAGCTCAGGAGTGGTGATATGTCAAAGAGAAACCTTGTAAAGTACTTGTAACATATAGTCAGAAGATCAAGAGTAGCCTCTGATTATATTGCAATGCTTACATCCTTCACGTCACCTCATCTTAACACGCACACACTGCATCATCTCACATCACAAGAAAGGGTGAGTACAGCACAATAATACATTTTGAGAGACCACATTCCTATTTTATCACAGTATAGTTATTTTTGTTTTATTTTATTATTGTGTTTTTCATCTTTTACAGTGCCTAATTATAACTTAAACTTTATCATAGGTATTTATGTATAAGAAAAAGCATAGTACATATAAAGTTCAATACTATATCCATGGTTTTCAGGCATCCACTGGGTCTTGGACTGTGATGCCTGCAGATAAGGGGCGGGGGAACTATGGTACATGGTTCATTTTCTCCCTTCACAGCTTCCTTTTACAATATGACCTCATCAGAGAGGCCTTTCTCTAACCACAGTATATTAAATAATAGTGTCCCCAACCCCACACTACCTATATTGCTTTTATGCTACTCTATTTTTCCTCCATTGTAACTACCATTGCCTGACAATACTTAAAATTACTTGTCTGTTTTTTTCCTAGAATGTAAACTCAAAGAGGGAAAGGACTTCATTTTGTTCAAGGCCACACATATCCAGCAAATAAATGCAGTGCAGGTGTGCTATCAAAGCCTATACTGTTGAACAGTGGTATAATGCCTTCCAGGCCTTGAATCCAGGCATAATCAGGCTCATAACTATCAAAGGATTTTTTTTCTTTCTTTCTAAGAAGAAATATAAGAAACAGAGTCTGGTTACAAATACGAAGAGTCTGAGAAATGTCCAGCACATAGTTTAGAGTCTTCAGTTAAGAGTTAATAGGTAAAAATAGAAGAATGAATACTCTCTGAGCATAAATGTGCATAAATACAGAGTGAAAACAGAAGGCTAGGAAAATAAGTCTTGGGCACATGCCCACATTTAGGATTAGAAAAAAAAATGGAAGATACAAATTGAATCAATGTAAAAGAAGCCAGAAATAGACTTGTGTTTATAGACAAATTACAGTATTTCTAACAGAGCTGGCATTACAGGTTACCAAGGAAAGAAGTGTGGTGATTTAAAAAATATATCCACAAACTCCTTTGATACTGCTCTCCCCAAAAGTTGGAGATTAATTTTCCTTCCATTAAGTGTGGACTGCACTAAGTGACTTGCTTCTAGTGAACAGAATATGTTAGAAAGAATGAGATGCCCTTTCTGAGAGAAAGTAATAGTCTACAACTTTTGTCTCTCTCCTTTCCTCTCTCTTGAAGCCACTGGCTCTGAGGAAAGCCGGATGCCATGTTGGGAGGATACGGAGGCGATTTATAGAGAGATTCATACATGGTGAGGAACCCAGTACTACCAGCAACCATGTGAGTGAGCTGAAGGGCTTGAGATGATTGCTACCCCAGCCAACAGCTTGACTGCAATCTATGGGAGACCCTGAGCCAGAACCACTCAGCTAAGCTGCTCCGATATTCCTGACCCACAGAAACTATGACAGAATAAGTGTCTATTATTTTAAATGCTAAGTGTGAGGTAATTTTTTATGCAGCAATAACCAACACAGAGGACCGTTCAATAAATGGTTCAGATGGGCTAAATACTTAAAAGGAAACAGTGAGTCTAAAAATTTTAAAGGCAATATGAAAGAAAATCTGTGACTATAGAGAAGAATCTTAAGATTTTTCTAAAAACCACTAACTATGGTTAGAGTTTGTTAAATTCAACTACAGAAAATTTTTTAAAATCAAGTCAGCTTTTAAACGTAAAACGAGCTACAAACTAGGTGAAAATATTTGCAATAATGTCACAAAGAGTTAATGTCTACTGGTCTAGATCTAAGAGAAATTCTTGCTCACGTGTACTATGGGACATGCACAAGAATATTCATATTGACAGCATTTACATAATATCAAAATATGAGAAAGAGAAGCAATAGGAAATTGGATAAAATATGGTAATATATACTTACAATGGGAAAGTTATATAGCAATAAATACATACAAACTACAGCTACTCAAAGCTACTCATGTCAACATGAATGAATCTTAAAAACTAATGTTGAGGGAAAAATGTTGCCTAAGACTCGAGTATGATGACACTCTTTTAAAAGCTTTGCTTACTCTTCCTCATCACTCCTGCCACTATTTTTGTTCAGGCCCTCATTTCTTTTTTATTGGGACTAACCCAATAGACTCTTCCTCCCATTTCCAATCTCATTCCCATCATCATTCATCTTCTATAGTATGGGCCCTAAAGTTGCAGTGTCTAATAAGGTAATTACAAGCCACATGTGGATGTGTCCAGACTTTAAAAATAGAGTATCATCCCTATGTGCCAAGGTTGTGGGTTCCATTCCCAGTCAGGGCACATACAAGAATCAACCAATGAATGCATAAATAAGGGTAACAAAATCCCCAATATTTTCCTTTCTCTCTACCTTATCTATAAAATCAGTATTTTATAAAAATAGCTACTCTGAATTGATATAGCTGTAAATGTAAAATATACAAAGATTATAAAGACTTAGCATAAAAATATAAAACATCTCACTAATTGTTTATATTGATTACTTGTTGAAACAATATTTTGGATACATTGGGTGAAGTAAAATATATATTATTAAAATTAATCTCACCTCTTTCTTTTCACTTTTTAGTATGGCCAGTAGAACACAAAATTACTATGTTGCTTGCATTTGTAGTTTGCATTGTGTTTCTACTGGACAGAGCAACTTTCATGATGTCACACTGATCTGAAGTAAAAATCTGGTCACATCACTCCTCTGTTTAAAGGGATTTCTTCGGTGGTGCAATGGATAGAGTATTGACCTGGAATGCTGAGGACCCAAGTTTGAAACCCGAGGTCACTGGCTTGCGTGTGGGCTCACAAGCTTGAGGGTGGGGTTGCTGGCTTGAGCATGGGATCACAGACATGACTCCACAGTCGCTGGTTTGGCTGGAGTCCCTGGTCAAGACACATATGAGAAGCAATCAATGAACAACTAAAGTGCTGCAACTACGAGTTGATGCTTCTCATGTCTCTCCCTTCCTGTCCGTCCCTGTCTGTCCCTCTCTCTCTCGCTTAAAAAGAAAAAGGAGAGAAAGAAAAAAGATACCCTCAATGACTTTCCAGATCTAAATTTAAGGAAAAAACAAAAACCCCAAACTTCTTAATTTGACATAAGAAGCATGGCTGAGGTAGCCTCACCTTCATCTTTCTAGATTTATGTGCACTATACTCCCTGCCAAGTACTGCACCACTGTCACATTGTACTACTTACTATTCCTGAAACACATCATGTGTTTATTATGTCTTAGATGTACATATTCCTTCATCCAGAAATTGCCTCACCCTTACCCCTACTAAAATTCTCTTAACAAGTTCATCCTTTAAGAGCCTACCCAATTCCTTGTGGTAGAACTCTTCTGTCTCCTAGGCTGCCAGACTTGGGTCATAAGCATTTTTCTTGCGTATCTTGCCTTGTAAAATAAAAACCAACCCCAATACAATAAGAATAAAACTAGTTTCTCACTTAATACAAAAATCAGTAAATAAATTGCATACTGTACTACAGTTTATTGCTTTTTTCAAGCTATGCTTTTCTCTCTTGGAAGACTGTCTTATTTGTCCTTGGTCTTTTATAAGATTTTTAATGCCTCTCTAGCAGATAGCTTAGCACACAGAAAATGTATACTAAATAACTATTTAATTAGAGAAAAAAATTAATTTCCAATATATACAGAAAAAATCATATTTTGAGTCCTACATAACTGTCATTTTGAAGTTGCCTTTCTGTTAGGAGGATAAATAAATGTCATGTTTGTGATTCTAATTTTTATCTTATGGAGAAAAGGGGAAAAGGTACACCCTTTATTAAATGGCGCACAAAACAATCTGTGAGTAAATTATCCAACCATCTCACCTCTCCCAATACAATGCAATTTTGGTTTAGATTTGAAGTTATGTACTGGTAGCCCACGGGTGAAACCTGGCCTGCAGATATATTTGTGTGGTCTTCCCATAATCATAAAAAATTTGAATCTCATCAATATTTTAATATCAGCATAGTGTACATAAAAATTTAGACTTTCCACTTTTCCTGAGAGTGTGGGGAAACTAAAGGAAGATATGACAACATCAGACCCATAGTTCCATAAAGGAACAATCACAGGAAATTGAGTGACAAATGACACTTATGTAAGATAGGGCATGCGCTTTCCAGGTTGTGACCACTCTCTAGTGTTTCAATAACTATCAGGATGTGTCAGGCTTTATAAGTAATCAAGGAACTTAAACTATTGTTTTTCTTCTTAACAGCTTGTTTCATTCATTTACTTTATGAAGGTGCTTCTTATAAGTACTTTAGTGTGTACTCCTAATCTAAAATGAGCACTGATATGCTAATTTATATTTCTTTACTACTTGTGAAATTCATTTTTCATCCCCTTCCCATTATTCATGGAAAGAATGACTGAAACTGCTGACATGAAATTCTATCTGTACTATAATATTAAGAATCCAGGGACAGGATGACAACAAACGTCTCTTCAGGTCAAAAAGGTTCCATATTCATTATGACAGCCACAAGTCACCAGAGAAACAATTTCCAGTTATCTCTCTGCCCAACAGGACCATACTAGAAGCATGGTAGATCTCTCACAGCTGTGGAGCTAATATTACAACCTAGTTCTCTAGAACACTACTCTCCAAAATAGACCCCAGTACTCAACTGGAGTACAAGAAAATATCTGACCTTCTATTTATATATACCTTTACACATACACAGGAATCAAAGCTTTATTATCACTGAAACCCATTCTGGGCCTGCATGTTAGAAAGTTACATGTTAGTACAGTAGGCTGAGTGTCCTGAAAGTATGGGGAGTCCCACAAGATAGAAGGACAGGCAATGATACCCTCACCTATTTCACTTTTAGTGTTCGTGAATTACAATGTGAATGTATCTAAGTGACTTTATGGAATAAAGTCTAGTTTTAACCAAACCTTCACAAAATGGACTGGTGGCTTAAAAATATCTTTAGAAACTAAACTGATAAAAAAAAATCATGTCCAAAGGGAAAATAGAAGCATTAACACCCTGTGTGAGCTATATTCATCAGCTACATTACAAGGTAAAAACAAACTCCACTTTATTAGATCACAAGAAGCCCCCCACCCACTATCAGATGAGTATCTGAAACAAAGATTTAAAAATATGAATAAAATTTATCCTGAGTATGTCATATGCCTTAAGATACTCACATGGTAAAATGTATATCTAACTTATAGATGGATATTGGGGCTCTGTGGATAAAATATTACACTGAGAGAGACTCATCATAAAAAAGAAAGTGTGATGATTCTTAGTATTTTCAATGAGTTATTTATCCTACAGACAGAGTCCCAGTCCTTGCATCTATTCCTAGACCTTGCTCAGCACACTAAGGGTTCTCCTGGGGAACACTGATATTCATCTAGTTTATGGCCGACATGTTTCTAGTTGGTCCTCACTGCTATTTGGTTTCATCATTAACCTAATATCATCTACTTACATTTCTTTCTGTACAGGGTTAGTTTAAGAAAATAAAATGTATAACTGAAATCTCCAATAAGAGATCTAAAGTATATTGTATATAAATGTTCATGTGCAAGACCAAATATATGCTCTATATTAAAACCAAATTATCACTTAGTATTTAAAATGAACTATCACAGCATGTTTGCCTTCATAATCAATAGGATTAGAGCCTAGAGCCAAGGTATTTATTTTTATGAGTCAATGTCTGAAGCATTTATTAAAGATATTCATTTAAAAAAACATTTTATTACTGATGCTGGTATCAATTCATTCTCACTGAGCACTGAAAGTCAGTCACAGAGCACCTCAATTTGACTCTTCTATTGTCTCCTTCTGCTAGTAAAACACATTCATAGAAAGTTCTAAATAGTCTGTTGCATAACCCTTAAGAATTTGGATCATGTGAAATAAACTTGAACTTCTGCTGAATTATTTCTGCTGAAATAAACAGCTAGAAATTTTTTGTTAACTTTTAATTACTGTATGTTGAAAACATCTTTATGTCACCTTTATTCTTAAACAATTGTTTCAGCTGAGTCAGGGAACTAGAAATCTCTGGGGAGCCTAAATCATCTATCCAGACTGCTCTATTATTTCTATGTCTTGCAGTGATTCAATATCCTGGCTGTTGAGTTGGCTTGCTGTCTTGAAGTTAGCCTGTCAGTTCACAGAAAGCTGATAGTATTTTTTGCTGCTGCTATAATTTGAGCTTTTAAGTGAAAAAGTTTCCTTCATTTGTCTGAGGATACTATATATGATGTAGGCTCAACTTGAGAGCTTGTTATTTCTTTCACATGTTAGAATGGGGCTCCTAAACTCCCAACATATGGGAATATTTAAATTACCATAAATCCAGACCTTAAGTGGCAAGTAGATTCAGGTCTTAGTTTGGAAGCTATATTCTCTCCCTTCTTAATTCCTTAAGTACTCAGCTCTGTGCAAGTTATAAATCCAGACAACAGGCTGAAACTTCTTTCCAGATTTATTTCCCTGAGCTGGGAATGGTCCTTCTCCCACCCACATCTTCTGTTCCATTCCTGGTCCCCAATGATATTTACCTTGTATGACAACAGTAATTCTCAATGTGTGGTCTGTAGACTTATGGAAGTACCCAAGCCTCTTTCAGGGAGTCCATGAGGTAAAAAATACTTTCATAATATTATTAAGACATTATTTGCCTTTTTTTATTATTATTTTGTATTTTTCCAAAGTTAAAAGCAAGGAGGCAGTCAGACAGACTCCCGCATGCGACCGACTGGGATCCACCAGGCGTGCCCACCAGGGGGCGATGCTCTGCCCATCTGGGGGCGTTGCTCCGTTGCTGCCAGAGCCATTCTAGCACCTGAGGCCATGGAGCCATCCTAGTGCCCGGGGGGGCCCGGAGGGGCCTACTTTACTCCAATGGAGCCTTTGCTGTGGGAGGGGAAGAGAGAGAGGGAGAGAAAGGAGGTGTGGTTGCTTCTCCTGTGTGCCTTGGCCAGGAATCGAACCTGGAACTTCCACATGCTGGGCTGACACTCTACCGCTGAGCCAACTGGTCAGGGCCTGACATTATTTGCCTTTTATACTCTGTATACTCTGTTGACATTTCTACTCATTTAATCAAAAGCATTGCTGGTAAAGCTGCTGGTAGGAATCAGCAATACCATCAAATTATTATGTACTTGTGGTAAAAAAAAACAAAACAAAAAAACTTTTGATAAAACAGTAAAAATTATTTTATAAAATCCTGAAATCTGAATCTTAATATTCTGTGATGAAATAGATGTATGAAATAAAGACTGTCACTGACTATCACAACACAATGGTTGTCTCCAGGAAAAGCATTTATACAATTGAATTGTATGTTCAACTAGCTACTTTTTTCCTGAAACGACATTTTTACTTGTAAAAAAAAGTCATAGACAAAATATAATTATTCAGATTTAGATATTTGGGAGCTGTTTTTCTCAAAAACAAATGAAGCAAGCCCTTTACTTCAGGAAAAAGTGGCAGAATTTATTGCCATTGATGTAACTCAAGCTTTCAAATGATTTGTTACTGTTATTTTTAATATAAATTTCTTTTAAATGTAGCAGCTTATATTTCTAATATGGTAAATATTGATAGGTATAATCCACATAAAAACTACTGGAAGTTCACAATATTTATGAGCATAAGAGTTCTGAGACAGTGTTTCAGAACCACTGTATGAGAGCATCACTCTGTTATTGTTAATTTTCCCTTTTTATTATTTTATTAGAGACTGCTATTTGTATGTGTGGGGCTGTGTATGTGTGGGTATGTGTTTGTGTGTTTTGAAAGCAATGACAACACATGTATTCTGTCTATGAAAATTAGCATCTGATCTACCCCTTAGAATGCTTGTGATTAAATACTGAGAGGATTCGAGGAAGGAAAACAGAGTTAAGTTGAGGTGTGGGGAGAGATTTATAAGACTATTAAAATGTTACTTGAAATCCTTTTTCTCTTTCCATAATAGAGGGATGGGAAAACAAACACAAATGGCAGAGTTAAGAGGAAGATAAGTTTCCTAAAAAGTAGTCTGTGTTACAGACTGATAACCTAAAAATGTAAAAATTAAGCAGACAAATGAGACTAACATCAGTCTATATATGTCCCAACCCCAAACTCTGCAATACAGTTTAAATTTTGAGGATGCTCCTCTGTGTCATACTGTAAGCCACAAAGTTATGATAAAACATAGTCCGTTTGCAAAAATCTTAAAGTCTACTTGGGGTAACTAAACTTTAAATACTTTATTGAAACTATTATATATTTCTGAAAATTTGTGGTTTAATGAAATTGATATATGTAATGCTCAAAGAGTTACAGTTTTTCTTACTGTTTTTGACACTAATTTTCCTGAATAACAATTTATCCCAAAGTAATGTTTTTAAAGGCATAAGTATAAAATCAGAAAAAAATTCAAATTTCATAAATGAATCAAGAAGACCCTACTTGTTTTAGCTCTTAGGATCTTATTAAAAACATGCATTTAACAAGAAAAATATTACTTCAGGTATCTTACATTTTTGTTTTTTAAGCTTGAATTTTGGGCAATTTTTAAAATACCTATAATTAATTAAAAGGTCACTTAGAAACACAAAGGTAAATTATCAAAATGACTAAGAACAAATTGTTAAAGAGTCTTGGATATAATGATAACCATGGAATATTGGATAAATTACTTAATCTCTCTAATCTTTAGTAACATGAGGATATCAACCCTCATAAGATTGTTAGAGGATTAAATGAGAAAACATAGCTAAAGCCCTAGAATTCTTATTGTACTCAATAAATATCTCATTAATAGTGAGAATGAAGTTGACCAGCCCTGACAAAAATGAGAGTTGGTTAATAATCCTAAAATTCAAGTTAGTCTGTTATTCCTTGTATACTCCTCAAACAGTACCTCTTCTATAATTTTTTGTGTGTGGAATTAGAGAAACATGTTACCTGAATTCCTTAAGGGCTAAATATTTGTTCACTGCCTACCCTTTACAAGGTAGTAGGAAGTCCAAAACACGGTGCTTGATATTATAAGGAGATAATATCTTTTTCTTTTTTATTTCTTTTTATTTTATTCATTTTGGAGAGGAGACACAGAGTGAGAGAGAAAGAGAGAAAGGGGGTAGGAGCTGGAAGCATCAACTCCCATATGTGCCTTGACCAGACCAGCGCAGGGTTTTTGAACTGGCGACCTCAGTGTTCCCAGGTTGATGCTTTATCCACTGCGCCACCACAGGTCAGGCGAGATAATATCATTTTAATGAAAAATTTGGATCTAAATAGTAGGGATAACTGATTATAAAGAACCAAATTAAAATTTACCAGAGAAGTATTAAATATTATAAAAAGCTGCTTTGATAAAAATCCTTGACTTTTACTTCTATGTTCAAGTTCACACATATGGGGCATCTATTCTTATCTAAATTTTATTCTGTCAACTTGATAGCCTGCTCGAGGCAGGAAAACATGTCAGAAGACAGATAAAAAGTATACAACATATCATTTCTAAAGTTTAAAATACCTAATAGAGAACTTAGTGATCCTGAAGGACCAGGAGATATGTCTGACAGTCATAATAGGGCTCAAATCTATCCACTCTCTGGGCCTGGTCTTTTAGAAACATAGCATCTCAGTCCTGAAAAAAACAACTAAGAACTGGTCAAGTATATTGTCATCATTCACATATTTATAAATTAACTCAATATTCCAACAGCCCTATAAAGTATTGATAGTCCCATATAAATGTTACAGATATTAAACTTTCACTGAATTACAGAAAGAAAACTAAAGCAATACTACTGCCAGCCACTGTAACTAGGGGCCAGAGTACATTAAAAATATAAAAATAAGAAACATAATATATATAAATTCTTTATACAAATAATATTGTGGCTGCAGTTTAGAAGCAAAGTAAAAAATGCTTCTGCTTCAGCAACTGTATTTAAATAAAAACTTTTTAAAGTGGGGGGTAGGGAGAGAGATGAGTTACAGCACTTTATTCACTGATTGCTTCTCATACATGCCTTGATGGGGGTGGCGGGTAAAGGGGGATTCCAGCCGAGCCAGTGACCCCTTGCTCAAGCCTGCAGCAACTTTGGCCTTCAATGCGCTCAAGCTGGTGAGCCTGCGCTTACCAGATGAGACCATGCTCAAGCCAGTGACCTCGGGGCTTTGAATCTGGACCTCAGTGTCCCAGGCTGATGCTGTATCCATTGAACCATCACTGGTCAGGCAGCAGTTGTATTTTATTCTGTCAATAAATATATATTTACTGGGCATCTCACCTTCATGTCTATGAGACATTCAGATTTGTAACCCCTTGAAAGGTTCATATTATCAGGTTATATGTTAGTCTAATATCATCTAGAGCAGTGGTTCTTAACCTTGGTTCTATCGAACCCTAGGGGTTTGATGAGTCAGTCTCAGGGGTTCAGAGAAGCCTCTGCCGCGGAGGTCAGAATAAAGTAATACCTTAATTTGTTGTGAGTTCATGTACTTTGTTGGTTTTGTTCTTTGAGCAAAGTAATGTTCATGCACGGCTCATTTTGTGCACCAGTAAGAAAATATATACCTATGTCTTGAATTTGGAAAAAAAAAATCATATTTTATTTATCACTAAAGAAGGGTTGGGTGAATGCGCATATAAAACTGGTAGGTTTGGTACCTCAAAAAAGGTTAAGAACCACTGATCTAGAGCCTTGCTAGAGATAAGCCGATTTGAGAATTCTTTTAGTTATATGGATGGTAAGCAGCCTTCATCTAGATTTTAGGTTAGTTTGTAAATTTATTTATTGACTTTTTTAGAGGTAACCCCCACAACACATCTCAATCAATGCCTTATGAAACTTTAATTCATTCAAAACACGTTTAAAGATTCCTACAATGGATTTTTCTCCTCTAGAACCTCCTTTATTATTCATTCTCCTCTTTGTCTTTAAATTTTTTTTATTTTTATTGACTGATTTTAGAGAGAGAGGAAGGGAGAGAGAAAGACACAGGAACATTGATCTGTTCCAGTATGTGCCCTGGCCAGGGATTGAACCAGCAACCTCTACGCTTCAGGACGATGCTCTAACCAACCCAGCTATCCGGCTGGGGCTCTGTGCCTGTTTTTAACCTCCAACAATTCTATTCACAAGTCTCTTCTCTATAGCCGACAAACCTGTTCAGTCTTTCCCATCTTTAAGATGGGGTACCACCAAACTTGTTCCATCTTCAGTCAAATAGTGTTTTTTTCTCACTCTCTTCACTTTCTTACCATATATTGGTTCATCCCACTACCATTCTGGTTTCTAATTTTAGTGAAACTGCTCTTACTAAAGCCAACAATAGCCTCTTGATTACCAAAACCAAGGATGCATTTTAGCCCTTATTTTAGTGAATCTCCCTATTGAACCTGATATTGTTGAGTTCTCTTTTCCTAAAGTTCTAATAGTGATGCCAAACTGTATTCCTCTCCATCTTTCAAACCATTTCTTCTCTCCTTTTGCTGGCATGTATCTGTTGAATATCCAGCCCATATTTATCTTTTAAAACCTAGATGAATATATCTAACTGCCTATATTGTACTTTCACTACAATGACCCAAAGATCTCACAAACTCAATCACCCAAATCCTCCCACCATAAATTTGTTTCTTTTCCTTAGTAATGTATTTTGGATAGTGCTGCCACTACCAACCCAAGTCAGATAGATATATGGCAGTCATCTTTGAGTCCTCCCTCCTATTCAGCCTCCAGATATATTCTAATTTCTAAATTTCTCTTCTGTATTCCCACTGCTATTAATTTTTGGTCCTCATAATTTCTCAAGCAACAGGTCTCCCCTCTTCCTTTCCTTCAATTATGGCCTTTCCAATCTCCTAGCTGCTGACAAAATAAAAATTTCTAAAAGGCAAACCTAATCATACCATTCACTTGTTTAAAACACCTGAATGAGAATGTGCTCACACTATATTAGGAATTCTGGGTTTAAATGGAAGGTATCCAATAAACTACCCAAAATTCTGTACCCTGCACATAATGTATTCCACAAATTATTCTGCAAGTCCTTTGAAGTCTTTTAGAATAATCTCAAATCACACTCCCCCCACTCCAAGTCTATGTTCCAGCCAATCCCAAATACTTGGAGTTCTCAAACAGGGCTATGCTGCTTTAACTTTTCACACCACTGAACGTAAGATCTATTTGCCTGGAAAGTTACTTCCCAGTGAACAAGTTCTCATCCTTCAAGTGTTATTTCATCTATGAAAGTCTCTCTGGTTCCTCTAAGCAATTGATTTCTCCTTCAACTTATTACATTTTGTTAATGCCTTAATTATAGTATTTGTCATACGCCACTTTCATATTTGTTTTCATGTCTCTTAATAGTGTGAGAAAAAACAAGTTTTCTCATGTTTGTGCTAGTGCTTAGCACAGTGCCCGTATTTAATACATACTCTATTTGTTGAACAAACATTTCCTACACCATTAACAACGGTAGAATGTAGAAATCTTTTCATAAAAGGTTCTCCTGTGTAATAAATTGTTCAAACTAACAATAATACATCCTTGAAAAAAACTTTAAAGGATATTATTCAAAATATATCGGACTGCATCCGCTAATAAATATTTATTGCTGTTCTGAAATACGAAGAAAAAAGTCTACATCTTTTTAAAATTAAGAAATAATATAAGCATAAATATAAATTGCCTTAAAGAGTTAGATGTAAAATTTGCTCACTAGAAAAACTTGACTGCCTGTACGTGCTGGACAGATGCCAGCTGCCTATTAATGTGCGCCTGAAAATCAGCACTAAAATGTTCTAGGCCACAGAAGTCTGAAGAAAATCTACAGTACCTGGTGTATTCACCAACTCCTCCAAAGCGACGTGATCATTGTCAAGGTCAAATTAATGTCTCCTGCGATGTTAATGACTGAGTGTTCTCAGAAAGGGACTAAAAGCTGACCGTAGGCCGTAGCTTGGAAATACTACTTAAACGTGAAGGCGATTCCTAGCATGTGTTTAAGTGACTCGGGCTAACACCGTGCGTTCTGCTAGAAGGCTTCTCCACCGCCACCCGCGCGTCTCCCGCTGCCATCCCCGCCAGCTTCCCTGACCCAGTTTATTTTTATCCATTTTTAACTTGGAGCCAATGTTAAACACAAATTAAGACGTGTGTGTGCTCATCAAATCACTACGGTAAGGAACAACTAGCTTTCGGAGGAGCGGCCTCAGGTCCGCCTGGGGCAGCCGAGCTCAGGACGCGCGGAGGCGCAGTGGCGTGGCCGCCGGTTTCGGTTAGACCACAACAGGAAGTCCTCTCTTCTCTTGCGGGAAACCGTGAAGCCAGCTGGAAATGGGAGCTCCCATGGGCAACGGGGCACCCAGAGGTGAGCTTCAGTGTGGGCGGGCGACTCCGCGCGGGACCCTGGCCCCGCAGCGTCAGAGACCAATACCTACCGCAGGGCCCCTAGCGGGGGCCCAGGCCGTGGTCTCTGGCGACCCCCGCCCGCCCCGTCCCGTCCCAATCCCGTCCCGCGCCGGGGTGGCGGCAACTCGAAGGCCCGCGCAGGCTGGGCCGCGCCCCGCCCCGCGACACCCGGCTCTTCGCGGAGGGCGCTGGGGAAGCGGCGCGGCGCGAGCGCGGCGCGGCAGCGCGAGTCCCAGCCTGGCGGGGGCGGCTGCACTCACCCACTCGAGGACTTTGATGAAGCCAAGCGGCTCCTTGAGCGGGTTGAGGTTGAGCTGGAAGGAGGACATCCTCTGAGGGAAGGAGGGAGAGGCAGTCAGGCCGGCGGGCGGAGGAGGAGGCCCCCGCGGAAACAGCACTGCCGCTAGGAGGACGGGCAGGCGGGGCGGCTGGTGAGGCGGGGCCCGGGAGGCCGCGGGGCGGGGCCGCGGCGGCTGAGCAGCTTGTGAGACGCGGGGAGGAGACTAAGAGGGGCGGTGGCGGTAGGCGAGGGGTGGACAGGGCTGGGAAGGGGAGGGGCCTCCCTGGGCCGCACCTGGCCGAACCGGCTGATCCGCTCGCGAACCAAATAGATGTTGGACGCCATGTTGCGAATGCCGCGCTCCCTTCCCTGAAGTCCAGTCCCTGGTGATCCGTCTCCTCACGCGCATGCGCTTGCACCTTCGCGTCTGCGCAGCTAGAGCTGCTACCCTGCGCAGAGTCCTTTCTGTGTTGGTTGGGCTCTCACCGTGCAACGCCCAGCTTCCATCCTTTTCTCTTTGGAGTTCACAACTTTTTGGTGACTTTATAAAATATTGATACAGATGAAGCTGGCTTTAGAGGCCTTTTATTAAAATGGTGGATAGTTATTGAAGAACAACGGACTTTGGGCGACTATGATGTAGGTATCTTAGAAGCATGATTCATCAAACATTCTTAGGTAAATTTAGTTCATTGTCAGTTACAATTGGAGTCAGGATTAAATATGGAGGAGGTTATATCTAGTAGAAAAAGGCTTGACCAGAGAGGCTTACCCTGTCGTTCATGTCGTTCTTGGTATTTTTCTGTAGAAGGCTAATTTTGCTCCCCCATCAAGATTCAGCTTAGGTGACACCTTCCTCCTCACATCCAGTTATCAGAGGAATGAGGTGTAGTATCTCCTTATTGCTTCCCCAACATCTTGGAGGTTTTGGAGAGCTGGATTGGTAACCTGATGGCATGTATGGATTGTAAGGTAGTTAACACCATGTAACAGTAAGTAAGTGTAAGGTATCCCCTCCAACCCCCCCCCCCCCCAGAAGGAAGGGGGGGCGAGAGCCACAAAGTGTGGAATAACAAAAGGCTTTATTAAGTACTGTGCATCCTGCCCAACAATGTCCCCCAACCCCCAGGGTTCAGAGGCTAGGCGAGTTGGGTCAATTAGACTGTGAGAGGTATTTAAAGGGGACCTCTAGGTGGGCTAGCAGTTATGACATGGTAAAATCTCACTGGCTGATGGACAGTCTTCTCCCAAGGTCCTCTGGGAACTTTCTTTTGGCCTGCTTGGTTGTGTGGGCGGCCCCAGCCAAAGTTCCTGGGGTCTGATTTCCCCACCTGACCTTCCCCATTAGCCACTCCACATTCTAGCCTTTTTTGTTAAATAGAAAAGGGGTGACATGTATACGGCTGACTACTTCCTTCTGGTTAGGGGCATCATGGGGAGGGGAGGTCAGCTGGTGGTGGCTTTGAAGGGTGTCAGGAGGAACATCTGTTTGGCTGTGAGTTGAGAAACTTTGCAGATGTGGTTCTGTAAGAATTAAAGAAGAAGAGCAAATATGAGTTATATACTGATAATTAGAAGATTTAGGATGGGGCAGCCCAGGTAAGAAAGGGTGGCTGCCATTAGGTGTTAAGCAGGTTGTAGAAGAAGAGATTCTTGCTTTGTTTTCTCGCAGACGGTTGAGGAGATTGAAACTTCCTTCATTAGGCCAGTCCTACTGAACAGCATTGCTTCCCGCTTCAGCTCACTCCAGCGGCAGGGTCCTGGTGGGAGGGACAGGATGCAACAGGAGGGTCTGCAGGGCCCAACCTTTTGGTGAGCTGCAGATGAGCAGGGCCCAGTGGTTCCAAACTGCCAATGATTCTGCATGGGAGCAAGCTTGAGGTGAGAGACATGGTTAGAAATGAGGGTAGTATTGATTATGGGGGAGCCTTTGGTAGTGAGGAACGGTAGGAGTAAGTGGGAAGACGCTGTCAGCTGGATATGGCTTCGAGACTGTGTAGAATGTCTCGACCCAGAAGGGGTACAGGGCACGATGGCATTACTAAGAAGGAGTGCAAAAAAGGGGATTTTGTTCAAACTGCATCTCAGAGTTGGAGTGTGAAGGGGAAAAGAAGGGCTCGCAGTGGATCAAGTGTCAATCTGGAACGCTGAGGTCGCCAGTTTGAAACCCGAAGCTCACCTGGTCAAGGCACATATGGGAGTTGATGCTTCCTGCTCCTTTTCTGACCTGGGCCGGTTCACCCCTCCTTAGGCAACCTGGTGGTCCCATGCTCATGGGAGGTCACCATATTGATGCTGAACTTAGTGTGGACACCCGATCAGCATAGCGCACTACAGCCCAGAACTCCTGGGCTCAAGTGATCCTCCCGCCTCAGCTTCCCGAGTAGCTGGGACTACAGGTGTGCCCCCACACCTGGCCTCAGTTCTCAGAGTGGTCAGAGTTGAGAATTGGCGTCCCAAAACTCAAGCTCTAGCCACGGACAGATAGGGAAAGTGGATGTGCTCTGATGTCTCCAGGGCACACACGCACTTGGATGGAAAAGGCTTCCCTGACGTAGCTACGGTTTCGGACAGGGACTCGGCAGAAAGAACTTGAAGGGAAAGCCTGAAGGCGGGACTTACTGCACCGTGCACCGAAGTGGGTGGAAGGTCGGAGATCCTGGGATCCTGCTTCCTTCTCGAAGGCGACGGGGACAGGAGCGGCCCCAGCGGGCTTCTGACTCCTCCTGGGTTTTCGGCACCAAAATGTAAGGTATTTTTCCCCGCCGAGAAAGAAGGAACAGGAGGGCCAAGAGCCACAAAGTGTGGAATAACAAACGGCTTTATTAAGTACCACACATCCAGCCCGATGATGCCCTGGGGTTCAGAGGCTAGGTGAGTCGCGCCAATTAGACTGTGTGAGAGGTATTTAAAGGGGACCTCTACGTGAGCGAGCAGTTATGACATGGTGAAATTTCACTGGCTGATGGACAATCTTCTCCCAGGGTCCTCTGGGAACTTTCTTTTGGCGTGCTTGGTTGTGTGGGCGACCCCAGCCAAAGTTCCCAGGGTCTGAGTTCCCCACCTGACCTTCCCCATTAGCCACCCCATAGTAAGGAAGAAAGGAATTGAGCACAGTAGCATCTCTATACCAACTTCCAAGTACTCGCCCATATATACTGATTTAACAGGTACTTAACCTGTTAATTAGCAGGTTCCTTGCCATTGAAGATATTTTAGGAGGGATTGATAACTCTTTGAAGCCGTTTCTAGGATGCTAATCTGGACGCTAACTTTTTCTCTTCTGAGAACTATTTGAAAGGCAGAAACCTTGGGCCAAACCAAGAACAGAAGGCTAGGTTGTTCCAAAAGGAAAATTTATTTTAAAAGTGCCTTGGTGCAGATGACCTGAGACCAACAAAGGGTGTCAGGCCCTGGGTGCTAGAGGGAGCATTAGATAAAGGGGTTGCTGCAGGCATTTGCTGATATGGGGTTGGGTGCACCTGGACATGCTCAGAATAACACATGTTGGTTTGTGGCCTTGGTCACTGTCCTGACAATGAGCAGGAGGATGGGGATTCAGCTGAAAAAACACCTCTTCTGCAAGTTCTTCTGAGGTAGCACAGGCCTAATCAGTGTGATCTTATATGGTGTCCTTGGTAAATCCTGAAGATAGCCAAGAGGTCAGTAATGTCCCAGGAACAGCTGGTCCAGGTGCCTCTGGGCCTGTGGCTAGGCTTTCATAAACAATTATTGTGGGTTAGACTCCCCTAATGGTCAGGTCCCTCCCCATTGTAAGCTTTTTCAGGCATTCCTGTGAAGGTAAACTTTTTGCTACATTTCAAAGTAAAGACCAGGAAACCAGTAAGAGAGAATAGCAAGCAAATTAACTACAGCCTCACAGTGGGGGATGAGAATGTTCTGTTTCAAGCCCTTCCTCTTCTTTTGGGTCTGCATTGTTTTCGTGGTGGCAGCTGAGTAGTCATTTTATCTATCACTATTTACCTCCATATTAGCTTCCCAGAGTGCAGAGAACACTTTTTAATTTCCTTGTCAACAGTCATACTCTTTTTACTCTGATTTTCATTCCTCAGTTCCCTGCATAGTGCTTTATACTGAATGGGCACCTAGTAGTTGGTTGCTGATTCCTCTTCTAAGTAAATCAGTGATGCCCCTCAGGGCTAAATCAGTAGACAGTAACCATGCATGGCACCCAGACCACTGTAAGGGGTACTCTAAGTGTTACTACTTCCTTTTCTACTTTGTTTCTGCACCTTTTCTCCTGGTACCCAGTTAGCAGAGTCTCAATAAAGTGATCTTCTTACAACTTTCTTTGCTACTTTTTGTATTATTCTCTTTAGTCCAATTCTCTAAACCTTTACTCCCATTTTGTTGTGGCTTTTTGGGTGGGCACCTGGAGGTTCTGGATAGTAATGCTATTTGGCTTAGACTTCATAGTCACAAGTTTCAAAGTAGACTCTAATGTGATTTCCAAATAAGATAGACATGACAGATCGGAACAATGTCCTCTGCAACATTACTTATGACCTTTGAAAATATAACTGTTAGCCTGACCAGGTGGTAGAACCGTGGATAGAGTATTAGACTGGGTCACAGAGGACCAGGTTCAAGCCCCAAGGTCACCAGCTTGAGTGTAAGCTCATCTGGCTTGAGCTCAGGCTCACCAGATTGAGCGCAGGGTCACTGGCTTGAGCATGGGATCATAGACATGACCCCATGGTCACTGACTTGAGCCCAAAGGTCACTAGTTTGAGGCCCAAGGTTGCTGGCTTGAGCCCAAGGTCACTAGCTTGAGCAAGGTCACTAGCTTGAACGACTTAGGTCTCCATGTGGTCTGCACAGCCAGTTAATTAAAAACTCCTAAATTTCTTAATTTGGCTAATTGATTGATTGGCAAGATGTTTGTTTCTTGCTGTTCCAATACAACATATTAATGGAGGCCCCAGCAAGATAAGAGTCCTTTGGACTTAAAAAAAAGAAAAAGTCCTTTGGACTTATTTTTCATTTTGTCTTTGCAACACAAGTGGGCCGCTGACCCCCTCAGCCTGACTGCCGGAAGCAGAAACCAAGCAGGAAGGCACCATCTGAGATGTTCCAGGGTTCCACTGGTCTTTTCTGTCTGGCTCACAGTTAGCCGCAGACAATCAGCATACTCATCCACCCATTTGGAGTCATCAAGAAAGCCTCGAGGTAAGCACACCAGATTTTTAATCTGCTCCATTTGTGGTTTGTTTGTGGCTAGCCATCTGTACTATTGTGATCAAGGATCAGATGCAATCAAAGTCACACAATAGGCTCTCCAGTGCCAAGACGTTGGCGGACAGTTACTTCCAAGTAGAAGAGGGATTTGTATGTTCTTGGGAGGACAGTTACTGGGACTGAATCTCACCTCAAATTTCCCAGGACATGTTTGGATTTGCTCTCATATGTATGCCCTCTACTTGTTTTGCTGCTTTTGTTTGTTTTTACAGGATATCCTAAAAGACATTTCCTGGTTTGGCCCCTCTTCGGGATCTCCTTCCTGCATTCTTCACCAGATAGAAGACCTTTATTTTCAAGGGTCCCTCTCTGATTTTACTCCTGTCAAGATCTCATTCTTCACTTTTGTTTTGTTATTCTGTCTCTGTGTAGAAAACTCCTTAGTGAATGTGTGAATAAGGAGCTCAGGTACCTGAGCCTGAGTTTCCAGTCTGTGGCTCTTCTCAGGAAGGGCACCCCCTTCTCTTTTGTCTGAAAGTTCTTTGTCCTTTGGTTCTCCAGGATATGATCCAATGGGGGACATTTTAGAAAATTGGCACAAACCTCAGTTCATGATCCCTTTTGTAATCTTGGGAAGTTCATTAGTACTTATATTGTTTGTAACAATGGTGGAAAGGCAAATAAGAGTCAAACTCCTCTTGAGTGTATACTTAAGAATTTCAGAATTGGATTTTCTAATGATTATAATGTAAAACTAAGCAAAGAGAGACTTAGAACTCTTTGTGAACTGAAATGGCCATCCTTTAGGGTAAAGTGGCCAAAACAGGTCTCATTAGATCCTAGAGATGTCAGAGCTATGTGGAATATAATAGCTAAGCCTCTGGGTCATCCTGACCAGTTCCCGTATATAGATCAGTGGAGGGCTGTGCTCTCAGACGGTCATCATGTTTTGTTAGCAACAGCCCCAAAACCAGACGAGAAGGTCCCTGTTTTACAAGCTGTTCAGAAAGGTTTGGGATTGCCCCCTTCATATTTTCCTCCTCTGTCGGCTCCATCCATCTAGGAGAAGCCTCAGTCTCTAACAGGAGTGTTAGAATCTGAGCTGTACACACATTACCCCACCTGGGACAATTGCCAGCAGCTTTTAGTTACTTTGTTTACTACTGAAGAGAAAGAATCAAACCAGAGGAAAGAAAAGCTGTCATGCTTGGGAGAAATAGCTCTGAGGAGGACAATCAGAACCACCCTGATAAGCTGTTCCCCATTGTCCAGCCTAAATGGGACCCTAACACTACTGTGGGATGGGAAGTTTTGAACACTTTTCACCAGTTTCTGTTAGCTTGGATCAGGGGAGCTGCTAAGAAACCGATTAATCTGTCTAAGGTGTCAGAGGTTATCCAGGGTCCCCAGGAAACTCCCTCAGCTTTCTTAGACTACAAGAAGCTTACAGGGCCTGCACATCTCTAGACCCTGAAGCAACAGAGAATGCTAGGGCAGTTAACTTAGCTTTCATGTCACAGTCCATTCCAGATATCAGGAGGAAGCTATAAAAATTAGAAGCCTTCCCAGGGATAGTGATTTCCCAATTGTTAAAAATAGCTCAGAAAGATTATAATAACAGAGATACCCTCAAGGAGAAACAGACTAAGAAAATGACAAAGGTAGTTGCAGCTATTTTAGAATACCAGAATAAGAAGAAAGAGAAGCCTGAGTTAAGCAGAAATCAATGTGCTTATTATAAAGAAGAAGGACATTGGAGGAAAGACTGTCCAAAGCTGAAAAGAAAGTCACAGCAGAGCCCAAGAATCCTTACTCTAAAGGAGGACTGACGGGGCCAGGGATCCATACCTGTTAGCCTTTACAAGTAGGAAGCTCCCTGGTAGACTTTCTAACTAGTGCTAGAGCTTCTCACTCTGTTCTCATTGCCCTCCTAGAACTGCTCTCAGGGGAGCAAGTAATCATATTAAAAGACTGTTAGAAACTGGTATTCTTGTTTCTTGCCAATCCCAATAGAATAATTCTTTACTGCCTGTCCAGAAGCCAGGCATCAAAGATTATCATCCAGTCTAGGATTTACGGGAGGTAAATATATGGGTTGAGACAATACACTCAACTGTGCCTAACCCCTATACACTTTTAAGCCTGTTGTCACCGGACTTGAAATTTTACATTGTCTTAGATTTGGAAGATACTTTCTTCAGTATTCCCCTGGCCCCTGCAAGTCATTTCATCCTTGCCTTCGAGTAGAATGACTCAGAGGCAGGCATTTCAGGACAACTAACCTGGACCAGATTACCACAGGGCTTCAAGAATTCACCGACCCTCTTTGAAGTGGCATTACATCAGGACCTGCTCGCCTTCTGCCAGGAACATCCAGAATACATGCTGCTGCAGTACATAGATGATTTGCTTCTAGCTGCGGAAATGGAGGTAAGCTGCTGCACAGCCACTGAGGGATCTGTACAAACACTGCAGACTCTGGGGTACTGGGTTTCAGCTAAGTGAGGCAATCCTTCTAATTCCAACCCCCACTAGGAAGAGACAAGTTTAAGAATTTCTCAGAGCAGTTGGATATTGCAGGTTGTAGATTCCTAGGTTTACAGAGATAGTCAAGCCTTTATACTCCTGTACAGCAGGAACCCAAGAGTTAATTTGGACAGATAAGGAATAAGGTTTTGAAATCCTCATGAAGGCCCTCACTGAGGCCACTGCCCTTGCTTTGCCAGACATTACAAAGCCTTTTCAGCTCTTTGTTCACAAAAGCAAAATAATAGCAAAAGGGGTTTTGACCCACACTTTAGGGCCATGGCCATGGAACAGGCCTATAGCTTACCTCTCTAAGCAGCTGGACCCTGTTGCATCTAGATGGCCAAACTGTCTCAGAGCCATAGCAACCACTGCCATACTAGTAAAGGAGGCAGATAAACTATCCATGGGGCAGGAACTGTTCCTGACAGCCCCACATGCAATAGAAACCTTGCTTAGAGGAACTCCAGAAAGGTAGATATCTAATGCTAGGATCACATAGTATTAAACCCTGCTCATAGATCAGCCTCACATGAAGTTTGTTCACATGCAGGCTATCAACCCAGCAAGCCTGATGCCTGACAAAGAACCAAGCATCCCCTTGCATGCTTTTGCTACTGCCCATGTTCATGCAGCAATCTATAAGGAGAGAGGGTTCCTGACATCTACACATCTGCTAGTAAGGACATTATAAACAAAGAAGAGATTTTTAGCTTTACTAGAAGCCATTTAATTGCCAGAAACTATAGCGCTTATTCATTGCCCAGGACACCATAAAGGGGACTCAATAGAAGCAAAAGGAAATCGGGCAGCAGATAAGGCAGCCAAAGAAGTTGCTTTAAAACCAGTAGGGCCTTTAGAAATCTTAGTGACTTGACCAGAATGCTTGTTTCCAGAGACGCCTCTTTATAACTAACTAGAGGATCTTTCCAAGGTGAACATTAGGAGATAGATTTTACTGAGATAAAGCCGCCAGCACAGGGATATAAGTATCTATTAGTTTTTAGTGACACCTTTTCAGGATAGGTAGAAGCTTTCCCTACTAAAAATGAGACCACAATAACAGCTGTTAAGAAATTTCGGTATAAAATTATTCCCAGATTTAGCTTGCTCATTAATATTAGGTCTAATAATAGGCCTGCATTTGTATCTAAGGTCTCACAACTAGTAGGAAAGGCACTCAACATTAATTAGAAGTTACATTGTGCTTATAGGCCTCAGAGCTCAGGACAAGTTGAAAGAAAGAACTGAACTTTAAACGAAGTCCTAACTAAATTCATTTTAGAATCTGGTGAAAACTGGACTGACTTACTTCCCCTAGTTTTGCTAGAAGCTAAATATACCACATACTGGGAAAAATTCACCCCACATAGAATTGTATTGGGCAGGGTGACACCCCTTCTCCCTAGGCTCCCTTGCAGACCCCCTTGGAGATGGTGCAGACGGATCCCACCAACCCCTGTAAGTTGATCCTGAGAAGGACGGCATGCCCTGCTTCAGCCACAAATTGGAAGCTGGCTGGTCTACGCATGCACAGCAGAAGCTTGAGGAACCTCACCGTGGGAATCCTTTATAATTAAACTTTGGGAAGAGGGGGAGCTCGGGTCAGGGAAGGCCAGAGTGAGTCGTCTTAAAATTTAATACATGTGCTGCTGTGAGTCATAAAAAAGGGGGGTTATAAGTTCCTTCACTAAAAGAGAAGCTACAGGGTAAATGAAAAATATACATGTACTCATAGCTACCCCTGTAAAGGAACATATAAATACTAATCATATGTCCAACAAGCTACCTAGAGGGAGGACACCTCTAAAAAGAAGCATATTTTAAAAGAAAATTACTTATTGCTAACTTAAGTTGTCACTAAAGGTTAGGATCTTTAAAATTTAAGAGTTCTGATTAAAAAGGGATTGTATAGTTTTGATAGTAGAAGGTGTAAGGTATAAATGTACTTTTAAGAAAAGAGAAAAAGTAAGTCCATATGAAAGCTAGTTATTTCTGAATAGATAAAGTTCATGAAAGCTAAAGGGTTTGTGTAAGCTGCAGAAGGTTTGTGCAGGTTGTAAGCAGTTTGTATGAAGAGAAAAAAACAGGTTTAGGGAACAGAATAAGCCTCTCATATATTCTAGCAAATGTTATATATCAAGTTTATTTTTATAAAGGAAATAATTTTACAAAATAGAAGAGGCTTAGATTTACTTCACCTTCAACAAGGTAGCTTATGTGCAGCGTTAAGAGAAACTTGTTGTTTCTATGCTAATAATTCTAGTGTAATTAAAGAAAGCCTATCTGTAGTTAGGGCAAACATAGAAAAGAAAAATAAAGAATTTGAATAATCAGAGAATTAGTTCCAAAGAATGTTTAATTAGTCACCGTAGCTCACTACACTATTGTCTGCAGCAATTGGTCCTCTTACTTTAATTTTAACTTGTCTGATAGTAGGACCATGTTTAATCAATTTTATAACAAGGTTTGTTTGAGAAAGGATAGACTCTATCAAATTAATAGTAATCAGAAATCAATACACACCAATACAAGAGGATAGCAACAAAAATGAAAATAAATCAATGATTTGATTAAAATTTAATTAAAACCAGTAAGGAATGAAGTGTAGAAAAGAAAGGCTCTTAACATGAATAATTTTTGGCAAAACTTACTTTCTCTAAAACAAAGAGACTTTTTAGTAGAACTTAATTTTTTCTGAAAAGACTCCCTATTTCTGCCCTTGAGACTGGTTTCCCAGACTGGCCTTGGGCTAGCTTTGCAAAGTTGCAGGTGTTTTCAGAATGTTTCTCCCCGATTAACCTTAAAGAAAACATTTTAAGAAAGCTTGTTTCACTGCTTTGTTTTACTGCTATGCTTTCTCTCTCCCCATTCCTCAGTCAGTATGTAATTTTCCCTTTAAAACCCAGCCCCAAACTGGGTCCCCACTGCATTGATTTGAACAACTTAGGTCTCCATGCAGTCCATACAGCCAGTTAATTAAAGACTCCTTAATTTCTTTTTCTTTTTTCTTTCTTTCTTTTTTTTTTTCCAGGGACAGAGAGGGAGTCAGAGAGAGGGATAGACAGGGACAGACAGACAGGAATGGAGGGAGGTGAGAAGCATCAATTATTTTTCATTGCCGTCGCAACACCTTAGTTGTTCATTGATTGCTTTCTCACATGTACCTTGACCACAGGCCTTCAGCAGACCGAGCAATCCCTTGCTGGAGCCAGCGACCTTGGGTCCAAGCTGGCGACCTTGGGTCCAAGCTGGTGAGCTTTTGCTCAAGCCAGATGGGCCCGCGCTCAAGCTGGTGACCTCGGGTCTCGAACCTGGGTCTTCCGCATCCCATTCCGACGCTCTATCCACTGCGCCACTGCCTGGTCAGGCTTCTTAATTTCTTAACTTGGCTAATTGATTGTGTGGCAAGACATTTGTTTCTCACTGTTCCAATACAACACTCTGACTGACTTATTTCACTTAACATAATACTTCCAGGCCCATCCAGACTGTTGCAAAAGGTAAGATTTTCTTCTTTTTATGGCTGAATTGTATTCCATTGTGTAAATGTGCCACAGCTTTTTTAGTCACTCATCTACTGATTGGCATGTGGACTGCTTCCAAATCTCGATTATTGCAAATAACACCACAGTGTCATAGGATTGCATATATTCTTTTGAAATAGTGTTTTGGGCTTCTTTAGCTATATTCCCATAAGTGGAATTGCAGAGTCATAAGGCAGTTTCATTTTATTTTTTTGAGGAAACTACATACTGTTTTCCACAGTGACTGCACCAATCTGCATTCCTTTCAACAGTGCATAAGGGTCCTCTTTTCTCTACATCCTGAACAACACTTAATGATAGATATTATGACAGGTGTGAGGTGATATCTTGTTGTGGTTTTAATTTGCATTTCTCTGATGATTAGTGACATTGAACATCTTTTCATATGCCTATTGGCCATCTGTATGTCCTCTTTGGAGAGTCTGTTCAGGTCCTTTACCCATTTTTAAATTGAATTTTTTTTATTTTGGTATTGAGTTTTGTAAGTTCTTTATGAATTTTAGATATTAACCCCTTGTTAGATGTAAGGCAAATATAATCTCCCATGCAGTAGGTTGTCTTTCATTTTGTTTATGGTTTCTTTTGCTGTGCAGAAACTTTTAGTTTGATGTAGTCACATTTGTTTATTTTTTCTTTTGTTTCCTTTGCCCAACAAGATATATCAGAAAAAATATTGATAGAAAAACTGTCCAAAATTTTACTGCCTGTGTTTTTCTTCTATGATTTTAATGGTTTTGGTCTTACATTTATTTAAGGCTTTAATCCATTTTAGGTTTATTCTTGTGTAGGGTGTGAGAACGTGGTCTTGTTTAACTTTTTTGCACATTTCTGTTTAATTTTCCCACCACCATTTATCTAATAGACTATCTTTACCCCATTGTATGTTATAGTCTCCTTTGTCAAATATTAATTGACCTTAAAAGTATGGGTTTATTTCTGGGCTCTTTGTTCTGACCCATTGATTATAAGTCTGCTTTTAGGCTAGTACCATGCTCTTTTGCTTACTATTGGCTGGTATCAGGTAGAGTTATTCCTCCAAATTTGTTCTTAAGATTGCTGTGGCTATTTGGGGTCTTTTATGGTTCCATATAAATTTTTGAAATATTTGTTCTAGTGTGAAATATGTCATTGGTATCCTAATAGGAATTGCATTGAATCTATATATTGCTTTGGGCAGTATGGACATTTTAATGATCTTAATTTTTTCTATTCTTAACATGATATATGCTTCCACTTATTTGTATATTCAGTTTCTTTCTTCAGTGTCTTATAATTTTCCAAGTACAGATCTTTTATATCCTTGGTTAAATTTATTCCTAGGTTTGTGGGGGTTTTTTTTGAAACAACTGTGAATGGAATTGTTTTCCTTTTCTTTTATTTGAGAGATCGAGACAGACTGGAAGCAACTGTGAATGGATTGTTTTCATTCTTTTTATTTTCAGAGAGAGAAAGAGAGGGACAGGCAGACAGACAGACAGGAAGAGAGATGAGAAGCATTAACTCATATTTGTGTCACGTTAGTTGTTCATTGATTGCTTCTCATACATGCCTTGACCAAGGGTCTCCAGATGAGCCAGTGACTTCTTGCTCAAGTCAGCCACCTTTGGGCTCAAAGCCAGTGATCTTGGACTTCAAGCCAGTCACCTTGGGCTCAAGCCAGCAATCATGGGATCATGTCTATAATCCCACACTCAAGCTGGTGATCCCATACTCAAGCTAGTGAGCTAGGGTTCAAGCTGGCTACCTTAGGGTTTCAAACCTGGGTCATCAGTGTCCCAGATCAGTGCTGTATCCACTGTGCCACCACCAGTCAGGCTGAATGAATTGTTTTTATAGTTTCCCTTTATGATAGTTCACTATTCATGTATAAAAATGCAACTGAGCCTGACCTGTGGTGGTGCAGTGGATAGAGCATCAACTTGGAATGCTGAAGTCCCTGGTTTGGAACCCCAGACTTGCCTGGTCAAGGCACATATGAGAAGCAACTACGATGAGTTGGTGCTTCCCACTCCCCCTCTCCCCACCCACCCACCACACTTTCTGTCTCTCTGTTCTCTTTCTAAAAAAATAATGCTACTGATTTCTGGGTATTTATTTTGTTCCCTGCAATTTTACTGAACTCATTTATCAGTCCTGGTAGATTTTCAGTGGAATCTTTAGGATTCTATATATAGAGTATAACATCATCTGCAAATATTGATAGTTTTACTTCTTGGTTGCCTTTGTTTCTTCTTCTTGTCTGATTGCTGTGCATAGTACTAGGACTTTCAGTACTATGTTTAATAAGAGTGGTCAAAGCAGACATCCTGTCTTGTTCCTGATCTTAAGGGAAACACTTTTAGAGTTACCTATTTAATATGATGTTGGTTGTGTGTTTCTCACATATGGCCTTTATTATGTTTTTATTATCCTATTCCCACTTTACTGAGAGTTTTTATTTTAAAAGGGTGCTAGATTTTAACAAATTATTTTTCTGCATCGATTGATATGCTCATGTGATTTTTATCCTTCATTTTGTTTATGTGGTTTATTGATTAGCAGATATTGTACCAACCCTGCTTGCATCCCTGGAATAAATCCCACTTGATCATGGTGTATGATTTTTCTAATGTATTGTTGGATCTATTCACTAATATTTTGTTGAGGCTTTTAGCATCTATGTTCATCAAGGATATTGGCCTATAATTTTCTTTCTTTGTAGTGTCTTTATCTGGTTTTGAAATTAGGATAATGCTGGCCTTGCAAAATGAGCCTGAGAGTCTTCCCTCATCTTGAATTTTTGGAATAGTTTGAGAAATGTAGGTGTTAGTTCTTCTTTGAATGTTTGGCAAAAATCACCTGTGAAGCCATCTAATCCAGGACTTTTTTTTTTTTGGTTGGTTTTTATTTTTATTACTGCTTCAATTTCATTACTTGTAATTGGTCTATTCATGTTTTCTGATTCTACTTGATTCAATTTTAGAAGTTCATCTGTTTTTAGAAATTTTTCCATTTTTTCCATATTGTCCAATTTTTTGGCATATATAGTTGTTCATAATATTCTTAAAATGCTGTGTATTGCTTTGGTGTCATTTGTTACTTCTCTTTCATCTCTGATTATCTTTTATGGGGCCCTGTTTCTGTTGTTCTTGATGGTTTAAGGTTTGTTTACCTTTCCAGAACCAGCTCTTGGTTTCATTGATGTTTTGTAGTTTTTTATAGACTCTGTTTTGTTTATTTCTGCTCTGATCTTCAGTATTTCCTTTCTTCTACTCATTTTGTTTTTTTTCTTTTGTTGTTGTTCTTTTCCTAGTACCTTTAAGCGTAAGGTTAGAGTGTTTATTAGAGATTTTTCCTGTTTCTTGAGATAGGTCAATAATGCTATGAATTTTCCTCTTAGGACTGCTTTTGCTGTGATTCATTGATTTGGGGTTCTGTTTTCATTTTCATTTGTCTCAAGATATCTTTTGATTTCTTCTTTAATTTCATTGTTAACTCATTCATTGTTTAGTAGCATGTTATTTAACCTTTGTGTCTTTGTGTGTTTTTCAGTTTTATTCTTGTGATTGATTTCTAGTTTCATACTATTATAGTTAGATGAGATTTTTTAGATGATTTCAGTCTTCTTAAATTTATTGACAGTTGTTTTGTGTCCTATCATGTGATGTATTCTAGAAAAATGTTTCATGCGCACTTGAAAAAAATGTATATTCTTTTACTTTGGGGTCAAATGGTCTGAAGGTGTCAATTAAAGCCATTTAATCTTGTGTGTCATTTAAGGCCACAATGTCTTTGTTGATATTCTGTCTGGAAGGTCTATCCATTTATGTCATAGGGGGTGTTAAAATCCCCTACTATGACTATATTACTATTGATTTCTCCCTTTATGTTCTCAAGATTTGCTCTACATATTTAGGTGCTCCCATGGTGGATGCATGAATGTTTACAAGGGTTATATGCTCTTGTTTGATTGCTCCCTTTGCTATTAGTAGTGCTCCTCTTTGTCTCTTTGTTTTAAGGTCTTTTTTATCTGATATAAGTATTCCTACCCCAGATTTATTTTTCATTTCCATTTGGTACCTATGTAATTTTAACAACATATAAAATTTTATATGGGTGCTCACCAGTACTATTTAATTTTGATTTAATATTCTTTTAATATGTTTAAATTAATATTTTTATATTGTTTTTAATTTTTTAGGCTAGAAAATGCTTATTTTACTGCAAAAATAATTAAAATAATATATAAAATAAAATAATGAATTATCTTTTATTTTTAGTTTCTGTGTATCTTTTATCCTGAGATAGGTCTCTTTTAGACAGCAAATACAGTGGTACCTTGAGATATGAACAGACCAACATACAGGGTTTTTTTTAAGATACGAGCTGTGACTTGGTTCGTATTTTTGTTCGAGATCCGAGCGAAATTCCGAGATATGAGTCATGATTTGGGAAGCTGCCGCTAGTTGGCACATTAGTGCATGGGTCCAGTATTGGCAGTTTGATATATGAGTTGACTGACTTATGAGCTTGGTTACAGAATGAATTAAATTCATATCTCAAGGTACCACTGTATATGGGTCTTGTTTTCCTATCTATTCTGCTGCCCTATGTCTTTTGATTGGAGCATTTAAGCCATTTACATTTGAAGTGATTAATGATGGATATATATTTACAGTGATCCCTTATCTATTATGGGGGTTAGGTTCCAGAACCCCCGTGATAGGCGAAAATCTGCAAAGTAGCAGCCTTATATTTATTTTATTATTTATATGTATTTTAAGGCTTTATAAACCCTCTCCACACTCTTATAAACGTTTTCCATATTATTTTTAACCTTTCCCACACTCTGATAAACATATCTTATGCTCTTAAACACTTCATACACTCTTAAACCTATGTAATTTTAACAACATATAAAATTCTATATGGGTGCTCACCAGTACTATTTTATTTTGATTTAATATTCTTTTAGTATGTTTTAATTAATACTTCTATATTGTTTTTAATTTTTAGGCTAGAAAATGCTTATTTTACTGAAAAAATAATTGAAATAATATGTAAAATGCCTATATACTGTAAAATCCCATAAAATAATGAAAAATCTATGATACAAAATTAGATATATACAACTTAAAAATCTGCGATATAGTGAGACCGCAAAAAGTATTGCCATTTTATTTTAAGAATTATGTTCCTCTGGGCTTTTTTTTTTCCTACTTTTTCTTAAGACCTTTTAACATTTTTTGTAATATTGCTTTGGTGATAATGAATTCCTTTAGTTTTTCTTCTCTGGGAAGCTGTTAATTTCTCCTTCAAATTTAAATGATAGCCTTGCTAGATAAAGCATTGGTTTTAGGTTTTTGTTTTTCATCATATTGAATATTTCATGCTAATATCTTCTGGCCTGAAACATTTCTGTTGAGAAATCAGCTGACAGTCCCTTTTAGGTAACTAAGTGTCTTTTGCTGCTTTTATGATTTTCTTTTGTCTCTAACCTTTGCCATTTTAATTATGATGTGTCTCGGTGTGGGGCTCTTTGGGTTCATCTTGTTTGGGGCTTTCTGCACTTCCTGGACATATGTGTCTTTTTCTTCATCAGGTTTGAGAAGTTTCCAGCCATTATTTATTCAAACAGATTCTGGATTCCTTGTTTTCTCTCTTCTCCCTCTGGTAACCCTATGATTTGGATGTTGTTATGCTTCATGTTGTTCTAAAGTTCCCTTAAACTATCCCCATTTTTAAATTTTTTATTTTTGTTTTTGCTACTCTGTTTGGGTGTTTTCTGCTACCTTGTCTTTCAAATTGCTGATTTGATCCTATGCTTCTTCTAACCTATTGTTTATTCCTAATAGTATATTCTTCATTTCAGATATTGTATTCTTCATTTCTGACTGGTTCTGAAGGGAGCTGTGTATAAAGAAATCATGTAATTGGATAACTATAGCATTTTTTTATGTTTCTCAAAAGTAATAAAATGGTCTGGTCATTTTATTGAGAAGATAAGACTTTGTTATGCATTCACAACCCATATTTTTCTTTTTATTTTTTTCTGAAATAAAGGCAACTGTTCAATACCAGTGAGTTCAAAACCTGAGTTTTGCCAATAAACACATTCTTTTCTTTTTACCTATGAATTCAACAATCGTTTTAGAAAAATCTAAAAATCCCTCTAAATTTAGATTTAAAGAAAAGCTGCAAAGTACAAAGAATTCCTGTATACCCTTCACCCAGTTTCCCCTAATGCTAACATCTGTATAACCAAGATATACATATTTGTCAAAGCAAAAACAAATTAACATTGATATATTACTATTAACTAAACTATAGAATTTTTTAAACTTCATAAATTGTCCACTAATGTCTTTTTACTGCTTCAGGGTCCAATCCAGGATACCACATTTAATAAGATATTTTCTGAAGTTCTGGTGTGTGCTCCCATAGTCTTGGGGCCTACTTGCCCTGAGTGTAAATTTGTGGAGATCAAGGAAGCTCTCTAGTTGCTATATAGCCCTTTAGAGCTGTGGGACAATTCAGTGATTAACAGTAAGGATGTATTATCAGATTTCTAGGTAAATCTTCCCTTTACATTGTGACCTGCAGCAAAGGGTTGAACCCTTCTAAGTTTCCATCTTTTAATTTCCATTTTTCAGAGAGGAAATGAGAGCTGCATTGAGATTTTAATTTTATTATCTTTAGAGATCATTTAGAAAAGTTTCTGGTACTGAGTTAAGCACTTAGCTACCTGTTATTAGCAGTATTCCAGAAACAGTGGGTGGATTGATCTCCAGATAGGGTAGTCAAGAAGCAGCAAAGATTCAATGCTACAGCAGAAGTCATTTAAGGAAATCAAACTTTTATTTATTGGCTAAAACAGGATTAGAGTACTAAGGAAGACAATTTTATTGATAAAAGGAAAGAAATATGAAACTTGGGAATAGAATTCTAGAAAGCAAATAAAATGCAATTTTTAACTGCTGAAAATCCTGTGGGGCAAAGGTTATTCTAATCCTTTCTGTATGGATCCAATTTTAATCTACTTGTGGCTGAAGTGAACACTGCTATTTTCACTATTTTAAACTTAGCTCATATTTAAGCAAAGAGTAGAGATTAATTTTATAATAATTATCATCTCAAGTATTGTCATTAGGTTGCCAAAGAAATGGGACTTATTATATAATAGCTTCAGTAATAAGATAATTTGGAGTATGTATAGTATTAGGCATTTTTCTGAGACCTTTCATTGTCATTTTTATCCCATGACTCTTCATTTAAGGGAGGATATATGAATTATCATCTGCATATTGCCAAGAGGAATACTCAGCAGAAAGAAAGTATATCATGAAAGGCTGCATAGAGGAAGTGACACAGCACTGAAGCTTGAGAGATGTGAAGGGAGTTACCCAGATTGATGGAGAGTTTCCTGAAGAGGTGAAGCAGAAAATGAGGTGATAGAGGAGAGGGGATTTTTCTTTTGTGTGGAACCAAGTACATCCATGTGTCTGATGCTTTAGGTATGGGGAGCAGTACAGAGGCAGTGGGGCGGAAGGGGTGCACTTTACATGCCAAACTAGGAAATTATACTTGATTCTCTGGCAGTTGAGTTTCTTTGAGGCAAAAGAGTAACATGATCAGATTTCAGTTTAGGAAGATCATTATGACAATAGTATAGAAGGTGAAACTTGAAAGGCCTTCAGCAGGTAGGTTCAAGATAGCTGATATTTTCAAAACCTGTTGGCCATGAGATCTCAGGTCCCAGACGTGGTATCAATGAGCAACAGGGGACAGCCAGTTTGACATGAGCCGCACAATACTGCTTGCAGCAAAAGCCCGAGATGTAGATGCAGAAAACTTGGTTCCTGCCTTGGCTTTGTCAGATCTATAATTGTTCTGGAGCATCACTACTTCATTCCTTTGAGAGTATTTGTACGGCATCGACTTTACATATATCAACGTTGCTGGAGTACTTTGGACTACAAATCAGGACTTGGGAATGAAGACAAATGTAAAGCTGTTACAAGCCAGTCCTAGAATCATATCCAGTGGAGGGAGGGTTAAGCAGGTAGCCAAAGCTTTGTAGTAGGGTGTATATCAGTGTTTTATAATCCAATTCTGAGCCACTTTCATAATATTATAAGTAATTATTCCAAGGACTTCCACATTTTATTGTCTCCCTGGAAAGCACAGCGTCACAAAGATTTAAACAAAGATTTCAAAATTAATACTATATTATACCAGGCTCTCTCTTGAAGTCATGTGGGAAGCAAAGTAAAATGTCCACTAATTTTATGTGGATGGTTTGTTTACTCTATTTGCAGGTGCAGAAAATTGACTTCCTGCCAGGGAGAGAAGAGGGTATGAGAGATCTGGGACAGTAAAAAGTGCTTTGTTTTTAACATGCCAGACAGGATCTCCTTAGGATCTGAATTTCCTGTATTTCACATAGGAAACCCAAAGAAATTCATGGTAGCCCTTCCCTCCTGATTCTGGACCTGTAAATTTTGTGCCAGGATTGCCATAATCTTCTGTGTGACATCGTAGCATTTATTATGAGAAAACAGATCACCAGAGATGACCACTTTGAATGTTGACCATCACATAGCTAGGAAATCTGCAATCTGATAAAAAATGAGAATCTTCTAACAAAGAGTGAAAATAAATGCTTCAGTAGAAGCTGGCCAGGAAAATTCTGATGCCATGAAATGATGGCAATGAAGTTTGTTTATAATTTCTCTAGGAGGCAGAGTAAAGTATTTTATGCAGGAGCTTGGTCTCTAGAAAGTTAACTATAAATGTAATTTTTGCAAATGTATTTTACTTTAATACACTTTAGGAGTTAGCCAGTCATTTAGATAAAGGATTTTGGGGGAGAACTTTGTGATCTTTCTATGCTTCATAGGTTTATATTTTTTATATTCTCTAGCCATCTCAACCTGTTTAACATAACAATCATTTGTAATTATTTTTACAAGCTGAATACATTGGTCTTTGCTTTCTGAAACAATTTTATTGACTGTTGTTATTTTCCTTCAGGGAAATTCTAGGTGTTTTGTTTGTATTTAAACTCTTCTACTTTCTTATTTCTCTCTCTCTCTCTCTCTCTCTTTTTATTTTCCATTTCCTATAATGACCAAATGATGAGAAGGCTAGGAATTTTGAGGAAAGCCCAACCACTCCACCACCTGCCTATGAAAAGATACATACATCCTATTGTGCTGTCATGTGGATCCTGAAATACCATGGTAATACATTCTTTATCTTACATTAACAGCTTTGTTTTTAAAATACAAACACCCTGGAGAATTATTGCATTAATTGGTCTATTATATAGCATAACAGTTAATGGAAGATGATTTATTTTTCTCCTGGCAGTAAGAAAAATGGAAGTTTCAGTGGGAGTGTAGGAAAGAAGGAGTAATCTTGCAATCTGGGGTGCCAACACAGGAGGACAGGCTTAACCAAAGGACAAAGTTTCAGGCTGCCAAGAAGTTGTAGTAGGGATAATGAAAGCCTGGAAAGTATGGTGGAGAAACGGCTCACCATTGAAGTAAAGGAAAATGAAGCAGAAATAAAGCAAACTTGGATCCCAGCACAATTTAGTTTAGGGAAGACTATATTTTCTTAGCATATGTAATCAGTGGTTGCCAATCATTTGAGAATAGAGACCTGCATAGAGACTTGCCAATCATTTGAGAATAGAGACCTGCATAGACTTTTCTTTCCAGTATTTATTTATTTACTTACTTAAAATGTTTTATTTATTGATTTTAGTGAGAGAGGATGGGAGAGGCAAAAACTTTGTTCTCATGTGTGTCCTGACTGGGGATTGAACTGGCAATCTCAGCACTTTGATATAATCCGTCCAGGGTCCTTCCAGTATTATTGATCATCCATATAGACCAGGTACTTCTTAAGTGCTAATCATACAAAATCTAACAAGACATTCTTGTTCTCAAAGAGTTTATATTCTAAAAAGGAAGATAGGCCAAAGGAAAAAAAAATGAAATGTACAATGAAGCACACAAAACACACTTTTTATACTTTTGTTTTCTGCTTTACCTTGAAAAATCTGTGGCAAAAACACAAGTTGGCAATAATTGCAATCTTTATAATCTACTTAATCAACTACTATTGACTTAGGTCCTATGTAAGTTAGGTTCCACGTAAAGAATACTATGTACGATTTTTAAGGATAATCTTCCAACAGAACCCTTGGAAATTCTATAGACTCCTAAACACTAAGGGGCTCGCTCCTCAGATTTAATTCTAATTTTAGGTAGGTGAGGTTGATCCCTGACTGTTTGATTTAATTTTAAAACCTGTTTGCTGTCCCCACACCAACACAATGCCCATCCTATGGCTTCATGTCCAGAAAATCCCAGAGTTGAGAATTCTAAATACTGGCTTAGAATTTAAGGAAAAGAAAACAGAAAGGTGATCAGTCACAGAACTGCTGGTGACAGGAGAGAGAGGGGAGTAAGAAATATACCCAGAGCCCCAGAAAAAAACTAAAAAGAAAACTGACTGAAACTATTCCACATTCCGGATCAGTGATTCAGGTAAAGAGAAGAGACAGAGTGGGGAACAGAATTGCTTTTGAACTTAATGGTAGATAGACTGTGGGGAGGCACTTGAGGTCCCCATTTGCTCAGTTGTTAAAGAGGGACTGTAAATACATACTATGAGAGCCTGCATGCAGTCCTCAACATTATTTTATGCTTGTGACTACTGAAGCCATTAGAGGTAGAGAGTCAGGTAGATGACGTATGTTAATTTTATATTACAAGAATAATTGTGCTATAGTTGATAGAATACTAAGGGACCATGTAAAATACAGTGTGTCTGTAAAGTCATGGTGCACTTTTGACCGGTCACAGGAAAGCAACAAAAGACGATAGAAATATGAAATCTGCACCAAATAAAAGGAAAATCCTCCCAGTTTCTGTAGGATGATGTGGCAGCATGTGTGCATGCACAGATGATGACATAACACCGTGTATACAGCAGAGCAGCCCACGGCCATGCCAGTCGAGATGTGGACGGTACAAAGGAAAGGTCAGTGTGTTCTGTGGCTCGCTAAATTCGAATCCGTGACCAAAGTGCAACGTGAATATTGGCACGTTTATAACGAAGCACCACCACATAGGAATAACATTACTCGGTGGGATAAGCAGTTGAAGGAAACTGGCAGTTTGGTGGAGAAACCCCGTTCTGGTAGGCCATTGGTCAGTGACGAGTCTGTAGAGCCTATACGGGATAGCTACCTAAGGAGCCCTAAAAAATCTGTGCATGCGTGTGCTCGACAATTACACCTAAGCAAGACTATCGTTCATAAGGTGTTAAAGAAATGTCTCTGTTTTACGGGGTACAAATTGCGGCTGTTGCACGCTATCAAACCAGTGGATAGACCCACACAATGCGCGTTTGCTACAGATATGCTTCATGAGATCGACAATGATGCAAGATTTTTGCAGAAGATTGTGTTTAGCAATGAGGCAACCTTCCATATCTATGGACATGTTCATCGCCATAACGTCCGAATATGGGCTGCTGAGCATCCTCATGCCTACGTTGACTACGAATGTAACACCCCTAAAGTGAACGTGTGGTGTGGCCTGATGCATGATAAGGTGATAGGCCCATTTTTTTTCGCAGAGCAGTCTGTGACGGCAAACACCTATCTTGACATGTTGGAATTGTATGCAGTGCCACAATTTCCAGAAGGTGTCATCTTTCAACAGGACGACACTCCTCCACACTACGCCACCACTGTTCATGAGTTTCTGGATAGAGCATTCCCCTGGCAGTGGATAGGCGGGGTTCTGTCAAGCCATGGCCACCACGATCTCCAGATTTGATGCCCTTACACTTTTACTTTTGGGGTTATGTGAAGCAACATGTGTACATTGAAAGAATCAATGGCACTAGTCACTTAAAACAGAGAATCACAGACGTTATTCACTCTGTTACACCAGATGTCCTTACCCGTGTGTGGTAAGAACTTCACTATCGTTTGGATGTGTGTAGGGTGACAAATGGAGCCCACATCAAACTGCACTGAATAGGTATGAAACTGGGAGAGTTTTCCTTTTATTTGGTGCAGATTTCAAATTTCTGTCGTCTTTTGTTGCTTTCCTGTGACCAGTCAAAAGTGCACCGTGACTTTACGGACACACTGTATATTTATGCTTGGTTCTCACATACCTACTAGCAATAGGTAATAAGAGAAAAATGAGCTACAGAAATCAAGTAAAACTATCTTCTTAAGCCTTTTAGTGTCTTCCCAGCATTCTTTTGGGGAAACACATCCCTCACCCTCATTCCAAAGCATTTCTGCTCAGGTGGTTTAGCCCACAAATGGGTATGTGATCCTGGATCAGTCAATCAGATTGTTTTCTCTTCCTAGTCATAATAATTGCCTCATGAAAGAGTATGTGGTATAAGTTGAACCAGTCAGAAGTCTTTCAGGGTTATTTTACCAGATATTCAGAAAATATCCATTCTCTAGGATCACAGGCTCTAAGAACTCTCGAGTTCTGGGGTAGCCAAAGTTCATCTTGCTGCCACATGGAGTCAATTTGAAGATGAAACCAAGCAGAGGCAAAAAATGGATACGAAGTAGGGGAATAAAGGTTCTAACTCCATTCTAAGAGATATGCATGAATTGAGTGGAAAAACAGGTTTTTGCCAGTTCCTGAGAATGGGGCGGACTGGGCTATCACTCACCATAGAACCAGTGGTCTTTGTCAGGAAGGGCCAAGCTCTTACAGGAAATTTACATTGGAAGCGGTCTGATGATAGCATATACCAGGCTGGGACTTCTTGAAGTTATCTGCCTTTGGGGAACTGCAAGCTTAGTGTATACCCACGTACTCTCTCTGAAGCTATCTGTATCCCCTGCTGTGTTATATGAACCTGACTTAACAGATTCACTTGGGAAAAAGAGTGAAGAAAAAATCGGAAGACCAAAATAGCGTCCAAGTCCAATATAATTAGTCTTGTCTTTCTCATGTATCGTACTTTAAGATGTTTGAAGGAAGTTCCTGTGTCTCCAACCATTGGTTCTTCAGGCCTAATACAGCCCCAGAACTAAGCATTTAAATTAAGCATTGAATGAGTGAATCTGATGTGGCATATAGAGATAGAGGCCTTGAAATAGTCTCCCTGAGAAATTCATTTGTTTTGGATTAAAGCACTGCCTATCTAAGTATCCTATTTATTTATTTTTACTTATTGATTTTAGGGAGAGAAAGACAGGATCGTAGATCTGTTCCTATATGTGCCTTGACCAGGGATTGAAACAGCATCCTCTGTGCTTTGGGACGATACTCTAACCAACTGAGCTATCTGGCCAGGGCTTCAAGCATCCTCTTAAAAATGCAAATGCCCAGAGGAGACATAAGGTATTTTCTTTTTTGTCAACCAGCAATACTTATTTTTGGCAGCTGTCAGAACAAGGGGAACTATAAAAGTTGGATTTGCATGAACACTCTTAGTGTGATAGGGTACAGATTTGTGTAACTAATTTGGAAACAGTTTGGTATTATCCCCTAAAGTTGAACATTCATATACATATGACCCAACAATTAAATTCAAGAGGTAGACCCAGGGAAAACTCTTGCAGATAAATGTGCAAGAATGTTCATAGCTTCAGTGGTCACAATGCAAAAACCTGGAAACAATTCAAACATCTATCAGCAGGAGAGTAAATGGATGAATCACAACAATGTAGATAAATCCTAAAAATGAAATAATAAAAAAATAAGTGAAGAAAATAAGTTAACAATGTATACAGCATGACTGTTGTTGTAATATAAGGTTATAATAATTAAATATGTATATAGAAATATGGAAAATATATAAAAAATAATTAAAATAATATTAAAAATAATTATTAAAATTAAATAAAGTTATGCCATTTGGATAGGAATTAATATAGTGGCTTAGAGCCATAACTCTGTAATGTAATAAACAGACTAATTTACAAGCAGGGCCCAGTTAGTATGTGTGTGATGTTATACATAGATAAGAAGTGGCTTGGTGTTATTTACATTAACTTTGTAAATTAATGTAAATAAGAACATCTTAAAAAGTGGTTTAATGCAAACATTTCAGTAGATTGACACAGAGAGGATTCCCTGCGAGGAACTCCCAAAAAGGCCGTTTGAGGTGATAATATAGATTGACACCTGTTTGAAGGCGTTGGCCAGAAAAGGTACTAGAGCTGAGGGGCCCTGTGCTGCAGTAGTCGCCCAGACTCCAACATTGATATGGACTGTCTCCACATTGCTCTAAGCTCTGACCCAAGACAGCTGAGAGGAGCACATCCAAGGGGCCCTCTTAAGCTGTACCCAGGCGCGCCATAAGGATTTGTAATAAATTGCCTGTGTGATTATTGCAACTAATTTGTGCGTTGGTCGTGTTTTTCCTCTGGTGGCACTTAACAGTAGCATCCTCATAGCTGCCTCAAGAGTAGTCTCAAAGAGGCTGCTAGCCCTGTTGATAAGTAGAAATGTCCCACTGCATGGAGAAGTCGAGTCAGGGACACCTGATCGACGTAGAGCTTGGCCTCTACTGAGACAATGACATAATTTTATAGAGTTGAAAACAACTAATGTAAGAATATACTTTATAGAAATACGTATAAATGCAATTAAATTGTATATTTTAAAAAAGCAAAGGACTCTGGATAATGGTTATATTGTATGGGGAGATGTGGGGACTGGGATAGGGATCACATGGTTAGATAAAGGTTATGTCAAGGTTCTAGCTTTTTTTTTGAATGGCAGGCTTTCAGGTACTTATTACATTATTAAGAATAATGCAATAAGTGTAAAAAAAAAAAAAAACCCAGGAAGTTTGGGTTTCCTAGGAAACAGCCTGAAGCTAGTGCTTCATTTGTAAAATGCAATCTGAGCGCAATTATGGTAAGGAAAAAGTGAAGGGAGGCAAGGAAAGCTGGGAAGCAATGCTAGCTGACACTTTACATTGCTTCATGAGGAGCTCTGAAGGTACAGGGCCAATATCAGCAGGGTGTCTGTTTAGCTACATGGGAGGTCTTCAAGAAGGATGTTCAGAAAGATTGTGCCTTGGAGCAGCCCTTGGGAAGGAGGAGGGAGAGGAAAATTGTTGGACTGGTTCTCTCCAATGGGAAATAACTTCCCATAGGCACTGCTTCTGGGTTGTTTCTCTGGCCCCTTTTGGTGGCAGAACCAGATCTCACAACCTGTGTTTTAGCTGAGTCCAGAAGCGATGGGAGAAGCAAAAATCTCAGGGAATGTGGCCAGCAGTACTTGTTCCTTTTATGCAAGACTCTGGTTGGTCCCAAGTGGAGTAAGTTCCTAGGCTATATAGCAAGAATTGAGCTAGAGTTGGTGGCTGAGAGTCGAGGCCAGAATGGCACCAAGGGAATCTAAGAGGTTTGTGAGATGTGTCCCGTATACCCAGGTTTGAATCCCAGTCAGAGTGGCACTCATCAGCAAAACAACACAGAACAAGTGCTGGCGAGGATGTGGAGAAAAGGGAACCCTTCTGCACTGCTGGTGGGAATGCAGACTGGTGCAGACACTGTGGAAAACAGTTTGGAGATTCCTCAAAAAATTAAAAGTCAAACTGCCTTTTGACCCGGCTATCCCACTTTTAGGAATATACCCTAAGAACACCATAACACTGTTCGAAAAGAAGAAATGTGCCCCCATGTTCGTGGCAGCATTGTTCATAATAGCGAAGATCTGGAAACAGCCCAAGTGTCCGTCATAGGACGAGTGGATTAAAAAGCTTTGGTACATATATACTATGGAACACTATTCAGCCATAAGAAATGATGATATCGGATCATTTACAACAAAAATGGATGTACCTTGATAACATTATACGGAGTGAAATAAGTGAATCAGAAAAAAAAATCTGAGAACAGCATGATTTCATACATAGGTGGGACATAAAAGTGAGACTATGAGACATGGACAAGAGAGTGGTGGTTATGGAATGGGGGGAGGGAAGGAGGAGGGGAGGGACACAGGGAAAACCAGATAGAACGTGACAGAGGACAATTTGACTTTGAGTGACGGGTATGCAACACAATTGAATGATAAGATAATCTGGAGATGTTTTCATTGTACATATGTACCCTGATTTATTGGTGTCACCCCATTAAAGTTAATAAAAAAAAAAAGGAGCCAGGAATCTCAATGCATTCTGTACAGAGCATAACATGTGTATGTGCAGTGAAACTCTATCAGTGGAGGTGGAATTCGGACCTAACTCAGTCTCAGCTTTCAGTCTAGCTGTAAGAGTGTCTGCCACTGGATCTACAACAGTTAATTCTTTTAGAATACAGAGCTAAACCCCCAAGAAGGCCTTGTCTGGGGAGGCCACCGGAATTGCTGTCTGCTTAAAGGTACACTCATGTTTCTTGGTTTAACTGGGTCAGTTAGGTTGTTTATTTTTGCCATTTGATTTCAGGGCAGGCCTGGCTTTAGTGTACTGGCAGTTCTGAAGAGTACAGACTCTGAGTGACTTGGGCAGGTGTTCAGAAACGCCCAGTGACTATTATTTAATTTTATCCCTCCCCAGCCTCACAATTTATGTATGAGTTGATTATGTGACTGAGTTCTATTTTTAACTGCAATTATGCTCTGTTCAACTGGAATCATGTTCTTTAGACACTGCATTATGCAAGCTGGCTCCAAAGTTTGCCAGGAGTGCTAAAGTAAACTGTGGGTAGTCATTGAAACCCCACAGTGAGCAAACAGCATGCTTACTTGCTGGCAAGATAGAGTTTCAGTTGTGTTAAATAGTGTCTGATGCTACTGAGGAGAAGCCCTGTCTGGCCACTTCATCAGCTTCTTTCACCTTGTCTCCTAAACCTAGAATAAATCCTGTGGGCCTTGCAGAAAGGCACTAAAAGAGCTACTGGTAATTAAGATTAAAATTAAAACAAGTCATAATGAGGTACAAGCAATGCAGTGCTCATTGTATCTTCTTAGGTCTTAAGCAGGAGGGGAGAAAAGATGATTTTGGAGGGTGAGTGGAGAAGGTGTTCCAATCAGGTGGTCCTGCTGAGCCATTCATTCTCTTAAGTGACTGTACTAAACAGGTCTACTAGAGGACCGTCTTGTTTTACTTGGGATAATCGTAAGAAGTGGTTTTCAAGAATTACACAGGGTCATTTTCTCTAACTTTTGGGAAACTGACATCTGGTTTATCCAAGATGACCCAGAGAATGGGCAGAGCTCTGAAGGGAAGATGTTAGTATCAGTTAGGGCTCTTTAGTGGCAAGCAACAGAAATCAACTCTTTTATGAGTTAACGTACTTAAGAAGAAATGGACTTTTTAGAAATTAAGTTCTATGAGAGCAGGGTTAGCTTGTTCAATACTGTTTCCCCAATAGAACAGTACCTTAAATATGGCATTCAGTAACTGTACACTAGATGAAGATCCTATTATGAAGACTGAGAACAACTCTGGAGGGGTTTAGGTAGCAAGAAATAGGTCCTCGACAGTTTCATCAGGACATCACTGCAGGAGTGAATGTTCTCAACTATTCTTATACAGCATGTGTGTAACGTCATGGTGCCCTTTTGACTGGTCACACTGTCAAAGTGCTCCATGACGTTACGGACACGCTGTATTGTTGAGTGTCTACATTAAAGTCCAGATCAAAGCTTTCCAGAGAAAAACAGAACCAATAGGAGCTATATCTCTATTATCATCTATCTATCATCCATCTATTTATCTATCTTCTATTATCTATCTATCTCAGTGGTTGGCAAACTCATTAGTCAGCAGAGCCGAATATCAATAGTACAATGATTAAAATTTCTTTTGAGAGCCAAATTTTTAAACTTAAACTATATAAGTAGGTACATTCCTTATCAAGGTAGCACCCACACATGTTATTTTGTGGAAGAGCCACATGTGGCTCACGAACCATGGTCTGCCAACTACTGATCTATCTAATCTATCATCTATCAATCATCTATCCAACTGTCTGCCTACCTATGTATTACCTATCTAGAGAGATAGAGAGATACTGATGCATTGTAAGGAATTGGCTCACATGTCTATGGAGGCAGACAAGCCCAATCTGCAGGGTGGGCGGCAGGTTGGAGTTTGAGAGCTAGGGAGAACATTTAGCTTTATGTTCCAGTTCAAGGGTAGTCAGGCAGGAAGGGCTGGTACTACTGATGAAGATCAAAGTCAGTTGGTTGCAGAATTCTCTTACTCAGGGGAGAGTCTTTTTGTTCTTTTCTGTCCTAGTTAAGAGGAGACTGTAGAGAAAACAGCTGTGTTAGGCTTGCTCACTTGTACTCTGCATAATTAGTGCATGATTGTGTGTAGCCTAAGTAAGACTATGGCTGCTTTCTCTCAGTGTAATAGTGACCAGCAAGTCTCAAGGAGACACCAGAATTCCAGAATTTGAGAGGAGTTTATTCAAAGCAGGTTGCTGGGCAAAACAAATCTCAAATCAGCAGCCCTGAAAGACAAGAGTCTTGGGTTTTTATAAGTGAAAGCTACACTTGGTGCAAAAAGCCATTTCACAGAAGCAGAAACTAGCGGTTACTTATCATGTTCATCTCTATTTTGCAAGCCTTTTCATGCCTTTTACTAACAGTACATCCTGTGGTCTCTAGCTTATTTTGCAAGTTTGCACAGAAACATAAGAATTTTCCAAGCGGGGGTTACAGAAAGCATACAAAATACAAGAAATGGCATTTACTTATGCTATTAATTTTTCAATTTTCTGGCACTTTGTCACATTCCCCACTGATTTTATTTAAGTTTTAATCAAATTCTTGATTTATTTTTCTCTATGGGGAGGGTAGAGTAAGTATTTTGGAGAATTATTAATTGGATTTTTCTCTAATTTTTGCCTAAGTTTTTCTGGACTAGGTATGAGCTTTCTTGAATTGCTCCTGAGTTGTTGACATAGAAGGAGCAGGCTTCCTTGAGGGCTACACAAAACTCTCCCTGTTTTAGGAACAGCAGGTTTAGTTCCTTTTTATTTTGTAAAAATATTTCCTTTATGTAAACGAATGAGGCATAATATATACTAGAATATACAGTATATATTATGCCTCATTCTCAATAGTTCCTCAGTCTTATTCTGTTTTAAACTTTTTTTCTTTGTACAAACCTTTCACTTTTTACAATTTGTACAAGCTTTCTGTAAATTATATAAACCTTTTTTTTATGAACTTTAAATATTTATTCAGAAATAACTAGCTTTTATAATAAATTAGTTTTTTCTTTTTTAAAAGTATTTCTATACCTTATACCTTTTATTATTAAAACTATACAATTCTTTTCTAATTAATTAGAACTCTTTATTTTTCTTAAAAACCTTAACCTCTAGTGACAACTAAGCTAGTAACAAGTAATTCTCCTTCAAAATATACTTCTTTCTGGAGGTGTCCTTTTTCTATGTAGCTTATTGGACACCTAACATTTACAGGTTACTCTATAGGGTAGCTATGAGTAAATATATATATATATATATATATATATATATATTTACTTACATTGTAGCTTTTCTTCTGGTGACGGGACTTATATACCCCTCCCCCTGTATAACTTGTAGCAGCATATATAATAAACTTTAAGATAACTTGCTTGGACCTTCCCCAACCCTAGCATTTCCCTCCCTCCCTAAAGTTAAATTATAAGGAGTCCTATGGCATGAGGTTCCTCAGGCTTCTGTCATACATAGACCAGCCGGTTTCTGGTTTGTGGCTGGAGCAGGGCATATTGTCCTTCTTAGGGTCAATTTATAGGGGTTGGTGGGATTCGTTTGTACCATCTCTGAGGGGTCTCCAAAGGAGCTTAGGGAGAAAGGGTGTTGCCCTGCCTAATACAATTATACGGGGTGAATTCTGCCTACTAGGGGGTGCATTTAGCTTTTAACAGAATTAGGGGAAGTAAGTTAGTCCAGTTTTCACCAGTTTTTAGAATGAATTTGGTTAGGACTTCTTTCAGAGTTTGGTTTATTTTTTTTTACCTGTTCCGAACTCTGAGGCCTGTATGTACATGTAATTTCTAATTAATTTTGAGTGCCTTTCCTACTAGCTGTGAGATTTTGGACACAAATTCAGGGCCATTATTAGACCTAATATTGATGGTCAAGCTAAATCTGGAAATAATCTCATACAGCAATTTATTAACAAGTGTTACTGTGGTCTCATTTCTAGTAGGAAAAGCTTCTACCCATCTTGAAAAGTTGTCAACAAAAACTAATAGATACTTATATCCCTGCACTGGTAGCTTTAATTTAGTAAAAACTATTTATAAATGTTTACCTGGGAAAGTTCCTTTTTCCCTATTTCTTTTTATAATTTCTCTACCTTGCTTAGTATTTACTTGGATACAGACTAAACGCTTGGATACTATGCTGTTTTATAATAGATTCTAAGCCTGACAAATAGTAGTTTTTTCTTAAATAATTTTATTAGCTTAATTTGGTCTAGATAAGTAGCTTGATGTAGCTGACTTAATAATTGCTCTGTCTAGGGCTTTAGGTAAAAATGTCTGTTACCTAGTATTCCTAATTACCCATCCTTATTTTTAGTTATTCCATTCCTGCTGGCAAATTTTAAGTTACTAAAATTTCTAAAGGTACCACTGGTTTGGGGGGGGTGTACCTAAAACCAGTAGCAGCATCAGCTGCTTGGTTTTCTTGAGCTTCTAGGGAATTCCCCCCTTCTTTTGGTGCCCTGGACAGTGAGTAATGGCCACTAACTCAGGAAAGCAGGCTTCTTGCATTGTTGGGGTGAGGATTTGAGCCTCACCTCTGTTAGTTTTTAAGTCTTCTCCCAATAACCCCTGTTCACCTGTGCCTCTCTTAGGTTGTTCCTGCCTTTAAGAATCTTACCTGCCTGACCAGGCAGTGGCGCGGTGGATAGAGCGTTGGACTGGGATGCGGAAGACCCAGGTTCGATACCCTGAGGTTGCCAGCTTGAGTGCGGGCCCATCTGGCTTGAGCAAAAGCTCGCCAGCTTGGATCCAAGGTCGCTGGCTCCAGCAAGGGTTGGCTCGGTCTGCTGAAGGCTTGTGATCAAGGCACATATGAGAAAGCAATCAATGAACAACTATGGTGTCGCAATGACAACAAAAAACTAATGATTGATGCTTCTCATCTCTCTCCATTCCTGTCTGTCTGTCCCTATCTATCCCTCTCTCTGACTCTCTCTTTGTCCCTGTAAAAAAAAAAGAAAAGAATCTTACCTGTCTTTGGCTAACTAGCCATCTTAGGGGCCAAACAGAGTGATGTGAGGGAGGGAGGAGCAATGTCTCTTCTGAAACATTTAGCTTTATTTCCCTAGCAGCTGATGTTCCTACCCTTTAAAAACTTATTCTGAGGAAGTCTTCTAATTTTTGTAGTACATTTTCTTTCTAATGTTTGGAGTTGACTATGATACAAAGGTTAAGTTGATTGCCCTAGAATTTTCTGTTGCCTATGGGTCTAGAGGTGTATAGACCCTGTAAGCTTCCTGTAGTCTCTTTTTGAAAGCTCTGGGAGTCTCCTGAGGACCCTGAATAACTTCTGACACTTTAGACAAATTTATGAGTTTCTTAGTAGTTCCCTTGATTCCAACTAACAGAAACTGGTGAAAAGTGTTCAAAGCTTTCTATCCTGCTGTCCTACTTAGGCTGGGCAGCCAAAAACACCTTCCTGAGTTGGTCTTTGTTGTCCTCCTCAGACCTGTTTATTCCTAACATAGCAGCTTTTCTTACCTTAGTTTTGATTCTTTCCCTCTCTCTGACAGTGAACAAGGTAACTAGAAGCTGCTGGCAATTGTCCCAAGTGGGATGATGTGTACAGCACAAATTCTAACAGTCCCATTAGGGCTGGAGGATTCTCTGGGAAAGGGGGATTCTGAGTCTTCTAATTCTATGGGTCGCTTGAGGAAAAGGGGACATAAACTATGAAAAGTTGCTTCCCCTATGGCAATACATCAGCAGGCGGTGCTTCCCTCAGGGGCAGACATGGGTTTAGAAGAGGCAGTATTTCTTAAGTCTTCCCTTTGGGTTTGGCTCTAGGTATAAAGCTGTGATTCTCAAGACCCAAAGCAGTGGAGGTAGGAGGGGCTGTAAATGCCCCTGGCTTACTGCACTATTAAACCTTTTGTCCTAATTATCTGGTGCATCCCTTGGGATAAGAATAAGGGTTTTTTATTAGAGTGTTCTACTGGCTAATATAGGGGAATTGGTCTGGGTGCCTGGGATTCCTGGTCCCCGAGGGGGAGGAGCAGGTGCCAGGAGCTGCAGGAGGAGCCACCACTCAGCGCCACTCCTTGGAGCATAAATAGGCACAGTGTGGGTCCTGTGGGCCCTGAATACTATGGAGGTGGCATTACCCTGGCTTCCACTTTTATTCATTCTGCTGCCATTACTTGTGCTTGGCTGCAGCCTGGCTGTGCTACCCGCCTGCAGGTAGGTGCCTAGTGATAATATTCTAAATTGCTCATGCTTTCTCTCGGTCTTGCAATTTTTGACTTGGATAGTTTGCTCTAAAAGTTAGCTACTTTAATTCACAGAGAGTTTTTACTGTACCCTTTTTTTGGTGTTCTAACAGTTATAACTACCTTAGTTTGTTTTTCCTCTAAACTGTCTCTATTTGAATTTTCTGAGCTATTACCAATAGTTGGGAAATTGCTATCCTTGGACAGTCTTCTAATTATACCATTTACTAGAGAAGAAAGGGACATAAACAATAAAAAGCTCTTTTTTTTTCTTCCTTGTCCACTTTGTCCTCCTTAACAGTTTGTAAGATAGGGGCCCTCTTTCTTGATTTGGGAACTGTTGCTAGTAAAATATAATGACTGTCCCTGATTGCACAGCCTTTCTTTAGGGAGGGGAATTTTTTACTAGGGCCCTCTACTGTTCTATGTAGGGGAACTGGTATGGGTGGCCCTGGGGCTTAGTTATCTTATATAGCTCTAATATTTCTAAGATATAATGAGCCCTGTTTTGGCTACCCTACCCTAAATGTGGGCTATTCTAATTTATAAAAAGTTTGAAGTCCCCCCTCCTTTGGTCAATCCCTGGAGGACTAAAGGACAGGGGGCTTCTAGACAAAGTTTGTAGTTTCCCTCTTGACTACTTAATTCAATATCTGCCCTCATCTCTAAAGGCTTCTTTGAAATGCCTTAAGAGGCAACCTAAGGGAGTCCTCTGAGTACTTGGCCCTCTCCCCATTCTTAAGTTCTAGGGTACTGTCCTGTAAAGTTCTAACAGTCAAAATAGCAAGGACAAGTACCAGGAATAAGAGTTGTTTAATTTTAGAGGTGTCAATTATTATACGAGAGACAGGGGCTAACAGAAAAACAATTTCCTCTGGGGGAAAGTCAGACAGAATGCCTGAAACCTCTAAGAAAAGAGGTCTAGAGGGTCTGAGAAGAGTGGCCCGAACTGAGAGATGTCACTAGAGATTTCTCTGATGAACAAAGAGAACCTACAGAACACACAATTTAATATTTATATTTACACTTGACTTTTAGACACAGTTCAATGGACAAGGGAAGGGGGTGCGCCATGAGGAGGCTCTCAGGTGTCCACCTGGCCATATCCCTCACAGGAGCTTAGGTGCCTCATAGCATTGGTAGGTTGATATAAAGCCCCGACTTGGATCAGAGAGTATCTGATACCACCCTAAGCCATATGAGGATCACCATGGAACCGCAGGTTGGAACCCACTCAGACTCTGTAGTTATTCACCATGGAGCCACAAACTGGAAACTCAGGTGCAGGCATCAGAGATCCCTATTTACACACTAATCACTCAGGGGTTTCAGACAGAACAACAGAAGGAAAAAGTTCCTTCTTTGACCAGAACTTTTCACTCTATCAGAAAGTGCCTAGCACTAACTAGAATTCCTCGCTCTATCAGAGAATGCCTGACCAAAACTCTCTGCCAATGTCTTGGCCTTGGAGAGCCTGTTGCATGAGTCTGATCATGTCTTATCCTCAGTTGCAACAGTCCTGGACTAGTCCTAACCTGGGGCCCAAAACCAAGATTCAGCAAAGCAAAAGATTTACTTTACTCACAACTTGTGCTCCTCAGTTTAATTGCTGAATCTAGGGTCAGGGGTGTCTGCTGAAATGTTGTCCAAGACCCACAGGATAACTGGTGCCCTGGAACATCTCAGGGGGCACCTCTCCTAGAGATCCAGGGGTCAGGCAACCTCCTGGAGAGGCCAACTGGCCCAGGTGTCTCAACCCGGTGACATGGAGTACTGGGTATCTTGCTGGGGCCTCCAAATCTTATAACATGACCAGAAGTCCCAAGGAGACACCATAATTCCAGAATCTGAGAAGAGTTTATTCAAAACAGGCTGCTGGGGCAGAAAAAATTTCAAATCAGTAGCCCTGAGAGACAAGAGTCTTGGGTTTTTAAAAGCGAAAGCTATACCTGGTGCAAAAAGCCATTTCATAGAAGCAGAAATTAGCGGTTATTTATAATGTTAGTTCATCTCTACTTTGCAAGCCTTTTCACACCTTTTGCTAACAGTACATCTTGTGGTCTCTAACTTAGTTTGCAAACTTGCACAGAAAAAAAGTTTTCTAAGTGGGGGTTACAGAAAGCATACAAAATACAAGAAATGATATTTGCTTATGCTAACAGTTTTTCAATTTCCTGGCACTTTGTCACATCAGGATGAAGTATGGATTGCCTGCCTGCTACTGTGAGGAGCTGTTTAGCTATTTGTTCACCTGTTGCTTTGAGAAGTGGTTTCCTCTGCCTGTTTGCTCATCCACTGTTGCAAGACTCTATTAAATGAGGATGGCCCAACGCTTTCTGGCTCCACAGTTCCTCTACCATCTGCCTGAATCCAGTGTGAACCTGCCTGACCTCAACCACTGATATTACAGAGACCCATCCACATATGGAGAGAACTCTGCTTTACTCCATTGATGAAAATGTTAAATCTCATCCCAAAAATATCTTTGCAGAAACATTCAGAATAATGATTGACCAAATATCTGGATATCTCATGTCCCAGTCAAATTGACACATAAAATTGACCATCACAGGAAAGGAGAGGGAGAGCACAACTGGCTGAGCTTGAGTCATATGAGCATCTTTTTAGTCAGTAGATGGCAGGGTGTTTTGTTTGGCAATTTCAGAGACTTCCCTCCATGGGCAGGATTACCTTCTCCTGGGGAAAGTGGGAAGCTGTTACCAGGAGAAAGGGAAATGGATACTGGGAAGCCAAATGATAACTAGTGGCTCTTGTCTCAGGAGAGCATTACTTCATCACTCACTCTGTGTGGGTTGATGTTGACAGCTTGCACTACCTCTTCCAGCTCCCCTTCCTGCTCCTGGGAGAGCATCCAGGATGGGAAAAGAAGTACTTTCTGTCTCTTTTTTCCTTCACCATCATGAGTAGAGGTGAATGCAGGTAGACCATCTGCTTTGGCCTGTACTCTTAGAGATTTGTGCTAAGGATTCATCACTCAAACTCTGCCTCCCTCATCAAAGTCTCCCCACACTGTATAGGGGTTCACAGGACCTCTGTGCCCCAGAAGAATTTGAATCCATTGTACTCCGTGCATTTTCTTTCTTCTTCATTTTTTACCTATTAGCAGTTTATGTAGCTGTGGCTGTTGGTAACCTATGCAGTGCCTTTGTGGAATTAAAAAGGCTCCAGACTAAACCTGCAGAGAGAGGGAACGGGCAGATATTGCCACTCCAGGACACAGCTGCTATGATATCCTCTTCAGAGGTTTGTAAGCCTGACTTCTGATAGCACGTTATATAGAAGAACTGACTCACTGCAGGGCCATGGGTCTCTGATAGGTAGAGATGATCAGTGGTCTAAAATAAAAACAGATAAGATAAAAATAAATAAAAATTCTAATTTTTTTCACATGTCTCAGTGGATCATGTACATATCTGGGGTAGGCCCAGCTCACTTGTAGACCACTGATTCAGAACCTGTTGTTCTGTGTTCAGCACCTGTGCAGATAAGGCTAATTGATTATAGCACTCCTGCTGAGCCTGGAGGCATCTTCACCCTTCATTACAGTGTGTGCTCTCTAGGGGAATGGGGGTGGGAGGTGGGGGTGGGGGGCAGAAACTATGACCTGAGGGCCTTACCCAGCTCACCACCTGTTTTTATACAGTTTTATTGGAACACAGCCACAGTTACTTGTTTACACATTGTCCATAGCTGCTTCTGTATTTTAAGGGCAGAGCTGAGTAACTGCCAAAGAGACCACCTAGTCCATAAGTCTAAAATACCTGCCTGACCCTTTATAGAAAGCTGACCCTGCTCTAGCAGTCAGTATTGATTACTGTGTGTAGGTAATAAAATGTAAAACTTGTTTGCCACTCCTGTTCTAGAGTTAGGCTAGAGTCTGAAGAATAGCTCACTGTGCTAATGAGGCCAAGGTTGGCTTTGCTCTCTTCTGTGGGTACTTAATCTTTGCTAGCTCTCTTAGAACTCTAATGCATCGGTTACAAGGCCATAGAGAAACGAGTACAGATATAACCAGTCACCTAAAGTCTATGTCCTATACAGGATGTCAGCAGTGTCCACTCCACCCTCTGCTTCTCCGCTACTTGCCCCCAGGTGGAGGTGCTTGCTGCTCAGTACAGGTGACACCAGCCCCCGGGACCCCCACCACTGGAGGGCTCAGATACTACTCATGACCAGAAGCCCAGCGGGGAGTCTGTGCAAAATGTTTGAATTTTTCAAGAGAAATTTTTTTTAAAATTTAAGGTTTGAGGTGACATTTAGGAACTAAAATGGTTTGTTTTTGTTAGTCCCGACAACTCCCAACTCTAACGACTACCTATGCCTTTGAGTTCATCCATTGGATGTAGGAAAGAAGAAAAGGAGTTAAGAGCTAATGGCGGTAAAGGCAATGGAAGGCAGAATAAGAAGGACGATGATGTTCTGAAATACTCAAAATATTTATGTATATACTGAAGTGGTGGAATTCAAACCTACTTAAAGTCCACCCCTTTCAGGTGTGGGCAGTTCTCACAAACTATTAAGTACCAGCCTTAGTCCCTATTCATGGTGCCCTGTTCTGGCTGCAATTGGATGATTGGACAATTGGATGGGGAAGGACAGGCATGCCCTCCCAGAGGCCGGTGCCCTAAGGCTTGCCCTCCTACTTGGTGACCCCTAATCTGCACAGAAAGTGTGGACTATAGTAAGTTAGTTTATTTATAAATAAACATATATTTAAATATATTTGCATAAACATTTATTTATATAAGTAAATAATCAGGCACATTGCCAGAATTCTGTTACTGGAGAAGGACAGACTAGACCCTGAACAGGCGGCAAGCAGTCTCACAGAGTCTAAAAGCGCTGCTTTTTGCAGTGACGGTCATGATTTATAAATGCTCCAGAGATATCAGGACCAAGGTGGATTTCTGAAAAATCTAAAACCAAAGGTGCTATAATCAGTCCGGTGGGAAAAGCCTGTTCACCAGACCGGATCTCAAGCGGCAGCGCGGGCCGGGTCACCCCAGCTCACCTGCAGGGATACGTGCAGCGGGGTTCACCGCTGCGGCGTCCATCAGCGGTCAGTGGCCGTGGTGTGCATGACCCAGGGGAATCTTGGGAAGAGCAGAAGCTTCTCACGTGTCATCCCCAGTGTTTCTTTATGTTCCTGTACTGTTGCACCTGCTGGTGTCGTTATGACAATCACTGAAGTTGCAGACATGCTCGGCATCGCAGATTTTAGAGGGAACCTTGTTCCCTTCTGGGGGCAGGAGGTCCTAAGCAATGAGACCCAGGGACCCCCATGGCCAGAGTTGGGCTTTTTGTAAAACTAATACTTAGAGTAAAAGTATCGTGGAATTTCCTTTTTTAAAATGTGCTTCTTAGAGTCTAGAACTAGACTGGTGCTACTAGACGTCCTCCAATCCTGAATTAAGGACTGTCTCTCTCCAGACCTGAGTGGGTCAGCCTGAGAGAAATGCTGACCGGAGTTGGGGAGGGTAGGGGGCAGCCCACGACGGAAACATAAGTCTGCTTTAGAAGCGGACCCGTCTCAGGACAGAGGGGACGCTCTCCCTCACAGGAGTCCGGGGGAAAAACCGTGTTCAGAAAGGAGGGGCATTTCTAGAAGGGTGATGTTGAGTGGGGAGGAAGGTTGCTTCTGGATGTTTCATAAAAGAAAATGAAGCCCTCTGACCCCTTCTCACACCAGATCCTCACTCCCACTAGTCTGAACTTTGACTAAGTGTAATTCCCATCAGGGCTGTGGTCACTTTGAGATCCAAGAGACATGTGGAGCATTCTAGCTCTGAGTTTTCTCTAACTCTGGAAACCTTCTGCTTTGAAATGGAAGATTTCCCGGGTCTACCTTCCTGACTCAGCTCAGAAATGCCTGCTCAAGCTCTGCAGCAGGATTCTTTCCTTCCTTGGCTCTCTGCTGCTCTCTGCTGGAACGGTGCTGCCAGCACTACTGGAGTTTATCCTCAAAACTCTGGAAGGCTCTTGGCCAATTCTTGATATTTCTCTGTGGTCTATAACAGAGAGAAGCTTACAAGTAAATTACAGACTTTTATGTCTTATAACCGAATACTAATTAAAACCAATGCTCTATAATCACAGAATGGGTAATGTGACGGTTAAAAAAACAATGAATAAAAACTTAATTTTCAATCAAGAAAGAAAAAACATATTTCTTCTATTAAAAAAATACAAAAACGCTTACTATACAAGATATTGTGCTCATTTTAAAATGAGCCCATAAAATAAGTTAAACAATTTCTTCTTGCAATGAGTTTATAATTGTATCATCCAGGAGGAAGGGAAATAATTGTAAAATAAGGTGAATCAAGATAAATTCCCTAAAAAGAGTACCAAATAGTGATGGGGCTCAGGTGAGGGAGAGCTCAGATTCAGAGTTTGGGAAGCTGGTGTAGGGTCTTGGAAAGCAGCAAATGCAGCAGGATGTAAGGAGATGTGAGTGTTCCAATAAAGGAACAATAGGAACAAGGTCTCTATTGTAATTGGGTTGTGTTTGGAATTGGGGAATTGTCAAGTGTGTCCAGAGATTAGAATGCATGAGTGGCAGGGAGAAGCTGGGAAAGGCAGATAGGAATTTCCACCACCACCACCACCACCCCCTATTTTCTATATTCTGGTATTGTATGAAGTTCATGGTTAATAAACTGAATTTAGTTACTGTCAGTCTAACTCTAGATGTATATATGTATCCATGTATAAAAGACCTGTATATCTCTACCTATAAAAAGATTGTATAGAGTGGTATAAGGTTTGCTTGGTTTTCTTAGAGACTAATCCTGAGATCTTTCAAATATTTCATGTGGGATTTGACCAATAAAGACTAAGTAAGCAGTGAGAGGATATTTTGAGGTCCAAATAATTTTCCTCACCTTTTAAATCATTTTATTGTAAAGTTCAACCAGATAATAAAATTATGGAGTGCTGGCCAGGTAGCTCAGTTGGTTAGAGGGTCATCCCAATACACCAAGGTTGTAGGTTGGATTCCCAGTCAGGGAATCAACCAATGATTGCATGAATAAGTGGAACAACAAATCTATGTCTCTCTCTCTCTCCCTTCCTCTCTCTGCAAAAAAAAAGTCAAGTTAAAAAAGAAGGAAATTATGCAAAACCAAATATAGCTTAGTGAATTATTACAAGGTGAATATTCTCCTGGTGTGAACATCCAAACACCACAGTTTCCATCCCCAAAAGTAACTGCTATTCTTCTATAGCAATTATTTCCTTACATTTCTTTTATTTCTTTCTGGTTCATCATCCAAGTGTGCAATTCTAGACACTCTAGTTAAGTGTCTCAATTTATAAAAATGATTTGCTATGTCCCTCCAGTCATTTTTTAATCTACTGGTTTCCCTGCTATCCCTTTCTTTTCCTTAAAATTTATTGGTTGCAGAGCCTAGGCCACTTGATCTGTAGTTTGGATCCTATGATTATATGTGCATGTCACCTCGATTATGTGTGCATGTCACCTCTTGTGGTCCTCTACCCTATATATTCTCTGAAGATTGGAAGCTGGATCCAGTGGCTGAATCACTCTCAGGTTTGAATCCTTTGGCAAGATGCTAGGTGATAAGACTTCTATCTCATAACCTCTGACTACATGATGTTAGCAGCCATAGATTTCAATGTCTAAATCCAGTAATTCATAGGGCATTGAGAAATGGTGATAATATGAAACTATAATTTCTTTTTCATTTCATCTATTAGTTAGACTACATCTACAAGGAGATGCTTTCCCATCGCAGTGGTTGTGGAGAGAAAGGTAATGCTAACATCTTAAGCAATCCTGGGATACTCAAACCCTCATAAGCCTCTCCCCTACCAGTTATCTCTCACAAGACTTTGCAAAGCCCAAGCTGTTCCCAGAAACACTGGCCCACTTGTTCTGGCACTGGCCACTTATGGACCCAGAATCAAAGAACCCTTACCCTCGGTGGCCCCACTCTCCATGGGATGAGATTACTATTTATGTTCATATATCAGATTAGGTATTCTAAATAATCTTCCAGTTGAAAAATGCCAAAAATTTAAAGCTGTATTGTTGTGGGTCCCTAAAATTTTCTGCACAGAGGGTTGCTGCTAAAACATGGAGATTCTGAATTTTCTCTTTGATAGGTGCAGGGACCTCAGCAGATAGGAGATAAAACTAGGGCATGCCCAAAGAGAAGTTTATGTTAGGAGTCTCTTCTGATAAGGATGGGATTCATCAGGTTACAATGTGAGAGTAAGTAGGAATAAGAAATAAACCTGATGTGCTACAGAGCACAACATGGAGACTTCACTGTTTTAATCTTGACACCAGATGGAAGGGAATAAAAAATTTCCCTTGAGAATTCATAATGACGAACTAGTTCTCTCAGAGTTGTGGTCCAAATTTATGGCCTGCGTGGTTAAAAAACAAACAAACCTCAAACAGGTGGTTAAATTTATAATGGCTCTTTAGGGAAAGGGCAGAATCAAACACAAACCTTTCCTGAAGGAATGCAACCTCAACAGTGGTTTCAGAGATTTTCTACGAAGAGTTGCTTTACTTCTAAGTAAGTGAGGGATTCAAGGTAAAAAATTTTAAAGGAGAAGGAGTGAGGCACTTGATTGAAGGCCAGTTGAAAAAGTACATATCAGAAACATACCCTGAAGTCTGGATATTAGAATTTTCAGATACAAACTATAAACAAGACATATTTAAAACTATAAAATTGCATATTTCTTAAAATAAAAAGCTTGAAAAGTTAATTGGGAAAGAGATTGTAAAGAATTTCCAAGTAAATTTAAAAGAAACAAATGGAATTTTTTTCAATTATTTTTTTGTTGCTAGAAATTCTAGGGTGGTTTAAATATCAGATTTTAGATGACACTCAAGAGAGAAATAGTGAACCCAGAAATACATTCAAAGAAATTATTCAAGCCCTGGCTGGTGACTCAGTGGATAGAGTACTGGTCTGGCAAATGGAAGTCCCAGGTTCTATTCCTGGTAAGAATAGAACACAGGAGAAGCGAACATCTGCTTCTCTCCCTGTCCCTTTCCCCCTTCTCTTCCTCTTACCCTCCTGCAGCCAGTGGCTTGATTGGTTTGAGTGTGGCCCCAGCAGTGAGAATAGCTCTGTTAATTGGAGCATTGGCTCCTGACGGGGTTTCCAGAGGATCCTGGTCCGGGCACGTGTGAGAGTCTGTCTCATTATCTCCCCTCATTTTACATAAAAAAAAGAAAAAAGGAAAGGAAGAAATTATTCATAATGCACATCAGAGAGACAAAGACACAAGAAAAGACAGAGGTAGCAAGATTTGGAAGAGAGAGGAGATTTAACTGATGACCAGCCAGAGTTTTAGAAGACAGTGTCAAGAGGCAACGTTCAAAGAGACAATAGCTAAGAATTTTACAAATCTGATGAAAGCAACCAACTCTTATACTCAGGAAGTCCAAGAAATTCTAAGTGGTATAGGTACAAAGAAACCTACCAAGATACCTCATAAGCAAACCACAAAAGAGATCTTAAAAATAGCCATGTAAAAATGAGCAGGAATTAGAGAAGCCTCATTATTAACAGCAAAAATACCTTCAGTTTGCTAATAAAAAACTTTCACACTAGACTTCTATACTCATAAAATGTTTCTCAAGTATTAGGACAAAAGTAAGATTTTTAAAGAGAAACAAAATTTAAAAGTTTAACAACAAACCTTCACCAGAAGCAAATTAAAGAATAAACTTCAGTCCTAGCCTGTGGTGCACAGTGGTTAGTGTGCCCACCTGCAATGCTGAGGTTGCCGGTTTAAAACCCTGGGCTTGTCTGTTCAAGGCATGTATGACAGGCAATCAGTGAACAACTAAAGTGAAGCAACTATGAGTTGACATTTCTTGTTCCTTCCCTCACCCCCTCTCTTTAAAAAAAATAAGAAAAAGGAAAAAAAGGATAGCTTTCAGGAAGAAAGTTTCTAGAAGTGCAAAAAAATAAAAAAGAATGATGAGCAAGATAATAGTAAAAGTGTGGGTATATAGAAACAAATGTTGACCCCTTAAAATGATGATATTAATAAGTGTATATTTGTGGAGGTAAACAAAATAGCCAAAATGCTGAACAAAAATAGCATTGTTATAATTGTGTGATTGGAGTTAAAACTATTCTATTCTTTTGGAATTATTTGGGAGGTTAGAGATATTGATTAACTTTAGTCTTTGTAAAAACATGCATATTAAAACACACCTTAAACTTAATGTTTGGAGTTTTCACTAAAAGAAGACAGGAAGAGAGAAAAAGAGAAGTAACTGGAATACAATTTAGTTAAAAGATAAAGAATGTCAAACTGGATTAAAAATAAAATCATACTGTTAAATGAGACATAAGGATGCATAAAGGTGCAAAGTCCAAGGTTGGAAAAGCTGGTTACTGGGTAATGATTAAACATCTACTTACTGGGAAGTTATAATAATTCTAAGCATGTATGTACCTGATAATACAGCATCATAATATTTAAAGCAAAATGAAAATCTACCAAGAGAAACTGACAAATCAATCATTATACTTCCAGATTTTAACATATCACTTTCAGTAAATTGTGGCTCAAGCAGACAAAAATCAGTGAGATACAAGACTTGATGAGCACAATTAGCAAGCATTGTATAAGACACAGACACAAACAATTGGAGAAAACACATCAATGTTTTTTTAACATTATACAGTTTATATCTTTAGATTTTATTTATTCATTTTTAGAGAGAGAGAGGAGGGGTAAGGGAGGAGCAGGAAGCATCAATTTCCATATGTGCTTTGACCAAGCAAGCCCAGGGTTTTGAACTGGTGACCTCAGCGTTTCAGGTCAACGCTTTATCCACTGTGCCACCACAGGTCAGGCCAACACATCATCTTTTAAGAACACACTGCATGTAATGAAATTGCCCCTGTGCTAGATCACAAATATAGCTTTTATAGATTTCAAAGATTAAGTATCTTATAGCACATAGTCTCTGATAACAACTCAGTTGTGAGATATAAAAAGCGAACACTAAGAAAAATCTTCTGATTTGACTTTGGGTGATAGACACACGATGCAATCAAAAGTTCAATTTTTTTTTAAGAATTAAAGTGATTTAAAAAAATCTTCTGTACCATTCAGCAGTGAGTGATTAAAAATTTCTAGCAATGTTAGGCAAAAAAAAATAATAATAATACTGGGAATTAGGTGAATACAAAATTGTTGGAAGGGTTAAAGAAGTGAACTTTAGGTGGGGCTTCCAAAGAAGATTTCCAGAACAAATGCCCTGAGTGTAATTGCCTTGACCTCTGCCACAGGTGAAAGATGGGGATGAGAGGCTATGTGGGTGGGGTTCTGTGTCAGTCTATGATGGCACTAGGACTTCTGAATTGAAGGCAGACCACCAGGCTGCAATCCAGGTGTCAGGGAGCAGCCACTGTCATTGTCACAACTGTCTTGCCACATCCACGAAGCCAGGAACCAGGCATAAGATCACTGAGTTTTGTGCTACCACCTCGAAATCAACACTCAGACAGAGATGAGGCACCAGAATTCTGCAGAAGAAAAAGCAGACATTCCATGATGTCAGGAAAATTATGTTAACTTGTTTTTAAACTCCTCCAGCTTTAAAAAGATATAATTGACATATAACATTGTGGAAGTTTAAGGTGTACAACATCTTGATTTGATACATTTATACATTGCAAAATGATTACCCTATTAGCTGTAGCTAACACCTCAATAACCTCAAATAATTACCATTTCTTTTTGGTGCTGAGATCACTTAAGATTTACTCTTAGCACAGTGGTTCTTAGCCTTTTTTGAGGTACTGAACCCACCAGTTTCATATGTGCATTCACCAAACCCTTCTTTAGTGATAAATAAAATATGATTTTTTTTCCCAAATTCAAGACATAGGTATAAGTTTTTTTACTGGTGCACAAAATGAGCTGGGCCTGAACATCACCTTGCTCAAAGAACAAAACCAACAAAGTGCATGAACTCACAACAAATTACGGTATTACTTTATTCTGGCCTCCGCGGCAGAGGCTTCTCCGAACGCCTGAGACCGACTCATCGAACCCCTAGGGTTCAATAGAACCCAGGTTAAGAACCACTGTCTTAGCAACTTTCAAGTATATAATATAGTATTATTAACTATAATAACCATGCTGTACATTACACCTTCAGAATATCTTATAACTGGCAGTTTGTACTCTGACCAACATCTATCTCCTCATTTGCATCAATCCCAGCCTCTTGTAGCTGTTATTCTACTCTGTTTCTATGAGTTCAGTTTTTTAGATTTTCATATGCTGTATTTGTCTTTTTCTGATTTATTTTATTTAGCATTATACTCTCCATTTGTATTGTTGCAAATGGCAGTATTTTCTTCTTTTCATATGGCTCAATAATATTCCATTGTATATATATACCACATCTTTATCCATTCATTCAAAAATGGGCACTTAGGTTGTTCCTATGTCTTGGCTATTGTGAATAATGCTGCAGTGAACATGAAAGTGCAGATTTCTCATCAAGATCTTGTTTTTGATCTGGCCAGGAAGCTCAGTTAGTTGGTTAGAGCATTGTCCTGATACACCAAGGTTGTGGATTCAATCCCCAGTCAGGGCTCATCTAAGAACCAACCAATGAATATATAAATAAGTGGAACAACAAATCAATGTTTCCCTCTCTCCTTTCTCTCTTCCTCTTTCTAAAATCAATTTTAAAATTTTAAAGAAATTGGAGGAGCAAGATGGCGACAGAGTAGGTGGACGTACCAACTTCCAACTCCCAGAACCAAAGTGGATTATAACTCAATTTTAAGAACCATCATCTGGATAAACCAACTTTGAACTAAACTAAGTGGACTCTTTAACCAAGGAACACAGAAGAAGCCACATTGAGACTGGTAGGAATAGCGAAAACGTGAAGAGGGCTGCCCAGCTCCCTGGAGCAAACGGCAGCCCGGAGAGACCCGCGTGGCGGGAGGAGAGTTTGGCGGAGAGGGAGGGACCTGGGTCCCAGCAACCAATCCCCAGCCTGCAGTCCCAGAGCCTAGAAGACGCGTTTGGACAGTTTTGAGCTGTGAAATAAGTGAGGGAGCTCCCAGGCCTACAGTGTGGAGTATTAGGTCCCTTCCTACTCTGCTGAGGGTTGCTGAAAAGTTTGTTGGCGGCAGGACGCTGAAACGCGGTTCTGTCGGCGTGGGCGGAGGCCAAACCAGAGTGAGCTCGGTCTAGCCCAGCAGGGTCAGAGGGGACGCGCGAAAGCAGTCTGGAAGCTGCGGGCGGGAGGCCAGGAACGGGCAGAAATCTGCTCTGCGACCCTGCGCAGGTCGGCCCTGACCGCGGGGACGGGACTAGGACCAGGGACGGGCGCGGGCTAGCAGCTGAGCTCACGCTGCCAGCCCCGCCCGGCCGGAGAAACTGCGGTTTGCCATTCTGCGTGCGTGAGCGGGCTCCGAGCGCAGGGATGGGGTAGACCCCGAGACAAGTGGAAGCTCGCAGCTGAGCCCACGCTACTATCCCCGCCTGGCTGGAGAAACTGCGATTTGCCATCCTACGTGCATGAGCGGGCTCCAAACGCGGGGGTGGGGTAGAGTCCGGGACGAGCGGAAGTTCGCAGCTGAGCGGAAGCCAGCAAACAAGCCCGGCCCAATAAACCTTGGTTTGCGACCCTGCACAGAAGGGCCCTGGCCTCGAGGGCGGGGCTAAAGCTCCGGACGGGCAAAGGATCACAGCTGAGAGCACGTCAAAAGCCCCGCCCAACCCGCGAAACTGTGGCAAGCAGGCTCTGACTGCGGGTTCTGGGCGGAAGTCCAGAAACAGGCTGGGTCCGCAGCTGAGCAAAGGTGCTCACCTCTACCCTTGGTGCTAAGGCTTGTGGCTTGAGTGACAGCTCCTCCCGCGGAGGAGAGGCAGAAATCACAGCAAAAGCCACAGTGGGCCAGCGCTGGCAATGCCCATACCCAACCACCCTAGGCAGCGGCAGAGGGGGTGGGGGCCTGCAGACAGACCACACCTAGAGAACACAAAGGCAACACCTACTGGACTCCAGTGGCCACAACTTGCTTATACACAGACAAAATGGGCAGGCAGAGGAATGTAAAATTTTAAAGAAATTACTTAAGAAAAAAGATCCTGTTTTTATTTATTTTGAATATATACCCAGAAGTGAGATTATGGGATCATGTGATAGTTCTATTTTAATTGACCATGTGTGTGTGTGTGTGTGTGTGTGTGAGAGAGAGAGAGAGAGAGAGAGAGAGAGAGAGAGAGAGAATTTATTTCTGGGCTTTCTCTTTTGCTCCTTTGATATATGTGTCTCTTTTTATGCTGGTAGCATCCTGTTTTAGTTAGTATAGCCTTGTAATATAGCTTGAAATCAGGCAGTGTGTTGCCTCTAGTTTTGTCTTCTTTCTCAAAATTACTTTGACTCTTCAGGGTCTTTTGTGGTTCCACACAAATATGAGGATTTCCCACCCCCAACCCCGATTTTTGTGTTAAATGCCATTGGAATTTTGATAGAGATTGTGCTAATCTGTAAATAACTTTGGGCAGTGTGGACATTTTAACAATGTCTTTTTTATGAAATTTATAGGCTGACACTAGTTACTAAAATGATATATAGGTTTTAGGTGTACAATTCTATAGTACATCATCTGTACACTGTATTGTGTGTTCACCAGCCCAAGTCAAATCTCCTTCCATCATCATTTATCCCTCTTTTACTCCTATCTCGCCCATTCCTCTTTCACTCTAGTGATCACCATAACATTCTGTTGTCTGTGTCCATGAGGGTTTTTTGTTGTTGTTATGTAATCTTTTCATCTTTTGCACCCAGCTATGCAACCCCCATCCCCTCTGATAACTGTCGGTCTGTTCTCTATCTATGAATTTGTTTCTATTTTGTTTGTTAGATTCAGCATATGAGTGATTTCATAATCTGATTCAGTTATGGAGAATTTTTTGTTTCTAGGAATTTGTCCATTTTGTCCAGATTGTTCAGTTTGTTGTCATATAGTTTTTCATAATATTCTTTTAAAAGTTCTTTGTATTTCTTTGGTGTCAGTTATTACATCTCCTCTTTCATTTCATTTCTTTTTTTATGACAGAAACACAGAGAGAGAGAGAGACAGACAGATAGGGACAGACAGACAGGAAGGGAGAGAGATGAGAAGCATCAATTTTTGGTGTGGCACCTTAGTTGTTCATTGATTGCTTTTTCCTCTGTATCTTGACCAGGGGGCTACAGCAGACTGAGTGACCCCTTGCTCAAGCCAGTGACCTTGGGTTCAAGCTGGTGAACTGTGCTTAAAACAGATGAGCCCGACCTCGAGCTGGCAACCTCGGGGTTTTGAACTTGGATCCTCTGCGTCTAAGTCTGATGCTCTATGCACTGTGCCACCGCCTGGTCAAGTTCTTTCATTTCTGATTATATTTTCTGGGTCCTGTTTCTTTTCTTCTTGATGATTTGGTTTAAGGTTTGTTAACCTTGTTTATGTTTTTAAAGAACCAGCTCTTGATTTTATTGATGTTTTGTATTTCTTTTGGTTCTGTTTTATTTCTACTCTGCTCTTTAATATTTCTTTTTTTTTCTGCTGACTTTGTGTTTTGTTTGTTGTTCTTTTTTTCAGTACATTTAAGTGTAAAGTTAAATTGTTTACTTGAGATGTGTCCTGTTTGTTGAAAAGGACCTATAATGTTTCCCATCTAGGATTGCCTCTGCTGTGTCCCATTGATTTTGGGTTGTTGTGTTCTCATTTTTGTGTCTCAAGGTATCTTTCGATTTATTCCTTGATCTCATTGTTAACAGATTTATTGTTTAGTAGCATGTTATTTAACCTCCATGTTTTTGTGTGTTTTTCAGTTTTATTCTTGTAACTGATTTCTACTTTCATACCATTATGGTTAGACGAGATGCTTGATATGATTTCAGTCTTTCTAAATTTATTGAGACTTGTTTTGTGTCCTAACATGTAGTTGATATTCTAGAAAATGTTTCAGATGTACTTAAAAATGTGTATTTTCAAGTGGTCTGAGGGTATCAATTAAAGGTATTTAATCCAGTGTTTCATTTAAGACCACAGTTTCTTTGTTGGTTTTCTGTCTGGAGGGTCTATCCATTGATGTCTCAGAGGGTGTTAAAATCCCCTACTATGACTATATTACTATTGATTTCTCCCTTTATGTCCTCAATATTTGCTCTACATATTTAGATGCTCCTATGTTGAATGCATGTTTACAAGGGTTATATCCTCCTTTTTTTATTGATTTTAATTTATTCTGTTTACATAGATTCTAGTGTTGCCCCGAACGCATCCCCCCTCCCCCACATTCCCCTCAACATCTCCCTTGCCCCCCTCCCATTAGCGCCCTCCCACCTTCCCTTCAGGTTTATCCCATCCTATCATCGCCTTTCCCTCTGTCCTCTTTTCCTCTGGTCCCTTTGATCTCTCCTCGGTCTCAATTCTGTTCCCCAGTTCACATTGTTCATTGGATTCCTCAAATGAGCGAGGTCATATGATATTTTTCTTTTTCTACCTGGCTTATTTCACTTAACCTAATAGTTTCCATGTCCATCCATGTTGTCACAAAAGGTAAAATTTCCTTTATTTTTCATGACCCCATAGCATTCCATTGTGTATATGTACCACTGCTTTTTAATTCACTCGGCCACTGATGGACACTTGGGCTGTTTCCAGATCTTCGCTATTGTGAACAATGCTGCCACGAACATGGGGGTGTATTTCTTCTTTTGAAACAGTGCTATGGTGTCCTTGGAATATAGTCCAAAAAGTGGGACAGCTGGATCAAAAGGCAGTTTGATTTTTAACTCTTTCAGGAATCTCCATACTGTTTTCCACAGTGGCTGCACCAGTCTGCATTCCCACCAGCAGTGCAGGAGCGTTCCCTTTTCTCCACACCCTCGCCAGCAATTATTCTGTGTTGTTTTGCTGATGAGCGCCATTCTGACTGTGTGAGATGATATATGATTGTGGTTTTAATTTGCATTTCTCTAATGATTAGTGATGTAGAGCATTTTTTCATATGCCTTTTGGCCATCTGTACATTCTCTTTGGAGAAGTGTCTATTCATTTCTTTTGCTCAATTATTGATTGAATTGTTTATCATCCTGGTGTTGAGTTTCAAAAGTTCTTAATAAATTTTGGTTATCAGACGTATTGTCAAATATGTTCTCCCATTGTGTAATTTGTCTTTTTATTCTGTTCTTATTGTCTTTAGCTGTGCAAAAGCTTTTTAGTTTGATACAGTCCCATTTGTTTATCCTGTCTTTTATTTCCTTTGCCTGTGGAAATAAATCAGCAAATATATTGCTGTGAGAGGTATCAGAGAGCTTACTGCCTATGTTTTCTTCTAAGATGCTTATGGTTTCACGGCTTACATTTAAGTCTTTTATCCATTTTGAGTTTATTTTTGTGAATGGTGTAAGTTGATGGTCTAGTTTCATTTTTTTTGTAGGTAGCTGTCCAATTTTCCCAACACCATTTGTTGAAGAGGCTGTCTTTACTACATTGTATGCTCTTAGCTCCTTTGTCAAATATCACTTGTCCATAAAGTTGTGGCTTTATTTCTGGGTTCTCTGTTCTGTTTCATTGATCTATGTGCCTGTTCTTATGCCAGTACCAAGCTGTTTTGAGTACAATGGCCATGAAGTATAATGTGATATCAGAAAGTGTGATACCTCTCACTTTATTCTTCATTTTCAAGATTTCTGAGGCTATTCACGTTCTTTTTTGGTTCCATATAAATTTTTGGAATATGTGTTCTATATCTTTGAAGTATGTTGTTGGTATTTTAATTGGTATTGAATTAAATTTATAAATTATTTTGGGTAATATAGACTAATGATATTTATTCTTCCTAACCATGAGCATGGTATATGCTTCCACTTGTTTGTATCTTCCTTGATTTCTTTTATCAATGTTTTATAATTTTCCGAGTACAAGTCTTTAATCTCCTTGGTTAAATTTACTCCATGGTGCTTTATTTTTTTGGTTGCAATAGTGAAGGGATTGCTTCCTTAATTTCTTTTTCTGACAGTTCATTGTTGGTTTATAAAAATGCCTCTGATTTTTGAGTATTAATTTAATATCCTGCCACCTGTTGAATTCATTTATTAGGTCCAGAGTTTTTTTGACTGAGACTTTAGGGTTTTCTATATACAATATAATATCATCTACAAATAATAATTTTACTTCTTCTTTTCCAATTTGGATGCCTTTTATTTCTTCTTGTCTGATTGCTGTGTCTAGAACTTCCAGAACTATGTTGAATAATAGTGGTGAAAGAGGGCACCCCTGCCTTGTTCCTGATCATAAGAGAATTGCTTTTAATTTTTTCCCATTGAGTATAATGTTGGCTGTGGGTCTGTCATAGATGGCCTTTATCATGTTGAGGTATGTTCGCTGTATTCCCACTTTGCTGAGAGTTTTGATCATGAATGGGTTCTAGATTTTATCAAATGCTTTTTCTGCATCTATTAAAATTATCACATGGTTTTTTCTTCTTCCTTTTGTTTATGTAATAAATCACATTGATTAATTTGCAAATATTGTACCAGCCTTGCCTCCCCAGAATAAGCCCCATGTGATCATGGAGTATTTTTTTTTTTTTATATTGCTGGATCCAGTTGGCTAATATTTTGTTGAGGATTTTAGCATCTAGATTCATCAGGGATATTGGCCTATAATTTTCTTTCTTTGTGTTGTCTTTCTTTGCCTGGTTTTGGAATCAGAATTATGCTTGCCTCATAAAAGGAGCTTGAAAGTCTTCCTTCCTCTTGAATTTTTTGAAATAGCTTGAGAAGGATAGGAGTTAATTCTTCTTTGAATATTTGGTAGAATTCACTTGTGAAGCCATCTGGCCCCGGGCTTTTGTTTGTTGGAAGTTTTTTTGATAACTGTTTTGATCTCATTTGTTGTAATTGGTCTGTTTTGGTTTTCTGATTCTTCCAGATTGATTTTTTTTTTTTTTTTTTTTACAGAAACAGAGAGAGAGAGTCAGAGAGAGGGATAGATAGGGTCAGACAGACAGGAACAAAGACAGGTGAGAAGCATCAAGCATTAGTTTTTCGTTGCTGTCGCAACACCTTAGTTGTTCATTGATTGCTTTCTCACATGTGCCTTGACCACGGGCCTTCAGCGTACCAAGCAACCTCGCTGGAGCCAGTGACCTTGGGTCCAAGCTGACGAGCTTTTGCTCATGCCAGATGGGCCCACGCTCAAGCTGGCGAGCTCGGGGTCTCAAACCTGGGTCTTCCGCATCCCAGTCTGACGCTCTATCCACTGCGCCACTGCCTGGTCAGGCTCTTCCAGATTGATTTTTAAAAGATTATATATTTCAAAGAATTTGTCCATTTCGTCTAGGTTGTCTAATTTTTTGACATATAGTTCTTCATAGTATTTTCTTACAATTCTTTTTATTTTTGTTGTATCAGTTGTTATTTCTTCACTCTCATTTCTAATTTTATTTATTTGAGTCCTCTTTTTTTGTGTGTGTGAGTCTTGTTAAAGGTTCATCGATCATGTTTACCTTTTCAAAGAACCAGTTCCTTGTTTCATTGATCCTCTGTATTGTTTCCTTCGCCTCTATGTCATTTATTTCTGCTCTGATCTTTATTATTTTCTTCCTTCTACTACCTCGGGGCTTTACTTGCTGTTCTTTTTCTAGTTCTCTTAGATGCTGGGTTGTTTATTTAAGCTTTTTCTATCTTCTTAAGTAAGGTATGCCTTTAATGCTATGAACTTCCCTCTCAGTACTGCTTTTCCTGTGTCCCATAAATTTTGAGTTGTTCCATGCTTATTATCATTCGTTTCTAGAATTTTTTTATTTCTTCTTTGATTTTATTGTTAACCCATTCATTATTTAATACCATGCTATTTTGTTTCCAAGTGTTTGGGTATTTTTCAGTTTTTCTGTTGTGGTTGATTTCTAGTTTCATGCCATTGTGATCAGAGAAAATGCTTGATATAATTTCAATCCTCTAAAATTTGTTGAGACTGCTTTTGTGCCCTAACATGTAGAGTATCCTAGATAATGTACCATGAGCGCTTGAAAAGAACGTATATTCTGCTCCTTTAGGGTCAAAGGTTCAGAAGATATTTATTAAATCGAGTTGATCTAGTGTGTTCTTTAAGTCTGCTCTTTCTTTGTTAATTTTCTTTCTTGAGGATCTATCTGGTGATGTTAATGGGGTATTGAAATCCTCTACTATTATAGTATTGCTGTTGATCTCTCCCTTTATATCCATCAAAGTCTGCTTTATATATTTAGGTGCTCTTATATTAGGTGCATAGATATTTATAATGGTTATATCTTCTTGTTGGATTGCTTTCTTTATCATTACTTAGTGACTTTCTTTTTCTCTTACTATATCCTTTGTTTTAAAGTTTATTTTGTCTGATATAAGTATTGCTACCCCAGCTTTTTTTTCATTTCCATTTGCATAAAAAATTTTTTCCATCCATTTACCTTCAGTCTATGTGCATCTTTTGTTTTAAGGTGTGTCTCTTATAGACAGCATATGTATGGGTCCTGTTTTCTTATCCATGCAGCTACACTATGTCTTTTGATTGGATCATTTAATCCATTTATATTTAAGGTTATTATTGATACGTAGTTGTTTGTTGCCATATTATTGTTTAAAGCTGTATCCCTCTTTTACTATATTCATTTCCCCTTTTGATCTATTTACAACAAGCCCCTTAACATTTCTTGCTGCATTGGTTTGGTTGTGATTAATTCCTTGAGTTTTTTTCTTTTTGGTCTGGGAAGCTTTTAATTTTTCCTTCAATTTTAAATGATAGCCTTGCTGGATAAAATAGTCTTGGTTGTAGGCTCTTGTTCTGCATTACTTGAATATTTCTTGCCATTCTCTTCTAGCCTCAAGTGTTTCTGTTGCGAAGTCGGATGTCATCCTTATTGGGGCTCCTTTGTAGGTGATAGCCTCCTTTTCTCTAGCAGCTTTTAATATTTTCTCTTTATCACTTAGCTTTGATATATTAATTATGGTGTGTCTTGTGTATATTTCTTTGGGTTTCTCTTTAATGGAATTCTCTGTGCCTCTTGAACTTGTGTGCCCTTTTCCTGCATCAATTTAGGAAAGTTTTCTGCTATGATTTGATTGAACAAAGTCTCTATCCCTTGTTCTTTCTCTTCTTCAGGAACCCTTATGATGCAGATGTTATTTCTCTTTATATTGTCCCAGAGTTGTCTTAGAGTTTCCTCAGACTTTTTGAGTCTTTTTTTTCTGCTCTGCTTCCGTGACTTGGTTTATCTTGTCCTCTAACTTGCTGATTTAATCCTCAGCTTTATCCATCCTGCTTTTAATTTCTTCCATTGTGGTCTTCATTTCTGATACTGTATTTGCCATTTCTGACTGATTCATTTTTATTATTTTAATGTCTTTTTTTATACTTACTATCTCTTTATTTAGTTGTTTGTTATGACCATTCCCTGATCCCCTAATTTTTGTGAGCAGTGTAATAGTCTTGATGGGTAAAGTAGTCTTTGTTGTAGGTCCTTGCTTTTCATCACTTTGCACATTTCATGTTTAATCCTTCTGGCCTGAAATGTTTCTATTGAGAAATCAGCTGACAGGCTTATGGTTTACTAAGTGTCTTTTTCTTTTTGTCTTTAACCTTTGCCATTTAAATTATAATATGTCTTGGTGTTGGACTCTGGATTTATTTTGTTTGGACTTTCTGGGCTTGTGTGTCTTTTTTCTTCATCAGGTTCAGGATGTATTCAGACATTATTTATTCAAATAGGTTCTGGATCCATTGCTCTTTCTCTTCTCCCTCTGATACCTTTTTGATTTGGATGTTGTTACACTTCATGTTTTTCCAAAGTTCTGTTAATCTAGTCTCGTTTAAAAAACATTATTTTTGTTTTTGCCGCTGTCATTGTTTTTATGCTACTTTGTCTTCCAAATCTCTGATTCGATACTCGGTTTTATCTAACCTCTCATTTATTTCTTCTATTGTATTCTTCATTTCTGGCTGATTCTTTTTCATGTTTTTCTTTAATGTCTTTTATTTTAAATTATTCTGTGATGTTCTAAGTTGGTTGAGCACACTTATAACTGTATTTTTGAATTCTACATCTGGTAAATTACTTGCTTCCATTTTATATAGTTCATTTTCTGGAAACTTCTATGTTTTTATTTTTGTTTTTCTTTTTTTTATTTTGGGCCCGTTTCTTTCACTCCCCATTTTGGCTGTCTCCTTCTGTTTGTTTCTGTATTAGATAGACTCCCAGTCTTTATGAGTTGACCTTATATAGTAGGAGTCCTGTGGGTTCCAGTGGTGCTGTCTCTTTTATCACTAATACTGGGTTCTCCAGGAATGTCCTTTGTGTGATTTATGTGGGCTCTTCTGTTGTAATTGTGTCTTGATTGCCTTTGGCCCATTTGTGTGTAGAATTAACCCTCAGGTTGCCTGACTGTGAGGCTGAACTTCAACAACAGCATGTGAGCTGCTGTACAGTGGTGACCACATTAAACTGCATTTGCATCAGCAGGTTTGGTGCCTGCTGAGATCTTTCTTTGGACTTGCCACTTTTAAAACTTATTGGATCATGCTCTTATGTTTTCTGAAGCTGGCCACTGGGTATGTTGTTTCTGAGTGTTTTGGGATGGACTCTGGTCTGGCCAATATAAGAAGCTACCTACGACTGGTTCTGGGCAACCTGTTTGGAGCTACAAGCAATCCACAAATTGTGGCCTCCTCTGCTTGGTCTGGCTGCATACAGGAAGGACTATGCTTCCCATCAAGGCCTACTTTTATTAGTGAAAGGATCAGGGACAGGTCATCAGAAATTTCAAAGCACGCTGATATCAACTCCCATCTGCCTCTATCAGCCAGCTGCCTGTTAGAGTCAGTCACTGAAAGAGCCTCTGTCGTTACTTGAATTGCTTGAGGTAGGTTCAAAGTGAATTACCTGGTAAGGGCGAGTGATTTTCCTGAGTGGGGAGGTGCTGGTCAGGCTTCAGTGAAAGTGAGGGTTTGGCCTCCAGACTCATAGTTACACAACTCAGGTATCCAAATTTTTTTCTTGACCTCAGCAGGGCCAAACCAGTAGGAGTTGGTTGGGTAGGGCTTTTGGAGCCCAGAACAACGTGGGTCTGCTGGAAGTCCTTAGGGTGGTTCTAGCAAATCTCTATTCTTGATGTGGCTTCTTCTGTATGTCCTTAGTTATAAGACTTCTCTTCAGCTACTCTTTAGTTGGTTATTCAGGATGATTGTTCTATACTATAATTATAATGCCAATTTGATCCTGGAAAGAGATGAGTATAGCTTCTACATACTCTGCTGCCATCTTGAATTCTTTTTGGAATATATTTTAATTTATTTGTCCCTTTTAATTTTTTTCATTTATGTCTTATAGTTTTCAGTGTATAAATTTTTCTCCTTTTTGGTTCAATTTTTTCTAAAGTATTTTATTAGTTTTGGCAGTATTATAAAAAGGATTGTTTTCCTAATTTTTCCCCCTTGTGACAGATTATTTTTAGTGTATGGAAACACTAGTGAGGAAGATTCCAAGGTGGCTACAGAGTAGGTTAACACTACACTCAACTGCTCCCAGCCCCAAACTGAATTCATAGCTAAAACATCAAACACTCAACTGGAATAACCAACTAAAGGTTAGCTGAATTTAATTATAACCAAGGATTACAGAAAAAGCCACATAGAGACTGGTAAAAATGGCAGAGGTGCAGAAAGGGCTAGCCCTTGCACTTACATGTAATGATGGAAAAGCCAGAGCGATACTGGTGCTGTGGAGCTTCCTCTCTTTAGAAGAGTGGGGTCAATAGGGATAGGAAGAGGAGCCCACATAGCATCTAGTAGTGAAAATTATACACCCAGATGCCACTTTCCCAGGCCCTGAAACTGATATTATCAGTGCACAGCTTCTCCCTGACTGCTAGTGAGACCAATCTGCCATGCTGAATTCTAGCAGTGTCTTATGCGGCAACATTTTTCTGGGGAGGTATTTGGCAGAGATCCTGACAGTGACTAACCTGTGTATCCCTGGAAAGATGGTCATTTCTAGTATACAGCTGCCTCTGGAAAAGCTTCTTGCTGAGATCCAGACAGATCAAAACAGAGGTGTGTCAAGGAATTACAGGGGTGCACTCCTGGCTCCTCAGTGAGCACAGCCTCTGCTACCCTAGGAAAGGAAAGAGCTCCCAGCTGCCCTTTGACAGGCTGGTAGGCACCATCCACAAAGGGGAAAAGTTTGCAGGGCCTTGGAAACAGAGCACAGTGCAGTGAGGGGGCAGAGTGCCATGCAAAAAGCCAGGATTTTGAGTATGTCACCTGGAAAAGCTTTGGTTCAGGTGCCAGATGGACAAGTATAGGAGTTTGTAAATACAACTTCACAGTGGGGGCAATGACTCCTGCCTCTCCTGTGGACTCACCCTGAGCTACCCTAGGAAGGCAAAGAAGTGCCATATGCTCTTCTATAATACAATAGGCATTATCTTTAAAGGGAAATTGTTAGGATTAGCCCTGCCAAATCCTGGATACCCTGCCCAACTGGGCTCAGTTCCATGGGGTAACAGGTGAGAGACTTAGTGTTCAGATGTTCAAAGTGTGAGTTTCTTGGAGTCTATTGTCAGGAACTTGGATGAAGAACTTAGCTCATTTCTATGGGCTGGCCACAGTTAGCCCCAGAGGAAGATTTTCTCAATCTTTCTCCCTGAGGCCAATGACTCTTTAGCTGAAAATAACTTCTGCAGAAGGGACCACCCAACCTGAACCTGCTGCTGATCTCTATAGGGGAAAATAGTATAGTCTTCAGCAGTGACTGAGGGGTTTGGCTCTGGAACAGGGGCAACTTTACCTGTACTGATTGTGTAACCAAGAGACACCCAAGTAGAGGTCCAACTAACCCTGTCCTCCCAACCTTAGTTACCCTACCCTACCAAGCTCCAATCTGTGGAAGGGTCTGTGGGGCAAGGCCAATCTGGGCCCACTCTACAGTCTTTCTGCAGAAGGCTCTGTGGGAAGACCAAGCAACCACAAGGGGGGGTAGAGCAGCTGACAGGTGAAGGCAAATATTAAGAAATTTATGCCCTTCTACAAAGCTGCCCTCATCTCTAAGTGGGAGGATACTGACCTTTATACAGATTGACCCCTCTCATACACACCTAGGTATAGTAGACAGCCACAAATAGCATGGTAACTCTAGACAGGTAGCCCACAGCTGGTTACAAACTATTTTTGACATCAAACCATATCCAATCCCCACCCAAAAGAATCCAGAACCAGCACAAGTAGCAGGTTACAAACTGTGCCTGTGTTAGATCCCACTAACCATACAAGTGGCACACCCAAAGGGGGAATCTAGCAGGCACCAGACACTGATGGGAATAACTCTCCTTAGAAGCCACCACTGTACAGTGTCTTGAACACAGTGACCAAGGTTGACCCTTGGACCTAGTCAACCTGAAGCATTAACTCTAGCCATGAAAGGAACAACAGCATTCAATACTCCTGTACAACAGGAGAGTACATACAACATGCAAGAAACATTCCTAGAGCAAGGAGCTCGAGTAATTTGGAGCACAAGATACCTTCATCATGGAGTCAGAGCAGAGCTACCTAATATACAGGCAAAACGGACAAAGAAATATGCCCCAGGCTGGCCAGGCAGTGGCACAGTGGATAGAATATTGAACTGGGATGTGGAGGACCCAGGTTCAAGACCCCAAGGTTACCAGATTGAGCATGGGCTCATCTGGCTTGAGCAAAAAGCTCACCAGCTTGGACCCAAGGTTGCTGGCTTGAGCAAGGGGTTACTCAGTCTGCTGAAGGCCCATGGTCAAGGCACTTATGAGAAAGCAATTAATGAACAACTAAGGAGTTGCAACAAAACACTGATGATTGATTGATGCTTCTCATCTCTCTTCGTTCCTGTCTGTCTGTTCCTATCTATCCTTCTCTCTGACTTTTGCTCTGTCTGTAAAAAAAACAAAATAAAACAAAACAAAACCCCAAATGAAACAAGATAAATCTCTAGGAAAAGAATTAACTGACATGGAAGCAACCAAACTACCAGATGCAGAATTTAAAAACAATGGTTATAAGGATGCCCAAGTATCTTAGGGTAAAAATGGATGATCTCAGTGAGAACTTAAACAGAGCATTAAAGAGAGAGATAGTGAGCATTAAAAAGGACATAGAAATCATAAAAAAGAATCAGTCAGCAGAGTAGGCAGATGCACAGACTTCCAGCTCACACCTCCAAACTGGATTACAAATTAATTTAGGAACATCCAGCGTGAAAAAAACAACTCTGGACTACAAGAACTGCTCTCAAAATCCAAGGAGCAAAGAAGCCACACTGAGCCTTAGCGGTGAGCCTCCCCTGCTTACAGGGGTGGGAGTGAGGCTGAGAGCCCAGAAAGAGAAAGTATCACTCACAGCCACCTGCCTGGGGATCTGGGAACAAGGTGTGTTGAAAGAACTGGCTTGTTTTCCAAAAAGAAAGGGAGAGAGAGAGATAGCCCATGACAAACAATGGAATTCATGGGAGGATCTGAGCACCGGTACTAATCCAGTGCGGGAAGCAGCCATAACTGGGGGACGTGCTGGAGGCGGCCATTGCAAGGGGAGGAATTGACCCTTCCACAGAACACAAGACTAAAGTGGTTCCAGGTCAACCTTCTAAAATATCTCTCCAGCTTCAATCAGCACAAAAAAGACACAGCTGAAAACAAGAAGTGGGGAAGAGGGGCAGGTCTCCATGGAGATCTAAGATATACCTCCCCCTACTGAAGTGGAGAAAGCACCCCACCCCCAGAAAAAGTAACTGGCAGATCAGGTCTTCAGAATCTCAGGTTACACCCACTGCATTCCTGGATACAGTTTCAAATAAGCCCCCTGCTGAGATCAGTAAACAAGACTACCGGCAGTTAAGAAAACAAACAAATCAAGACTTCAAAGGGCCTCTATTAGAAAAGCCAAATTCCACAGTGGATTACAAACTACAGCTGAAGCCAACCCAAGAAGACCTAGAAATAACACAACTCAAAATTGGAGGCAGACAACACCAAGCCTAGACTCAGCCAGCTCTACAAAGAACACACACAAACACACAGACATAATAAGACAGAGAAGTGCAATCAAAATGAAACCACAAGAGAATCCTCCAGGAAATGAACTGAGCGATATGGAAATAACCAAACTTCCAGATGCAGAGTTTAGAATAATGATTGTTAGGATGCTTAGGGATCTTAGAACAACAATGGATGGTCATTATGAACACCTAAATAAAGAGATAGCAAGTATAAAAAAGGACATTGAAATATTAAAAAAGAATCAGTCAGAGATGACAAATACAATATCAGAAATGAAGACCACAATGGAAGGAATTAAAAGCAGGATGGATGAAGATGAGGATTGAATCAGCAAGTTGGAAGACAAGATGAACAAAGGCATCGAAGCAGAGCAGAAAAAGGAAAAGAGACTCAAAAAGTCTGAGGAAATTCTAAGAGAGCTCTGTGATAACATGAAGAGAAATAACATCCATATAATAGGGGTTTCTGAAGAAAAAGAGAAAGAACAAAGGACAGAAACTTTATTCAATCAAATCATAGCTGAAATATTCCCTAAATTGATGCAAGGAAGGGTCTCACAAGTTCAAGAAGCACAGAGATCTCCAGTAGAGAGAAACCCAAAGAAATATACACCAAGACACATCATAATTAAAATACCAATGCTAAGTGATAAAGAGAAAATATTAAAAGCTGCTAGAGAAAAAAGGCTATCACCTACAAAGGAGCACCCATAAGGATGACATCCAACTTCGCAACAGAAACACTAGAGGCTAGAAGGGAATGGCAAGAAATATTCAAAGTAATGCATAACAAGAACCTACAACCAAGACTACTTTATCCAACAAGGCTATCATTTAAAACTGAAGGAGAAACAAAAAGCTTCCCAGACAAAAGAAAACTCAAGGAATTCATTACAATGAAACCAATGCTGCAGGAAATGTTAAGGGGCATGTTGTAAACAGATCAAAGTTGTAAAAGAATATAGCAAAAGAGGAATACACCTTTAAAATATAAAACAGCAATAAACAACTACATATCAATAATAACCTTAAATGTAAATGGATAAAATAATCCAATCAAAAGACATAGGGTAGCTGCATGGATAAGAAAACAGGACCCATAGATATGCTGTCTACAAGAGACACACACCTTAAAACAAAAGATGCACATAGACTGAAGGTAAAAAGATGGAAAAAAATATTTAATGCAAATGAAAATGAAAGGAAAAGCTAGACTAGCAATACTTATATCAGACAAAATGGACTTTAAAACCAAGGATATAGTAAGAGATAAAGAAGGTCACTACATAATGATAAAGGGAGTAATCCAACATGAAGATATAACCATCATAAATATCTATGCACCTAATATAGGAGCTCCTAAATATATAGAGCAGACTTTGATAGATTTAAAGGGCAAGATCAATAGCAATACTATAATAGTAGGAGATTTCAATACCCCACTTACATCACTTAGATCCTCAAGAAAGAAAATTAACAAAGAAACAGCAGATTTAAAGGACACACTAGATCAACTGGATTTAATAGATATCTTCAGAACCTTTCACCCTAAAGCAGCAAAATATACATTCTTTTCAAGTGCTCATGTTACATTCTCCAGGATAGATCACATGTTAGGACACAAAAGCAATCTCAACAAATTTAAGAAAATTGAAATCATATCAAGCATTTTCTCTGATCACAATGGCATGAAACTAGAAATCAATCAGAACAGAAAAACTGAAAAATACTCAAACACATGAAAATTAAATAGCATGTTGTTAAATAACGAATGGGTGAACAATGAAATCAAAGAAGAAATAAAAAAATCCTAGAAACGAATGATAATGAACATACAACAACTCAAAATTTATGGGACACAGCTAAAGCAGTCCTGAGAGGGAAGTTCATAGCACTACAGGCATTTCTTAAGAAGCTTGAAAAAGCTCAAATAAACAACCTAACCATTTCATCTAAAACAGTGGTTCTTAACCTGGGTTCTATCAAACCCTAGGAGTTTGATGAGTCAGTCTCAGGGGTTCGGAGAAGCCTCTGCCGTGGAGGCTAGAATAAAGTAATACCGTAATTTGTTGTGAGTTCATGCACTATCTTGGTTTTGTTCTTCGAGCAAGGTGATGTTTATGTACGCCTCATTCTGTGCACCAGTAAAAAAACATATACCTATGTTTTGAATTTGGGAAAAATATCATATTTTATTTATCACTAAAGAAGGGTTCAGTGAATGCGCATATGAAACTCGTGGGGTTTGGTACCTCAAAAAAGGTTAAGAACCACTGATCTAAAAGAACTTGAAAAAGAACAGCAAGTAAGGCCCAGAAGTAGTAGAAGGAAGGAAATAATAAAGATCAGAGCAGAAATAAATGACAAAGAGGCTAAAGAAAGAATACAGAGGATCAATGAAACCAAGAGCTGGTTCTTTGAAAAGGTAAACAAGATTGATGAACTTTTAACCAGACTCACCAAAAAAAAGAAGAGGGGAAAACTCAAATAAATAAAATTAGAAATGAGAGTGGAGAAATAACCAACACAACAGAAATACAAAATATTGTAAAAAAATACTATGAAGAACTGTATGCCAAAAAATGAAACAACCTAGGTGAAAGGGACAAATTTCTTTAAACATACAATCTTCCAAAAATCAACCTGGAAGAATCAGAAAACCTAAACAGACTGATTACAACAAAAGAGATCGAAACAGTTATCAAAAAGCTACCAAAAAACAAAACCCCTGGGCCCGATGAATTCACTGATGAATTCTACCAAATATTCAAAGACAAACTAACTTCTATTCTTCTCAAGCTATTTCAAAAAATTCAAGAGGAAGGAACACTACCATGTTCCTTTTCTGAGGTGAGAATAATTCTGATTCCAAAACCAGGCAAAGACAACACAAAGAAAGAAAATTATAGGCCAATATCCCTGATGAATTTAGATGCTAAAGTCCTCAACACAATATTAGCAAACCGGATCCAACAATACATGAAAAAAATTATACATCAGGATCAAGTGGGATTTATTCTGGGGAGGCAAGCATGGTACAACATTCATAAATCAATTAATGTGATTCACCACATAAACAAAAGGAAGAAGAAAAACCACATGATAATTTCAATAGATGGAGAAAAAGCATTTGATAAAATCCAGAACCCATTCATGATCAAAACTCTCAGTAAAGTGGGAATACAGGGAACATTCCTTAACATGATCAAGGCCATCTATGACAAACCCACAGCAAACATCATACTAAATGGGCAAAAATTAAAAGCAATCCCATTAAGATCAGGAACAAGGTAGGGGTATCCCCTTTCACCACTCTTATTCAACATAGTACTGAAACTTCTAGCTACAGCAATCAGACAAGAAGAAGAAATAAAAGGCAACCAAATTGAAAAAGCAGAAGTAAAACTATCATTATTTACAGATGATATGATACTGTATATAGAAAACCCTGAAGTCTCAGTAAAAAAACTACTGGACCTAATAAATGAATTCAGCAAGGTGGCAGGATATAAATCTAACACACAGAAATCACAGGTATTTCTATACACGAACAATGAAATGTCAAAAAGAGAAATTAAGGAAATAATCCCCTTCACTATTGCAACAAAAAAAATAAAGTACCTAGGAGTAAATTTAACCAAGGAGGTTAAAGACTTGATACAACAGAAAAACTTAATAATCAGAAAATTATAAAACATTAATAAAAGAAATCAAGGAAGATACAAACAAGTGGAAGCACATACCGTGTTCATGGTTAGAAAGAATAAAGATAATTAAAATGTCAATATTACCCAAAGCAATTTATAAATTCAATGCAATACTAATTAAAATACCAACAACATACTTCAAAGATATAGAACAAATAGCCTCAGCAATCTTGAAAAAAAAGAATAAAGTGGGAGTTATCACACTTCCTGATATCAAATTATACTACATGGCCATTGTACTCAAAACAGCTTGGCACTGGCATAAGAACAGGCATATAGGTCAATGGAACAGAACAGAGAACCCAGAAATAAACCCACATCTTTATGGACAATTGATATTTGACAAAGGAGGTAAGAGCATACAGTGGAGTAAAGACAGTCTCTTTAATAAATGGTGTTGGGAAATCTGGACAGCTACCTGCAAAAAAAAACAAAAACAACAAAAAAAAAAACAACTAGATCACCAACTTACACCATGCACAAAAATAAACTTAAAATGGATAAATACTTAAATGTAAGCCGTGAAACCATAAGCGTTCTGAAAGAAAACATAGGCAGTAAACTCTCTGACATCTATCGAAGCAATATATTTGCTGATTTTTCTCCACAGGCAAATGAAATAAAAGACAGGATAAACAAATGGAACTATATCAAACTAAAAAGCTTTTGCACAGCTAAAGACAATAAGAACAGAATAAAAAGACAAACCACACAATGGGAGAACATATTTGACAACACATCTGATAGAGGGTTAATAACCATAGTTTATAATGAACTTGTAAAACTCAATACCAGGAAGACAAACAATCCAATCAAAAAATGGGCTCAAGAAATGAATAGACATTTCTCTAAAGAGGACATACAGATGGCCAATGAGCATATAAAAAAATGCTCAACATCACTAATCATTAGAGAAATGCAAATTAAAACCACAATGAGATACCATCTCACACCAGTCAGAATGGCGCTCATTAACAAAACAGCACATGATAGGTGCTGGCGAGGATGTGGAGAAAGGGGAACCCTCCTGCACTGCTGGTGGGAATGCAGACTGGTGCAGTCACTGTGGAAAACAGTATGGAGATTCCTCAAAAAATTAAAAATAGAACTGCCTTTTGACCCAGCTATCCCACTTATAGGAATATATCCCAAGGACACCATATCACCAACTGAAAAAAAGAAATGCACCCCCATGTTCATGGCAGTATTGTTCACAGTAGTGAAGAGCCGGAAACAGCCCAAGTGTCCATCAGTGGACGAGTGGGTTAAAAAGCTTTGGTACATATATACAATGCAATACTCTGGCACCATGAAAAAGAAGGAAATATTACCTATAGCAACAATATAAAGGGGCCTGGAAACTATTATGTTGAGTGAAATAAGCCAGGCGGAAAATAAAATATTATATGACCTCACTCATTTGAGGAATCCAAGGAACACTGAGAATTGAGGAAAGGAATTGAGACAGAGGAGGGTTCAAAGGGACCAGAGGAAAAGAGTACAGAGGGAAAGGGATGATACGATGGGATAAACCTGAAGGGAAGGGGGGAGGGCACTCTAGGGTGGGGGTAAGGGAGATGATGAGGGAAGTATGGGGGAGGAGGGATGCAGTCGGGGTCACCCTAGAATCTATTTTAAAACAATTAAATAAATAAATAAATAAATAAATAAATAAATAAATAAATAAATAAATAAATAAAAAGAGCAAGCAAAGTATAGGAAACATGTTTGAAGAAATAATAGCTGAAAACTTTCCTAACCGATGAACAAAGAAGTCACACAAGTTCAGGAAGCACAGAGTCCCAAAGAAGAGGAACCCAAAGAAGCCCAAACCAAGACACATCATAATTAAAATGCTAAAGATAAAATTCTAGAAGCTGCAAGAGGAAAGGAATTACTTACCTAAGAAGTCATAGGTTTCATTTCTTTAACCCTGCCAGTAAGTCTTGTTTTAGGGCTTGCAGCAGATGACTAACCCCAAAGGAATGTCTGATGTCACAATCCTTTGTCCAGCAGCGAATTAGATGATGCCCATGACGCTTCTCACTTCCCCCTCCTGATAAAGACCCTTAAAGCCCAATTCAACTCTGTACTAGGCACGACTCCCCTTGTGAGCCAGTTGGGCAGGTTTCTTTCTTTTAAAGCCTGTACACTGATCTTTTTTGGACTCCATGGATTCTAACATTTGGTGCCGAAACCTGGGACAGGGTACTGGATGCCTGGATGATCCCCCTCCACCAGTCAAACTTACTACCATGGAAGCAGTGGGCAGCAGCTGCTTGTCCCGGGCTTGCACTCTGATTCTGTTTGGCTGTGTGGATGTAAGTTGATTGGCCAGCAGTCTGACACTGTTCGAACCCCTGCTGGATCAGAAGGTAAGGAGTTTCTCCCCCTTTTCCTTTTTCAGTTGGCTCTTCAAATTCAGCCTCTGACTCTCTTTCTGATGGTCTATTGTGACACGCCTCACACTCTGAGGGGTTTGCTCAACTCGGTCCCAGGGACCCTCTCTGAAAGTCTAGGCACCTAGCCAAACCTCTCTATGCTCTCGGGCTCCTTGACAGTTGGTAATGACCCCTGGCTCAGAGTCCTCCTCACACGGAGATTTTCTCCTTTTGAGACTGTGAAAAGAGGCAGGGACGCCCTCTCTTAATCACTGGTCTCCACCATGAGCTTCTTCACAATCTAGACCATCAGACCAAACTCCTTTGGGATGCCTCTTTAAAAAAAACCTCACCAAACTCAGTCTCTGTAACATGGCACGGCCTCAGTACAGACTAGATAATAGCTCCCACTGGCACAAAAATGGAACTTTTAATATTAACATCCTCCAATCTTACCACTGTATGGGGGAGGGCCTCAGAAACTCCTTACATACAGGCTCTCTTTCTTCTACCTTTGCTCCTGTCTTTAATCTCTGTGTTGCCTGTTTTCTGCGGACTCCTAACTCTCTCCCCCTTCTGCCTGACCCCCGTGGGTGTTCCTCTCTCAAAACCTCTCTTTAGTCCCTCTGCAAATCTCTTTTGCTCGGGTCTCTTCCTTCCAAAAAGACCCTTCCCTTTGCAGAATCCTGTCTCATTCACTTGCAAATACCAGGGGCCCCTCCCTTCTCCACTACATTCTTAAACCCCTTCCCCCCCTCCTTGCAAACTGCTCTCCTTCACCCCAACCCCCCTCCTCACAGGCTTTGCTTTTTTCCTCTTTTACCTCTCCTCTCTCTTCACAGACTGCAGCTCTGCCTGCATCTTTCTCGACCCATTCCCTCTCCCACAGGCAATGGTGCCTTTCTCCCCCTCATCAACTCCTCCTCCCCACCTGCTCTGGCGGGGCAGTGGTGCCTGTCTCTCCTTTTCCCCAAACCCCCTCCTCACAGGTTCTGCCTATCTCTTTGACCCCTCCTCCCTCATTACAGGCTGTGGTGGGAGGTATCTTTCTCCCCTTGTCCCCTACCTTCTTCTTACAGGCTGTAACTAGGTCTTTCTCCACCTTGTCCTCTCTCCCCTCAGAGCTCTAAATCTTCTTAACTCCTCTAACCGCCTGGCTCCACCACCGGCACTTCCTCCCCTCCTGCAGATTCTGACCCTCCTTTCCATTCAGCTGTTCACGCTGTCCATCTGTCTACTTTCTCTCTTCCTTCCCTCTATGCTGACAACTCCCTGCCCTCTCAAAAAGCTTAAAAGGCAGAGTTATCTATTAAGCTATGTGAGTAAGTAATCTGTTTTGTCTCTTTGTCAGAAAATGTGCGCTTATTTAAATTTCTTAATTTATGATTTGTATATAAGATCTTTGTTTACTGTGTAACTGTGTCTGTTTCTAAGGTCTTAAACCACTAATTACTTGCCTTTTAAATCAAGGCTTACTCATCCCCGTGGACTCTCCCTGTGATATCCCCACCCTTCCTATTCAAAAACCTTCAGGGTCTTGTCACCTTGTACAAAATTTACAATCAATAAGGCAGTAATTCTCCTCCATCCAGTGGTCCCTAATCTCTACAGTTTACTGTCGCACATTCTCTTAAACACCACTCACTTCACAGTCCTAGACCTCAAAAATGCCTTCTCTACCATCCTTCTACATCCTGACTCTTACTTTCTGTTTGCTTTTACTTAAACTGACCTGTACACTAATGCAGCCCAGCTACTTATGTGGACTGTCTTACCCAGGGGTTCAGAAACAGCCCACATCTGTTTGGGCAGGCACTAGCTCAGGATTTAGCAGCAAGCAATCTCAAAACTAGTCCTATCTTGCCTGACCAGGCGGTGGCGCAGTGGATAGAGCGTCGGACTGGGATGCAGAAGACACAGGTTCAAGACCCCAAGGTCACCAGCTTGAGCGCGGGCCCATCTGGCTTGAGCAAAAGCTCATCAGTTTGGACCCAAGGTTGCTGGCTCCAGCAAGTGGTTGCTCAGTCTGCTGAAGGCCCGCGGTCAAGGCACATGTGAGAAAGCAATCAATGAACAACTAAGGTGTTGCGACGGCAATGAAAAACTAATGCTTGATGCTTCTCACCTCTCTCTGTTCCTGTCTGTCTGTCCCTATCTAGCCCTCTCTCTGACTCTCTCTCTGTCCCTGTAAACAAACAAACAAACAAAAACTAGTTCTCTCTTACAATATGTAAATAACCTACTCCTCTGCAGCCCCTCCCTGCCTGCCTCAAGGAGACACACCACCACCCTTCTTATCTTTCTCACCATAAAGGAATTTCATGTCTTCTCTGCTAAGGCTCAACTTTATTCACTCTTAGTCCATAGTCTATCTGGGCATCGCCTTCACCCCCATCACCTAAGGTCTCATCCTAAATCGAATTCAGACTCTCTGCAGTCTCCAACCACCTACCACCACAAATCGAATCCTTTCTTTCCTCGGTCTAATAGGCTTCTTTACACACTGGATTCCCAATTTTGCTCTCTTAGTGAAACCCCTCAGTGAGATCTTCTGAGCATGGCTTTTAAGGTCTATAATGACCAAGGAAGTAACAGAAAAGGCAAGTAAGACCCAAAACAGATCAGGAAATACCAGCTTCTGGCATATGCTCTTAAAAGCTCCAGTGCCCTAAAAGACTTCATAGAATTTCATCAAAGCCCTGCTTCAAGAGTGGAAATAAAGGTCGTTGAACTGAAGACTGAGAGGCTTCCCAGCTCCACCAAGGGACACATCTTTGCTGTAGAAAGAGGGACACAAGAAGGTAAGCTGCCGCCTTGCTCCATAGAGGAAGGGTTCAGTCTCTCCTAGCCCTGCTCCAGCTACCTGTGACCTGACCTTGCCCAGCATGCTGGGAATTGCAACTGAAGGCCCAAGGACATCGTTCATGAGCCTAAGATATTTCTTCCAAGAAGCAGATAAACTAATCTCATTTCTTATAAACCCAAGGGCCATCTACTATGCATTACCTGAATATTTGAGTTTTATTTATCCCTCGAAGATCTCTACTGTGGGTATTGACAATCTGATTTTGTTGTTTTATTTAACATATAGTGTCTCCTTTATTCCTCTTGTCTCAATGCCCCATGCCTATTGGAGGCTGGGACCTGCTGCTAATTTCAGCTAGAATCAGTGGTCACTAGTACTTAAACTCTAGCTGCAAAGTGTAGAAATGTAATCACCCTTTCCCTAAGTACTTGCAGGATTTACAGGTTACTCAGCACACTGTTCAAAGACTGTCCAAGAGGCGCTTCCAGCATTACATCACCCAAGGACTTACTTTCACATGGACAGGTCCACACACTGTAATCCTGACAACTCCCATTGCTGCTAAAGTAGAAAAATGGCATGCCTTACTCCAACCACAAACTGGAAGCTGATTGGTCTACGTATGGCAAATATATAAAGAAACTAAGGACTCTTTTAATCAAACTTTGGGAAAAGGGAAACTAGGGTAAAATAAAAGCCAGCTTGGTTGTCACTGAAGGTTGAGATTTTTTTAAATTGTATGGTTTTGATAATAGAAGGTATAAGGTATGGAAATACTTTTGAAAGAAAAAAGCAAGTTGTTATGAAAACCAGTTATTTCTGGATAAGAAAGTTCATGAAAGCTGAGGGTTTATATAAGTTGAAGAAGGTTTGTGCAGGTTGCAGGAGGTTTGTACAAAGAAAAAAGAATTTAAACAGTCAGAAAAGTGGTTTTCAAAGAATATTTAATTAGTCACCCTAGCTAACAATCCTCTACTATCCCCGCTTGGGGTGGGTCTTTCCTCCACCCTGACTGTCTGGAGCTCAGAAACAGAGAAACCAAACCGATTCCTTGTCTATCAATTCTCTATCCACCTCTGATCCTGTATCACCCAACCAGGGCTTCCTACTTGTGTGGGACCAATACCTATATGTGTCTCCCTACTAATTGGACAGAAACCTGTACCCCAATCTATCTCATTCCAAATATCAACCTAATCCCACCCCTTAAGCCTCTTCCAGTTCCTAATACATTACCTGTCAATCTAAGAACCAAACGAGCTATACAGGTAATTCTTCTTGTTGCTTTAAGAATTTCTATATAAGTAGATCTAGGAGCAAGGGGACTGTTCACTGCCCTGTTTTATTCCCACTCTCTCGCTCTCTGAAGCCCAGCAAATTCGTAAAAACAAACCAAGTCATGGAATCAGTGGTTTCACACAAACTGGATGTCTTGACTATTGCCTTTCATTGGTGCACTCACTTTCCTATTTATTTTTATAAATTTTAGACCCTGCCTCATATGTTTGTTCACTAGTTTCTTGCAGAAATGCATGCAGACCTTCACCAATCAGAAAATTGGAAAAACCTACCTAACCCTACACACCAATCCTAAAACCTGCCCTCGTGAAACAAAAAAGTCTGGAACCCTATAAATACACCCCTACCCAACAAGAAGCCATCACTGCACCTCTCTACCCCCCACTGAGAGTAATCATTAGAGAGGCCATAACCCCTCACCGCCCCTACTCAGCAGGAAGAAGTTACAGAAGATAATGACCTCCGTCCCTTTCCCCTTGAGGCCTCTCTAGGAACCACTCTCTTTCTTTTTATATATATATCAAATAGTTGAGAATCTTAGGTTTCATTTCTTTAACCCTGCCAGTAAGTCTTGTTTTAGGGTTTGCAACAGATGACCAAACCCAAAGGAATGTCTGCTGTCACAATCCTTTGTCCAGCAGCCAATTAGAAGATGCCCATGACCCTTCTCACTTCCTCCTCCCGAAAAAGACCCTTAAAGCCCAGTTCAATCCTGTACTAGGTGTGACTCCCCTTGTGAGCCAGCCCAACAGGTTTCTTTCTTTTAAAGCCTGTACGCTGGTCTTTTTCAGACTCCATGGATTCTAACAAGAAGGAGCCCTCATAAGGCTATCAGCTGAGTCCAGAAGGGATTGGCAGGATATATGCAATGTGATGAAAGGCAAGGGCCTACAATCAAGATGACTCTGTCCAGCAAGGCTATCATTTAAAATTGAAGAAGCAATAAAGAGCTTCCTAAACCAACAACAACAAAAAAGGCTACAGGAATTTATTATCACCAAACCAGTATTGTAAGAAATGTTAAAGAGCCTGCTAAAAGAAGGAGAAAGAAAAAAAGATATATACAGTATATAGAGAGGATGATAAGTTTAAAGAATAAAATGGCAATAAGTAAGTACATATTAATAATAACTTTAAATGGAAATGAATTAACTGTTCCAATAAAAAGACATATAGCCTGACCAGGTGGTGGCACAGTGGATAGAGCATCGGATTGGGATGCGGAAGACCCATGTTTGAGACCCTGAGCTCGCCAGCTTGAGCGCGGGCCCATCTGACTTGAGCAAAAGCTTGCCAGCTTGAACCCAAGGTCGCTGGCTCCAGCAAGGGGTTGCTCAGTCTGCTGAAGGCCCGCAGTCAAGGCACATGTGAGAAAGCAATCAAATGAACAACTATAGTGATGCAACAGAAACGAAAAACTAATGATTGATGCTTCTCACCTCTCTCCATTCCTGTCGGTCTGTCCCTATCTATCCCTCTCTCTGACTCTCTCTCTGTCTCTGAAAAAAAAAAAAAGACATATAGTAGCTGAATGGATAAGAAAACATGGCTCATATATATGTTGTCTATAAAAGACCCAGCTCAGAACAAAAGATACACACAGACTGAAAGTGAAGGTATGGAAAATAAATACTCTATGCAAGAGATGAAAAAATGATTGGATAGCAATAGTTATATCCGACAAAATAGTCTTTAAAACAAAGGCTACAGTGAGAGACAAAGAAAGACACTACATAATGATTAAGGGAGCAATCCAAGAAGGGGATATAACCATTGTAAATATTTATGCACACAATGTAGGAACACCTAAATATATAAGGCAGATTTGATTGACATAAAATACAGTTATATTAGAAGAGTTTTACACCCCATTGACATCAATGGATAAATCTTCCAGACTGAAAAGCAACAAGGAAAAAATGGTCTTAAATGACACACTAGATCAGCTGGATTTAATTGATATCTTGAGAGTATTTCACCCCAAAGCAGAAGAATATATCACCGGTCAGGCTTACTGGTGAATTTTACCAAACATTAAAAGAAGAATTGCCTGACCTATAGTGGCACAGTGGTTAAAATGTTGACCTGGAAAGCTGAGGTCACCAGTTTGAAACCTGGGCTTGCTTGGTCCAGGCACATATGAGAAAAAACTACTATGTGTTGATGCTTCCCACTTCTCCCTCCTTTTTCTCTCTCCCTCACTCTAAAACAGTAGTTCTTAACCTTTTTTGAGGTACCTAACCCACCAGTTTTATATGCACATTCACCGAACCCTTCTTTAGTGATAAATAAAATATGATTTATTTTCCAAATTCAAGACATAGGTATATGTTTTTTTACTGGTGCACAAATTGAGCCGTGCATGAACATCACCTTGCTCAAAGAACAAAACCAACAAAGTGCTTGAACTCACAACAAATTACGGTATTACTTTATTCTGGCCTTCGTGGCAGAGGCTTCTCTGAACCCCTGAGACTGACTCATCGAACCCCTAGGGTTCTATAGAACCCAGGTTAAGAACCACTGCTCTAAAACCAAATTTAAAAAATCTTTAAGAAAGAAATCAGAGGCATTTCTATACACCAACAATGAAATATCAGCAAAAGAAATTAAGGAAACAATCCCCTTCACTATTGCAGCCAAAAAAATAAAGTACCTAGGAGTAAATTTAACCAAGGAGGTTAAGGACTTGTACTCGGAAAATTATAGAACATTGATAAAAGAAATCAAGGAAGATACAAACAAGTGGAAGCATATACCGTGCTCATGGCTAGGAAGAATAAACATCATTAAAATGTCTATATTACCTAAGCAATTTATAAATTCAATGCAATACCAATTAAAATACCAATGACATACTTCAAAGATATAGAACACATATTCCAAAAATTTATATGGAACCAAAAAAGAACACGAATAGCCTCAGCAATCTTAAAAAGAAAAAATAAAGCAGGAGGTATCACGCTTCCTGATATCAAGGTTTACTATAAGGCCATTATACTCAAGACAGTCTGGTACTGGCATAAGAACAGGCACATAGATCAATGGAACAGAACAGAGAACCCAGAAATAAACCCACAGCTTTATGGACAACTGATATTTGACAAAGGAGGAAAGAACATACAATGGAGTAAAGACAGCCTCTTTAACAAATGGTGTTGGGAAAATTGGACATCTACCTGCAAAAAAATGAAACTAGACCATCAACTTACACCATTCACAAAAACAAACTCAAAATGGATAAAAGACTTAAATGTAAGCCGTGAAACCATAAGCATCTTAGAAGAAAACATAGGCAGCAAGCTCTCCGACATCTGTAGCAGCGGTATATTTGCCGATTTATCTTCATGGGCAACTGAAATAAAAGGCAAGATAAACAAATGGGACTATATCAAACTAAAAAGTTTTTGCACAGCTAAAGACAATAGGAACAGAATAAGAAGACAAACCACACAATGGGAGAACATATTCGACAGCACATCTGATAAGGGGTTAATAACTAAAATTTATAAAGAACTTATAAAACGCAACACCAGGAAGACAAACAACCCAATCAAAAAATGGGCAAAAGAAATGAATAGAAATTTCTCCAAAGAGGACATACAGATGGCCAATAGGCATATGAAAAAATGCTCAACATCACTAATCATTAGAGAAATGCAAATTAAAGCCACAATGAGATATCACCTCACACCAGTCAGAATGGCACTTATCAGCAAAACAACACAGAATAAGTGCTGGCGAGGATGTGGAGAAAAGGGAACCCTTCTGCACTGCTGGTGGGAATGCAGACTGGTGCAGCCACTGTGGAAAACAGTTTGGAGATTCCTCAGAAAATTAAAAATCGAACTGCCTTTTGACCCAGCTATCCCACTTTTAGGAATATACCCTAAGAACACCATAGCACTGTTCGAAAAGAAGAAATGCGCCCCCATGTTCGTGGCAGCATTGTTCACAATAGCGAAGATCTGGAAACAGCCCAAGTGTCCGTCAGAAGACGAGTGGATTAAAAAGCTATGGTACATATATACTATGGAATACTACTCAGCCATAAGAAACGATGACATCGGATCATTTATAACAAAATGGATGTACCTTGATAACATTATACGGAGTGAAATAAGTAAATCAGAAAAAAAGAAAAACTGAGAACAGCACGATTACATACATAGGTGGGACATGAAAGTGAGGGTATGAGACATGGACAAGAGAGTGTTGGTTATGGGATGGGGGGAGGGAGGGAAAAGTGGGATAGGGAGGAGGGGAGGGACACAGAGAAAACCAGATTGAAGGTGACAGAGGACAATTTGACTTTTGGTGATGGGTATGCAACACAATTGAATGATAAGATAACCTGGAGATGTTTTCATTGTACATATGTACCCTGATTTATTGGTGTCACCTCATTAGAATTAATAATAATAAAATATATATTAAAATTAAAAAAAAAAAATCTTTAAGAAAAAAACAAGTAACACCTGTCCTTCTCCAACTATTCCAAAAAATTAAAGAGTAGGGAAGACTCTCAAGCTTATTTTATGATGCAAGTATTATCCTTATTCCAAAACCAGATAAACATACTATAAAGAAAGAAAACTATAGGTCAATATCCCTGATGAACATAGATGTTAAAATTCTCAACAGAACTTTAGCAAATGGATCCAGGAACACATTAAAAAGATCTTACACCATGATAAAGTGAGAGTTATTCCAGGGAGACAAGGCTAGTACAATATTTGCAAATTAATAAATGTGATATATTTTGTAAACAAAATGAAAGATAAAAATTACATGATATTAATGGATGCAGTAAAAGCATTTGGTAAAATCTAGCACCCATTTATGATAAAAGCTCTCAATAAAGTGGAAATGGAGGGACCATATGTCAACATAATAATGGTTATATATGACAGATCCAAAGCCAACATTATATTCAGTTGGTAAAAACTAAATGCAATAACCTTAAGATCAGGAACAAAACAGGGGAATGTCCATTTTTACCACTTTTATTCAGCATATTACTGTAAGACCTAGCCACAACAATCAGACAAGAAGAAGATATAAAAGGCATCAATATTGGAAAGGAAGAAATAAAACTCATTACTGACTGATGACAGTATGTAGAAAACTATTCTCCAACAAAAAATACTATACCTAATAAATGAATTCAGCAAAGTAGGAGGATACAAAATTAATATTCAGATATCAGTGGCAATTTTATACACCAATAATGAACTATTAGAAAGAGAAATTAAGGAAAGAACCCCATTTGCTATTGCAACAACAACAAAAAAATAAAGTACCTAGTAATATATACTGCTCACAAAAATTAGGGAATATTTCAAAATGAATATGAAGAAATAGAATATCCCGTAATTTTTGTGAGCAGTATATTTAATCAAGGATGTATAAGATTTGTACTTGGAAATTAATAGGAAATTGGAAAAAGAAATTGAGGAAGATACAAACAAGTGGAAGCATATACCATGTTCATGGATTGAAAGAATTAACTGTTAAAATGTCCATACTAACCAAAGCAATTTATAGATCCAATACAATTTCTATTAAAATACCAGTGGCATACTTTACAGATCTAGAAAAATATTCCGAAAACTTATATAAAACCAAAAAGAACCCAAATAAGCTCAGCAATCTTCACAATGAAGAACAAAGTGGGAGGTATAAGACTTCCTGATATCAAGATATATTGTAGTAAAAAACCATTGTAATCAATACAGCCTGGTACTGACATAAAAACAGTCATATAGATTAATGGAATGGAACAGAGAATACAGAAACAAAGCCACATATTTATGGTCAGTTAATATTTGACAAAGGAGGTAAGAGTATACAATGAAGTAAATATAGTCTCTTCAATAAATGGCATTGGGGAAATTAGACAGGAACATGCAAAAAAATTAAACTAGACCACCAGCTTGTACCATATACAAGAACAAACTCAAAATGGATAAAAGACTTAAATGTAAGTTGTGTAACCAGAAAAATCTTAGAAGAAAACAGACTGTACAATCTCAGATATTTCTTTTAGCGATGTGTTTGCTGCTAGATTTCCTTGGGCAAGTGAAACAAAGGAAAAAATAACCAAATAAGATTATATCAAAATAAAAAGCTTTTACACAGCAAAAGAAACCATCCAACAAATGAAAAGACAACCCACTCTAAGGCAGAACATACTTTCTGATACATCTGATAAGAAGTTAATAACCACAATTTATAAAGAACTTATAAAATTCCACACCAGGAAGACAATCCAATTAAAAAATAGGCAAAAATAATAATAGAAACTTTTTAAAAGAGGACATACAGATGGCCAATAGGCATATCAAATAATGCTTGTTGTCACTAATCATCAGAGAGCTGCAAATTAAAACAAAATGAGATATCACCTCATCTCTGTCAGAATGACTATCATCAACAAATCAACAAACAAGTTCTGGTGAGGGTGTGGAGAAAAGGAAACCCTCCCACACTGCTGGTGGAAATGCAGACTTCTGCAGTCACTATGGAAAGCAGTATTGTTTCCTCAAAAAATTAAAAATGGATTTACCTTTAGACCCACTGGTTCAACTTCTGGTAATCCTAAAACTTAATTCAAAAGAAGATTTGGACCTCCATGTTCATTGCAGCATTATTTTCAATAGCCAAGATCTGGAAACAAACCAAGTGTCCATCAGTGAAGGAGTGGATAAAAAAGCTGTGGAACATTTACACAGTGGAATGCTATGTGGCCATAAAAAAGAAGGAAATCTTACCTTTTGCAACAGCCGGGATGTGTCTGGAAATTATTATGCTAAGTAGATTAAGCAAGGCAGAGAAAAACAAATGTCATATGATTTCACTTATATGCAGAATATAATGGACACAATAAACTGATGAGTAAAATAAAAATAGAGGCACGGACACATGGAACAGATGGGTATCTGTCACAAGGGAGTGGGGGGTAAAGGGACTAGATGAAAGAATTAGGTAAAGGGCTTAGCCAATAAACATATATACAGACCACAGGGTGGCAATAACCAGAGGGAAAGAGGAGGTGGAGGTAGGTGGTAGGTGGCAAAGAGGGGGAAATGGGAGTAGAAAGAGACTGCTTGATGTGGGGATGCATGATGCAATGTAGATGGTGTTATATTGAGTTGTGTGCTTGAAACCTTTATGGTTTGGTGACTCATGTCATCCCAATAAATTAGAACATTTTAAAAAATGAAAATAAACAAAATTTGACTTTTTATTGATTTTGTATACTGCGACTTTACTGAATTTGTTTAGTAGTTTTTAACAGTTTTTAGATAGAGCCCTTAAGGTTTTCTATATATAATATCATGTCATATGAAAATAGAAACATTTTACTTCTTTCTTTCCTATTTATTTAGTGAGGGTGGGGCAGAGACAGATTTCTGCATGTGCCCTGACCAGGATCCACCTGGCAAGCCTACTACAGGGTGATGCTCTACCCCTTGGGACCCCTTGCTTCATTGCAACTAGGGTCATATTTTAGTGCTTGAGGTGGAGGCCATGGAACCATCCTCAGTGTTCAGGGCCAACTCACTCCAACTGAGGCATAGCTGCAGGAGGGGAGGAGAAGAGAGAGAGAGAGAGCGAGAGAGAGAGAAGTAAGAGGGAGAGTGTAGAAGACGAACCTGCACAAATATAAATGGCAGTTAACTTCAGAGCAAGGGTTACTTGGAGACAAGAGATCTTAGAGTATATTAGCCGTAACAGGAGACTGGCCTGGGTTACCTGAGTGCAAGTACGCAGGATTCTTGGAGGGATGCCTCAAGAACCAGATGTCCTTTATGATTGACAAGCTCTGAGACTCTGACTCTTTTTGTGTCCTTGTTCATGAAAGAAACAATAGACATGCAGAGTTGGGGATGATACAGTTGGGAAAAAGAGGCTTGTATAACTTTCTAGTTTTATCTGCTGACCTATCGCTTTTGGAACTCAATAAATATGCAGTGGCATGTTCTCGGGGCTGATTCCACCTAAGATTTTCAGCCCTCTGCCCATTTACTTGCATCTGATGTGTCTTTTGCCTCATGAATCCAATCCGTAAAGAAATTCATAATATCTGATGCCCAATGCGGGGGCTTGAAGAGGTCAGAGTTTGCAGTCTTGGGACCATCAGACCTCTCAGTAAGTAAGCAAAACCTTCAAAAGGCAGAGAAATGGGGAATTCTCATGCCAATTTCTCATCAATAGAGACCCAGTGCATGAAACTACTGCAAGCATTAAAGGGTCTGGTATAACTGTTAAAAATAAAAAATTTTCTTTATGGTGTGCTCATCACTCTTTGTGTTTGGTCTCTTTGTAATTTAATATATATATTTTTAATTTTATTTTTTTTTAATGAAAACATCTCCAGGTTATCTTAACATTCAATTGTGTTGCATACCCGTCACCAAAAGTCAAATTGTCCTCTGTCACCTTCTATCTGGTTTTCCCTGTGTCCCTCCCCTCCTCCCTATCCCACCCTTCCCTGTCTCCCCCCACCCCATAACCACCACTCTCTTGTCCATGTCTCATAGTCTCACTTTTATGTCCCACTTATGTATGAAATCATGCTGTTCTCAGTTTTTCTTTTTTTCTGATTTACTTATTTCACTCCGTATAATGTTATCAAGGACCATCCATTTTGTTATAAATGATCCGATGTCATCATTTCTTATGGCTGAGTAGTATTCCATAGTATATATGTACCATAGCTTTTTAATGCACTCGTCTTCTGATGGACACTTGGGCTGGTTCCAGATCTTCGCTATTGTGAACAATGCTGCCACGAACATGGGGGCACATTTCTTCTTTTCGAACAGTGCTAAGGTGTTCTTAGGGTATATTCCTATAAGTGGGGTAGCTGGGTCAAAAGGCAGTTCGATTTTTAATTTTTGGGGAATCTCCAAACTGTTTTCCACAGTGTCTGCACCAGTCTGCATTCCCACCAGCAGTGCAGAAGGGTTTCCTTTTCGCCACAACCCCGCCAGCACTTATTCTGTGTTGTTTTGCTGATGAGTGCCATTCTGACTGGTGTGAGGTGATATCTCATTGTGGTTTTAATTTGCATTTCTCTAATAAGTGATGTTGAGCATTTTTTCATATGCCTATTGGCCATCTGTATGTCCTCTTTGGAGAAATTTCTATTCATTTCTTTTGCCCATTTTTTGATTGGATTGTTTGTCTTCCTGTTGTTGAGTTTTTTAAGTTCTTTATAAATTTTAGTTATTAACCCCTTATCAGACGTGCGGTCGAATATGTTCTCCCATTGTGTGGTTTGTCTTTTTATTCTGTTCTTATTGTCTTTAGCTGTGCAAAAACTTTTTAGTTTGATATAGTCCCATTTGTTTATCTTGCCTTTTATTTCATTTGCCCGTGGAGATAAATCCGCAAATATACTGCTGCTACAGATGTCGGAGAGCTTGCTGCCTATGTTTTCTTCTAAGATGCTTATGGTTTCACGACTTACATTTAAGTCTTTTATCCATTTTGAGTTTGTTTTTGTGAATGGTGTAAGTTGATGGTCTAGTTTCATTTTTTTGCAGATAGATGTCCAATTTTCCCAGCACCACTTGTTAAAGAGGCTGTCTTTACTCCATTGTATGTTCTTTCCTCCTTTGTCAAATATCAGTTGTCCATGAAGCTGTGGGTTTATTTCTGGATCCTCTGTTCTGTTCCATTGATCTATGTGCCTGTTCTTATGCCAGTACCAGGCTGTCTTGAGTATAATGGCCTTATAGTAAACCTTGATATCTGGAAGAGTGATACCTCCTGCTTTATTTTTTCTTTTTAAGATTGCTGAGGCTATTCGTGTTCTTTTTTGATTCCATATAAATTTTTGGAATATGCATTCTATATCTTTGAAGTATGTCATTGGTATTTTAATTGGTATTGCATTGAATTTGTAAATTGCCTTGGGTAATATAGACATTTTAATGATGTTTATTCTTCCTAGCCATGAGCACGGTATATACTTCCACTTGTTTGTATCTTCCTTGATTTCTTTTACCAATGTTTTATAATTTTCCGAGTACAAGTCCTTAACCTCCTTGGTTAAATTTACTCCTAGGTACTTTATTTTTTTGGCTGCAATAGTGAAGGGGATTATTTCCTTAATTTCTTTTGCTGACAGTTCATTGTTGGTATATAGAAATGCCTCTGATTTCTGAGTATTAATTTTATATCCTGCCACCTTACTGAATTCATTTATAAGGTCCAGTAGTTATTTGACTGAGACTTTAGGGTTTTCAATATACAATATCATATCATCTGCAAATAGTGACAGTTTTACTTCTTCTTTTCCAATTTGGATGCCTTTTATTTCTTCTTCTTGTCTGATTGCTGTAGCTAGGACTTCCAGAACTATGTTGAATAAGAGTGGTGAAAGGGGGCATCCCTGCCTGGTTCCTGATCTTAAGGGGATTGCTTTTAATTTTTGTTCATTTAGTATGATGTTTGCTGTGGGTTTGTCGTAGATGGCCTTTACCATGTTAAGGAATGATCCCTGTATTCCCACTTTACTGAGAGTTTTGAACATGAATGGGTGCTGGATTTTATCAAATACCTTTTCTGCATCTATTGAAATTATCATGTAATTTTTGTCCTTCCTTTTGTTTATGTGATGAATCACATTGATTGATTTGCGAATATTGAACCAGCCTTGCCTCTCCAGAATAAATCCCACTTGATCGTGGTGAATGATTTTTTTCATATATTGCTGGATCCGGTTGGCTAATATTTTGTTGAGAATTTTAGCGTTTAAATTCATCAGGGATATTGGCCTATAATTTTCTTTCTTTGTGTTGTCTTTGCCCGGTTTTGGGATCAGAATTATGCTCGCCTCATAAAAGGAGTTTGGAAGTCTTCCTTCCTCTTGAATTTTTTGAAATACCTTGAGGAGGATAGGAGTTAGTTCTTCTTTGAATTTTTGATAGAATTCACTTGTGAAGCCATCAGGCCCAGGACTTTTCTTTTCTGGGAGTTTTTTGATAACTGTTTCGATCTCATTTGTTGTAATTGGTCTGTTTAGGTGTTCTGATTCTTCCAGATTGATTTTTGGAAGGTTATATGATTCAAGAAATTTGTCCATTTCACCAAGATTGTCTAATTTTTTGGCATATAGTTCTTCATAGTATTTTCTTATAATGCTTTGTATTTCTGTGTCAGTTGTTATTTCTCCACTGTCCTTTCTAATTTTATTTATTTGAGTCCTCTCTCTTATTTTTTTGGTGAGTCTAGTTAAAGGTTCATCAATCTTGTTTACCTTTTCAAGGAACCAGCTTCTGGTTTCATTGATCCTCTGTATTGTTTCCTTAGCCTCTATGTCATTTATTTCTGCTCTGATCTTTATTTTTTCCTTCCTTCTACTTGTCTTGGGTTTTATTTGCTGTTGTTTTTCTAGTTCTTTTAGATGCAGGGTCAGGTTGCTTATTTGAGCTTTTTCTAGCTTCTTATGATATGCCTGTAGTGCAATAAACTTCCCTCTCAGAACTGCTTTTGCTGTGTCCCATAAATTTTGAGTTGATGTATGCTCATTACCATTTGTTTCTAGAAACCTTTTTATTTCTTTTTTGATCTCATTGTTAATCCATTCATTATTTAATATCATGCTATTTAGTTTCCAAGTGTTTGAGTATTTTTCAGTCTTTTTTTGTGGTTAATTTTAGTTTCATAGCATTGTGATCCGAGAAAATGCTTGATATGATTTCAATCTTCTTAAATTTATTGAGACCATTTTTGTGTCCTAACATGTGGTCTACCCGAGAAAACGTACCATGAGCGCTTGAGAAGAATGTATATTCTACTGCTTTAGGGTGAAGTGTTCTGAAGATATCTATTAAATCAAGTTGATCTAGTGTATCCTTTAAGTCTGCTGTTTCTTTATTAATTTTCTTTCTTGAGGATCTATCCAGTGTTGTTAGAGGGATATTGAAATCCCCTACTATGATAGTATTGCTGTTAATCTCGCCCTTTATATCCATCAAAGTCTGCTTTATGTATGTCGGGGCTCCTATATTTGGTGCATATATATTTATAATAGTTATATCTTCCTGTTGAATTGTTCCCTTTATCATTATGTAGTGTCCTTCTTTATCTCTTACTACAGCCTTTGTTTTAAAGTCCATTTTGTCAGATATAAGTACTGCTACCCCGGCTTTTTTTTCATTTTTATTTGCCCGAAATATTTTTTTCCATCCTTTTACGTTCAGTCTATGTGCGTCTTTTGTTTTAAGGTGTGTCTCTTGTAGACAGCATATGTATGGGTCCTGTTTCTTTATCCATGCAGCTACCCTATGTCTTTTGATTGGATCATTTAATCCATTTACATTTAAGGTTATTATTGATATGTAGTTGTTTATTGCCATTTTATTCTTTAAAGTTGTATTCTTCTTTTGCTATATTCTTTTCTCCCTTTAAAATTTTCACAACAGTCCCCTTAGTATCTCTTGCAGAATTGGTTTGGTTTTTATGAATTCCTTGAGGCTTTCTTTTTCTGGGAAGCTCTTTATTTCTCCTTCAATTTTAAACGTTAGCCTTGCTGGATAAAGTAGTCTGGTTGTAGGTTTTTGTTCTGCATTACTTTGATTATTTCTTGCCATTCCCTTGTGGCCTCAAATGTTTCTGTTGAGAAGTCCGATGTCATCCTTATGGGGGCTCCTTTGTAGGTGATAGCCTTATTTTCCCTAGTAGCTTTTAAAAATTTTTCTTTATCCATTAGCTTTGGTATTTTAACTATGATGTGTCTTGGTGTAGATCTTTTTGGGTTTCTCTTTAATGGAGTTCTGTGTGCTTCTTGAAGGTGTGGAGTGTTTCCTAGCCTTAATTTAGGGAAGTTTTCTGCTATGATTTGATTGAACAAAGTTTCCATTTCCTGTCCTCTCTCCTCTTCTTCAGGTATCCCTATGATGCGAATGTTGTTTCTCTTCAGGTTGTCAGAGAGCTCCCTTAGAGTTTCCTCACATTTCTTGAGTCTCTTTTCCTTTTTCTTCTCTGCTTCTGTGCCTTTGTTTATTGTGTCCTCTAACTCGCTTATTTGATCTTCATCGTGATTCATCCTGCTTTTAATTCCTTCCATTGTGGTCTTCAGTTCTGATACTGTATTTGTCATTTCTGTCTGATTCATTTTTATTATTTCAATTTCATTTTTTATACTTGTTATCTTTTTATTTAGGTGTTCATAATGACTATCCATTGTTGCTCTAATATCTTTGAACATCCTAACTATCATTATTCTAAATTCTGCATCTGGTAATTTGGTTATATCTGGTTCATTCAGGTCCTTTTCTGGGGATTTCTCTTGATTCATTTGGTTTGCATTCCTCTGCCTGCCCATTTTTTCTGTGTATAAGCAAGTTGTGGCCACTGGAGTCCAGTAGGTGTTGCCTTTGTGTTTTTTATGTGTGGTCTGTCTTCAGGCCGCCCACCCCCTCTGCCGCTGCCTAGGGTGGTTGGGTATGGGCGTTGCCAGAGCCAGCCCTCTGTGGCTTTTGCTGTGATTTCTGCCTCTCCTCCGCGGGAGGGGCTGTCACTCAAGCCACAAGCCTCAGGACCAAGGATAGAGGTGAGCACCTTTACTCAGCTGCAGACCAGCCTATTTCCGGACTTCCACCCAGAACCTGCAGTCGGAGCCTGCTCGCTACAGTTTTGCGGGTTAGGCGGGGCTTTTGACGTGCTCTCAGCTGTAAGCTTTTGCCCGTCCGGAGCTTTAGCCCCGCCCTCGAGGCCAGGGCCCTTCTGTGCAGGGTTGGAAACCAAGGTTTATTGGGGTGGGCGTGTTTGCTGGCTTCCGCTCAGCTGCGGACTGCTGCTCGTCCCGGACTCTACCTCGCCCCTGCATTCGGAGCTGGCTCATGCACATGGGATGGCAAATCGCGGTTTCTCCGGCCAGGCGGGGATATTAGCATGGGCTCAGCTGCGAGCTCCACTTGTCTCGGGGTCTACCACGTCCCGCGCCTGCTCGCGCACTCAGAATGGCTAACCTCGGTTTCTCCGGCCGGGCGGGGCTGGTAGCGTGAGCTCAGCTGCAAGCCCCCCACCCGTCCCTGGTCCTAGCCCGGTCCCCGCGTTCTGGGCCGGCTTGCGCAGAGTCGCAGAGCAGATTTCTGCCCGTTCCTGGCCTCCCGCTTTGTCCCCGTAAGTGGGATTAAAGGCCGGCCCGCAGCTTCCGGACCGCTTTCGCACGTCCCCTCCTACCATGCTGGGGTAGACCGAGCTCCCACCGGCTTGGCCTCCGCCCACGCCGACAGAACCGCGTTTCAGCGTCCTGCCGCCCACCATGCCCTTCAGCAACCCTCAGCAGAGTAGAATGGGACCTAATACTCCACACTGTAGGCCTGGGAGCTCCCTCACTTGTTTCACAGCTCAAAACTGTCCAAATGCCTCTTCTAGGCTCTGGGACTGCAGGCTGGAGCTTGGTTCCTGCGACCCAGGTCCCTCCCTCTCCGCCAAACTCTCCTCCCGCCACGCGGGTCTCTCCGGGCTGCCGTTTGCTCCGGGGAGCTGGGCAGCCCTCTTCGCGTTTTCGCTATTCCTACCAGTCTCAATGTGGCTTCTTCTGTGTTCCTTGGTTGAAGAGTCCACTTAGTTTTGTTCAAAGTTGGTTTATCCAGGTGATGGTTCTTAAAATTGAGTTGTAATCCACTTTGGTTCTGGGAGTTGGAAGTTGGTATGTCCGTCTACTCCGTCGCCATCTTGCTCCGCCCCCCTAATTTAATATTTTTAGCTCTGCAATTATTACAGTCTGATTCTGAATTCTCATGGCCTCCAGCTGGTCAGGTAATGTCTGATATTGATAATGGTTAAGTAAAACACCAATATAGATTGAGCAGTAGCTGCTAAAAGGAGAAAAGCTTGAAGCTTTACATCAATTGGTACAAATAATTAGAATTAGGACATATAGAGGAATCACAAAGTCTTTGGAATTCTCCAGTCTTTGTAAGAAAGAAAAAAATCTGGAAAATGGAGAATGCTTACTGATCTTCGTCAAGTTAATTCAGTAAATCAACCTATGGGGCCTTTACAACCAGGTTTTCCTCAACCAAGCATGATTCCAGAAAAGTGGTCAATAATTATTATAGATTTTACAGACTATTTTTTTTTTTTACTATTTCTTTACAACCGCAAGATAGAAAAAAATTTGCTTTTACTATTCCATCATTAAATAATATATCTCCTACAGAAAGAAATCAATAGAAAGTGCTTCCACAAGAATTTTGAATAGCCTGACATTATGTCAAAATTATGTAAATCAACCTTTAGAAAAAATTTGTCATAAATATCCTCAATCTTTGATAATCCATTATATGGATGACATATTTATAGCTTGTAAAAATAATGCTGAACTTTCAGTCATTCTTAAAGATGCTTCTGAAACCTTGAATCAGTATGGTTTAATTATAGCTGAAGATAAAATTCAAACATCTTGTCCTTTTATGTATTTAGGGCACATAATTGAAAATAAAAGAATTATTCCTCAAAAGATCAATTTACAAACTGACTCTTTAAAAGCCTTAAATGACTTTCAAAAATTATTAGGTGATATTGATTGGTTGAAACCCTCTTCAGGAATTCTTACTTATGCATTAATGAATTTATTTAATATTCTTTAAGGACATTCTGATTTAAACAGTCCTAGACAGTTAACAGAAATAGCAAAACAAGAGCTATCACTTATTAAAAAAATTATGCATACTGCTTATTTAGATAGAATTAATACACACCAACCTATTCAATTAATTATTTTTCCCTTAAAACATTCTCCTTCTGGCATGATAAGCAAGAAAACAAGATATTAGAATGGCAATTTCTGCCACATTACACTCAAAAGAAATTATGTACTTACTTAGAGAAAATCTGTACTTTAATTACTAAAAGTAGACTTAGAATAAGACAACTAACTGGAAATGATCCGAATAAAATTTTTGTACCTTTAACATGTAATCAGATTTCAGATAACTAGAAGTAAAATAGAATTCCATTATCTGATTATTTTGGTACTGTAAACAATCAGTATCCTACAAATAAAAGAATTCAATTTCTAAACAGAACACAATGGATTTTGCCGACCAAAGTATTGGCTCAGCCAGTTCAAAAGCCTTCTACTTTTTATAATGATGAATAAATTAGGTATCACTGGATATAATAGACCAGTGACAAAAGTAATAGAAAGTCCATATATATCAGTTCAAAAAGCAGAGTTATCTGCTGTATTATTACTTCTTAATAATTTTTCTTGCCCTACTAACATTGTTACTGATTCACAATATGTAGAACATGCAGTTAAACTTATAGAAACTGTTTAAATTTCAAAAAATGGCTCTGAATTACACAAATTGTTTCAAGAGTTACTTCTTTTATTGTGGGAACAATATTCACCTATTGATATAACTCACATTTGTTCTCATACAGCTTTACCAGGCCTATGTCTACTGCAAGTAATAAAATTGATCAATTACTCATTGTATCAATAGAAATAGCTGCTAAATTTCATACAGAGACTCATACAAATAAAAAAGGTTTAATACAAAAATATTTAAGGTAACCAGGCAAGAGGCTCAAAATATTTTTAGAAAATGTCCTCAGTGCAGTGTTATAAATGCTCCTCCATTACCAGGAGGAATGAATCCTAGAAGACAACACAGTAATGACCTGTGGCAAATGGATGTAACTCATATTTCTTCTTTTGGAAAACTATCCTATGTACACTGTTCTATTAATACATATTCTTCCTTTCGATGGGCCACGCCTTTGCCTGGAGAAAAGGCTAATTGTGTCATTCAACATCTTATAGAAGCTTTTAATGTTATGGGCATTCCTAAAGCAATTAAAACTGACAATGGTCCTGCCTATACCTCTGCTAAGTTTCAACAACTCTTAGCATTTTGGAATATTAAACATACTACTGGAATTCCATATAATCCACAAGGACAGGCAATTATTGAGTGCAGGAATTGCACTCTAAAAAATGTTACTTAAACAAAAGGGGAGAGAAGAAAGGAGATTATCCCCTAGAATTATGTTACTCAAAGTTTTATTTACTTTAAATTTCTTAAATACAGGAGAGGATAATTTGACTACTGCAGACAGACATTGGACAAAAATAGTAGTTCTAAGATTAATCAACCTGTACATTATAAAAATGAGTTGGATCAATGGGTACCTGGCATAGTACAACATTGGGGAAGAAGTTTTGCTTGTGTCATTGCAGAATCCGGTGAAGTCTTTTGGATCCCTGCTCACAGAATTAAACTAACGTGAGTAAGAGAAATAGATTCTTTCCATATCCACCCATTGCCAAGATGGAAACATTGAACTTCGTAAGAAGAACCTTAAAAGTGCCGCTGGTTAGTACTGAGAAGGCTAAAATACCAAGTTGCGGTCAACTTAAAAAGCTGACCTTTGAGGGGGGAGCAAGATGGCGACGGAGTAGGCAGATGTACCAACTTCCAACTCCCAGAACCAAAGTGGATTACAACTCAATTTTAAGAACCATCACCTGGATAAACCAACTTTGAACAAAACTAAGTGGACTCTTCAACCAAGGAACACAGAAGAAGCCACATTGAGACTGGTAGGAATAGCGAAAACGCGAAGAGGGCTGCCCAGCTCCCCGGAGCAAATGGCAGCCCGGAGAGACCCGTGTGGCGGGAGGAGATTTTCGCGGAGAGGGAGGGACCTGGGTCCCAGGAACCAAGCCCCAGCCTGCAGTCCCAGAGCCTAGAAGAGGCATTTGGACAGTTTTGAGCTGTGAAACAAGTGAGGGAGCTCCCAGGCCTACAGTGTGGAGTATTAGGTCCCTTCCTACTCTGCTGAGGGCTGCTTAAGGTTTTGGGGCGGCAGGACGCTGAAAGGCGGTTCTGTCGGCGTGGGCAGAGGCCAAGCCGGTGGGAGATCGGTCTAGCCCAGAGGGTCGGAGGGTAAGCGCGAGAGCGGTCCGGAAGCTGCGGGTCCGCCTTTAATCCCACTTACGGGGACAAAGCGGGAGGCCAGGAACAGGCAGGCCCTGCGCAAGCCGGCCCTGACCGCAGGGACCGGGCTAGGACCAGGGACGGGCAGGGGCTCGTGGCTGAGCTGACGCTACCAGTCCGCCCCCCCCCCCCGCCCGCTGGAGAAACCGCGGTTGGCCAGTATACGTGCGTGAGCGGGCTCCAAGCGCGGGAACGGGGTGGACCCCGAGACAGGCGGAGGCTCGCAGCTGAGCCCACGGCTGCTATCCCCATCCGGCCGGAGAAACCCCGGATAGCGTTAATACGTGCACGAGCGGGCTCCGAACGCGGGGGCGGGGTAGAGTCCGGGACGAGCGGAAGTACGCAGCTCGGCGGAAGCCAGCAAACACGCCTGCCCCAATAAATCTTGGTTTCCGACCCTGCGCAAAGGGCCCTGGCCTCGAGGGTGGGGCTAAAGCTCCTGACGGGCAAAAGCTTACAGCTGAGAGCACGTCAAAAGCCCCTCCTAACCCGCGGAACTGTAGCGAGCAGGCTCCGACTGCTGGTTCTGGGCGGAAGTCCGGAAATAGGCTGGGTCCGCAGCTGAGGAAAGGTGCTCGCCTCTACCCTTGGTGCTAATCTTGTGGCTTCAGTGACAGCCCCTCCCACGGAGGAGAGGCAGAAATCACAGCAAAAGCCACAGTGGGCCGGCGCTGGCAACGCTCATACCCAACCACCCTAGGCGCCGGCAGAGGGGGTGGGGGTCCTGCAGATAGACCACACCTAGAGAACACAAAGGCAACACCTACTGGACTCCAGTGGCCACAACTTGCTTATACACAGAAAAAATGGGCAGGCAGAGGAATGCAAACCAAATGAATCAAGAGAAATCCCCAGAAAAGGACCCGAATGAACCAGATATAACCAAATTACCAGAAGCAGAATTTAGAATAATGATAGTTAGGATGTTCAAAGAAATTAGAGCAACAATGGATAGTCATTATGAACACCTAAATAAAGAGATAACAAGTATAAAAAATGAAATTGAAATAATAAAAAAGGATCAGACAGAAATGACAAATACAGTATCAGAACTGAAGACCACAATGGAAGGAATTAAAAGCAGGATGGATGACGCTGAGGATCGAATAAGCGAGTTAGAGGACACAATAAACAAAGGCACAGAAGCAGAGAAGAAAAAGGAAAAGAGACTTAAAAAATGTGAGGAAACTCTAAGGGAGCTTTGTGACAACATGAAGAGAAACAACATTCGCATCATAGGGGTGCCTGAAGAAGAGGAGAGAGGACAGGAAATGGAAACTTTGTTCAATCTAATTATAGCAGAAAACTTTCCTAAATTAAGGCTGGGAAACACTCCACACATTCAAGAAGCACACAGAACTCCATTAAGGAGAAACCCAAAAAAATCTACACCAAGACACATCATAGTTAAAATACCAAAGCTAATGGATAAAGAAAAAATTTTAAAAGCTGCTAGAGAAAAAAAGACTATCACCTACAAAGGAGCCCCCATAAGGATGACATCGGACTTCTCAACAGAAACACTTGAGGCCAGAAGGGAATGGCAAGAAATAATCAAAGTAATGCAGAACAAGAACCTACAACCAAGACTACTTTATCCAGCAAGGCTAACGTTTAAAATTGAAGGAGAAATAAAGAGCTTCCCAGAAAAAGAAAGCCTCAAGGAATTCATAAAAACCAAACCAATTCTGCAAGAGATACTAAGGGGCCTCTTGTGAACAGTTTAAAGGGAGGAATGAATAGAGCAAAAGAAGAATACAGCTTTAAAGAATAAAATGGCAATAAATAACTACATATCAATAATAACCTTAAATGTAAATGGATTAAATGATCCAATCAAAAGACATAGGGTAGCTGCATGGATAAAGAAACAGGACCCATACATATGCTGTCTACAAGAGACACACCTTAAAATAAAAGATGTTCATAGACTGAAGGTAAAAGGATGGAAAAAAATATTTCATGCAAATGGAAATGAAAAAAAAGCAGGGGTAGCAATACTTATATCAGACAAAATGGACTTTAAAACAAAGGCTGTAGTAAGAGATAAAAGAGGACACTACATAATGATAAAGGGAACAATTCAACAGGAAGATATAACTATTGTAAATATCTATGCACCAAATATAGGAGCCCCGACATACATAAAGCAGACTTTGATGGATATAAAGGGCGAGATTAACAGCAATACTATCATAGTAGGGGATTTCAATACCCCTCTAACAACACTGGATAGATCCTCAAGAAAGAAAATTAATAAAGAAACAGCAGACTTAAAGGAGACACTAGATCAACTTGATTTAATACATATCTTCAGAACTTTTCACCCTAAAGCAGTAGAATATACATTCTTCTCAAGCGCTCATGGTACGTTTTCTAGGATAGACCACATGTTAGGACACAAAAATGGTCTCAATAAATTTAAGAAGATTGAAATCATATCAAGCATTTTCTCTGATCACAATGCCATGAAACTAGAAATTAACCACAAAAGAAAAACTGAAAAATACTCAAACACTTGGAAACTAAATAGCTTGTTATTAAATAATGAATGGATTAACAATGAGATCAAAGAAGAAATAAAAAAGTTTCTAGAAACAAATGATAATGAGCATACATCAACTCAAAATTTATGGGACACAGCAAAAGCAGTTCTGAGAGGGAAGTTTATTGCACTACAGGCATATCATAAGAAGCTAGAAAAAGCTCAAATAAGCAACCTGACCCTGCATCTAAAAGAACTAGAAAAACAACAACAAATAAAACCCAAGACAAGTAGAAGAAAGGAAATAATAAAGGTCAGAGCAGAAATAAATGACATAGAGGCTAAGGAAACAATACAGAGTATCAATGAAACAAGAAGCTGGTTCTTTGAAAAGGTAAACAAGATTGATGAACCTTTAACTAGACTCACCAAGAAAAAAAGAGAGAGGACTCAAATAAATAAAATTAGAAAGGACAGTGGAGAAATAACAACTGACACAACAGAAATACAAAGCATTGTAAGAAAATACTATGAAGAACTATATGCCAAAAAATTAGACAATCTTGGTGAAATGGACAAATTTCTTGAATCATATAACCTTCCAAAAATCAATCTGGAAGAATCAGAACACCTAAACAGACCAATTACAGCAAATGAGGTCGAAACAGTTATCAAAAAACTCCCAAAAAAGAAAAGTCCTGGGCCTGATGGCTTCACAAGTGAATTCTATCAAAAATTCAAAGAAGAACTAACTCCTATTCTCCTGAAGCTATTTCAAAAAATTCAAGAGGAAGGAAGAATTCCAAACTCCTTTTATGAGGCGAGCATAATTCTGATCCCAAAACCGGGCAAAGACAACACAAAGAAAGAAAATTATAGGCCTATATCCCTGATGAATTTAGACGCTAAAATTCTCAACAAAATATTAGCCAACCGGATCCAGCAATATATGAAAAAAATCATACATCATGATCAAGTGGGATTTATTCTGGAGAGGCAAGGCTGGTTCAATATTCGCAAATCAATCAATGTGATTCACCACATAAACAAAAGGAAGGACAAAAATCACATGATAATTTCAATAGATGCAGAAAAGGCATTTGATAAAATCCAGCACCCATTCATGCTCAAAACTCTCAGTAAAGTGGGAATACAGGGATCATTCCTTAACATGATAAAGGCCATCTATGATAAACCGACAGCAAACATCATACTAAATGGACAAAGATTAAAAGCAATCCCCTTAAGATCAGGAACCAGGCAGGGTTGCCCCCTTTCACCACTCTTATTCAACATAGTTCTGGAAGTCCTAGCTACAGCAATCAGACAAGAAGAAGAAATAAAAGGCATACAAATTGGAAAAGAAGAAGTAAAACTGTCATTATTTGCAGATGATATGATACTGTATATTGAAAACCCTAAAGTCTCAGTCAAAAAACTACTGGACCTGATAAATGAATTCAGCAAGGTGGCAGAATATAAAATTAATACTCAGAAATCAGAGGCATTTCTATACACCAACAATGAAATATCAGCAAAAGAAATTAAGGAAACAATCCCCTTCACTATTGCAGCCAAAAAAATAAAGTACCTAGGAGTAAATTTAACCAAGGAGGTTAAGGACTTGTACTCAGAAAATTATAGAACATTGATAAAAGAAATCAAGGAAGATACAAACAAGTGGAAGCACATACCGTGCTCATGGCTAGGAAGAATAAACATCATTAAAATGTCTATATTACCCAAAGCAATTTATAAATTCAATGCGATACCAATTAAAATACCAATGACATACTTCAAAGATATAGAACACATATTCCAAAAATTTATATGGAAATAAAAAAGAACACGAATAGCCTCAGCAATCTTAAAAAGAAAAAATAAAGCAGGAGGTATCACTCTTCCTGATATCAAGGTTTACTACAAGGCCATTATACTCAAGACAGCCTGGTACTGGCATAAGAACAGGCACATAGATCAATGGAACAGAACAGAGAACCCAGAAATAAACCCACAGCTTTATGGACAACTGATATTTGACAAAGGAGGAAAGAACATACAATGGAGTAAAGACAGCCTCTTTAACAAATGGTGTTGGGAAAATTGGACATCTACCTGCAAAAAAATGAAACTAGACCATCAACTTACACCATTCACAAAAACAAACTCAAAATGGATAAAAGACTTAAATGTAAGCCGTGAAACCATAAACATCTTAGAAGAAAACATAGGCAGCAAGCTCTCCGACATCTGTAGCAGCGGTATATTTGCCGATTTATCTTCATGGGCAACTGAAATAAAAGGCAAGATAAACAAATGGGACTATATCAAACTAAAAAGTTTTTGCACAGCTAAAGACAATAGGAACAGAATAAAAAGACAAACCACACAATGGGAGAACATATTTGACAGCACATCTGATAGGGGGTTAATAACTAAAATTTATAAAGAACTTATAAAAAGCAACACCAGGAAGACAAACAACCCAATCAAAAAATGGGCAAAAGAAATGAATAGAAATTTCTCCAAAGAGGACATACAGATGGCCAATAGGCATATGAAAAAATGCTCAACATCACTAATCATTAGAGAAATGCAAATTAAAGCCACAATGAGATATCACCTCACACCAGTCAGAATGGCACTTATCAGCAAAACAACACAGAATAAGTGCTGGCGAGGATGTGGAGAAAAGGGAACCCTTCTGCACTGCTGGTGGGAATGCAGACTGGTGCAGCCACTGTGGAAAACAGTTTGGAGATTCCTCAGAAAATTAAAAATCGAACTGCCTTTTGACCCAGCTATCCCACTTTTAGGAATATTCCCTAAGAACACCATAGCACTGTTCGAAAAGAAGAAATGCGCCCCCATGTTCGTGGCAGCATTGTTCACAATAGCGAAGATCTGGAACCAGCCCAAGTGTCCGTCAGAAGACGAGTGGATTAAAAAGCTATGGTACATATATACTATGGAATACTACTCAGCCATAAGAAACGATGACATCGGATCATTTATAACAAAATGGATGTACCTTGATAACATTATACGGAGTGAAATAAGTAAATCAGAAAAAAAGAAAAACTGAGAACAGCACGATTACATACATAGGTGGGACATGAAAGTGAGGGTATGAGACATGGACAAGAGAGTGGTGGTTATGGGATGGGGGGAGGGAGGGAAGAATGGGATAGGGAGGAGGGGAGGGACGCAGGGAAAACCAGATTGAAGGTGACAGAGGACAATTTGACTTTTGGTGATGGGTATGCAACACAATTGAATGATAAGATAACCTGGAGATGTTTTCATTGTACATATGTACCCTGATTTATGGATGTCACCCCATTAGAATTAATAATAATAAAATATATATAAAAAAAAAAAAAAAAAAGCTGACCTTTGAGCCTGACCTGTGGTGGCGCAGTGGATAAAGCGTCGACCTGGGAACACTGAGGTCGCCAGTTCAAAACCCTGCACTGGTCTGGTCAAGCCACATATGGGAGTTGATGCTTCTAGCTCCTCCCCCCTTTCTCTCTCTCTCTCGCTCTGTGTGTCCTCTCTAAAATGAATAATAATAATAAAAAAGCTGACCTTTGAGGGTAAAAAGATGCTACCAAACTACTAGAAAAGAACAAAATGCTACTAATGTGTTCTTAGCAATAATTGCCTTGGTAACAATTCCGGTAAGTAGGGTTAAAAATTTTAGTTACTGGGCATACATTTCTAATCCTTCATTAAGTAGAGCTATTCATTGGGAAGATAGTGCCATTCCTATTTCTGTTAATGATTCTAATTGCCTTCCAGGACCTTTTGATGATAGAGGTCTCTTAGTACCTTCAGAAGAAAAAATAAGATTAAAAAATTATACAACAGGAGTTGAGGGATTACCTATGTGAATAGGACAGGAGCCACACTGTTTAAAAATAGAAGCTCAAGCTTGGCTTTCTTTTTTTTTTACATTATTTCATTTTATTTTATTTTTAATTATTTTTATTTATTTATTTATTTTAGAGAAGAGAGGCAGAGAGAGAGAGAGAGCAGGGGGGAGGAGCAGGGTGCATCAACTCCCACATGTGCAACCTCAGTGTTCAAGGTGGATGCTTGATCCACTGGGCCACCACCGGTCAGCCAAGCTTGGCTTTCTGTTGTAAAAAATAACAGTAGAGGAGAAGGAAAAAAACGTTTATTTTTGTTACAAGAATATGTATTTAAAGGTAATACATCTGTACATGGTCTTGAACCTCCCCATACTGTCAAACTGCAATTGTTAATCAGCTAAGTGAATGGGTACACTGGGGAAATTGCAGAAATGAAACTGCTCGGGTTTCACTTAATATTTCCTATGGAAACGTCATAGATTGGAGCCCTCACGGTTCCGCCTGAGTTAAAGGGCAGGGTGCTTATTTAAGGTGGCATAAGAACAATGGTTCAATTACAGCTGATGGTCAAGGTCAGGGGTCCCCAAACTTTTTACACAGGGGGCCAGTTCACTGTCCCTCAGACCGTTGGAGGGCTGGACTATTAAAAAAACTATGAACAAATCCCTATGCACACTGCACATATCTTATTTTAAAGTAAAAAACAAAATGGGAACAAATACATTATTTAAAATAAAGAACAAGTAAATTTAAATCAACAAACTGACCAGTATTTCAATGGGAACTATGGGTGCAGATGCATCCTGTGCTCCTCTCACTGACCATCAATGAAAGAAGTGCCCCTTCCGGAAGTGTGGTGGGGGTGGATAAACGGCCTCAGGGGGCTGCATGCGGCCTGCGGGCCATAGTTTGGGGACCCCTGCTCAAGGTAATCATACTGTCATATGGCATGGAGGAGGAATGTCACCTCAAGCTTCTCACATAAAATTTGGTCCTATACAATATCACTTGTGGAAAGTAGCCACAGCACTTAAACATATGTCAGCGTGGAAAGGAGAAATCAAGAGAAATTATTCTTCTAATCATACCACGTTAGCCTTTAAAAAGAATGAGACACATTTTATATCTGCTTGTGTTAGATTGCCTTATATGTTTATTATCGGTGAAACCAAATGGACAGCTAAAAATTATTTTATAACTTGCAATAACTGTGCTTTTTATACATGTATTAACTCTTCCATTTCTTTTAATAAAAATAGTCAAAGAGCCAGAACAGGAGTATGGATTCCAGTACAAATGCATTGGATGTGGCAAGATTCCCCTTCTATGATGCTGTTACAACATCTTATTAAGTCTCTGAAGTGAACCAAGAACCTCATTGGACTGATAATTTCCATCATTATGGAATTAATAGCTGTAACCACCATGTCTGCTGTATCTGGAATTGCATTACATCAAAGTATACAGACTGTGGACTTTGTACAAAAGTGGCATGAAAATTCTGAACAACTGTGAACTTCTCAACGACATATAGATAGTGAAATTAATGCTAAAGTTAATGATTTAGAATAGACTGTGATTATGTTAGAAGATCAAATTGTTAGTATGCAAAAACAAATTAAAATAAAATGTGATTGGAATGTCACTACTTTTTGTATTACCCCTGTTTCTTGGAATCATACTCATTTCCCTTGGGAAAATGTTAAAAAACACTTGTTAAATCATAGAAACTTAACTATGGAAATTTTAGATTTACAAAAGCATATTGACACTACTTTTAAGAATCAATTGAAATTGATTGATGAAGAAAATTTATTAACTGCTATTTCTGATGAAATTGGTAATTTGAATCCTCTAAAACAGTTTAAGATTTTTGGAGGAACAGTAGAAGGCATTATACTAATCATTTGCTTTATATTTCTTTTATTATATATAGTCCAGTGGTTCTTAACCTTTTTTGAAGTACCGAACCCACCAGTTTCATTTGCGCATTCACCGAACCCTTCTTTAGTGATAAATAAAATATGATTATTTTTTCCAAATTCAAGACATAGGTATATGTTTTTTTTTACTGGCGCACAAAATGAGCCATGCATGAACATCACCTTGCTCAAAGAACAAAACCAACAAAGTGCATGAAGTCACAACAAATTACGGTATTACTTTATTCTGGCCTCCGTGGCAGAGGCTTCTCCGAACCCCTGAGACCGACTCATCGAACCCCTAGGGTTTGATAGAACCCAAGTTAAGAACCACTGATATAGTCAGAAGAAGAGGAAATCGTTGTCAAAGCAAAATAGAGCAGCAATCTGCCATATTATCTCTTATGTTACATAAAGTGCAAGCTAAATAAAAAAGGGAATTATGAAGAGAAAGACCCTGCACAAATATAAATGGTAGTTAATGTCAGAGCAGGGATTACTTGGAGACAAGAGATCTTGAGTGTGTTAACCATAACAAGATACTGGCCTGGGGTTACTTGAATGCAAGTACGCAGGATTCTTCAAGGAATGCCTTCAAGAACCAGATGTCTTTTATGACTGATAAGCTCTGAGACTCTGACTCTTCTCGTGTTTTTGATCATGAAGGAAACAGTAGATATGCAGGATTGGGTATGGTATGGATGGGAAAAAAAGGTTTTTGTAGTTTTCTAGCTTTATCTTCTGATCTGTGGCTTTTGGAACTCAATAAATATGCAGTGGTGCAGTTTCTCAGGTCTGATTCCACCTTATGAGTTTCAGCCCTCTGCTATATTACTTTCATCTGATGTGTTTTATTTCTTGCAAGTCTGAACCATAAAGAAATCATAACATTTGTGAGTGTGCTGTGAGTACACATGTGTGCCTGTGAGTGTGGGTGCAGCCCGGAGCACCTTCCACCAGCACCGTGCAGGTTTACATCCCCGAGTCTGTTTTCCTGGCTTCACCAGTCACTCCAACACACCTCATCCCTCCCACCTGCATACTACAACTCTAGCAGGTGCACGCAGGTCCTCAGACTCCTCCTTCTTTCCAGAGTTCTGACTTCCTTTCCAGTCTGATCAGCTCCACAGCCATGTGTGTGCACATCTGGAGCTACTAGAGCAGGGGTACCCACACTTCTTCAGCTTGCGAGCTACTTATAAGATGACCAAGTCAAAATGATCTGCCTACAATAAAAATGCAAAACATAAATTTATTTTATCTATATTATCATTATTTAAGTTACTATTATTACTATTTAATATTGTGTATTCTTCTTTTACCTTTCTCCTTCTCAGCTCTCTTTTCGGAGGAAAGTCAATATCATAGTTTTTATGAACAGTCTGAAAAAGCCGCTCCACATTTTCCTTCTTTGGAATAGCAATGGCACACAGACAGATGAGGCAAACGCACTTAGAATATGACATAGTGAAAAAAATCCCTTCTCATTCTGTATGAAAGTGGTAGGTTTTAGGCTTCTTACTCGGACCAGCTACGGCATTTATTTTTATACCCTTTGTTGTATTTAGTTTAAATAAATTGAAGGCTAATTATAAAGCAATGTAACTGAACAAGTTAGCGCGGTTTAACGCGCATGCATAGGGTGTCAAAAGTTCAGACGTCAAATTGGCTACCCTGTATGTCAATCAAAAGACAAATGTCTTTTTAATGTCATGCGATCTAGCCACACTTCTTTTGTGATCGACCAGTAGGTCGCGATTGACGTACTGAGCACCCCTGTACTAGAGTATTGCAGGTGCCCATAGTGCCTCATGCTTAGAACCAGGCTTAAACAACACATGCAAATAACTGAACATGCTAATTTTCTACCTCTAGCCTGGGGCAGCCCTTCTCCTCATTTCTTTTATCAGCACTGCTTACACCTGTGCAGGAGACTCAGACACATTGGCCATCCTTTCCCTCCCTGGTACAGAGTGCTTGTGAGCAAGCATCTTCCTCAGCATCCCCCCCCCCCATTTCCTCCTTCTCTCTGGCAGCCAGTGAGCCTTGCTGCCTGCTGTACTGCTTTGAGTTTGCATCCCTCTGAGCCAAACAGATGAGCACTCATGTTGGTTCACCATTCGGCTCTTCCTGCTTGTCATTCAGAAGATGCTGGAGCATGGGGTAATAAAGCCAGTTGGTGGCCTGGCAGTGTGATCTCTAAAATTTGGACCCCAGACCTTCCTTATATTTGGTCTTATGGCTCTTTATAAAAGAAGCCCACCAAGAACAGGCTCTGACCTGGGCAGAGGAGCAGGATTCCTCCCTTAGAAAAGCTTCCCACTGCCAAATTCCCAGCTCACTTGAGTGGTATGAGAGACAGAGACCCCCCCCCCCCCCAAAGGGCTCAAGGCTACACTGTGAATCAGGAGAAAATAGAACCTGAGCAGCCATGATCTCCCAGAAGGAGTGACACTTGACTGGGCTATTGAAGGAGAAGAGGGCAGAGGGTCTGCTGAAGGAAAAATTGTAAGCTCTCTGCTTCCCTGGCCTATACAGAGGGTATGGTGTGGGGACAAAACAGTGGCCACCAATGGTTGAAAGTTGGAAGAATTGTGGAATGACATCAGAAGAATGGCTCCATGAGGGGGGCTTCCAATACCTCTCCCTGAAATTTCAACAAATTCAACAACTAGGGACAGAAAACAATCCCAGGAGCATCTGAAATACACATACATCAAACAAAGACAGTGGCAGCGGCAACTTCACAGCTGTGTCACCAGACTGCTGGTTCAGGAAGGAGAGACTGGGGGAGAGACTCCGGGAAAATGAAGTATCCCATTGTCGAAGCCTGCAAACGCTAACAAGCCCTGCCTACCAACGGGACTGAGGAGTAGTTTATGTCATTGCCATAGCGACATATCAACTGCAAATCTCTACCTAAGAGTGCCACCATGGCAGAACCTGGGGTATAGTGCCACAAGCCAAGAAGAGAAAGAAGAAAAAAGAAAAAGATAACCTCTCAAAACTAGAAAAAATTTCAGTCTTTATAACATTTTCCTTTTTTTAAATTTTTCGTATCTTTCTTTCTTCCACCTTGGTCCTTTTATCCTTTTCCATTTTATTCTTTTCTTTTCATTTTGAACTTCATTACCCATAGATGTTCCATTTTCCATTCTCTTTTATTCTCTCTATGAGGGTTACATTCCCAAAAACCTTAACTCTACTTTTCTTTTCTTTTCTCTTTCTTTTTCCCTCTCTTTGGTTTCTTCTTTCCTCTTTCACTTTTCCTCAAATTCAATCCTCACTCACAAATTATTTTATTTTGAATTCAAATTTTTTCTTTGTGGCATTTTGTGCGCTTTTTACACTGCTGTTTATCTCATTAGCATTCCCCCCAACCCAGGCTCTCCATTCTATGTAGTTTTTGTTCCACTTAACAATAGAATTTGCATTTTTTATTGTAATATTTTTCTTTTTTTCCTCTTTTCTCTTTCACTACATCTCTCATTTGACTGTCATTTACAAACAAATTATTTTATTCTTCAACCAAACTTTTTCCTTGTAGCATTTTGTGGGTTCTTACCTTGTTTTTGCCTCTTTGTCACTTCTAGCAACTCAAGCCCTCCATTCTATGTAGTTCTTGTTAGATTTAGTACAATATAATTTTCAGTTTTTACTGTATTTTCTCAAAAAAATTCTTTTAAAATTATTTTACTTTTTTATTCTTTATCAGCTCTTATTAGTGTTATTAAAAATACTACTTTCAAATGCCATTAAAAAAAAGAAATCAAATATCATGGATACAGGGAGGCAATATGGCGATGGAGTAAGTGGATGTACCAACTTCCAACTCCCAGAACCAAAGTGGATTATATCTTGATTTTCAGAATCATCATCTGAATAAACCTACGTTGAACTGGACTGAGAGGACTCTTCAACTGGGGAACACTGAAGAAGCCACATTGAGACTGGTAGGAAAAGCGAAAACGCAGAAAGGACTGCCCAGCTCCCCGGAGCAAAAGGCAGCCTGTACAGACCCATGTGGCGGGAAGAGAGTTTAGCAGAGAGGGAGGGACCTGGGTCCCAAGAACAAAGCCCCAGCCTGCATCTCCAGAGCCTAGAAGAGGCATATGGACAGTATTTAGCTGGGAAACAGGTTAGGATACTGTTTGTGAGAAAGAGACAGTTGTCTCAGACCCAGGATTCTTCTTAAAGGGACGGCAAAGAAAACTTCTCTCACAACCACTCACCCGGGACTCTGAGAGACAGGAAGAGAGGACAGGACTGAAGCAATGGGTAGAGAGTGCGGTCTGGAAGGCACAGGGAGAAAAGCTTTGAGAGACAGTCACCCTAAACCCTGGGCTGAGTCACTACATAAATCTGAAACAATATTTCCCCTGGAACCAGCAAAGGGAAGCAGAACACCAGCCAAACAGGCTCCCCTGCGGCAGTTAGAGCATAGTCGCTTAGAAGAAGGGAACTTTCAGGACTACAGTATGGAGTGTTAGGGTCTGAGCTGCAGTGCCCCCACCCACACTGCTGAGGGCTTGCTGGAGGGCGTGTGGCCATGGGATGCAGAAGAGCAGTTCTACCGGTGGGGGCAGAGGCTGAGCTGGCTGGCATGAGCTAGGTCTAGCCCAGCCGAGGCAAAGGGGACGTGCGAAAGTGGTCTGGTGGCTGTGGGCCTGCCTGCGACCCCACATGTGGGGGAAAAGCGGGAGCCCGAAATGGGCGGAGATCCTCCGCTGCACAGGGGCAAGTAGGCGCGTGGCTGTATCCGGCCTCTGGAGCTTGAAGCCCTGCCCGAACTGGCTTTGCCCGCAGAGGTGGGGCGGAAACCCAAAGTGCACTGAGCTCATAGCAACAGCCTGGCCTAGCTGAGGAGCCGAGGTTGGTGGGGGCAAGGCAGAAGCCCAACGGGAGTGGTTGAGGGCATAGTAACAGCCCCACCCAGGCAAGGAACCGAGGTTGGAGGGGGTGGGGCTTCCGGCCTGGGCTAGCAGCTGAGCGCACACCAAAAACCCCTGGCTGGAGGAACAGGCTGACAGGGACCCGCAGCTAAGCAAAAGTGCTCACCCTTGCTCTTGACACCCAGGCTTGTGGCTCGAGTGGGGTGCACTGTCCCTCCCCTGGGAGAAGGAAGAAGGCCGAAACTGGCTGAGGTTTGTAGAGCCGGGCACGAGAACACAGCCCCTCCTGCGGAGGCGAGGCAGAGACTTCAGCAGCCAAGGCTGTCGCCAGCAACACCCACACCCATCTGCCGTAGGCAGCGGCAGAGGGGGTGGTGGGCCTGCAGACATATCACAAAGGCAACAGCCATTAGACTCCAGTAGCCAAACTCTTCTTACATACAGACAAAATGAGCAGGAAGAGAAATGCAACCCAAATAAATCAAGAGAAATCCCCAGAGAAGGACCTGAATGAATTAGATATAACCAAATTACCTGATGCAGAGTTTAAAATAATGATAGTTAGGATATTCAAAGAGATTAGAGCAACAATGGATAGTCATTATGAACACCTAAATAAAGAAATAGCAAGTATAAAAAAGAAAGTGGAAATAATAAAAAAGAATCAGACAGAAATGACAAATACAGTATCAGAACTGAAGACCACAATAAAAAGAATTAAAATCAGGATGGATGAAGCTGAGGATCAAATGAGTGAGTTAGAGGACAAATTAAATAAAGGCACAGAAGCAGAGCAGAAAAAAGAAAAGAGACTCAAAAAATCTGAGGAAACTCTAAGGGAGCTCTAAGACAACATGAAGAGAAATAATATCTGCATCATAGGGGTTCCTGAAGAAGCAGAGAAAGATCAAGGGATAGAAACTATGTTCAATCAAATCATAGCTGAAAACTTCCCTAAATTAAGACTGGAAAACCTTTCACACGTGCAAGAAGCACAGAGAACTTCATTAAAGGAAAACCCAAAGAAATCAACAACAAGACACATCATAGTTAAAATACCAAAGCTAAGTGATAACGAGAAAATTTAAAAAGCTGCTACAGAAAAAAGGCTATCACCTACAAAGGAGCCCCAATAAGGATGACATTCAACTTCTCAACAGAAACACTTGAGGCCAGAAGGGAATGGCAAGATATATTCAAATAATGCAGATCAAGAACCTACAACCAAGACTACTCTATCCAGCAATGCTAATGTTGAAAATTGAAGGAGAAATAAAGAGCTTCCCAGAAAAAGAAAACCTCAGGGAATTCATTAAAAACCAAGCCAATTCTGCAGAAGATGCTAAGGGGCCTGTTGTGAACAGTTCAAAGGGGGAAAAGAATATAGCAAAAGACTAGAGCTTTAAAGAATAAAATGGTAATAAACAACTACATATCAATAATAACCTTAAATGTAAATGGATTAAATGATCCAATCAAAATACACAGGGTAGCTGCATGGATAAAGAAACAGGACCCATACATATGCTGTCTACAAGAGACACACACCTTAAAACAGGGGTGCTCACACTTTTTCTGCTTGCGAGCTACTTATAAGATGACCAAGTCAAAATGATCTACCTACAATAAAAATGCAAAACATAAATTTATTTCTTCTATAATATCATTATTTAAGTTACTATTATTACTATTTAATGTTGTGTATTCTTCTTTCACTTTTCTCCTTTTCAGCTATCTTTTCAGAGGTAAGTCAATGTCATAGTTTCTATGAACAGTATGAAAATGCCGCTCCACATTTCTTTCTTTGGAATAGCAATGGCACACAGAAAGATGAGGCAAACGCACTTAGAATATGACATAGTGAAAAAAATCCCCTCCCATTCTATATGAAAGTGGTAGGGTTTAGGCTTCTTTCTCGGACCAGCTATGGCACTCATTTTTATGCCCTTTGTTGTGTTTAGTTTAAATAAATTGAAGGCTAACTATGCAGCAATGTAACAGAACAAGGAAGCGCGGTTTAACATGCATGCACAGGGTGTCAAAGTTCAGACATCAGATTGGCTACCCTGTATACCAATCAAAAGACAAATGTCTTTTTAATGTCATGCAATCTACCCACACTTCCTTTGCGATCGACCAGTAGATCGCGATCGACATATTGAGCACCCCTGCCTTAAAACAAAAGATGCACATAGACTGACGATAAAAGGATGGAATAAAATATTTCTGCAAATGGAAATAAATAAAAAGCCGGGATAGCAATACTTATATCTGACAAAATGGACTTTAAAACAAAGGCTATAGGAAGAGACAAAGAAGGACACTACATTATGATAAAGGGAACAATTCAACAGGAAGATATAACTATTATAAATATCTACGCACCAAACATAGGAACCCGGACATACATAAAGCGGACTTTAATGGATATAAAAGGTGAGATTAACAGCAATACTGTAATAGTAAGGAATTTCAATACCCCACTAACATCACTGAATAGATCCTCAAGAAAGAAAATTAATAAAGAAACAGCAGACTTAAAAGATACACTAGATCAACTCGATTTAATAGATATCTTCAGAACTTTTCACCCTAAAGCAGTAGAATATACATTCTTCTCAAGCTCTCATGATACATTCTCTAGGATAAACCACATGTTAGGACACAAAAATGGTATCAACAAATTTGAGAAGATTAAAATCATATCAAGCATTTTCTCTGATCACAATGCCATGAAACTAAAAATTAACCACAAAAGAAAAACCAAAAAATACTCGAACACTTGGAAACTAAATAGCATGTTATTAAGCAAAGAATGGATTAACAATGAGATCAAAGAATAAAAAAACTTTCTAGAAACCAATGATAATAAGCATACATCAACTCAAAATTTATGGGACACAGCAAAAGCAGTAATGAGAGAGAAGTTCATAGCACTACAGGCATACCAAAAGAAGCTAGAAAAAGCTCAAATAAGCAACTTGACCATGGATCTAAAAGAACTAGAAAATCAACAGCAAATAAAGCCCAGGACTAGTAAAAGGAAGGAAATAATAAAGATCAGAGCAGAAATAAATGACATAAAGGCTAAGGAAACAATACAGAGGATCAATGAAACCAGGAGTTGGTTGTTTGAAAAGGTAAACAAGGTCAATGAACCTTTAACTAGACTCACCAAGAAAATAAGAGAGAGGACTCAAATAAATAGAATTAGAAATGAGCTTGGAGAAATAACAACGGACACAACAGAAATACAAAGTATTATAAGAAAATACTATAAAGAACTTTATGCCAAAAAATTAGGCAACCTGGGTGAAATGGACAAAATCCTTGAAACATATAATCTTCCAATAATCAATCTGAAAGAATCAGAACACCTAAACAGACCAATTACAACAAATGAGATTGAAACAGTTATCAAAAAACTCCCCAAAAAGAAAAGTTCTGGGCCTGATGGCTTCACAAGTGAATTCTACCAAAGAAAAAAACTCAAAGAAAAACTAACTCCTATCCTCCTGAAGCTATTTCAAAAAATTCAAAAGGAAGGAAGACTTCCAATCTCCTTTTATAAGGCGAGCATAATTCTTACCCCGAAACCGGGCAAAGACAACACAAAGAAAGAAAATTATAGGCCTATATCCCTGATGAATTTAGATGCTAAAATTCTCAACAAAATATTAGCCAACCGGATCCAGCAATATATGAAAAAAATCATACATCATGATCAAGTGGGATTTATTCTGGAGAGGCAAGGCTGGTTCAATATTCACAAATCAATCAATGTGATTCATCACATAAACAAAAGGAAGGACAAAAATCACATGATAATTGCAATAGATGCAGAAAAAGCATTTGATAAAATCCAGCACCCATTCATGCTCAAAACTCTCAGTAGAGTGGGAATACAGGGAATATTCCTTAACATGATAAAGGCCATCTATGACAACCCCACAGCAAACATCATTCTAAATGGGCAAAAACTAAAAGCAATCCCCTTAAGGTCAGGAACCAGGCAGGGGTGCCCCTTTCACCATTCTTATTCAACATAGTTCTGGAAGTCCTAGCTACAGCAATCAGACAACAAGAAGAAATAAAAGGCATCCAAATTGGAAAAAAGAAGTAAAACTGTCATTATTTGCAGATGATATGATATTGTATATAGAAAACCCTAAAGTCTCAGTCAAAAAACTACTGGACCTGATAAATGAATTCAGCAAGGTGGCAGGATATAAAATTAATACTCAGAAATCAGAGGCATTTTTATATACCAACAATGAATTGTCAGCAAAAGAAATTAAGGAAACAATCTCCTTCACTAATGCAACCAAAAAAATAAAGTACCTAGGAGTAAATTTAACCAAGGAGGTTAAGGACTTGTACTCGGAAAAATTATAAAACATTGATAAAAGAAATCAAGCAAGATACAAACAAGTGGAAGTATATACCGTGCTCATGGTTAAGAAGAATCAACATCATTAAAATGTCTATATTACCCAAAGCAATTTATAAATTCAATGAAATACCAATTAAAATACCAATGACATACTTCAAAGATATAGAACACATATTCCAAAAATTTATATGAAACAAAAAGAGAACACGAATAGCCTCAGCAATCTTAAAAAGAAAAAATAAAGCAGGAGGTATCACTCTTCCGGATATCAAGGTTTACTACAAGGCCATTGTACTCAAGACAGCTTGGTACTCGCATAAGAACAGGCACATAGATCAATGGAACAGAACAGAGAACCCAGAAATAAACCCACAGCTTTATGGACAACTGATATTTTACAAAGGAAGAAAGAACATACAATGGAGTAAAGACAGCCTCTTTAACAAATGGTGTTGGGAAAATTGGACATCGACCTGCAAAAAAAATGAAACTAGACCATCAACTTACACCATTCACAAAAACAAACTCAAAATGAATAAATGACTTAAATATAAGCTGTGAAACCATAAGCATCTTAGAAGAAAACATAGGCAGCAAGCTCTCCAACATCTTTTGCAGCAATATATTTGGCGATTTATCTCCACGGGCAAATGAAATAAAAGGCAAGATAAACAAATGGGACTATACCAAACTAGAAAGTTTTTGCACAGCTAAAGACAATAAGAACAGAATAAAAAGACAAACCACACAATGGGAGAACATATTCAACAACACTTCTGATAAAGGGTTAATAACTAAAATTTATAAAGAACTTATAACACTCAACACCAGGGAGACAAATAATCTGATAAAAAAATGGGCAAAAGAAATGAACAGAAATTTCTCCAAAGAGGACATACAGATGGCCAATAGGCATATGAAAAAATGCTCAACATCACTAATCATTGGAGAAATGAAAATTAAAACCACAATGAGATATCACCTCACACCGGTCAGAATGGCGCTCATCAGCAATACAACACAGAATAAGTGCTGGTGAGGATGTGGAGCAAAGGGAACCCTTCTGCACTGCTGGTGGGAATGCAGACTGGTGCAGCCACTGTGGAAAACAGTATGGAAATTCTTCAAAAAATTAAAAATCGAACTGCATTTTGACCAAGCCATCCCACTTTTAGGAATATACTCTAAGAACATCATAGCACTGTTCGAAAAGAAGAAATGCGCCCCCATGTTTGTTGCAACATTGTTCACAATAGTGAAGATCTGAAAACAGCCCAAATGTCCGTCAGAGGACGAGTGGATTAAAAAGCTTTGGTACATATATACTATGGAATACTACTCAGCCATAAGAAATGATGACATCGGATCATTTACAACAAAATGGATGGGCCTTGATAACATGATACGGAGTGAAATAAGTAAAACAGAAAAAAGCTGAGAACAGCATGATTTCATACATAGGTGGGACATAAAAGCGAGACTATGAGACATGGACAAGAGTGTGGTGGTTAAGGGGTGAGGGGAGGGAAGAGAGGGAGGGCGAGAGGGGAGGGGAGAGGCACAAAGAAAACCAGGTAGAAGGTGTCAGAGGACAATTTGACTTTGGGTGATGGGTATGCAACATAATTGAATATCAAGATAACCTGGAGATGTTTTCTTTGAACATATGTACCCTGATTTATTAATGTCACCACCCCATTAAAATTAATAAAAATTAAAAAGAATATAACTTGGAAAGGCTGATGCTGTTGCCCAAGCCTGTCAGGCCAGGCTGGGGGGTGAAGGGGTGAAGAAGGAGAGTTTTTAATCCCAAGCTCCTGATGCCATCGCCCAGGAAGGGGATGCTTCTAAATGCCCCTGTTTACAAGTGCAGGATGTATGAGAGCTGGGAAAGACTGCTTCAGACATCGAAAACAGTGTCCCGAGGCTTCGAAGACAGGTGGTGCTGTGTGGGTGTGCAGTAATCGCAGGCCACAGCAACACAACAGTGGTCAGGGTAAATGCATTAGCACTGACTGAGCACCTACTATGTTCCTGTCCCCAGGTGGTGCCTTTTGTTGTGGGATTTTGCAAGAACCTAACACAGTCAAGTCTTAAGATTTTCATTCATACAGATGTGAGGTTGAAATTCGTAGGAGCCCATGCGGTCATTTCTTCATTCAGCGGGTGTTCATTGAACACTTACTATGTGCAGGGCACTGTTTGAGATGCTGGGCATAGAGTGCTGAGAAAATACAAAAACCCTGTCCCCTGTTTGGCTGGTCCAGGGTCTCCATCTAGCAGAAAGGTCAAGCTTGGGATTCTGCCCCCAATTTGTCACCCATGATCCTGGGTTCAATACTGGGGACTCAGTGGCTACTCCCTGGAAGAGAGGGGCTCCAATGTGACAGCAACAGCCGTGGTTGGGAGATTTGGGAAATCCTTCCTCCTCATGTCCTTAACCAATTGAGATCAGACAGGGAACCAAATGGGCTTCGACTAGGTGATGAAGTCCCAGGGGTCATGTGGACCATCCTGACTTTGCCTGTGACAACATGCTTCCTGGTTGCCTCATATGGTAGCAAATTTCATTTATATTAAGCCCAAATGTGCCTCCAGATAATTTTCACACATTGGTCCAGAGTTTTCTGAGGTCATAAGCAAAAAATTTAAGCAATATTTACAGAACAAGTCTTGTTTTTTAACTCTGATTTATTAAGGTGCTTTTTAATCCTACTATAAAAATAATATGTTTCTTATAGTATAGCTAGAAAATATTATTATAAAAACCACCTGTTATCCCACCATTAAGAAACACCCACTGTTAACATTATGGTGTATTTTCTTCCCAATGTTTGATTTGTAGACCCAGATGTCCCTCGTTCCTTCAAAAGCATCTCATCTACAATGGTTTCCAGACTTTATATTGCCTTGACCAGCATCCCTTTTCCACATACCAGCTGGTCTTTCATAAAGTATGGCAACTCAAAGTGAACGTGAAAGTCTTAGTGTATTTTGTCCAGCGCAGAATGAAAGGAGACTTTTTTTTTTTTAAATTTACAAGTAATACTGAAACAAAAAGGTGTTGATTTGACATTTGTATACCTTGTGAAAGGTTTCTCCCACCTTTCAGATTTAGCAAGTGTGTGCTTGTGGTGAGATTTACGTTCTTAGGAACTTCAATTACACAACAGTTTTACCAACTATAGTCACCATGTGATCCATTAGCTCCTCAGATCTTATTTATCTTGTAACTGTTACCAACTTCTCTGTGTTTCCCCCACTGCATGGGACTCGGCCACCACTTTGCTACTCTGCTTCTATGAGTTCAACATTTTTCTTATTTTTTATTTTTAGATTCCACATATAAGCGAGACCCCGTGGTATTTGTCTTTGTCTGGCTTATTTCACTGAGCATTATGCTCCCAAAGTCCATCGGTGTGACTGCACATGACAGGGTTCTCTCCTTTGTGACGGTCAGTGGTCTCCTGGGGTGTATACGCACATAGCCCATCTCCTCTGCCCTTCCATCTGTCAGCAGCCACCTGGGCTGTCTCCATACCTGAACTGTGAATGCTGCTGAGATGAACATGAGAGCACAGACGTCCCTTCAAGATTCTGATTTCAGTTCCTTTATATAAATGCCCAGATGTGGGATTGCTAGACTCTATGGTGAAGGAGGAGGCCTCATAGAGCTGACTGAGTAAGTTTGAAAATAACAAACCCCATATGTGCAGCCCTTTATCAATTCCCTGAAATAACTTGCAACACAGGCAAGAACAATGGGATATGTGAACAGTTAAGGACACAGTTCAAACCTCCTCTCTTACTCTCTCTCCTCCCAGAGACACAAGTCATGTAGGTCTGCAAAAAACGAAGTAAAAGAAATCAGGCACTTGTCACATGAAAGCTAAGCTATAAAGGTATAGAAGACTATAATCCCTGGAACTAGATTATAGAAAATCTAGTTTCAGGGAGCTCGTGTTTTGTTGCCTTTTTTGAGTCACGCTGCTCCACTGGCTAAAAACCCCCTTCCTTCAGCACTTGTCTGAGTGTATTTATCCTTCTGGAGTCACTCCTTTCTGCTGGCAACAAAGGGGATCCTCATTTTAACTTCTGAAAGAGCCTACATACCATTCTCTGTGGGAGACTGCAAAGTCTTGCACTTTAGATTTTTGGGGGACAAAGGTGTGGGGAACTGGCAATAAGCTGACAGGGTCTTTGCTGCCCATCCCCCACCTCACTTGCTTGATTAAGTTGTGAAAGGCTAAGCTCTTTCCCACAATCTGATTGTTTGATTAAGTTGTTAGAGGCAATTTACATGACCTTCCTCTTACCCTTTGTTCAACTGTTGATTTCAGTTATGCATGGTGGTAGATTCCTGTTTATGCCTTAAGAGGATTCCTTTTCATGCCTCAGATGTGTGACTTTGTATGGGAAACTTCCTTATTTTGCATATGGCTCTGCACTATAATAATAAAGCAGACAAAGGGTTTTGCTCTTCTCTGGATTTCCATCAGCTTGCAGAGACCTTCCAATCCCATATTTCTTTTCTCTGAGTTTATTTCTTTATTCCTCACTGTTCTTACTCAGGACCTGGACAATTACGAGTTGTGCTGCAATTCTCCATAATGGCTGCACCAGTTGACATGCCAAGGGCATGAACTAGAATGGGGACTTTTCTTGGGCACTGGGATGTCACAGGCAGGCCTGGGAGATAGGAGCTTTTGTGATGCTGCAGAGTGGGGCTCCTATCTTGGTTCTGCTGACTCATAGTCCCTGAGTGTCCGGTTTCCAGTCTATAAGATGCAGATAATCATGCTACTTCGAAAGATGGTCAGAAAGCATAAGTGGATGTGTGTACTCTAACGGCTACATGATATATGCAGATAAACAATTATACTGATAGATTAAAATAGAACTAAATAAATGGACTTACAGGCCCATGTGGCCTGACCAGGAACCCCGACCTGGACATGTGAGTGGGGCTGTGTGTTAGTTCAGGCTGCTGTAGTGAAAATGACAGACAGTTACTCTCTCCAGTCTTGAAGGCTGGGAGTCCAGGGTCCAGGTGTTGGCAGTCCTTGGCATGTAGATGGCCATCTTCTCCATGTCCTCACATGGTTGTGCTTCTGTGCACATACATCCCTGGTGTGTGTCTCTGCATGTTCGTATTTCTTTGATACCAGTCACATTGGATTAGAGCCCATCCACACTCATTACCTCTTTAAAGATCCAATTTCTAAATCCAGTCATGTTCTGAGGTGCTGGAAATCAGTGCTTCAACATTTGAATTTGGGGGACACAGTTTATCTCATATGAGCCTCTTTGGGACCCTCCTGACCACAGTTCCTCCTGAGGTGATGAACAGATGGAGGGAGAAGACCCTGGGTACTAACAGACTCCTGCTTTCTCTGAGAAGGGGACAGGAAGGGGAGGAGGGAGAAGGACACCTGGCTGCTGGTCTGGGGTTTGCGTGCACCCTGAGTGCACACATCCTGAGGTTCGGGTGTTGCTTGGTCAGGTTCAGTGAACAGACATGGCCATGCCAGCCACACTGTGTCACCAGCTAACAAGCAATGTAAAGTACACCCCACCACAGGCATCAAATTTAAGATGGTGGAGAAGCCAACATGTGAGCCAGAGAAACTCAGCAGCCTTGCTCATGGGACCGCCGTGTGGTGTCTGAATACTGATGAGCCTCAGCTCTTCCTCTCAAAGCCTTTCTATCAGGACCACTGACCTTGTCCCTGCCTTGGAAAGCACAGCTCAGTGACCTCTCTGTGTTTCTCCTTGGTCCTGGATCACTTCTGAGGACAGCAGCAGAGTCTTTGGGGGGACTAGGTGGCTGGTGGGCCATTCACAAACTTTGGATCCTTCTGTAGCAGTATGACCTAAAGGTGCAGTGGCTACTTTACTGCTTTTGCTGTAATTTACCACTTCCTTCCAACAAACAGTATGTGTTCTCTGGCCAGGTGGGCACCTGGTCATCAGCTCCACCATCCCAGAATACAGTCTGGAGGTGGTCTCTACAGTCAGGACTGGCAGGGTCATGAGCAGCCCACTGCAGAAAGACAGAGTAGTGTGCACCACAGGCTGTCCCTCCAGCTGCCCCTTGACTTGTGGAAATAGGACAGTAAGTTTGGGCCTAACCTGACCAGAAGGAAACAGGCAGGTTTGCAGACTCCAAGGGCTTCCAGGTTGAGCTTCGAAACCTTCCCCGCCTCACAGTGGGATCACCACATAGGTGCCCTTTCTGCCCAGCCTTGGGCACGCTGAATGCTCTCCCTGTGGCTTGGGCACCTGTCCTGTAACTTGTGAATAAGGACAGCACTGGTCAAGCTGTTAAGAAGACTAAGCATCCCACACATTTATGTTTAGGTTTGGGGCTCTTGGCAGGTAGATGTGGGCTCAGGATTTCTACCAGGGCAGACCTGCTTCTCTATGAGGCCTTGGGGCTTCCATGGTTTAAGGATCTGCCAGGCTCTTAGCGTTTTTGAAACTCAAGGCATTTCTGCCCTGGTCTTTTATGTCGGTCGGCTGTGCTGTCTCTCGTGGCTACTTTGGTCTCAGGACAGATTTGAAACTTTTCATCATGATGAGTGAACCACCAATTGCCATGGGGCATACACCTCCTCCTCCCACAGGCAATATGGCCACCCATGGCATGGCTCAGTGCCCTTAGCCATGGGCACCACTGGCCACTCTTCAAGCACTATTTTTGCATTTGTCTCCCTGCAGACCCAAATGGGAGACACTGCTGGAAGGTTCTCTTCATGGGCTCTGATGTTTCATTGTTGGCATATAGGAAGGCAATAGACTTCTGTATATTAATTTTGTATCCTGCGACCTTACTGTATTGGTTTATTGTTTCTAATAGTCTTTTTGTGGAGTCTTTGGGGTTTTCAATGTATAGGATCATATCATTTGCAAAGAGTAAAATCTTTACTTCTTCTTTCCCAATATGAATGCCTCTTATTTCTTTGTCTTGTCTAATTGCTCTGGCTACAGCTCCCAGCACTACATTGATTAAGAGTAGAGGGAGTGGACAACCTTGTCTTGTTCCTGATTTTAGAGGAAAAACCCCCAGTTTTATGCCATTTAATATGATGTTGGCTGGTGGTTTATCATAAATGACCTTTATTATGTTGAAATATTTTCCTTCTATACCCATTTTGTTGAGTGTTTTAAACATAAAATGGTGTTGTATTTTATCAAATGCCTTTTCTGCATCTATTGATAGGACCATATGGTTTTTGTTCTTTGTTTTGTTGATATGGTGTATTATATGTTAACCATTTTACATACATTGAACCATCCTTGTGATTCTGGGATGAATCCCACTTGATCATGATGCATTATTTTTTATAATGTGTTGTTGTATTCGATTTGCTAGTATTTTGTTTAGTATTTTAGCATCTGTATTTATTAGAGATATTGGTCTATAGTTTACTTTCCTTGTGTTGTCCTTGCCAGGTTTTGGTATGAGGGTTATGTTTGCCTCATAAAATATCTTTAGAAGTATTGCTTCTTCTTCAATTTTTGGAAGACTTTGAGTAGAATAGGAACCAAATCTTTGAATGTTGATAGAATTCAGTAGTATAACTGTCTGGCCCTGGACTTTTATTTTGGGGGAGGTTTTTGATAGTTGTTTCTATTTTCTCCCTGCTTATGGGTCTGTTTAGGCTTTCTACTTCTTCATGACTCAGTCTAAGAAGATTGTATTGTTCTAGGAATTTATCCATTTCTGCTAGATTGTTAAATTTGGTGGCATATGGTTTTTCATAGTATTCTACAATAATTCTTTGTATATCTATGATATCTGTGGTGATTTCTCCTCTTTCATTTTGGATTTTATTTATATAAGTCCTTTCTCTTTTATTCTTAGTGAGTCTGTCCAAGGGTTTGTCGATTTTGTTGATCTTTTTAAAGAACCAGCTCCCTGTTTTATTGATTTTTTTCTATAGTTTTTCTCTTCTCTATTTTGTTTATTTCTGCTCTCATGTTTATTATTTCTTTTCTTCTGCTGGTTTTAGGTTGCCTTTGTTCTTTTTTTTCTAGTTCCTTAAGATGTGAAGTTAAGTTGTTTACTTGGGCTCTCTCTTGTTTGTTCATATAGGCCTGTAGTGATATGAACTTCCCTCTTATTACTGCTTTTGCTGCATCCCAAAGATTCTGATATGTCGTATTGTTATCTTCATTTGTCTGTATGTAACTTTTGATCTCTGGTTTTATTTCTTCTTTGACCCACTCATTTTTTAAAGTATGTTGTTTAATTTCCACATTTTTGTGGGTTGTTTACCTCTTTTTTGCAGTGGAATTCTAGTTTTAAATCTTTATGGTCAGAGAATATGCTTAGTATAATTTCAATCTTTGTGAATTTGTTGATGTTATTTTTGTGGCCCCACATATGGTCAATTCTTGAGAATGTTCCATGTACACTGGAGAAAAATGTATACTCTGGCGCTTTGGGATGAAATGTCCTGTAGATGTCTATCATATCCAATTGTTCTAGTCTTTCATTTAAGACCAATATTTCTTTCTTGATTTTCTGTTTGGATGAATGATCTAGAGCCATCAGCAGTGTATTGAGGTCTCCAAGTGTGATTGTATTTTTGTTGGGTTTTGTTTTTATGTCAGTCAGTAGCTGTCTTATATATTCTGGTGTCTTTGGTTTGGTGCATATATATTAAGAAGTGTTATGTCTTCTTGATTCAATGTCCCCTTTATCATTATGAAATGACCATCTTTGTCTCTGATTACCTTTGCTGTCTTGTAGTCAGCATTGTTAGATATGAGTATGGCTATACCTGCTTTTCTTTGGATGTTATTTGCTTGGAGAATCATTTTCCAACCTTTTACTTTGAATTTGTTTTTATCCTTGTAGGCAGCATACAGTTGGATTTTTTTAATGCACTCTGCTAAGTTGTGTCTTTTTATTGGTGAGTTCAATCCATTTACATTTAGTGTAATTATTGACACTTGAGGGTTTCCTTTTGTCATTTTATATATTGCTTTATGATAGCTTTGTATCTTGTTTGGTTCTTTTCTTTTGCTTTTTATCATTTGTTTTTGTTTGGTTGTATTCCATACTTCTTTCCTCTGTTACTTCCTTTTTCAAGCCATGTGTTTCTGTGGTGATTTTCTCAGGGGTGGTTACCATTAAGTAATAGAAAGGATACATAGTATGCTCATTGTACATTATTTCATGAGTGCTTCTGCACTACATCCTCCTTTACTACTGTTAATCTTTGTCTTCTTCCCTTCTTTGTTCTTGTTGTCTCAGATTAATCTTGTTTTTATTGTGATCTTGATGGAGCTTTTACTTGTAGTTTTGTTTTGTTTTGTTCTTTGTATCTGGTCAGAAAACCCCCTTTAGTATTCTCTGAAGTAGGGGTTTTCTGGTGATAAATTCCCTCATCTTTTCTGTATCTGTGAATGTATTTATTTCTCCTTTGTATTTGAAGGATAGCTTTGATGGGTATAGTATTCTTGGCTGGAAGTTTTTCTCTTTCAGAACTTTAAATATTGGGGTCTACTCTCTTCTGGCTTGTAGAGTTTCTACTGAGAAGTCTGATTATAATCTAATGGACCTTCCTTTATATGTTGTATTCTTCTTTTCCCTGGCTGCCTTAAATTTCTTTTTTTGTCATTTGTTTGTGCTAATTTTATTATGATGTGCCTTGAAGTAGGTTTGTTATAGTTAAGATAACTCTGTTTTCTGTTTGCTTCTTGAATTCGAGGTTCTATATCTTTGCAGAGGCTTGGGAAGTTCTCATCTATTATTTGTTTGAATATGTTCTCCATTCCATTTTTTCTCTTCTCCTTCTGAGATACCCATTATTTTTATGTTGCTCTTTCTGATGGAGTCAGACAATGCCTGTAGGGCTTTCTCATTTTATTTCAATTCATGAGTCTCTCTCCTCTTCTCTTTGTAGTATTTCTATTTGCCTGTCTTCTATGTCACTAATTCTCTCCTCTATCTGGCCTGTTTTATTAGCTAAGTTTGTTATCTCATTTTTCAGTTCATGAATTGAGTTTTTCATCTCTGTTTGATTCATTTTCATAGTTTCAATTTCCTTGGTGTTGTATTTTTTTTTGTTCATTGAATTGTTTTTTTGAGCTCCCTAAATTGCCTTCCTGTGATTTCTTGTATATTCCTGAGTAATTTTAGGACTTCAATTTTAAAAGGTGAAAGATTTATATGATCTGAAGAGAAACCAGAGTATAGGACTTCAATTTTAAATTCTCTGTCATTTAACTCCAAGGTTTCCAAGCAATTGAAATTTTTTTCTATGAATTTTTCCTCACCTATCTAAGCTACATCTCTGTCTTTTCTATCCATGATACTTTATTTTTTTTTCCTTAATGACATTTGAGAGTGGTATTGTTAATAACACTAATATGAGTTGATAAAAAGAAAATTAATTTTTAAAAAATAAACAGTGAAAAAATGAAGATTCTATTGTGCTAAGTGGAACAAAAACTACGTATAATGGCAAGCCTGTGATGGGGGGAAATAACAATGAGATAAAAAAAACAAGGTAAAAAGCACACAAAATGCCACAAAGAAAAAATTTGAATCCAGAATAAAATAATTTGTTTGTGAATGATGACTGAATGAGAGAAAAGGTGAAAGAGAAAAGAAGAATAAAAGAAAAAGAAAAAAAATTTAAAAATACAGTGAGAAATGAAAATTCTGTTGTGTTAAGTGGAATAAAAACTACATAGAATGAAGAGCAAAGGTTGAGGGGAAATGATAAAGTGATAAAAATCAAAGTAAAAAGCACACAAAATGCCACAAAGAAAAAATTTGAATCTAGAATAAAATAATTTGTTTGTGAATGATGATTAAATGAGAGAAAAATTTAAAGGGAAAAGAAGAAACAAGAAGAGAAAGAGAAAAAAAGAGTTAAGTGTTTTGGAATGTATGCCTCAAAAAAAATTGGAAAATGTAACACCTATGGGTAATGAAGTTCAAAATGAAAAGGAAAGGCCTGACCTGTGGTGGCGCAGTGGATAAAGCGTCGACCTGGGAACACTGAGGTCGCCAGTTCAAAACCCTGCACTGGTCTGGTCAAGGCACATATGGGAGTTGATGCTTCCAGCTCCTCCCCCCTTTCTCTCTTTCTCTCTCTCACTCTCACTCTGTGTCTCCTCTCTAAAATGAATAAAATAAAAAATAAATTTAAAAAAAAATGAAAAGGAAAGAATAAAGCTGAAAGAGGATAAAATGACCAAGGTAGAAAAAAAAAGATGAAAAATACAAGAAAAAAATGAAAAAAGTTATAAAAAATGTGATTTTTTCCTGGTTCTGAGAGGTTATCTTCTTCTTTTCTTTTTGGCAGTGTACCTCAGGTTTTGCCGTGTGGCACTCTTAAGTAGAGATTTGCAGTTGATGTGTTACTATGGCAATGAAATAACCTAGACCTCAGTCCCATTGGTAGGCGAGGTTTGTTAGTGTTTGTAGGCTCTGACAATGGGAGAGTCAGTTGTTTTGCCGGTGCCTCTCCCCACATCTCTCCTTTCTGAGCCTGCAGCCTGGAGACTCAGCTGTGAAATTGCTCCAGCCACTGATTGGAGAGCAAGAAGCTCTAAGAGCTGCCAAATCCCTCCTCTAGCCTCACTCAAACCAAAGTTCTGGGTAAGGCTTTACCAGCCAGAACCTCCAGTATAAGCAGGCAGGGTTGGAGGCCGATTGCTTTTCAGGTGTCTTTCTAAGAGCCTCCAGGCATGTCTAGTATGCCTCAGCGCTCCACAGTCTACTCATTCCAGGTTTTTTTCCCTTGTGCCTTGTTTGGGAAGACCGAAGCCCAGCCCACACCACTTCTACAGTGTTCTCAGAGGTCTGCTATGCAGGAATGCACTTTGTAACCTGTATCGGCTGGTGGGAAGATGCTCCAGCCACTGCCTGCAGAGCAAGAGGTCTTAAAAGCTGCCAAGTCCCTCCTCCAGGTCCACTCAAAGCACAGTTCTGGGTAAGGCTTTGTAAATCAGAGCCACCAGCATAAGCAGGCAGGGCAGTGAGCTGACTTCTGGTCAGGCTCCTTTCTAAGATTCCCCAGGTATGTCTAGTTAAATTTGCCGCAGTCGTCTGTGGGTCTGCTCTCCACAGGCTTCTTCCTTGTTGGGAAGCCCACAGCCCAGCCCACCCAACTTCCACAGTGTTCTCTGAGGTCTGCTCTGTGGGAATGTGCTTTATAACCTATATCAGCTGGCAATTAGTTGTCCCAGCTACTGCCTGAAGAGCAAGAGGTCCTAAGAGCTGCAAGTCCCTCCTCCGAGTCTGCTCAAAGGCTTTGTCAACCAGAGCTACCAGCATAAGCAGGCAGGGCAGGGAGCAGACTGCAGGTTAGGCTCATTTCTAAGGGTTGCCGGATATGTCTAGTTTGCCTCAGCATTCTGCAGCTCTGATCTCCACAGGCTTCTTTCTTGTGCCATTTGGTAGCCTGCAGCAAGCTGCTTGCATGCCCCTCCCAACATCCAGCTCCCACCACTTCCACAGGTCTGTTCCGCATGCCCAGACAGGTCCAGGCTTAGGGAATGCAGCCCTTGCACACTTCTTGTACTGTTAGTCACGGAGCCGGGACCACACAGAAACTCTGGCTACAGCCCACACAGAAGTCCACTGCTGACAGTCTCTGACCCATCCCCTCCATCCGCGAATGTGCGCCCATGCCAGAGGCACCAGGTGGAATCACTTGCACACAGCCAGCGATCGCAGACCGGGAGTGAACAAAGCCCAAAACCGCTCTGGTGTCAGTCTCTGCAAGCAACTGCTTGCCCACCTCTGCCGGCATCTATAGCTGGTGCTAGCTCTTTGTCTGCAATCTCAGGCTGAGCCATTGGCATACTCTCTCATTGGCTTGAATGTCTGCCCTAGCTCAGCTTCTTCCCTCTCCCTTAGCCCTCCCCTCTGCTCAGTTCCAAGTGAAAGCGGCTCTTCCTCAGGTCAGTGAGGAAAGTGGAATACTCTGTTCTCCATCTTATTTCCTTCAGAGTGGATTATATATTTAGCCACCTTTTTGCCCAATCATATCTTTGTTTGATGTATGTGTATTTCAGGCTCTCCTGAGATTGTTTTTCTGTCTCTAGTTGAATTTATTGAAATTTCAGGGGGAAATATCAGGAGCACCCCTCATGACTCCATTTCTCTGACATCACTTACACTTATTTTTAATAACACCAAGTTTTAAGGGGCCCAGTATTTTCTTATGTGCCCAGGACCTCAACCAACCTTAATCCGCCTTTGCTCATTGTAGTTGCTTCTCACATGTGCCTTGACTGGCAAGCCCGGGGTTTTGAACTTGCAACCTCAACATTCCAGGTCAATGCTTTATGCATTGCTCCACCACAGGTCATGCAAATCCCAGTTCCAAAGGCCAAAACTCAGTGTGCCAGGGCCATACTCCCTCCAAGGGCTCTAAGGGAGGGTCTTTCCTGCCTGACCAGCTCTGGGAGATCTAGGCGTCCCCAGTCTCCTGGCCACATCACCCCAATCTCTGCCTCTGTGACTGCACAGCTTCTCTTTGTGTCCTGTCTTCTGTTTCCTGCAAGGACACTTGTCATAGATTAGGGCTCACCTGTGTAAACCTGGATGGTTTCATCTCTATATAGGTAGCCACATCTGTAAAGACCCCATTTTCAGGTAAGGTCCTGTTCACTGGCTTCTGGGTTAGAGTGGGGTTCTGTCTCTGTGGGACCACCATGCAGCCGACTGTTAGCAGTCTCCTCAATCTATTACTATTCGCATGACCTGCACAGGAAGGTAGGTGTGTGGCTTCAGAGCCTGCTGGGTGCTTACCCATAAGACTCAGACCTGGGCCAGGTTTGGGGTCAGCTTGGCCTGCTGATGAGGAGGCTATGGTTTAATGAGAGGAAGGCTGCCCTGGGATCTGAGGAAGGTGAATAGCCTGGGCCAGGAAAAGCTGGTGAGCAGCAGAATCTGGGCCACATCATAAGGAGTGCATCTCCAGAGAAGAGAGGTGAGAAGACTACATCCCATTATCACTCTATCTGCAGTCTTCTGTCATGTTTGACAAGGGTTCCCTGGGTCAGTGGGTCCTTCACAGAGCAGGACAGAGGCAGCCATGGCCATCTCTGTCTTCCCACTTCAACCTGCACCATGGAGGGGTCCCTTTAGTCCCTGTTACAGACCTCTTGTTGAGCACAGATGTGCTTTAGTCACTTGAGCTGCATTCTTCCCATCTCCAGGGTAATGAAGAATTCCCTGGATGGGCTGCTTAAAATATCCTGCCATTTCCAGCCACATGGATATGCGCTCTGTTCTTGGCAAGCCTGCCTCCCTCCTGAGCCTGGGGGTGGGGATAAAAGATGGAAGAAGGGTTCTCTGCCAAGAACCACCATGAGATTGTCCAGGTCCTGAGTGAGAACAGTGCGGAATGAAGAAATAGACTCAAAGACAAAAAGGATGGGATTGAGAGGTTTCTGCACAGCGCATAGCTTGCAAAAGCCTGCAAGAGCAAAAGTAAAACCCCCACTCTGCTTTATTATATTGTGTAGAACCATATACAAATAAGGAAGTCTCTGATACAAAGTCACTTATCTGAGGCATAAACAGGAATCCTCATAAAATTGCCCCCCCCCCCATGCAACAGTTAAGGGTGTGGAGGAAAGCTTAGTTTTAAAAGGATGTGGGGAAGAGCTTGGTCTTAAACCCTAGGTTATAAGGACTTTGTCAGCTTACAGCCTGTCTCCCATAGTCCTCTTTTGCCAGGCAGTCACAGAAGGCCTGTTGCAATCTCTCCTTGGATATATGGCGTTGGTTGGTCCCCAGGCTGTCCTCTGGTCCCTAGAAGGTGAGGTTGGCAACTGCCACCTTGGTCTCCAGGACACAGGTCATAACCTCTGGCTGGCAAAAGCATTGATGCCAGCCCTCCTTCCATGCCCAGCAACATCCTTCCCAGCCCTCTCTCTGCCCTGGTCTCTGGGTCCTCAGCCAGGACTCTGCTCTGTGTTGCCGGAGCCCAACCAAACCCTACCAACCCAACTGCAAACATGGGTGCATGGGCCACGGAGACCCAGGCTGCTTTTTTCTGCTCTCTGTCACTCATCGCCAGATGGCTTCTAGTCACATCTAAGTGTGACCTTCACACACACTCCCTTTACCATCTCTCAGATTTTATTTGTTCTGCTAAAGCATCATCAACATATTCCCAAGCAAGTCAGCTCAAATGTTACATGGAGCCTCAGGGAGTCTGGCCTCCTTGCTTTGCCCAAGCTGTGCCCCCCAGCCTGCTTGGCCCTCCTGCCCTGCCTTTCTCTGCACAGTCAGGACCTGTCCCTCCCCTGACACAGCTTTAAGGACACCTTCTGCCCGCTCCTCTCCCAGACTGACAGTGACCTCAGCTCCGAGGACATCTCCACCTCTTATCAGGCTGACAGTGTGACCTCCTTATTCTTGCTGACTCTCCCCTCCTCCTCATTGCACTCCTACTTTCTGCCATGAACATGTCAACAGTGGCGACATGTGCCTTCTCTGTTTCTCAGTCCCCTTCTGGCCACATGCAAGCTGGTCCCAGCAAAGGTCTCAAAGAGAACAAGTGTTGGGGAGGTCACCCCACCTTCTTTGGAGGACCCATGTTTCCCCTCTGACCTCAGCCCCACACTGTTCCCTTCCTGTGCCTCCCCTCCCACAGGCCCACTCTGGGCCCTACTTTCTGAGCCCCAGTCCTCACCTGACTTGCCTGCCCAACCTCATCTCCACCCCCAGGCCAGGGCATCACAGACAGCACCTTGAAAGGCTGAAAGTATGTATTTTCAGGACACACACACTGTCACAGCGGCCCCCGCGCATTGTGACACAAACACAGTCACAGACGGTACACAGGTGAATGGGAGTGGCTGTGTCCTGTAAAACTTTGTTAAAGAAAACAGGTGAATTGGGATGATGGAAAGTTCTGGAACTAGACAGAGGTGGTGGTTGTACTACACTGTGAATGTACTAGATGCCACCAAACAGTTCTCTTTAATTTGTCTAGTTTAAGTTATGTGAATTTTGACCTAAGTGTCCAGAAGAAAGAGGGGCAGGAAGCAGAGGCCATTCCTAAAAGGGGAGTTGTGGAAATGGGCTGTGAGGGTCCAGAAGTAGGGGCCGGGATGAATGTTTTTAGTGGCTGGGAGCTGGTGGCCCCATCACTGCAGCTGCATCCTTGAGGTGAGTGGAGAGGAGATGCCTATCTGTGAGGTCTGCAGGGATGGATGGTGTGAGGGGTGGTTCTGATCGCAGGGCCCATCACAGTGGGAGGTGCGGGGTTGGGCAAGGAAGGGACTGCAAACCCAGAACTATGCGGCTGAGGGGGTCAGTGCACCTGACCTCAAAGTCTTTAGGGGACTAGCTGAAAAGGAGGTTCATTCAGCTGCAAGTCCAGGGGCCTCATGCCACACGTAGTGGTGAAGTCATGGCCAGCTGGCCACACATCCTCGGGAAGGGGAGGAGCACGTTCCATCACCAAAGGTGAAGTCATTCCAAAGAGGCTGACCACCTTGTCTTCTGTTGCCAAGCCGCACCTGTTGGAGTGGGGATGGAACCTAAGCTATCCACCATGTGCACCCATGGGCCTAATTTATGACACTTTATTGAGATGTAATCCAAGTGCCCTAAAGTTTCTCTTTGAAAGTTCACCATTAGTGGCATTTAGGACATTCACAAAGTTGTGTGAGCACCATCATGAGCAAGGAGGGACAGGCTTCCTCTTCCTTGAGAAGGAAGAAATGAAAAGAATACAAGGGAAAGGAGCCATCAAGGGTAACTGAGTCAGCCAGTGATAAATTAACTATATCCCATAGTTACAATAAAAAGCAAGAACAGCAGGATCTGTATGTAAATGTAAAAGGATCTGGAAACTCCTTCTCCGTTGTTGACTCCACTGAAACTTTCCTTCCCCTCTCCTTGAGTCCTGGAAAACCTTAAACAAAGAAATCACATGCCCATTGCTTAGATACTACGAAGGTATATAACCTGTAAGAAAGTCAACTTTGGGGAGCCCGTGTTTTGGAGCGACAAATTCTACGTGCTCAGTCAGCTTTAATAAATTCTCCTTCCTTTATTGATTAAGTTATTTGAGTGTCTGTCTTTGCTTTATGCTACAACCACTGTCTACTTCCAGATTTCTTTCCTCATCCCCAGAGGAAGCGCTGCACTGGTTGGAGTCCCTCCCATGTCCCCTTTCTCTGCCCTTGTAACCACTGCCCTGCTGCCTGCCACTGTATGCCTAAACTTTTCATATCAATGGAAGAACCACACACTGTGAGGTCCTTTGTGAGGCATCCTTCACTGGCTCCCAAGTTGGAGGCCCCTCCATGTGGTAGTCCCTCACTCCTCTTTATACACTAACAAGCTGACCCATCACACACTTTCAGGACCCTCTGCCCGAGCCTCTGTGGATACGGTTAGCTGCAGCCCTCCATACTTGATCAGAGGGGTGCATCATGCAGTGCGTGAGTGTGAGTAAAAATGCTGGCAATTTTTTTCTTTAAAGAAAGCCCAAACAGTAGCGTGATCATAATAGAGTGAGCACCTTGGGAAAAAAAGACCAGACTGTCTGTGTTATAAGAGTTTGTTCCACCCTGTTTGTTTCTAGATGGACATGTTAGTTGAGTAGAAATAAGTTTTCTCTGCCCTCCAAGCCAAGGAGCCCAGCCTCATTACTCCCAGACAGCCAAAATGGTATTTTTCATTTGGGGTCCCTGCAAGTCCTGGAACTGACCTTACTTTTGCTAACAATGTGTACCAACTTTGAGTGGTGAATAGGCAAGTGGCCAACTGCCATGTTGTCCTGAGTTAACAAGTCATCAGGAGTGGATAGGATACCTTCCACCAAATGAACCGAATGTGATTGCTCCCGGACCAGTGTGCCTTGGACCAGTCCACCAGCTGAGAAGGAATTTCATCCCCTTCTCCTGAGTCATAGACAAGGCTGTGGGATACCTCTGTGGATCCTGCAAAGTCCCATCTGCACCAGTGGAGGTGTGAGCTGCTGCCCTGCCTGAAGTATAGAAAAGAAAGACTCCCTATTCCTAGCCTTGAGGCCAGTCTCTCAGACTGTGGCTTTGGGCTAGCTTTGTAAGCTTGTTTCACTGTTTTCAGAACGTTTCTCCCGAATTAACCCTATAGATAAGCAGAACTTACTTTTTCTAAGGAGACTCCCTATTCCTGGCCTTGAGGCTGGTCTCTCAGACTGTGACCTTGGGCTAGTTTTGCAAAGTTGCGGGTGTATAGATAAACATTGTAGGAAAGCTGTTTCACTGCTCTGTTTTATTGCTATGCTTTCTCCCTTCCCCATTCCTCAGTCAGTATGTTATATGCCCTACAAAAACCAGCCCCAAACTGTGTTTAACGCCACATTGATTTGAACGACTTAGGTTTCCATGTGGTCCATGTAGTCAGCTAATTAAAGACTTCTAATTTCTTAATTTGGCTAATTGATTGATTATGTAATAAGACATTTGTTTCTCACTGTTCTGATATAACACTGCCCTCTGTGAGCAGACAGAGTGCCCTGGGCATTTGATGGGTGTGGAGCAAAGAATGTCTTTCTGTGTTGGTACCAATCATTTTCACAGTTGCCTGGTCTCCATGGTGATGGTAAACAGGGAACAGGCAGAAAGTGCCACTCTGTGCACACCTGCCTGTTCTTGCCTTGACTCAGAATGTTTCTGTATTCATTTATCTTCCTGATACAGAGCACCTAACAGCACAGAGTAGCAGACATGGCGATGCTGTTGTCCAACACTTAAATAACTTAAGAAAAATGTCAGCAGGTAAAACTGTCAGAACACCTCTCTGCCTTTTATCCATAACCACTCTGTGGCTGTGTAGGTTTTGTTTTGTTAATATAAATGTTGGTGCACAGAAATGCAAAACTGCCCACAGCCACCATAGCATGTTGGGGGGGGGGAATGAGGAGGGGTTGTTTCTCCTGAGGCGAAATGTTGATAGCCGTGGCTGATCTTCCTGGGACCTCAGTGGTCATTTATCTGGAACTCAGGGTGGTCCCGAGTGTTGACCTGGGTTCTCATTTCTGCTTTGTGCCTGCTTCACTGGGTACAGAGCTGGTAGTGTGGTATCTATCTTACAAACGAGAAAACAGCTCATCAAAATGATGGGTCTTTTCTGAGGGCACAAACCAGGAGGTGATAGCAAACCCAACTGTAGCGACAGGACCCCCACCCCTTCTCTCCACCTCCAGCTCCTCAGAGGCTCACTACCCTGCCAGGGTGCCCTCTACATCATACAGGTATATGATCAGCACCTTGGCAACAAGAAAGCCTTGGAAACCACACTGAAGTCAGTGGTCATTCAACTTTCCCGCAGCAAACCCCGTGGGTGACTCTGCCAGTCTGGAAAAAAAACACTGAATGTAGCAGTTTATAAACATTGCCCAACCTCCTGCCCCTCTGACCCTTGCTTTCTAGACTGTTCTTCTCATGCTAATATTTCTCCTTCCAGGTGCCTTGCACTTTGAATTCACGATGGGTTTTTACATAGTTACTCATGTGGCTCTCACAACTGCTCTATGAAGGGGCCGAGGCTTATCACCTCCATTTTATAGAGGATAATGTTGCTACATGATCAAGCGATTTACCTGGGTCATGTAACTAATGTGAGTATTCACAGTTGCTCAAAACTTGAAACAGTAACCATTTACCTCAGGTTTACATAAATAAGCAAGTTCAGTTGACCTCTCCTGGGAGGTTCTTCTTTTCTCAGCTAGACTCCTTGGATCTCCCAGGGCAGCTGGTAAACAGCCAGTGAGATGATGGGGCAACCAGGTACACGTGTCTCACTGTCCAGCAGGTTGGCCCGGGCTAGTTGACATGGCAGCAGTGCGGTGTTCAGAGCGAGTCCTCAGAGTGAGGAGAAGCATGCAGACATCTCAAAGTCTGGACTCAGGACTGATATGGTGTCACTGACACTACGTTCCATTGGTCAGTGTCACAAGACCACACACTTGCTCCTGCCTGCTAGTTCCCATTAGCTTTCTTCACCCGTAAGTCCTGATCCTAAGGGAGTCTAATTTTATCTGTCTCTTCCACCAGATAGGAGCTACCTTGGGGCAGTGACCATGTCTGGGGTCCCCTGCCTGGAGCCTGGCATGCAGGACTCCAGGAAGCTCTGGCATACTGCCAAGGTGCAGTTTCCCAACAGGTGTCTAGGCCTGTCCGGTAGCCAGATCTCTGCTCTCACTGCCTTTGAGACAGCCCAGAGTCCTTCACCCCCACCCAGGGACCCCCCGGTGGGAGGTGAGTGGTGGGGCCTCTGTTTCTGCCTCCTTTCTGTGTTGGCACTTAGGTAAGATTTCATTGAAGAGAAGGCACCCTACAGGCAGGGGTGGCAAAGGGGGGGCAGCAGTGGAGAAAGAAATGTAAAAGCACTTTATATACTGGAAATAAGTATAGTTCTGAGGAGCTCGGCTAAGTGAGGAGAAATGTGCGGGGCTGAGACCTGCGCTCCTGAATGGGCCTCCAGCCCTGCCACAGCTATGGGACTTCACACATACCGTGTGGGCATGCAGCTTTGGAGGCACTTCCATGACCATCGGACGGGACAGCCCTGAAAACAAGACTGCCCTGCCTGCTTGTAAAGATGGGGACAGACGTTGCAGCTTGGAGGTGGGGGCTCCATGTCCTTCCTAACATGTCTCAGGCATAATTTTCCTCAAGGTGCATCTCATTTTAGCAACCTGCAGAAGGTCCTTAACATTGGTAGTAAAATATAAAGAGTACCTACAGGGTGCTGGAAGAAAGTGGGACCTCAGGACAGAACTACTCCTGATGCAATGTTGTTCCTGACATTTCTGTGCTGCTATAGTCATGTGTCTCCTGTCCCCAAGCCCTCCCAGGACAGAGGCCTGCATCCGGTCAGGCTGTGTGAGTGATGCCCACTGGTTCACATGACCCAGCCCATAATGAGCCTTGCTGGGCCAGCATTCAAACCTCGCTCTGACCCCATTCTCCTGATGGCAGCAGGCAAAGGCCTATGGAGGAGAGTCCCCTCGGCCCCAGCACCCTGGCAAGCCCTTGTGGTCGGTGTTCCCACCCCAGGATCCAGGAAATAACTTCTGCTGCACTTGGCTTTTAATAGTTCCCCCTGTTGCAAAAATTATTCACTTTAAATATGACACAGAACAAGCTGCAAATCAGTGAAATGTTGCTGGTTTGAGTTGTTAGTAGCATTTATGAATATTGCAGAAAAACATTAACTCATTTAAATTCCACAGTTTAAAAAAAATTACTCCCCTTAGTATGTGCTACAGTGTTTATTTCTGACCATGTTACTTAGACTAATGACAGTCTTATAATGGTCTCAGCTTAAGGATTTTTCTCCCCCAAAGCATTAAGCTTTGAAGCACCATTTCCCCTAACTTTTTGGTACTGTCTCATCTTGGAAAGCTGGTGATGTCATACATATCCAGCAAATGTTGGTGTCCTTTCCTTCGGGCAGAAATTTGGGTTGGGTTTTTACTGTTGTGGAGACTTTTCCTCCCATGTATGTGTCCTCCCCTTTGAGGTACGTGGGGCACAGATGCACCTCAACTCTGATTGATGTCTGCTGCCTAATCCACTCGTTGGATCATGAGATGGGTGTCTGTTCCCAACTCTGAGCATGTTTAGCATGGGTTCCTGCAGCTCTGGGCTGGTATTTGGACAGGAGCAGTCCACATATGACCTGTTCATGGGGTGCACAGGAATGGCTCTGTGCTGGGTGTGGTTGTGACAGCCCTTGGGTCATCCCGACTTCTCAGAGAAACCCTGGGCCTCTCACATCCTCTGGATTCTATGTGGTGTGGTATTTCTAAAACAGTGGTATTCCAGAGAAATATGTGCCTGTTGGGGACCAAAAATCCAACAGCATTTTTGGAGTTTAGATTTTGGGGGACAGAGGTGTAGGGAATTGGCTGTAAGCTGACAGTCTGCCCAAGCCCCCACCTTACTTGCCTGATTAGGTTGCAAAAGGCTGTTAAGCTGTGGTGCTGGATTGTTTACACTACCCCCCATGTTCCCCAGAAAGACTGGAGGCAAGTTTCTTCTATTCTTTGTTTGGTGTAAAGTTAAGATGATCTGTATGGTAGAGGTTTTCTGCTCTCAACACAATTAAGAGTAAAAAGAGGGGAATTCTTCAATGTATTGACAAGGAAATGAGAGTTTGCCTTTCAAATGTATGTTCAAAAATTGAAGAAATCACTAGAACACATCAGGCTCATGTTCCTCATAAACACAAGAATGAAAAAACTTAACACATTCACACCGAGACCTGCCAAATTTACTAAATCTTACTAAGAATGTATCTATATGTATAAAAAGATAAATTTTTGTCATTTTTTTATTTTTTAACCTTTTTGTTTACAAATTCTAAAAAGCATAACTCAAAAAATGTAACATAAAAATGTTTTCTAATGTCAGAATAAATTTAATTTTGTCGTAATTATTTCATTTAATTACCATGAAAGCACACTTGGACTTTATATATTTTATCTTTAATATTTGACTTAATTATTATAACATATTTCTCAGAAATTTGTATATAGTGCACCTACAATTATTTGTAGAATTTTAAATGTGCCCTGACTTCAAAAAGTTTGAGAACCACGGCTCTAAAAGGACAAGTTATAGATGAAAGGAGATGGCGACAGCCAGCAGAGATCCTAAGGGTCTGAAGAGAAGCGTGGTGACAGAGGTTCTTCCAGCAGCAGGAGGCAGTTCTCGGAAAACTTCTACACTCACAGACATGTGTGTATATGCATACACACAAACACCAAAACATCTATGCAGCGGTTCTTACTGATCAAGTGTGATCATAGGGCCTCCAGGACACACCTCTTGATGAGTTCAGGGTTCATTATGATTTTGCGTTTTTTTTTCCCTATTTACCCCATTGGTCAGGCCTGGGATTGAGCCATGAAATGGCACCATGTCCTACTTCTGTCCCCAGTGTGCTTAGGGGCACCTGGAAAAGACTGGCCCACCATTGCTGCTCAGTGATTGGCCATCTGGAGACCCTACCCTCTGTTCCTCTCTTGGGTTTGCTCCTCACACTTTGACTCTTGACACCCCCTTTGTCTCTGCACTTCTAGCATCCAGGAGAGGGGATCTCACCCGTGGAATGTGTGTACTGTGTTCTACCATGGAAGGTCACTGGTCTGGCTCTCAGGTCAAAACAGAATGCATGACAATCCCATCATGGGCTTAGTGATTCCATCCTGTTCTCCTGCTCTCAGTTTCTGTAGGTTCTTCATGGGCCATGGGTCAGCGTGGTCCTCTGCCACAGTGCTGTGTCCTTATCCTTTTACAAGGGTGCTGATTCTATCTCAGGGGCCCCACCCTCATGACTTTGTCAAACCCTCTTCCCAAAGCCACCTCCAAATACCATCACACAGGGGTGTGGGAAGTAGGACTTTAACATAAGAATTGAAGAATTTTATTGACATTCCTAAATCCCACACAACCAATGTGCAAACCCAAGTTGTGTGACCCTAGGACAAGGAGCTGATTCTTCACCATCTGTGGAGGTGACAAGAGAGAAGAAAATGTCTGTGCACGTGTGTGACCTTGGGGTATGTTCACCTCTGTGGCATTTGAATTGTGCTTTCCAGCTTATGCACTGTGTGCTCATGCGTTGGGTGGGTGTGGGGCACCTGCTGATTGCAGGCCCTGGACATGCAGCCATGTCCCGGTCACACTTGTCCCCTGCCTACAGGGAGTTGCCTGCTGGTATCTCGTGGTTCCAGGTAGTCCTCCCAAGAGGATGTGCTCTTGCCTGCTCATTTCCCAGATGGTGAAGCTGAACCCCAGAGATGGTAGGGGACTTGCTAAGGTCACAAATCAGGAGAAACAACTCTCACTCAGTCAGCATTTGCCCTCTGCTGGCTTCCCCAACCAACATGCCTTGTGGGTACAGAGACATGGAGGAAGGTGGAAAATGTCGCATTCAAGTGCAGCCTCAAGCTCCACACCACCCTGGAGACACAGGCCCCTCAGGGATGCCAGGCTTTGCAATGCCTGGGGCTGTGGTTGCCTGAGGCTCATGTGCTGGGTTAAGTGTAGTTCTGGGAAACCCACACTACTTCACCTCATCTCACCACTGCCCCTTCCAGAGGAGAGGCAGAAATTCTGGGCCTCTATATTCAGGAACAGGTTATTCTGGTGACCTCTGATTTGCTCCAAGGTCAATGAGACTGCAGGTGAAAGGAAGGGGCTCAGAGGCCCAGGAACCCTCTGAGGTCTGAGCGATGGCCTGTACCAGCCACTGCTCTGCCTATGGGCAGGATTAGGGAACGGGCCAAGATCTGTCAGGACACCCATGTAGAGACCCACATTAATCCCCAGTGGTCAGCTGAGCGCTCTGCTCAGAGCATGAGATCTTTCTGTGTTCCTAGGTGTGTGAGGTGGGGGGTAGACAGGCACAGAGCCACATCAGGAGACCCAGATCCCAATTTCAGGTTATTTTTAACCTGGCTGTGTGACTTTGAGTCAGTCACTTAACTTCTCTGGGCTTAGTTTTCCCATCTTCAAATCTTCACGGGGCACTTATGCCAAAGAAGGCAGATTAACAGAGACACACACGATTAGAGTTATACCTCGAACCTCGCATGTCTCCTGGGCGACGTTGTTGGAGCAGGTAGCAGGGTTTTTACACTCTTCACGTTAGCAGCAAAAAATATGAATTAACAACATTTCTTTCTTGAGAGCCTACCACACACCAGGCATCCCCTCTTCACATCCCATTTTGCAGACAATTCATTACTACCTACCCCCATCTGGCAGATGGCACCTTGCCCCCTTCCTGCTTTTTTAGGGTACAAAGAGCATTTATTAAGAATCACCAGTTCTGCCTACCCGCTTTCTAACCAACAGGCATCCTGCAGCTCCGGAGGTTGAGGGATCTTGTCTGAGGTCATGTGGTGAACCCAGGGTTGCCAAGTGACAGGAAAGGAGAAAAGCCCCTGCCCTGCCTGCTAATACTGTATTCTCCCACGTATAAGACACACCCTTTTCAGAAAAATTTGGGGTCTAAAAACTGGGTGTGTCTTATATAGTGCTTGTAGATTCTTTTACTTGCATTTTCTGCTTTTTTTTGCACTTGTTTTTGTTCTCACTGTTTTGCACTTGTTACCAGTATATTACGAAAAGTTACATTTTGCCATGTTCTGCCCAGAAATGTCTCAAAAAAGATTTTCGTGCAGTGCTGAATTCAAGTTAAAAGTGATCCAGCTTGCAAAAGTGAATGAAATTGTGCTGCTTTGGTCCTCCTCCAGCTGAGAAAGTGTGGCATTTCAAATGCCAAAGATGGAACTGAGGATGAGACAATATATGAAGACAGTGATTTGTCATCAGACAGAGATGAGGACAAGCTAATGGATGGGAGTTTTGACAGTGATGAAGAGTTGTATGGCCTGACCAGGCGGTGGCGCAGTGGATAGAGCATCGGACTGGGATGCAGAAGACCCAGGTTTGAGATCCCGAGCTCGCCAGCTTGAGCGCGGGCCCACCTGGCTTGAGCAAAAAAGCTTGCCAGCTTGGACCCAAGGTCGCTGGCTCCAGCAAAGGATTGCTCGGTCTGCTGAAGGCCCGCAGTCAAGGCACGTGTGAGAAAGCAATCAATGAACAACTAAGGTGTCACAATGGCAACGGAAAACTAATGATTGATGCTTCTCACCTCTCTCCATTCCTGTCTGTCTGTCCCTATGTATCCCTCTTTCTGACTCTCTCTCTGTCCCTGTAAAAAAAAAAAAAAAAGAGTTGTATGAACTTTAAAATAAATCAAACTTGAGTTCAATAACTTTATGAAATACACTTTTATTTCAAATTATGGGCCCCAAAATTAAAGTGCATCTTATATATGGGGAAATATGAGTATGTCCCTTCTTCAGTGGGGACCGAGTGGGGTGGCACTTTAAAAGTGGAGAAGCGAGGAAAACATTTCTTAGAAGGAGGCAGGCCAGGCCTCAGCCCAGCCCAAGCCCTACTGTACATGCTCATCACCAGCTTCCTAACTGAATGCACAGAGTGCCCCTGAATGTCTCTGACATCCCCCTGTGCCACCTGAAGTCCCAAGCTTTCCTTCCTCCTCCAAGGGAAGCTCAGTCTGGCAGAAGGAGCAACAGGCCCCTCTGGCCAGGACAGAAGGTGCTGAGATGCAGCCCCTTCCCATGGCATTGGCTCGGTGGAGTCATGCATCCCAAATTGACCAGGTTGTCTAGTCCAGAGGGCAGGGTTTGGAAACCGCTGGGACCCAGAAACAGCCAAGTGTCACAAAACAATAAAGTATTTACCGAGGTAAGGGTGACAGCAGCCCTCCAAGTGGTTACTTCGGTCCTGTGCTAATAGCGGGTTGGATCATTTTTGTGCTCCCCTAATGCATAATTGCACTGGTTTCCCAGGCATCCTTCACCCATACTTATTTAGACTAGTGACTGATGCATCACCATGGAAACTGGCACTAGGGGGAAAAAACCTGTCCCTGGTACAGTGAGAAGGATACAGGTTCCAATCTGGAGTTTACAACTTCTGTCAAAAACCCAAATTTTCAGCTGACTCGGACACGCGGTCTCCAAAAGTCAAAGCCGTGAACCTCCCTTGGACTACACACTCTGAAGCCATCCTCCTTCTGCTCAGACGTTTTCTCTTCCCCACTCCCTTGTCTTCTGCTATCCTGGCCCCAAAGGGCTGCAACTTGTTCCTGGTGGATTAGCACACAGTAGAGATAAAGCCGTACCCGGGTCTCCGGTCTCCACATGGACCCAGAGGAACAGCAGAGCAGCCTGAGTGAGATTGTCACACCCAGGCCACAGGCAATGGCCAAGCAGTCCCAGTTCAAAAGGAAAATTCATTTTGGACGTCTGCAGCCACCTCCCAAACTCAGTGCGGGCTGATATACTGAGCTTTTGTTCTTGACAGGAGCATCGGGACTTGGCATCGTGGGGTGCAGGCAGTCCTGCTGGCACTGGGTGAGGTGGCGGCTCACTCTGTGATCGCTGTGTGCACTTGGTGGGTTTTAGTGTTTCTGTCCCTGTGGCTGTCATGCTGCACTTCAGAAAGCTACTGTTTGCATAATGGCTTCTGATATTAGAAGAGAGAACCAAGGTAGCCCTCTGATCCTGCAGGAGTTGGCTTCTCAGTGGCCCCCAGGATCCCAGGAGCCTTTCTGTATAATGAAGAGTCTTTTTGAGCAGCCAGTGGGTTTTTAAGACTACCTTGAGCATCTATTCTTAGTAAGCACTGTTGTTAAACTTGGAGGGGGAGAGAGGTGGAGGGGAAGTGCGTTCTGAGTGCTGTGACTTGAGTGTGTACATTGCCCAGGATTCCTGTGAGTCCGTCCTACCTGTCAAACTAGAATATCCTCCCCAAACTGGAGCAGAGCAGCATGCTTCCTACCTGGCCCAGTCTGCCTCCCTTCCAAGAAAGCACGGCCAGTTTGGTTTTCAGTTTGGGGCTTTTTAAATTACCTACACTGCGTGCTTCTGGGCACTGTAGCAGTTGAGACAGGAAGACACCATATACTTTTTCAGATTGTGTTGCTTTATTTCACCTTCTACAGTGGGTTGTTAGCAACCGCTCCCTCTTGTTTTGAGAAGCAGAGAAGACAGGGGATGGCCAGCTTGCTGGGGCTTGAGGGGCTCAGGGGCTTGGGGCTCAACAACCTGATTAGTTAAGTGGCTGCTCCTTGATGAAGCCCCCTTTCCAGATGCCATTGTGAGTAGTACAATAAGAAATTGAAATGTTCAAACTTCAGTGATCCAGTCCCATCCATTGGTCCTTTTGGTGGTGTTGGGAAGGGTGGAGGGTGCCTGACCTCTTGCAGATAAAACTGAGTGGTGGGTAGCAGGAAATGACTGAGCTAGGGACTGGCCATCACTGTAAGGTCATTGCCAGGGTGGTTCCTTAAGGGATCTGTTTGTGCCACTGGGCTCCTCTCCCTCCTCCCCAGTCCTTCTAGAGTGCCTCCCTGATCCTGCACTGTGGGGTTCACCCAAGACTTAAGTATCAGGTTGCAAGCCATGCCCACTTTGCTTGCTGTCTTCCCACATGGTCAGGGTGGTGTCCTTGAGCTCAGCAAGTCTCCTCTTTCCGTTTCCCAGTTCCTAAGGCTCAGTTGCCAGCATACTTAGAAAAAAAAGATTTTCGAACACTAAAAAGAATCCTCTCACCCTCAATTGTTTCCTGGGCTTAAACCCAACTCTGCCGCTCCCTTTGGCATGTCCTTGGGCATTCCACTTCACCTTGGCAGGGCCAGTGGGAGGGAAGGAGGAAGGAATGAGAACATCTGCCCATGGGGCAGAAGCTTTCTAAAGACAGAAGAGACGCTTGAGGAGGTGGCTTTGCTAATGGGGCACTATGATGCTGGGTTTTGTACTGGGCACTCCGGTCAGGGTAGGAGCCAGCCACGAAGAGGACCTAAAACCAGGCATTCTTCAGGGTTAGGTCATGGGTGTTGGTGGGGCAGGAAGTGGGCGGAGGCAGTGTGGTGGGAACACAAAGTGAGGACCTGCCGGGATGTCCAGTGCAGCAGAGAAGAGGGCCTGGCTGGTGGGTTCTGTACCAAGATAGCCTTTTCAAGGGCCTTGTGTGTTTTCAAATGTTCTGCCTCTCCCCTGCCATGGTCACACAGCCTAGGCTGCTGGGGCCAGAGGCACACCGGCTTCCCCAGTCACCTTGGCCACCACGTTCCCTCTGGATGGAGAGGGAAGGAGACTGTTCTGGGAAATGGGACCATCTTGGCAAGGGCAGTCTCTGCTGAGCTCAGCATAACCCGCTCGCTGTTGGGCACAGGCTCCTTCATTTACTGCAAATCCCACTTCTACTGCCAGGCTGGCACTGTGTATTGGCAGAAATGCTTCCTCCGAGCCACCTGGGCTGATTTTTTTTTAAATAAGAAAACATTCTAATTGCTATAGAGTAGAAACCAACTCATTGACAGCCAGCAGCTTCATTCATTCATCCAACCAATTTGGAAGCATAGGGATCAGGAGACAGTGCCAGGATCAGAACTTAATTAGCCTGCCTGCCTTGCTTGCCCCGGAAGCAGCAAGTCAGGGAGAGAAGGGCAAATGGGCCTACAGACCACTAACCATGAGCATCCTCTGAGGGATGGGAGAGGCAGCAGAACAGGAATGGAGATCCAAGTACCAGGTGGTGGGTGGACTTTGGGCAAGTCCTTCCTCATATCAAATGGAGGTCCTTAACCTGAAAGCCTGTGACCTGGGCTTTCCATGCATCCCCTAAAAATTCTCAAGGGTAGTATCATAAAAGCATTATCTACAGGGAAGTACTCATCTGTAAAATATCTCTTTGAAGAAATACCATGGACCAGTGCCCTGTCAGCAGAGGATGGTGACTGCAGTGGCCAATGGAGCTGGGCCTGGGGTGTGCATGTAGGCTCCGCCTGCGGCCTTCATCCCAGCCCTGCTGCTGCACCAGGGAAATCTATCACACTCTATGTGATAGATATGCCAACAGCCAACAGTAGATATGCCATATGCCAACAGCCAGCTTTTCCCCGGATTCTGCGTGTTCCTCCATCCATATCTTCAGTTTTAAAAAAGAAAAGTTATTTCTGTCTTCATCCCCATCAGTAATTTCCTTCCTCCCTCTGGTTTGGATTCTGCATTTGGCTCACCACCCCAGGGTGTCGCCTGATGGTGTCTGATTTAACTCCCCACCCACCGGAGATTACAGACTCTTGTGTGGGAGGGAAGCATGCAGATGTCAGGTGCTGAGGACTTTGGAGTTGGGTGGCCCTCAGTCCTCTCACATGGCAGGAAGGATAGCACCCTACAGAGCTGCGAGGTCACCTTTCACTTGGGGAGCAGGCAGAGGAGGCACTCAATAACTATGACATCTGTGGTGAGGGCGTGGGGACTCCTCAACCCACCAGGTCCCCACAGCTGTAACTTTTACCTCTTTGGGGTTAGGAGCCAAGAAGGACAGTCAAGAGATGGGCCACTAAACCAGAAACATAGAGATACTGTCACTGTCAGATTAAGTAGCTACCCGGAGTGATAGAATACCAAAAAAGTGCCCTTTGGTTGCAAGAAACCTAAAACCCTGGTGACCTGATTTAAATGAAGACAAGTACTCAAGTTAAAGATGTGGGGGCCTTTCCTGGATCCTGAGACTAGCATGCATGGCCCAGCTCCCCAGTTCTGAAAGGAGGACAGGTCTCGTGAGAATCCAGGAACACTCAACCACCTCTCTCCAGGACCACATGGGTCTCACTGTCCCAGGCCTCATGCCTTGATCTTCCCCTCTCCCTACTTGCTCCCCACCAAGTTTTCCCACAGTGACAGCCTCTGAGCCAAGTGGAGGTGCCCTCAGCTCAGACAAGGAGCGGGGACAGCCCACTGTATCTCACATTCTCCAGACTGTGTCCGGTGGACCTGACCAGGCAGCTCTAACCAGTAGGTGAGGTCCCATGTACAGATGTGGCTGGGAGTGGGGACTTTTCTCTGTCCCGGAGTACAGAGGAGACTGTCATAGAGGGGTATAGATAAGAAGACCAAGATGAATTCTTTTTTTTTTTACAGGGACAGAGAGAGAGCCAGAGAGAAGGATAGATAGGGACAGACAGACAGGAACAAAGAGTGATGAGAAGCATCAATCATTAGTTTTTTGTTGCTGTTGCGACACCATAGTTGTTCATTGATTGCTTTCTCACATGTGCCTCGACCGTGGGTCTTTAGCAGACCGAGCAACCCCTTGCTGGAGCCAGTGACCTTGGGTCCAAGCTGGAGAGCTTTTGCTCAAGCCAGATGGGCTCGCGCTCAAGCTGGCAAGCTCAGGGTCTCAAATCTGGGTCTTCCCCATCCCAGTCCGACACTCTATCCACTGCGCCACCGCGTGGTCAGGCCAAGATGAATTCTTGGAGAACAGAAGCCAACAGTCTGTGACAGCTTCCCTAGGCCAGGCATCAGGAGAGGGACTTAGAAAGGCGACTGTTTCACTCTCTCCTCAGCACTGTCCATGCTGATGCGGGCCTATGTCACAGATGAGAAAACTGAGGTCTGCGAGGTTGTTTCCTGCCCCAGGTCGTGCATCTAGCAAGGGGCTTACACTCACATTTGACTTGCCTAAATGCAGGCTGTGTGTGTCCTTCCGGCCCTGCCTCTTCCGTTCATGGGCACCTTGTACAAGAGGGGACTATCCCACATGAGCCCAGCATGTACACAGTGGCTTTGGCCCAGCTCCATCTTCTTGACCCATCTTTTGGCCCTATACAGCCCCCTCTTCCTCACCCATCCTTGTTAGTATTTGGACTTCCAGTCTTCTTTTTTTTATATATATATATATATATCCATGGGCAAATGAAATAAAAGACAAGATAAACAAATGGGACTATATCAAACTAAAAAGTTTTTGCACAGCTAAAGACAATAAGAACAGAATAAAAAGACAAACCATACAATGGGAGAACATATTCGACAGCACATCTGATAAGGGGTTAATAACTAAAATTTATAAAGAACTTATAAAACTCAACACCAGGAAGACAAACAACCCAATCAAAAAATGGGCAAAAGAAATGAATAGAAATTTCTCCAAAGAAGACATACAGATGGCCAATAGGCATATGAAAAAATGCTCAACATCACTAATCATTAGAGAAATGCAAATTAAAACCACAATGAGATATCACCTCACACCAGTCAGAATGGCACTCATCAGCAAAACAACACAGAATAAGTGCTGGCGAGGATGTGGAGAAAAGGAAACCCTTCTGCACTGCTGGTGGGAATGGACTTCCAGTCTTAATAAATTACTTTAAGAAAGTTTCTCTCCTTTTTACCAGAAACAGTCCCACTCGAGTGTCAGGGGCCATTAGAATCTCCCTGATACCCCCTGTCTCAGCTTCCTCACCAAGTATCATGGGATCCTGTTCCTGGTGGCCCTGCATGAAGGGGCTATTTTAAATGCTGACAGTCTGAAGCTTGTCACTGCAATTTGTCACTCCCTTTCACAAGTCACAAGAGCTATATGGAATGGAATTTCTAGAGTGTTTTTTATTTCAATGTAGACTTTTATAGTCTATATTCAGAAAAGCTCTCAGGGCTTACCAGCTTAAACACTACTGGTATGGGGCTCCCAAATGCATGACCCTCTCTGGGGAGGGTGGAGGTTAACCCCCAGCAACAGTGCTGGTAGAGAAGTCAGAGCCTCTGGGGTCCTTCATCCCCCATCAGCTTTTTAGTTGAGAAGGCGAGAGCCAGGAGAGGCACAGTGAGGGGTCAGGACTAGACCCTCCTCTGTTTGTAGGAGGGGCTATCTCCTTTTCTTCTGCAGTCCCCAGAAGGGAACTGTGTTCATGTTCTATGTTTTGTCCTCAACTCGTCCCAGTCAGACCTAGGGAGATGAAATTGCCAACCATGAGTAGGAGTGAAGGGTCCAAGGGTATGTGTTGTGGGAGCTGGATGTAGTCATGCAATAAAATTTGAGCCAAAGAAAGAATGTTCTAGAAAAAATCTAGCAAGTACAAAGGCCCTGGGAGCACAAATGAGCTCATGATGTTCAAGAAATGGAAAGGAGGTTGATATGGAGAGAATGGAATGACTGGGAGTTGGGGAGCAGCTGGAGTGGAGGGTGGAAAAGTAGTCAGAGCCACATTGTGTCAGGCCGATGTCATTGAAGGGTATTGGATGTGACTTTCTTTCCATTGAGACACTGTTGAAAAATGTTAAGCAGCAAATCAGCCTTGCCTGATTTACAATGTGGAAAGCTCATTCTGGTGGTTCTGCAAAGAGTTGATTGACAAAGGGAAGGACGAGTGTGGAATCAGTAGACAGGAGGCGATTGCAATGGTCCAGGCAAGAGATGGTGCTCACTCAGACTAGAGTGGTAGTGACTACTGGTCTCCAAGCTGTGTGGGACTGCAAACATTTCTGAATCTCTGCTGTCTGAAGCACAGAGTCCAGCACTGGCCAAAGAGGTGGGCCTGCCTGCAAACAACTTGTTTCTTGCCTTCAAGAAGCTTCTGCAGGTTAAGGAAGTGAACAAGTAAATTGTTCCCCTTGGTTGATTTGTATCTGCCTCCTTTGCTGTAAGCAGGGAGACCTCTGGTTCTGAAACCCAGAAAAGTATTTGTGAGCCATGTCTCATGGGACACGTTCCTACTCTCTGTTTTGTGGTGTTCCCTTTACTCCTGGAAGTATGAGCATTCTCCCAGACACGGAGTTGAACTTGGCCCTCATCTACATTTTGTCTGGTCCTACCTTCTATACTCAGAGGGACCCTTGGTTGCTGGTGACAGGAATCCAGCTCTGCCAGGCTTGAGAAAACACAGGAAGCACTGGCCCACATGACAGTAAAGGCCAAGCATGGTCTGCGTTCATGCTAGGTCTGCCGAGGCTGGGCGAATGTGTGTGAACAAGCATGCCCCTGCTAGCTGTAACTTAAAGCCACAAAGGTTTTTATTTTCACGTGAAGCCCCAAACCTTGTGTCCCAGGAGCTTACCAGGGGACCCACACTGATGGAACAGTCACCATGTCACACATCTCGGTCACCATGCCCAAGGACAAAAAGTAAAACGGGGGAGTGGGGTGGTCATTGGGGAATTAAATGTTCTAGTCATCCAGAAAGTGGTAAATCACTTTCTCTCAAAACTCAGTGTTTAAAACTAAGTTCAAGGGTCCATCATCGGTATGCCCAAGAAGAAAGCCAGAAATATGGATGGGTGGCCCTCATGACTTCCAGGATCCAGGGATTTTTGGCATCAAGGCCCTTGTATGCCAGTTTGTCCCCACCTCCAGCTCTTGGAGTTCCTGTGTCCTGTGATTTGGACACATCTGTGGGCTGGTTTCTTCTGAGATATGATGTGACAGCCACTGCTTGCCCACAAACAAGGTCCGTGAACCTCATGCCCTGTCAGAAAGCCTAGCTCACCATCCTCAGCATCCAGACCTCAGAAAGAGGCCACTGGCCCTGTGGGGCTGTGGGGCCCTCAGTACTCATGGTGAGTCCAGAGTCTAGCACAGTGCCTGGAGCAGACTGGGCCACAGCTGTGCATGAGGGTGGTGGGGGCCAGCCCCCCAATGTGGGGAAGGGCAGCAGACCTTTCCCCACAAAATGAACACAGCACAAGACCCACATATGTGACACAGCTTGTTAGCTACTTCCTGGCCATCGGGCACAGTGTCACACGATTAAATGCCTTGTGTGGTTGCTCTGGGCTCTTTCAGCTATAAACAACAGAAGCTGAAATGTCCTAAATCAGAAAGCAAACATATTTGGTCATATGATTGAAAAGTTGGGCCAGCTTTGCACAGGACTGCTGACTGTCTTTGGGGCAGTTGGGCAGTTTGTCCCTCTGAGGCTCTTTCTCTCTCCCGATCCCCTCTCTCCCTCCACCCAGCTGCTCTGTTGTCCTGTGTGTCTCAGAAGCTGGAATTCCAGAACAGGACTGGGATCTCATTGTCCAAGATAAGGTCATGTGCCCACTTTCTGAAGGGTGGCTGACCAGACTACCATGATGGCCACTGGGGTCTGGGCCCGACAGTGAGGGTGAGGAGAGAAAAAGGTTTGTCCTTCAAAGGACAAGGGAGGCATGACCCTAGGTAAAGGGGAATGTGTTCTCCATGTGGACTAGGAAGGGTGTGGCTGGGCGGTCACTTTAATGCACGTGGGGGACAGAGCTGAGGAGGGCTGTCTAGCCCAGCGTCCCAGGATGCAGAGAGCTTCCAACAGCCAAGAGAACAGGAACTGTCCCACTCTGGAACCGGCTGGAGAGGTTACTGTTTTTTTAAGGGTTTTACATTCAGAGCCCAGCTGAGGGACGTCCTTCACCTACCAAAACTTTAACAGTCAGTAACTAATGTCGGTACCAGCACAGGCATACACACCACCGTACAGAGGAATGCACAACACACACGATTTCTTGTGGCTTGTGGGTTAGGTGACAAAGTGAGCAATAAAAAATTAAAGATGCCACGTTAGGTTCAGGCAACTGCTATGCAGCAAAACAACAGGATGCTGTCCTGAACAGTCACAAAAGAGCCGGGAACACCTTTCTTTGAAAAAGCGGTCTGGAGGCTGAGACCTAAATTGCAGAAACCGAATCATGGTGGCTGGCTGCACATAATCCTGTCCAGTCTGCCCTATGTGATGTGGTCACTCAGGGCTCAAGTCAGGTACAGGAATGCCAAGAAACAAATGGAGAAAAATGATTGGTTGTTTCTCCATTTCTCCCCCAATGCCCTATCTCTAAACTCAATAAATAAAATATGAGCAACAATAACACAACTTTTCCTACAGCGCCATGACTCTGCTGTCCCCTTAATGACTGACAGTCTTTCTGCCTCACTTTCTCCTCTATTCAGCGTACACACTCGCCTCCTGGGAGGCTGCTCAGGTGCGCTGCGCTGCCTCAGCAACTATAGTCTGGACCGTCTGAAGCAGCAAACAGTCTGGCAAACGACCTGACCGGACACCACTATCCTGGCTGTTCCTTGATTGCCGACGGCACAATTACCCTGTGGGTCGGGTGTGCAGATACAGACACCCCTGACTGCTGGGAGAACAACGTATCTGACACATCACCCCACTGAAACCCCTGTAGACAACTGTCCTTGCCTCATAACTCAGTCCTTCCTACTGGTGCTACAATGGAGCTATTAACCAACATTCTTCATCTGTTACCTTCCACAATGCACCATCTCCAGACCTGCTTCTTAACATTTGAACGGGTGCTCGACAGACTATCTCTCAGATGACCCTAAGAGGACACGATCACTTACAAAAAGGTACTCATTCTCAGAACACCCTGCCTCCATACTTTAACTCACAGAACATATTAGAAACACTGTTACTGATTTCTTTTTCAATCAAACTAAAACTCATAAAAACAAGTATACAGAGAATGATGTCAATTTCCCAAGGTTGTCTATAAATTTCTTGAAATAAACATTAAAACATCAAGAAGATGTTTACTAGCACAGCCTTATTTTCCCTTCACCTGATGAAACAACTGGAGAATCAGCCTGACCATGTGCTGATGCAGGGGAGAGTACATGAACCTGGGACTCTTTGAAGACCCAGCATCAAAACCCTGTGGTCACTGGATTGGGCAAACTGTCATCTAGTTTGACTCCGTGGTGACTGGCCTCAGCATGCAAACATGTACATGAATCCATGTTCTCTGGCTGGAGCCCTTTCTCTGACACATTCATGGACACCACAGAGGGAGGTTGCAATACTCCTTCCAAACTATTTTTTCAAAACAGCAGAATGGGTTAAAGAAACTTTCCTCTTCTGAAATGCTATTAATTTCCAATTTTCCACTTAAGGGCAGCAAAAAAAGTATCCTTCCCATTGACCCCTATTCAAGTGATATTCCCCAAATGCAGAATTCATGGCAGCATGCATTAGAGAGCAACATGGGATCCCACACTTGCAGACGAGAGGATCCCGGCCCGATGGTTCTCGTTCATCAGAGAAACAGAAGGCGTGACACAGAACATGTAGCAGAGCGAAATTCAGGACCACACACAATAAACAGAGGGGAGCACTGTGAGACCAAATGGAGGACCGAGGGCTTCGAAGGTAAAGTTCTTACCCAGACATGATTCCAGCTACAAAGATCAAAACTTAGAAACAGGGTGACCAATGCTGACATGGAACTCTTCATGTTAAGGTCCATATATCACGAAATAAAAATAGAAGATCACAGTAATTAAACTCCATGAAAGCTTCAGATAGAACCACAACAAAAAATAGAGCACACACCAAAAAAGCTGCACTATTCACTTTAGCCCAAGAAGCATAGTCTCTGGGCAAAGGTCGTACAGCTATAAACAGGATGTCTGCCACACAATAAAGACAGAAAAATGAAGACCAAAGGGTAGACCCACCCTGAAACTTCTGAATCAGGCCCAGTGGAAAAACAGGCACCACTATCTAATATGATAGTGAGGGAATATCCAAAGAAAGGCAGTCAAAAATATTAAATAATTAACTAAATAACCTAATAAGTGAATAAAAGAAAAATAAATAAAGGGGAAAATGAATCAATACAAAACAAGAAAGTACAAAAGCGAATAAAGAATAATAACTACATAAAAAAATATGGAAGCCAAATAAAAGAAGCGATACTTGCAAGCAGCCACCTATAGGAAGTCAAGGCAAAGACCTGGAGTCCCAGTACACTCTGCTGTTCCATACTGGAAAAGGAAACCCAAAGCATTTCTTCCCTTTTCAAGAAAGTAGTCTCCATGTCAGCACTACAGCAGGTTCAGAAAGTAGCTATGTCACAGCAATCAATCTCTCATAGCCTATTATTCCTACTATGGATCATACAAGGAATTTGAACATACACGATGACACCATAATCACTGATTCACTATGTGGGACATCTATGTATTCACAGGAACCAATACCCGCACATGGCACACTTTCTGTGAAGGAATGCTATTCTCAAGATGTCCACCAGAAATGTTTCCTTTGTTCAGGTATCCTCCTCTCAGGCACTTTTTTCAAAATACAGTGTCAGGAGGCATAGGGCAGACAGTGAGAAGAGATCACACTGTCAAGGACTACACAGCCCAGTCATGGGACTTCTGAATGATGTCAGTACTTACAAAGGAATGACCTCAGAAAGTGTACAACCCTATCACTTAACCTGTAATCTCCACTGGAAAGTCAGGTCACCTATCACTTCCATTTTGAGTCTTAGCAATGAATGAAACAGGATGAGCGTTGCATGGTACCACTTTTTCTTTTTACATAGAGAGAGAGTATGAGGGAGGGATAGATATGTTCAAACATAAAGGGAAACAAATAGGAAGCATCTAGTCTCCGTAGAGGCACCTTACCTACTCATCGATTGCTTTCTCATATCTACCATGAAGGGGCGGACCTACAGTACAGCAAGGAACCTGCTGCTCAAGCCAGCAACCTCGGCATTCAGGCCGACGACCCCTGGGAACAATCCAGCAATCTTAAACTCATATCTATGGTCTTATATTCAAACCACAGAGCCCACAGTAAAATTCGGGAAGCAGGACTCAAGCTGCATGAGCCAATGCTCAGGCCAGAGATCTCAAGGTCTCTACCAAGGGTCCTCTGCCTCTCAGTCTGTGGACATGCAATTGCAGTCCTCATATACGGAGTTGGATGATCTAGGTGAGGAACTCAGGAGACATATCCTGCGACCAAGTCACTGGATCATGCGGGGGATAGGAGAGCGTGCTCCCTAGGAAAACATCATCGACAAATCATGACCACATCCTCCGACTGTGAGTGAACAGACTACAAGAAGGCAGAGAACTGGATGATGCCACAAGACCTCACTCCTGCAGTTCTGAGGGATTACCGAGAGAACATGGAGGTCTGACGTTGCAGCTGATATGGATTCACCCTTGGCGGCTAACCTGCCCTAGGACATAAGCACTGGGACCATGGAGCACATTGAAGGGTACTGGCAGGCAGAGGTGAAGGGACAGATGCACACCACCTGTATTGGGACTCCTCCTGAAATCCTGGAATGTGCTGTCAGCGCACGACTTACATCTCTGACTATTCCAACGCACCTCTGTGGGGAATACACGAATTCCCCGTCATAATATAGCTATGTCCTCTGACCCTGTGGATGAATCCCTCAACGTGTCATTGAAACTGCTGGCTATACACGTGTAATTCACATTAGCTATAAGGAGAGAACTGGCCCCCCTCAAAGGCATCTTCATCCAACCTCTCTGGGCAGAGAAGACACACTTCAATGCATTCCAGGGAGGTGAAATGATCCGGACCATAGATGGGGAGAGCGGTCAGTGCAACCTCCAACATGTCCTCTGGGTGGTGGCACTCAAGAAAACAAACAGAAATATGTACCCGAGTGCAGAAGAACTTGCCCTCTGACGACATACGGTATCCTTCCTCATCACCCCAGTGTTCAGCATGTACAAGCATGGGCTTCCCAAGGGTACGGAAGTGTATTGCTTACTCTTATGGAGTATGGACATTTTCCTCCAAGAAAAACAGCGCTCCCTTTTCCTGAATCCCACGGCCAACATAATGAGAAAAGCAGAGTAACAAGCAAGAGCACAGCCATTTCAGACAACATTCCGTTCTAACGTGAAGAGAGGCAGAGGGAGGGGACTCATACAAGTATTGAGAGGTTTATACATGAGGATTGGGAAATAATGCACATACCTCAGAACTTCAGAAGTGAAGGTACATATCCTCCTCTGAGAAAACTACTATCTATGCCCCCATAACCCTAGGGCACCATCACCACAGCTCAGTAGCCTCCCAAGCTGAGAAAGATCTCAGGTGCCATGGACAGTCATGCTCAAGTTGCATCAAGACAAGAGCAATCAGCCTGACCAGGTGGTGGCACAGTGGATAGAGCATTGAACTGGGATGCAGAGGACCCAGGTTCGAGGTTGCCAGCTTGAGCGCTGGCCCATCTGGCTTGAACTAAAGATCGCCAGCTTGGATCCAAAGGTCGCTGGCTCGAGCAAGGGGTTGCTCAGTCTGCTGAAGGCCCATGGTCAAGGCACATATGAGAAAGCAATCAATGAACTACTAAGGTGTTGCAACAAGAAACTGATGATTGATGCTTCTCATCTGTCTTTGTTTCTGTCTGTCTGTTTCTATCTATCCCTCTCTCTGACTCTCTCTGTCCATGTAAAAAAAACAAAACAAAAACCAAGAAAGACAAGAGCAATCACTGATGAAAAATATGCTTTCAGCCAACAAACTCACTACACGGCTTATCAAGAAAGCCTATTATTGCAGCATACTGCAATGTACACTATGGTCACAGTCCACCAAAGTACCGATCAAAGGCCTGACCTTCAAACACCTCGATACTTGAAAAGAGCAAAATGAGAGAAAGTCCCATGGTAATGCAACCGCTAGCAGGAAAACCAAGAGTTGTGGGACACATTTTACCTGGAAAAGACACATTGAACCAAGAAAGAAGTGCTCCACAGCACCCAGCACAGAACAGTGATAAAACACCTTGACTTCCACACTCAAGGAAAGCGGGGAGAAATGGACTCATGGAATCAATGCACTCAGCAGCTATAGAATCAATACACTCAGCAGCTGAAACCCTACAGACAGGAACTAAACTCTATTCCAAATGTTGTACCATTCTCTTTTTTGATCAATAACAAGGTTGAAAAAACACATGTAATGAAGCACTATCTGCTCATCCAGGGCAAAGACAACACATCCAACAATGCGAATAGAGGTTGACAGACACATTTGTAACATAGTTATGGGACCTCAAACCACACACTCATGCTAAAGGAACCTACCTCAACGACCAAGACAAGTTAGGCACAGGTGGGATCAATGGATAAACACCGCACCCCCAGGAACCCTGGGCAGGATGGGAGCTACAGAAAATATAAACAAAGTTCTCAAGCAACACAGAATAAGCATGCCAGCAAACAAGCAGGCAAAGGGTAAGACAGAGGAAAAATCCGACAGATGAAGCCAGGACCATAACTCCAAACAGCTAACCTGATAGAAACCTTTCTGAACTCTGGGTGAAAAATACAAAAACAGAACTCTGAGAGCCTGACGTCTCCAACAAACCCAACACCAGTATAATAAAAAGGGGAACAGAACAAACAAGCACAACACTTACAGGTCCTGGGAAACCAGAAAGGCAGTAATTTAGACATGTACAACCTCTGCAGCCATCCATTTCATAACAACAGCTGCTCATTGTTAACGTCACTTTGTCATTTTTACCAAGTGGACCAATCAACAGACATGTACTGGAAATGTAATCACTACAAAGCATTTTATGTCCCTGTTGATGGAGGAAAACTTAAGGGCCTCTCCATGATATCAAAACCCAGTGCCAAGAAATCGCAGTATAACTACCCCAACAGTACTGCCATCCCCAATTTGCTCACTGTGTGGCACCCCTTTTTTATTCCCCCAGGTGGCCTGTACTGAAAAGTTCTTTAAAGGTACACACACCATAATGGCAAACATCCCAGTGTCCCAGTTATGACACCGTTACCATATATTAGGTAATAACAGCAGCTCTGGGTCATATGAAACGATGAACAAGCTGTGACACACAACCAGCGCCAGAACCAAAGTCAGAAAGCCACACACACACCCTCAGCCAGAGGTCATCGGCATCTAACCGCAAACAAGTGCCCAGACATGATACAGAACATGAACACTCAAGTGAAGGTAAAAGATGACAGTGATATATATCAAGCCCTTCTTAGCAGGTTGCATCCATCTGAACTGAGTTCTACACTGCCCATGGACCACACTCTGAAACACGGAACTCAAAGGCAACAGCAAAGCAACCTAGGACATCCAACACCCATAGTGAGCATGCACAAATGACCTTAAACCACATTCCCAGCAGGAAAATTCCATCGATGTCAGCAATACACCAGAGGCAATATAGACAGTCCACCCAGTTTCCCTGTGTAGGACAAAACCAGGTCCTCTTGTTTTACACACACCCAGGGTTCTGTAAACATAACATAAAATAAGCAAATACATAAAGACATAGGGGAGGCAGTGACCCCATGTCCAGTTGGAAACCTACACCAGCAGTTATTGATACCATGTCAGAAACACTACATAAACATGGAAATGATTGAGACTCAACATTCCCTCTCAGCCTGCAACTAGACACTGAAAAGACCAACAAACTGAGCAGAGATCATTTTCCCTACCTAAGTGGGACCCTTTTACGTCATTCCACCTACGCACCTTCAGAAGACATTAATATGGCAGCCTTCCATCTCCCACGACCATCTCTTCTGAGCACGCAAGGAATAAAGCAGAGCCAATTACTTTCCTCACTACCTTTTTTTTCATCCATGTGCCCTCTATAAATGATCCCATGAGAATGGCTAAGTCTACAGCAGACACTCACCAGCTGAAACAAACATATTGAAAACCCATATGCAGACAACTACTGGAAACAGCATGTCATTATACCTAATGGAAAACTTTATGAATTTACCTAACAAGATTAGAAGGTATTGATGAAAAAACGGCCAACATGAAGGTAAAACTGGAGTTCAGAACAAGACTGATGTTTGAACATTTAACAGGTAAACTTTGAAACTATAAGACAGGGAAGGCGAAAATAAGCCATCAAACTGCTGCTGAGAATGCCAACGTAAACAGTGATTGAACTTTGGTAATCCCATCTCCCTGCAGCAGACCTTTGAATAGAGATCTATTACAATAGCAGGAATAGCAATCATGGATGTCATCTCCGGCTGCTGTATAAAAGTCAGATGTCAAGCACAAGAGAGCACACAGAATACAGATGTGTCATTGTTGCCACAGTGGAGTTATCTCATTAAATAAATATGTCTGAAAGAGGAAGAAGCAGAGTATTCCCTATCTCAGTAACATCATCAATCATAAAGATAAAAATAACTTCTTCTGGCAGAAAATACTGGTATTCACATATACGCAGAATATATGAAACTGGAAATAGGTCATAACTTTCTCCTATTAAGAGAAATTTCCCTGGACCCTCAGTGATCTCTGAGTCACCGTGATGAGACAGATAATCATCAGGAATGACTGAGGAAGAGTGAATGACCCAATTCTAAGACATTCATGTAGATGGCATCGTGTTTTCTATGAAAGCGTTGAATACCTCAACAACCGAAGGCACTGACACTTGCAACAGACAGACAGCATCCATTCTGAGACAATGAAAGACAGTGATGCCTGCAGCTTACCTGCGTGGCCTCCCGGGTCCTTACGAAATGACATCAAAGGGTAGAAAAGTTTGCCTTCAGTGGTGCTATTCCCAGAATGCCCACAGGATGGCAGACAAAAAAATTGTTTTAGTTCCACTAAGGAACCTCATCTCCAAAACCAAACTCCATGCCAGTGTGGACTATGCTGACAGAAAGAATAACACTCCGAAAAAGGAGAGAATGTTGCCATAACACTTCTGAGGTATCTCACTGAATGAAGAAAGCTTAATGGAACCAAGATGGCATAACCCAGGGGTCCCCAAACTTTTTACACAGGGGCCAGTTCACTGTCCCTCAGACCATTGGAGGGCCGGACTGTAAAAAAAACTATGAGCAAATCCATATGCACACTGCACATATCTTATTTTAAAGTATAAAAACAAAACCGGAACAAATACAATATTTAAAATAAAGGACAAGTAAATTTAGCCTGACCAGGCAGTGGCGCAGTGGATAGAGCGTCGGACTGGGACGTGGAAGACCCAGGTTCAAGACCCCGAGCTCGCCAGCTTGAGCGCGGGCCCATCTGGCTTGAGCAAAAGCTCGTCAGCTTGGACCCAAGGTCACTGGCTCCAGCAAGGGGTTGCTTGGTCTTCTGAAGGCCTGTGGTCAAGGCCCACGTGAGAAAGCAATCAATGAACAACTAAGGTGTTGCGACGGCAACGGAAAACTAATGATTGATGCTTCTCACCTCTCTCCATTCCTGTCTGTCTGTCCCCATCTATCCCTCTCTCTGACTCTCTCTCTGTCCCTGTAAAAAAAAACACAAAAACAAAAAACAAAACAAAATAAAAGAACAAGTAAATTTAAATCAACAAACTGACCAGTATTTCAATGGGAACTATGGGTGCGGATGCTGTGCTCCTCTCACTGACCACTAATGAAAGAGGTGCCCCTTCCGGAAGTGCGGCGGGGGCAGGATAAGTGGCCGCAGGGGACCTCTGGCATAACCGATGTGAAGACCCCAGACACATACCTTCATCCCTTGATAATGCTTGAAAACACACTTAAAGTTTAAGTACCTCGCACTCAAAGACTACCCAAACACCATCCAGATCAAGAACCCAGAGGAACAGAGAAGAGATGGCAGAGAGGGACATCAGACCCTCGTGCCTGACTGCAAACATCAATACCTAAACCTACAGCCTACGCAGGCACCCAGGACAGAAAGCCACACCAGAGAATTCCCAGGACACTAGACACACATATTCTAATAACATCACACACTGCAAAGCAAAGACCCTGCAGAAAGAACGCACCTCTGTAGCCAAGTCAGCACACCCAAAATTTTGGAACCAATGGCAGGTAGGACCTGCAGATGCCTAATGTGAGAGTTGAACCACAATCTAATACTACATGCACTCTTACTTTAACGCTCAATAGCAAGCAAAGGAACAAATACAGAAACCCATGACCATACCTCAGAAGACCTGCCTTTGGAATCACTTTGTAAAGGCAAGGTGAAGACACAACATAAAAGTGTGACATGCAAAGCCTCCCTATCCCAACCAACCCTGCATCGCCACACATGAACGTCTAGGGAAGAAAAAAAACCCTTGTCTTACCTTTGCTAAAAGTTGATCTCCTCTCTCTCTCTCTCTCACTCTGTGTCTCCTCTCTAAAAAAAAAAAAAAAAAAAAGCCTGACCTATGGTGGTGCAGTGGATAAAGCGTCGGCCTGGGAACACTGAGGTCGCCAGTTCAAAAAACCCTGCACTGGTCTGGTCAAGGCACATATGGGAGTTGAGCTTCCAGCTCCTCCCCCCTTTCTCTCTCTTTCTTTCTCTCTCTCTCTCTCTCTCACTCTGTGTCTCCTCTCTAAAAAAAAAAAAAAAAAAAAAAAAAAAGTTGATCTCACAGGTACAGAAGGGCAAGGAGGCAGAACTGTCACAGTTGTCCATGTCACAAAGGCAAGTCCTCTGATCTCTGCAAGGAGACAAGAAGCAATGCTTTTCATCAGAACCTTCTCAGGTCTGACAGCAGAGCCAAGGATCACACTTGGATTGGGACTTCACTTGAAAAGCGTTTTCAGTCCATGCCAGACTACAAAGACAGTTGCAAGGGACATCCAAGGATCAAAATACCGGAAACTGTATTTTCTGTTTTCACACAATAAATTCTGGAAAATGGAAGTAGAATGTAATGATACACTGTAAGTAACGTTCTAGTGAAGACTGCCTGCCTGCCGCATTCCCAACAGCGCAGACTGCAACCTGTCAAAGGACCTACTGAATGACAATAACATGTAATAACTATAGATGTCCACAGGAAGGCGGCAGTGAGTCAAATCCAGAGCACCATAGCTGTAGCCAAGAAGCGAAATCAAGATGTAAATCAAGTGTCCACAAACTTTAGGAAGACGGGTTTCACTCTATTTCTCACCACCGTAGTAAACTGAGGAAACGAGAACCAGATGAAAAAAGAGGACTCTATCAACAGGACTCCCCAAACGCACCTCTAAGAAAACCCTGCCGCCACACATCGCAACACTTAAAGAAAGGCTAACACAGAACAGCAACAGAAAAGACCCATCGCTAACCTCTGGAAGAATGTGCCCTAATAAGCGGACAGAATGAGATTAAGAAGCAAATATACAACTTCCTAATCACTATTCAATATCTACAGAATTCCCTGAAACCTGCGGATAGTAAAAGAGAGCACAGTGAACCTAGGACTGTGAAAGACCAAACCCCTCACGCCACAGGGAAATCTTACCTCTTGGGATCCCATTGGTCACAATCTTTTTCCTCCTGTGTCCCCACTCTCTGCATTCTCAACTCACACCAGAGGATTCCTTTCTTCTTCTGACACCTCCTCTCTGGGGCATCTGACCCACAGCCACTGGACAGGCGTCATCAATAATACAAAAACACTGTAAGATGAAATTAAAACCCATGCAACTGAATAAATACACCAAAGCCAAAGCATTCCTCTCACGACGCAGGCTTCCATGAGATTCCCACACATGTCCACGGGAGGGCAGCGCGGAGCCGCACTTCCAAGTCATTCTCAGGACTTCTACTCAGTTGGAAAATAAAACGGCCAACACACACCTCAAAGAATAACAATCCTAGACATCATCTAAGTTCCCAGTACACAGAATATGGGCATCAAGAATATACTAACACGGGAATTCTCCACAATGAGAAGTCAAAGAACGCACATGGAAATAATGCCACAGAATGCGAGCTGGGTACCGCCAGAAGCAATGAGAAATGAATAAACATGAAAGCGTCGCACCCCCACCCGTCCCTGATACCGTACCCTCCTCACTGGAAACAGTTCCAAGAGCAGCTGACATTCCCAAATGACATCACCTTCCGAAGAAACAGAAATGCTCCTTTGGTTCCATACACGGGGGTAAGGGGGGGACAGGAGGAAAACATGCGGGAAGAGTACCATCAGTGAGCATTAGCTTCATAACACCCTAAGTCTTACCTTTCTGGATGCATTGGTGTAAAGCCAGTGGCCATGGCCACCATCACAGCCACCTGGCCCATGCAGGTTCACATTTGACTCAGAAAGATGGTAATGAAACAATGGAGCCAAGAACTGGTGGGCCATCATCTTTATCCTAGCTTGCACCCAGGTAGCGAGAAATACACACAGTGGGAAAACACTTCTCTTTCCATTCAGGGCTCCCAAAGCCACTGACTTATCTGAGTTTCCTAGAATCAAAGGTTTCTAGCTCACCAGGCTTATTCACCTCTGTTCCCTTTCTTCTCTCTGCACAAAGTCTGCACAAACCGGCTTCTCCTTCATCACTAAGCCATTTTGGCTTCTTCTCCTCTCCTCCACGTGGCCTTTCTCTGTTCTTCTCTCTAATGCTAATCTCAGGAACTGAGAGAAAGCAAGCTCCCAGTCTGCCCCATTTTATAGTGTAGAAACCAAAACCTTTAATCCAATATACAAACAAGAAAGTCTCTGATACTAAGTCACTTATCTGAGGCATAAATGGGGTTCCTCATAAGAGTGCACCACCCCCTATCCTGCAACAGTCAAGGGTGTGGGGAAAAGCTTAGTCTTAAAACTAAGCCTTAGACTATAAAGATGCAGCCTGCTTACAGCCTGTCCCCCCTCATCCAATGCAAACTGCAAGTGAGCAAACATATATATTATATTTACAAATTTATTTGACCAACAATTATCCAGGGAATCACATCATTCTACTGGCATGAGTCGGGCCCACCCACATACAGCAGTCTTACTTTTCCGGACAATCCCACAACAAAGACACTCACCATGGAAAGTAAACGAGGCTCTGCAGTGTTGCGTTGACCACAGCAAAAGACTTTCCGTGGTTCCATGGCCGCACTCCTTTGAAGCCAGACAGGCATCCAACACATTCTGATGCCGCAGCCTGGAATACCTTCTGTTTTAGGAGTGGCTCTTCATGTGCAAATGCAGCAGCCCCTACACAGGAACTCCTCATCTTGGGGTTGAGTGATTTGGATGAATATCTAGGCCGGCTCTTGAGTAACTCTGCCCTTTATCTATTCCAAACACAGCTGTAGGGGTATGTGCTATGACACTGACCAAATTCTCATTCAGAGAGAACTCCGGAGCGGGAAAACAAAGGGAACACCCCGCCCCGGCCTTCCCAGCCGAGTCCTGCCCACTCACCCTTACCCCTCCACCTCCAGGGGAAACTCTCCCATCTGCCTCCAAGCCTAATACCTCTCCAGTAATCCCTAACGACCATAGCCCTATCCCAGAAGCCACATGCCCTAGACCTACCATTTGACCACTACACTGGAAGACACTGGACCCTACACATCCCCTGACACAAACCAGAAAGTGTTATCGAACCGCAGAGGCCTGGTGCCAGATGGCAAGACACCACACCTGGGGCACGGACTGCCATCTGAGGTGGGACCCTGGACGTATTCTGATAGATAACACAGCAGGCAGGGGCCCTGCCTCAAACTGTGGCCAGAGCCGGACTTGAGATGCCCGATGCCAGACACCAGGCCTGGGACCCCCAAGCCCTCACGTTCGATGTCTCACACCGGGTGGCAGGTGGCAGGCTTGGAGGAGGGGTGATAACTTCCATGAAACTTCTTTACCTAGGCAGAAAAAAGACAGCTAACTGTAAATTATTCACATAACAATGACAATGAGAGTTGGGATGTCTTGCTTCCTCACACTCCACAGGTGACTCTAAATGCAAAACACAACAGACAGGTTTCAGTAAAAGGCATTACTTTTGCTCAGAGAAACTTCTTCCCTCAGAACTACCCAACATGAGCTGTCCTGGGTTAAAACATCAGATTTACAGCAATCTGTTTCAAATTTACTTCCCCAACCTTCTCTGCTTCAGTTATTATCCACAGTTCTGTTTAATTTATTAAATGGAAGTATTTTTTCCCTTCTACAATATAAACATAAATTTTCCTTAAAACCAGTAAGCTGTAAGAACTGGAGACAAAGCAACATATACAGCATGCCCTGAACTCCCAGCAACAACAAAGGTCACAGTGCACCATATTCATACAGAAAAACACACAAAGCCATGATATTTTACAAAACTTTCCATTCATTCAATGGTTTATAAATCCAGACTTCACAAACATTTATAACAGAGAGAGCTTATTTTCACACTGAAAGAAAAAATTATTTAAAATGTCTTCAAAACATTAAAGCCAAGAGACAAAACCCATTTAAGCTACGCAGAAACACATTCCACTGGAAAGCCATACTATTCAGACCACTCTGGAAACTAAGGAAGGGATGGAATATAAAGAAAGAGAATGAGCCTGACCAGGCGGTGGCGCAGTGGATAGAGCGTTGGACTAGGATGCAGAGGACCCAGGTTCTAGACCCCGAGCTCACCAGCTTGAGCACAGGCCCATCTGGCTTGAGCAAAAAGTTCGCCAGCTTGGACCCAAGGTCGCTGGCTTCAGCAAGAGGTGGCTTGGTCTGCTGAAGGTCCGTGTTCAAGGCACATGTGAGAAAGCAATCAATGAACAGCTAAGGTGTTGAAATGGCAACAAAAAACTAATGATTGATGCTTCTCACCTCTCTCTCCTCCTGTCTGTCTGTCCCTATCTATCCCTCTCTGTCCCTGTTAAAAAAAAAAAAAAGAATGAGAAAGAAAACCAATCACAGATATTTCATTACAGGTCCAAAGATGAAAAGAAATCCTACCATGATGCACCGAATGATCACCCCACAGGAAAACCATTGTGATCACGCACAACAATGTCCACCCATGTGAAATCCTTATGGACTATACTGGAAACCCGTAACTGAAAACATTGGTAGACACCTGAAACGTATATCCATAAAACCAATCAATACACACAGAGAGAAAAACTAAATATGCTGCAATATATAACCATGCCATAAGTTCACGAGGCAACATAATAGACCTCCAGGAAGAAAGCATCCATGGAAAGAACCCAGAGCACTGTCACCAGCCAGTTTGATTTCCTAATAAGTACTGAAACCCCGCACACCTGATGACATCAAGTATAATTATGTACTCATAATCACATCAATACATATAATTCCTCATCTCATGGCCAACGTCAGGAAACCTCAGGAACAACCCACATAATGGTCAAAATAACACAAAAGCAAGGTAACAATTCTTCCTAAAAAAATGTTTCCTGCCTTTCTAACTAAGGGAGTGGCAACCTCCCCTCTGACCTCATGTTTCTTTTTGATCCACTTATAAACAAAACGTAACACAGGAAAAGAATCGACAAGAATGAAAGTAACACTGAGGAATCTATGACAAGGCAATGCACAAAGTAAATTCAGAAATGCCATAGGAAAGACAAAATCTAGACACAGAAACACTCTCCAGAACTCCTCATTGACAACAGGTTCCTTTGCCATTTCCAAAATTCTTTCCAAATAAGCCAACATACCCTATTGATGGCTGCTCTTTCCTATGTCCACAAGAGGGCGGCAAAGACATAAATTCTATTCAGCCTGAAATAGCCTGCTCAGAGGCTCACTCACTTTCTACAAACTTGGTAAAAGGTGACTGACCATCAGTGTCCAGCAAACCTTACGCAGGGGGAATTCTGTACAGCCACCTTTCTCGCTCCCTCTGTATCTGGAACAAAACCATACAGAGATCTGTATACCGCAACCACAGGACCCCACTCCGCACTCCACACTGAAGATCTAACTGACCTCACTTTTTTCTGCATCAAGAGACTCCTTGGCATAGTCTATGTTATTCTTATCCATTAGGTTAACCTTATGGCCTCTTTTGATCCTTCTGTTTGGGTACATTATTTTTGCAGTGTGTCTCTGTGTGTGTCAGAGACAGAGAGAAAGAAAGACAGACAGAAAGGAAGAGAGATGAGAAGCATCGATTCTTAGTTGCAGCACCAAAGTTGTTCATTGATTGCTTCTTTATATGTGCCTTGACTGGGGGCATCCAGCAGAGTGAGTGATCCCTTGCTCAAGCCAGCAACTTTAGGCTTAGAGCTAGAGGCCTTTGGGCTGAAGCCATCGACCATGGGGTCACGTCTATGGTCCCACGCTTGAGCTAGCCACCCTGCGCTTGAGCTGGTGATCATGTGCTCCAGCTGGATGAGCCCATGCTCAAACCGGTGGACTCAAGATTTGGGACCTGGGTCCACTGTGTCCCAGTTCAATACCTTATCTACTGTGCCATTGCCTGTTCAGGCTCTTGCGTTATTTTATATTTTTATTTTGATCATTTCTTTCTTCTGTTTTATATTTTCTGATTTCTATTTCTGGAACTCTCTTTATTCACATGTTAGCCCTCTCACACACATATCCTCTGGTTTTATTCTCTGTTGAAAAACATTTTGTGTCTTAGTTTAGTTGCAGTTTTCTACTGTTTCTATGGTTTTATTTCGTTTCTCTGCTGTCATTGTTTCGATTCTTAAGAGCTCTCCAGTGTTTCATAGTTTTTTTTAATGGCATCATATTTTATTAGTGTAATATCTCTCATCTCTTTGAGGGTATTAATGATTGTGGTTTTCAATTTTTCATCCTTCCTCACAGTTTGTTTCTGGTTAGTTATTTTATTTTCTGTTTTGTTCTGATATATCTCTCATATTAGAACTTTTCCTCAGCTGCTTGGTGATCATTCCCTGTAAAGAGATATTGAAGAGTAGAATGTGAAGAATGTAAGCTAAACTTGTGCTGGGCTTTGTTGACTGGTTGGCAAAGTTGAGCTCACTGGCTGAGCCACACTGCATTGGAGATGTGTGGCGTCCGGTTGTTTTGGCCCTTGGACCATTCCAATCCCCACAAGAACTCTTCAAGACAAACATATATGTGTGTGTCTCTTTCCTGATTTTAAGAACTTTTATAAATACAACACATTCTTCTCCATTCTAATTTTTTTTCTTAAAAATACAAATAGAGCCTCACCTGGCAGTAGTGCAGTGGATGGAGGGTTGGATTGGGATGCGGAAGACCCAGGTTCGAGACCTGAGGTCGCCAGCTTGAGCGCAGGCCCATCTGGCTTGAGCAAAAGCTCACCAGCTTGGACCCAAGGTCGCTGGCTCCAGCAAGGGGTTGCTCAGTCTGCTGAAGGCCCGTGGTCAAGACACATGTGAGAAAGCAATCAATGAACAACTAAGGTGTTGCAATGGCAACGAAAAACTAATGATTGATGCTTCTCATCTCTCTCTGTTCCTGTCTGTCTGTCCCTATCTATCCCTCTATGACTCTCTCTCTGTCCCTGTAAAAAACAAACAAACAAAAAATACAAATCGATACTCTAGCCAACTGAGCTGTCTGACCAGAAGCTCGTATTTTCTTTTGAACTTCATGCTCTTTTTGTCCCTTTAAAGAAAATGTAGCCTACTTCAAAGTCAGAAAAATACATTTCCAGGTTATTGTCTAGATTAGAACATTGCTGTCCATTAGAGAAGCTTCTTATAATACTTTGCCTGCCACACCCGCCCCTGCCATGATTCATGACAGCCCTTCTGTCCTCCATCCCAGAGTCCGAGTCGCTGCCCTTCAGAAGCCCACAGGCCAAAAGGGTAGGCGGGTTGACAGAACGCACGAGAGCAAATTCACATGAGTGAGAAGACCAAGTGCCCATGGGAAAGCCATGCAGACTCTAGAGCAGGGGTTGGGGACCTATGGCTCGTGAGCCAGATGTGGCTCTTTTGATGGCTGTATCTGGCTCTAAGACAAATCTTTAATAAAAAAAATAATAACGTTAAAAATATAAAACATTCTCATGTATTACAACCCATTCATTTCCTATCGCTCAAGTTCATGGTTGTGGGTAGCTGGAGCCAATCACAGCTGTCCTCCGGGACAACACCAAATGTTTATTGGATAATGCATAAGGTACATGGGTCATTGTATGGCTTTCATGGAATTACACTTTAAAATATGTGGCGTTCATGGCTCTCTCAGCCAAAAAGGTTCCCAACTGACCCCTGCTCTAGAGGGAGGCCGGGACCCTATTTGGAGTCCACGCGGCTGATGTGGTGACACTCCGTCTGTGAGCAGAAAGACAGACAGGAGGAGAGCTGGGCCCCGCCCCCGTCCCCCTCTCCCCCCTTCCACCTGCCCGGGCCCTGCACACGTTTGTTGGGGAAAACCAAAAGGTGCAGAGACTCGGAAGCCAGGGAGAGTTTAGTCAAATGCTGGAGAGAGCTATGGACTGGGGAGAGAAAGAGGGGCGAGGTCGGTGCAAGGCCACTGTTGGGCAGATAAAATATATTATGCTCACTTTGTTAAAGATGGCGCTGCCCACATGGAAGTTCGTTGATATTAATGTGTGTTCTGGAACAGGCTGTGAGCAGGCCGGGTCGTTATGGCCTAAGGCTTGGTTTTAAGAGTAAGTTCTTCTCCACACCCTTGACTGATTGGATGATGTAGGGTGGTGCACTCTCCTGAGGAATCCCATTATACAGAGACTTCCTTGTTTGTATAATTGGATTAAAGGTTTTGATTCTACGGTATAAAGTGGGAGAGACCAGTAGTTTGATCTCTCTCTTGGTTCCTGAGGTATTAGAGAGGAGAGCAGATTAAGGCCACGTGAAGGCCAGGAGAAGCAGTCAAGATGGCAGAGTGCTGATGAAGAAGCCAGTTTGTTAAGAGTTTGTGCTGGAGGAGATGGGGAACAGAGGTGAATAAGTCTGGTGAGCTAGAAACCTTTGATTCTAGGAAACTCAGATAAGTCAGTAGCTTTGTGAGCACTGAATGTATGGGTTTTGGAGCCCAGTGTGTGTTTTTGCTTGCCCACCGGGTGCAAGCTAGAATTAAAGCTGCTGGCTCCAGTTCTTGGCTCCGTTGTTTCGTTACCGACTGTTCGAATCCAATGCGAACCTGCATTGGCCAGGCGGCTGTGATTGTGGCTGTGACTACTGGCTTTACAGCCACCCAGGGCTGGAGCAACAGACAGCGTTGTCGTTGTCCCCAACACAGTACTGAGGAAGTCCCACTTGACCGTCACTAGGTGGTGGGTGTCCTAAGCCTCCGGGACAAGTCAGAGGGCTCGAGGTGACTCGGGTGGTAAAACTCCCTCAGAGCTCAACCCAAACACAGCACACTTGAACCCAGTACCCGAGATCCCTAGTGTAAAGCCAGTAGTCAAGGCCACTATCACAGCCGCCTGGCCAATGCAGGTTCGCATTAGATTCGAACAGTCGGTAATGAAACACAGGAGCCCCAAACTGGTGAGCCATCAGCTTTAATTCTAGCTTGTACCTGGCAGGCAAGCAAAAACACACACTGGGCTCCAAAACCCACACATTCAGTGCTCACAAAGCTACTGACTTATCCGAGTTTCCTAGAATCAAAGGTTTCTAGCTCACCAGATTTATTCACCTCTGTTCCCCATCTCCTCCAGCACAAACTCTTAACAAACTGGCTTCTCCCTCAGCATTCAGCCATCTTGACTGCTTCTCCTGGCCTCCATGTGGCCTTAATCCGCTCTCCTCTCTTCTAGCTCAGGAACCAAGCGAGAGAGATCAAGCTACTGGTCTCTCCCACTTTATAATGCAGAAATCAAAACCTTTAATCCAATTATACAAACAAGGAAGTCTCTGTATAATGGGATTCCTCAGGAGAGTGCACCACCCTACATCATCCAATCAGTCAAGGGTGTGGGGAAGAGCTTACTCTTAAACTAAGCCTTAGGCTATAATGACCTGGCCTGCCCACAGCCTGTTCCAGAACACACATTAATATCAACGAACTTCCATGTGGGCAGCGCCATCTTTAACAAAGTGAGCATAATATATTTTATCTGCCCAACACCTAGAAATTCGTTCAGACTCTGCAGATATAGAGAGCTAAAAATAAGAGATAAAATAATATAATATAACATAACATAACATAATCTAATATAATTTAACAACGGATGGATGCGTACTTGGATGGGAACAGTCATCAGTTAGATGATAACAGAACACTCAGTCGGTGGCCCTAACAGAACAGTCCTGACTGGGCTGGATAGAAAACCAGGCTTTTCTGTGGCTAACCAGTGAGACAGATGCCCACCCCTCAGTGCCCCTTCAGACTGGGCTCTGCCAGCCACCCTGGATACTCCCCTAGAGGTTGGACCACCAAGTGGCTTCTCAACCCCTCCCCCAGCCATGGCTCCAGCGAACTGGCTCTGGGAACTGGGGGATGAAGACACACAGAGGGAAGGCTGGCTCCTTGACCTCTGCCTCAGGCACTAAGAAGTGCTCAGTTGCCAAGCAACAAAGCAATACTCCATATGGGCAGTCGGTGAAGCGCCTCACAAGGGGCTGGCCAGGTGGATTCCTTCACTCTGTTGACCAGCCCGCATGTGCACACATGCGGAATTATCTCTCTGCTTCCCACCGCCTGCCCCCCACCCCCCGCTTAATTAAAGAAAAGAGAAAGAGAGAGAAAGCAGAAGCTTCTAGAAGCAGAGATACTTTTTTTAAAGTAAACATTTAGAGACTATCTCTGAACTAAAGATAGCCTCTGTAGTTAATGAATGTCAACACCCTATTCCTCCCCTTCTACAGCTTTCCTACTGTATCTTCTATCTGAGCTCTCTTGTCTTGTCTGTTCTGGTCTCCCCCTTCTTCCTTCCTCTTCTATCTCTGTCTCCTTCACAACCACGCCCCAGTGGCCTAGGGGAAAACCTGCTCTCAGGCAGATGAAATGCAGCAAGTGTGTAATTTGCTCAGACTAGAACAGAATTACAAAATCTACCTGAGAGATTTCCCCAATCTTATCTGGAACCCTGATGGGGTCGCAATGAGGTTTCACTGTTATAGAATATGCGATGCTGGTGATTCCAAACTATTGCAATTAATACATTTAGTGGTTTCTGGGAACAAAGGCAAAAGAATTATTAGATAGGGTGTGATAGGATTCCAAGGAATAGCAAAAAATTGTTAACATTAGGATTTTAAAAGAAAGAGTCAGGCCCCCTTAACCCTCCTCTCTGAAAAGAAAAAAAAAAAAAAAAACCCAGAGAAAGAGATTAAAGGGGCAAAAGTTAGTTAGTAACTAATCAAATAGCTAGGACTGAGGCCACTACTTGCTAGACAACAAAGAAGATAAAACTTAATCTGAGCAAACCCCCCACCCCACAGCCTTTCTTTTATTTATTTATTTTAATACTTTTTTTATTTATTCATTTTAGAGAAGAGACACAGAGTGAGAGAGAGAGATAGAGAAAGAAAGAAAGGGGGGAGGAGCTGGAAGCATCAACTCCCATATGTGCCTTGACCAGACCAGTGCAGGGTTTTTTTTTTGTTGTTGTTGTTGTTGTTTTTATATATATTTTATTATTATTAATTCTAATGGGGTGACATCAATAAATCAGGGTACATATGTACAATGAAAACATCTCCAGGTTATCTTATCATTCAATTGTGTTGCATACCCATCACCAAAAGTCAAATTGTCCTCTGTCACCTTCAATCTGGTTTTCCCTGCGTCCCTCCCCTCCTCCCTATCCCATTCTTCCCTCCCTCCCCCCATCCCATAACCAACACTCTCTTGTCCATGTCTCATACCCTCACTTTCATGTCCCACCTATGTATATAATCGTGCTGTTCTCAGTTTTTCTTTTTTTCTGATTTACTTATTTCACTCCGTATAATGTTATCAAGGTACATCCATTTTGTTATAAATGATCCGATGTCATCGTTTCTTATGGCTGAGTAGTATTCCATAGTATATATGTACCATAGCTTTTTAATCCACTCGTCTTCTGACGGACACTTGGGCTGGTTCCAGATCTTCGCTATTGTGAACAATGCTGCCACAAACATGGGGGCGCATTTCTTCTTTTCGAACAGTGCTATGGTGTTCTTAGGGTATATTCCTAAAAGTGGGATAGCTGGGTCAAAAGGCAGTTCGATTTTTAATTTTCTGAGGAATCTCCAAACTGTTTTCCACAGTGACTGCACCAGTCTGCATTCCCACCAGCAGTGCAGAAGGGTTCCCTTTTCTCCACATCCTCGCCAGCACTTATTCTGTGTTGTTTTGGTGATAAGTGCCATTCTGACTGGTGTGAGGTGATATCTCATTGTGGTTTTAATTTGCATTTCTCTAATGATTAGTGATGTTGAGCATTTTTTCATATGCCTATTGGCCATCTGTATGTCCTCTTTGGAGAAATTTCTATTCATTTCTTTTGCCCATTTTTTGATTGGGTTGTTTGTCTTCCTGGTGTTGCTTTTTTATAAGTTCTTTATAAATTTTAGTTATTAACCCCTTATCAGATGTGCTGTCGAATATGTTCTCCCATTGTGTGGTTTGTCTTTTTATTCTGTTCCTATTGTCTTTAGCTGTGCAAAAACTTTTTAGTTTGATATAGTCCCATTTGTTTATCTTGCCTTTTATTTCAGTTGCCCATGAAGATAAATCGGCAAATATACCGCTGCTACAGATGTCGGAGAGCTTGCTGCCTATGTTTTCTTCTAAGATGTTTATGGTTTCACGGCTTACATTTAAGTCTTTTATCCATTTTGAGTTTGTTTTTGTGAATGGTGTAAGTTGATGGTCTAGTTTCATTTTTTTGCAGGTAGATGTCCAATTTTCCCAACACCATTTGTTAAAGAGGCTGTCTTTACTCCATTGTATGTTCTTTCCTCCTTTGTCAAATATCAGTTGTCCATAAAGCTGTGGGTTTATTTCTGGGTTCTCTGTTCTGTTCCATTGATCTATGTGCCTGTTCTTATGCCAGTACCAGGCTGTCTTGAGTATAATGGCCTTGTAGTAAACCTTGATATCAGGAAGAGTGATACCTCCTGCTTTATTTTTTCTTTTTAAGATTGCTGAGGCTATTCGTGTTCTTTTTTGGTTCCATATAACTTTTTGGAATATGTGTTCTATATCTTTGAAGTATGTCATTGGTATTTTAATTGGTATTGCATTGAATTTATAAATTGCTTTGGGTAATATAGACATTTTAATGATGTTTATTCTTCCTAGACATGAGCACGGTATGTGCTTCCACTTGTTTGTATCTTCCTTGATTTCTTTTATCAATGTTCTATAATTTTCTGAGTACAAGTCCTTAACCTCCTTGGTTAAATTTACTCCTAGGTACTTTATTTTTTTGGCTGCAATAGTGAAGGGGATTGTTTCCTTAATTTCTTTTGCTGATATTTCATTGTTGGTGTATAGAAATGCCTCTGATTTCTGAGTATTAATTTTATATTCTGCCACCTTGCTGAATTCATTTATCAGGTCCAGTAGTTTTTTGACTGAGACTTTAGGGTTTTCAATATACAATATCATATCATCTGCAAATAATGACAGTTTTACTTCTTCTTTTCCAATTTGTATGCCTTTTATTTCTTCTTCTTGTCTGATTGCTGTAGCTAGGACTTCCAGAACTATGTTGAATTAGAGTGGTGAAAGTGGGCAACCCTGCCTGGTTCCTGATCTTAAGGGGATTGCTTTTAATCTTTGTCCATTTAGTATGATGTTTGCTGTCGGTTTATCGTAGATGGCCTTTATCATGTTAAGGAATGATCCCTGTATTCCCACTTTACTGAGAGTTTTGAGCATGAATGGGTGCTGGATTTTATCAAATGCCTTTTCTGCATCTGTTGAAATTATCATGTGATTTTTGTCCTTCCTTTTGTTTATGTGGTGAATCACATTGATTGATTTGCGAATATTGAACCAGCCTTGCCTCTCCAGAATAAATCCCACTTGATCGTGGTGTATGATTTTTTTCATATATTGCTGGATCTGGTTGGCTAATATTTTGTTGAGAATTTTAGCGTCTAAATTCATCAGGGATATAGGCCTATAATTTTCTTTCTTTGTGTTGTCTTTGCCCGGTTTTGGGATCAGAATTATGCTCGCCTCATAAAAGGAGTTTGGAATTCTTCCTTCCTCTTGAATTTTTTGAAATAGCTTGAGGAGAATAGGAGTTAGTTCTTCTTTGAATTTTTGATAGAATTCACTTGTGAAGCCATCAGGCCCAGGACTTTTCTTTTTTGGGAGTTTTTTGATAACTGTTTCTATCTCATTTGCTGTAATTGGTCTGTTTAGGTGTTCTGATTCTTCCAGATTGATTTTTGGAAGGTTATATGATTCAAGAAATTTGTCCATTTCACCAAGATTGTCTAATTTTTTGGCATATAGTTCTTCATAGTATTTTCTTACAATGCTTTGTATTTCTGTTGTGTCAGTTGTTATTTCTCCACTGTCCTTTCTAATTTTATTTATTTGAGTCCTCTCTCTTTTTTTCTTGGTGAGTCTAGTTAAAGGTTCATCAATCTTGTTTACCTTTTCAAAGAACCAGCTTCTTGTTTCATTGATCCTCTGTATTGTTTCCTTAGCCTCTATGTCATTTATTTCTGCTCTGATCTTTATTATTTCCTTTCTTCTACTTGTCTTGGGTTTTATTTGTTGTTGTTTTTCTAGTTCTTTTAGATGCAGGGTCAGGTTGCTTATTTGAGCTTTTTCTAGCTTCTTATGATATGCCTGTAGTGCAATAAACTTCCCTCTCAGAACTGCTTTTGCTGTGTCCCATAAATTTTGAGTTGATGTATGCTCATTATCATTTGTTTCTAGAAACTTTTTTATTTCTTCTTTGATCTCATTGTTAATCCATTCATTATTTAATAACAAGCTATTTAGTTTCCAAGTGTTTGAGTATTTTTCAGTTTTTCTTTTGTGGTTAATTTCTAGTTTCATGGCATTGTGATCAGAGAAAATGCTTGATATGATTTCAATCTTCTTAAATTTATTGAGACCATTTTTGTGTCCTAACATGTGGTCTATCCTAGAAAACGTACCATGAGCGCTTCAGAAGTATGTATATTCTACTGCTTTAGGGTGAAAAGTTCTGAAGATATGTATTAAATCAAGTTGATCTAGTGTCTCCTTTAAGTCTGCTGTTTCTTTATTAATTTTCTTTCTTGAGGATCTATCCAGTGTTGTTAGAGAGGTATTGAAATCCCCTACTATGATAGTATTGCTGTTAATCTCGCCCTTTATATCCATCAAAGTCTGCTTTATGTATGTCGGGGCTCCTATATTTGGTGCATAGATATTTACAATAGTTATATCTTCCTGTTGAATTGTTCCCTTTATCATTATGTAGTGTCCTCTTTTATCTCTTACTACAGCCTTTGTTTTAAAGTCCATTTTGTCTGATATAAGTATTGCTACCCCTGCTTTTTTTTCATTTCCATTTGCATGAAATATTTTTTTCCATCCTTTTACCTTCAGTCTATTAGCATCCTTTGTTTTAAGGTGTGTCTCTTGTAGACAGCATATGTATGGGTCCTGTTTCTTTATCCATGCAGCTACCCTATGTCTTTTGATTGGATCATTTAATCCATTTACATTTAAGGTTATTATTGATATGTAGTTGTTTATTGCCATTTTATTCTTTAAAGCTGTATTCTTCTTTTGCTCTATTCATTCCTCCCTTTAAACTGTTCACAAGAGGCCCCTTAGTATCTCTTGCAGAATTGGTTTCGTTTTTATGAATTCCTTGAGGCTTTCTTTTTCTGGGAAGCTCTTTATTTCTCCTTCAATTTTAAACGTTAGCCTTGCTGGATAAAGTAGTCTTGGTTGTAGGTTCTTGTTCTGCATTACTTTGATTATTTGCCATTCCCTTCTGGCCTCAAGTGTTTCTGTTGATAAGTCCGATGCCATCCTTATGGGGGCTCCTTTGTAGGTGATAGTCTTTTTTTCTCTAGCAGCTTTAAAAAATTTTTCTTTATCCATTAGCTTTGGTATTTTAACTATGATGTGTCTTGGTGTAGATTTTTTTGGGTTTCTCCTTAATGGAGTTCTGTGTGCTTCTTGTATGTGTGGAGTGTTTCCCAGCCTTAATTTAGGAAAGTTTTCTGCTATAATTTGATTGAACAAAGTTTCCATTTCCTGGCCTCTCTCCTCTTCTTCAGGCACCCCTATGATGCGAATGTTGTTTCTCTTCATGTTGTCACAAAGCTCCCTTAGAGTTTCCTCACATTTTTTAAGTCTCTTTTCCTTTTACTTCTCTGCTTCTGTGCCTTTGTTTATTGTGTCCTCTAACTCGCTTACTCGATCCTCAGCGTCATCCATCCTGCTTTTAATTCCTTCCATTGTGGTCTTCAGTTCTGATACTGTATTTGTCATTTCTGTCTGATTCCTTTTTATTATTTCAATTTCATTTTTTATACTTGTTATCTCTTTATTTAGGTGTTCATAATGACTATCCATTGTTGCTCTAATTTCTTTGAACATCCTAACTATCATTATTCTAAATTCTGCTTCTGGTAATTTGGTTATATCTGGTTCATTCAGGTCCTTCTCTTGGGATTTCTCTTGATTCATTTAGTTTGCATTCCTCTGCCTGCCCATTTTTTCTGTGTAAAAGCAAGTTGTGGCCACTGGAGTCCAGTAGGTGTTGCCTTTGTGTTCTCTAGGTGTGGTCTATCTGCAGGCCCCCCACCCCCTCTGCCGGTTCCTAGGGTGGTTGGGTATGAGCGTTGCCAGCGCCGGCCCACTGTGGCTTTTGCTATGATTTCTGCCTCTCCTCCGTGGGAGGGGCTGTGACTGAAGCCACAAGATTAGCACCAAGGGTAGAGGCAGCACCTTTCCTCAGCTGCGAACCCAGCCTATTTCCGGACTTCTGCCCAGAGCCAGCAGTCGGAGCCTGCTCGCTACAGTTCTGCGGGTTAGGCGGGGCTTTTGACGTGCTCTCAGCTGTAAGCTTTTGCCCGTCAGGAGCTTTAGCCCCACCCTCGAGGCCCGGGCCCTTCTGCGCAGGGTTGGAAATCAAGGTTTATTGGGGCGGGCGTGTTTGCTCGCTTCTGCTCAGCTGCGTATTTCCGCTAGTCCCGGACTCTACCCCGCCCCCGCATTCGGAGCCCGCTCGTGCACGTATGAACGCTATCGGGGTTTCTCCAGTCAGGATGGGGATAGCAGCGTGGGCTCAGCTGCGAGCCTCCACCTGTCTCGGGGTCCACCCCGTTCCCGCGCTCGGAGCCCGCTCGTGCACGTATACTGGCCAACCGCGCTTTCTCCGGCGGGCGGGGGTGACTGGTAGTGTCAGCTTAGCCACGAGCCCCTTCCTGTCCCTGGTCCTAGCCCAGTCCCCGCGGTCAGGGCCGGCTTGCACAGGGCCTTCCCATTCCTGGCCTCCTGCTTTGTCCCCGTAAGTGGGATTAAAGGCGGGCCCGCAGTTTCCGGACCGCTTTCGCGGTCCCCTCTGACCCTCTGGGCTAGACCGATCTCCCACCGGCTTGGCCTCTGCCCACGCCGACAGAACCACCTTTCAGCGTCCTGCCGTCCCAAAACCTTAAGCAGCCCTCAGCAGAGTAGGAAGGGACCTAATACTCCACACTGTAGGCCTGGGAGCTCCCTCACTTGTTTCACAGCTCAATACTGTCCAAACGCCTCTTTTAGGCTCTAGGACTGGAGGCTGGGGCTTGGTTCCTGGAACCCAGGTCCCTCCCTCTCTGCCAAACTCTCCTCCCGCCACGCGGGTCTCTCCGGGCTGCCGTTTGCTCCGGGGAGCTGGGCAGCCCTCTTCGCGTTTTCGCTATTCCTACCAGTCTCAATGTGGCTTCTTCTGTGTTCCTTGGTTGAAGAGTCCACTTAGTTTTGTTCAAAGTTGGTTTATCCAGGTGATGGTTCTTAAAATTGAGTTGTAACCCACTTTGGTTCTGGGAGTTGGAAGTTGGTACGTCCGCCTACTCCGTCGCCATCTTGCTCCCCTAGTGCAGGGTTTTGAACTGGAGACCTCAGTGTTCCCAGGTCGATGCTTTATCCACTGAGCCACCGCAGGTCAGGCCCCACAGCCTTTCCTAAGATCCTTTAGGAGATGATGTTTCCATATCTTAATTGAAAATTCCTACACTGATTCTAACTCTCCCTCTCCTCCTGGAGTCCTGAGAGTGATGTATACCTCTAGACCAGCGGTTCTTAAACTTTTATGAGGAACCAAACCCACCAGTTTCATATGCGCATTCACCGAACCCTTCTTTAGTGATAAATAAAATATGATTATTTTTTCCAAATTCAAGACATAGGTATATGTTTTTTAACTGGTGCACAAAATGAGCTGTGCATGAACATCACCTTGCTCAAAGAACAAAACCAACAAAGTACATGTACTCACAACAAATTACAGTATTATTTTATTTTGACCTCCACGGCAGAGGCTTCTCCGAACCCCTGAGACCGACTCATCGAACCCCTAGGGTTCGATAGAACCCAGGTTAAGAACCACTGCTCTAGACAAAGGGATCACAAGCCCACTCTCCCTTGCTTATAAAACCTGCATTCTGTAACATTTTATATGCGTTCTTTCTAATAATCATCCCTTTCCTTTTGAAATCCTTTACATGTGTGAGAACTTGTAAACTAAACGAGCACGGACTTTTAGCTAAGGTAATTTCTTTCTTTTTTTTTTTACAGGGACTTAGATTCAGAAATAGGGATAGATAGGAACAGACAGACAGGAACGAAGAGAGATGAGAAGCATCAATCATTAGTTTTTGGCTGCCATTGCGACACCATAGTTGTTCATTGATTGCATTCTCACATGTGCCTTGATTGCGTGCCTTCAGCAGACTGAGCAACCCCTTGCTGGAGCCAGGGGCCTTGGGTCCAAGCTGACGAGCTTTTGCTCAAGCCAAATGGGCCCGCGCTCAAGCTGGTGAGCTCGGGGTCTAGAATCTGGGTCTTCCGCATCCCAGTCCGACGTTCTATGCACTGTACCACCGCCTGTTCAGGCGGTAATTTCATTTAGCTTCTCTCCTTATCCTAAGCTAACCATTTCATTGTGGCAACAAAGATGGGTGCTAGACACTAGAAATTTTGGAATGTCTTTGCCAGGTGGGTATGTAAAACAATTATCACTACCGTGTTATCTTGTGGTCTTGATGTGTAAGAATGCTTTTTCCTTTTAATAGATCCTATGATAGATGTAACCTTTTTAGTAATTGAGTATTGTACCGTGCTCCCTCTTTACCCACCCCAACTGTTCTGTGATTTGGTCTATAAAATTAGCCATGGAATGGTAAGGGCCCCGTATAGCTAACCGGCTAATTAATAAACTCCTGAAAAATTCATTTGGATTGGGTGTCTCTAAGTATCCTGCGGATTCAAGTACACTACTTTACAACGAGGGTTTGCTGAAAAACTCTCGTAGAGGAGTCTCTAGTTGTAGAAAACCCAGTCACCTCCAGGGTGATCATAGGAAATTGAACTGAGTTCCAAAGAAACAAACAGACCAAAAAGAGTAGAAACAGAAGTACGCATTTAGGGGCCCCAACGACTATGGAAGGGCTTTCCCCCTGCTCCTTACTAACAATTTAAGAGAAGTTGAAATGGCCATTTAAAAGGGGGGAAATCACTTAAGCCACCCTCGTCAACATTCCAGTGAGACTTTGGGCCTCTCTCAGTAGGAATACTGGGAAGACTCGCCAGCCAGTGTGCTTTCAGACCTGAAACTAAGCTCATTTTACAAGTGGACTTGAAAGGGACAGTTATAATTCCAGGTATGAGCCCACCTCTGGGCCTTGCTGCAACCGCCACCCCCCCTGCCACCCCCCCCCCCGGCATGTCACTGGAGCTCTCCAGTCAAGACAACAAACAGACAGATAAGAATAGAGACTGATAGAGATTGATACAAGACCTCAAAGGTACACATAAAATGGTTATTCCCAGACATCCTGTGGTTCCTGATGCACGTAATCTATTATCAGCATTTCCGGCGGATTGCCGATATTCTTCAGTGATGATCAAGTTATGTACTATGTAGTGCCTGTTTGAGTGTGTCTGTAAAAGAAAAAGGCAGAAACACCTTTCTACTTTCACCTGGGAGGATGACAGGTTTAGCTGGACAGGAATGCCCCAGGGATAGACGGAAACTTTTCACCTATTGCCTTAGAGACTAAACACTGATCTGAAGAGCACTGAATCTTCCAGAGGTTTCACTCATATCCGATAGGTAGATAATATACTTTGTATTCTAGGATAAGCTTGGGTTTTCTTTGATTCCAGCAGAATACTTAGGTAGGGTACATCACATTTTAAAACGGTCTGCTAATGAACCCTGACAAACTCGGGGGAACCCAATCTTTTCCCCTTTCAAAACCAAAGCAGCCTAACTTGTGGTGGCACAGAGGATCAAGCATCGACCTGGAATGCTGAGGTCGCTGGTTCAAAATCCTGGGCTTGCCTGGTCAAGGCACATAGGGAAGTTGATGCTTCCCGCTCCTACCCCCTTCTCTCTATCTCTTTTTTTCTCTCTCGCTTTCACTCTCTCTCTGTCTCTCTTCTCTTCAATGAATAAATAAAAATAATAATTAAAAAAAAACAAAGCAACTTAGATGTTTCCCAGGCTTGACTGGCTACTGTCACAATGGGATTCCCAATTTCTCTTCGTGGCCCAATGCCTCATTAAAATCAAATATACCTGACATGATTCAGCAGCACCCAGAAAAGAACCATGATGCAAAATCTCTCAAAATCTTCTAAATTTCCTAGCGGGGGACACCTTAGAGAGAAATCACTGTACCTTGAGAACACAGAGCTCTTTACAGACGTATAAATTATTAGAGTCAACAACTTGACTCCGTAGCAAAAGGGCTTCCTTTCTGGATAAGGGCTTCCTCTACTACAGCCCAGTTCCATAAACAAGCAGAAGAGCCTGATCAGGCAGTGGCACAGTGGATAGAGCGTCGGACTGGCATGCGGAAGGACCCAGGTTCAAGACCCCGAGGTTGCCAGCTTGAGCGTGGGCTCATCTGGTTTGAGCAAAAGCTCACCAGCTTGAACCCAAGGGCAGGGCACTGGCTCCAGCAAGGTGTTACGCAGTCTGCTGTAGGCCCGAGGTCAAGGCACATATTAGAAAGCAATCAATGAACAACTAAGATGTCGCAACGGCAACAAAAAACTGATGATTGATGCTTCTCACCTCTCTCTGCTACTGTCTGTCTATCTCTATCTGTCCCTCTCTCTGTCTCTTAGAGAAAAAAAAAGGCAGAAGAGACAGATATGGACTCTACTGTCTTTGACTCTCGTCACACTCGACACTTGTCAGTCACTTGGCTTACTCTAACTCCGTGTCATTGTCATAACCCTGTAGCTCTGTTAACCCTCTTTATAGGATGAAGACACCCAACACTGTGTCCCGCTCACTGACGACCTTCTTGTTGCTAGGAACGATTGACAGGAAACACCTCTTAATAAAGTTGATTGAATTTGACTTACAGTTCAATCATCTCACCTAGAAACTGAACAGGGACAGGACGAGCTGCAGATGCCATAACGTCCACGGTGGACAACACTGAAGTTCCTCATCTACTCAAATAAAATAATCCACCCTGCAAACGGAATGATTACTTCTGACTTCAGGACCATCAGTGGGTCAAAATCAGTAAAATACTCGCTGTGTATTTGGTGTGTGCCATGACGGGCTCAGCAAAGGGTATACGCAAAAGGAAGGCGTGGCAGGACTTAAGAAAAACACACAAGACACAACATAGAGAAAAGAGGACTACAGGGGACTCACAACCTCTGAGAGCCCAGATCTCTGCAGCCTCGTTGTATTTATTGGTCTCTGCTCATCAAGTAAATACGCAGAGCCTGGATTCAGGTTCAGAGAAGGTCATGAACTAGTAGTACCTTTCCAGTATGTAGTGCAAAGGCCATAGGGATCAGCTGTTTCCTTTAAGCAATCTTTTTTTTTTTTTTTTTTTAACTGGGACAGAAAGAGATTCAGAGAGAAGGATAGATAGGTACAGACAGACAGGAACGGAAAGAGATGAGAAGCATCTATCATTAGTTTTTCGTTGCCGTTGCAACACCATAGTTGTTCATTGATTGCTTTCTCACATGTGCCTTGACTGCGGGCCTTTAGCAGACCGAGCAACCCCTTACTGGAGCCAGCAACCTTGGGTCCAAGCTGATGAGCTTTTTGCTCAAGCCAGATGGGCCCGCGCTCAAGCTGGCGAGCTCGGGGACTCGAACCTGGGTCTTCAGCATCCCAGTTCCACGCTCTAACCACCACACCACTGCCTGCTCAGGCGCCATGCTTTGTTTCAATAAAACAGTCGGATTCCCCTAGTTGGCACCAGTTCTAAGTCGGCCCCTAGGCACCGGGCAGCCGAGCGTGGCGCCGCTCGGAACCGCGGCCCAGGGGCGGTCCCGGGGGAAGGAAGGAAGGAAGGGCAAGGCGGGGGAGAACCCACCCACCGACACCCCCGCCTGCCCCGGCTGACTCGCGCGCTCTGGACGGGGGCGTACAGGCTACACCCTGGGTTCCCGGGGAGCAGCCTCCACTTCCCCTGCAGCTGGGGCGATCCATGGGAAGAGCCCGGCTGATTCGCTGCGGCCGCCGGCTCCACAGGCGGCAGACCGTTTTTCACATTGCGTCCCGCTCCGCAGATCCTGCCCCCCCTGCAGGGGGTGGGACAAGAGAGGCCCCTCGGGCGGCTGGCGTGGGTGCCCTGGGTGGGCGTGGGTGGAGTGGCAGCGCTGCCCAGCCCCGCTTTGCTCACCAACCTGAGCCCTTAGAGCCAATCCTTATCCCGATGTTACTGATCCCATAGACTTCCTTTACCTACATTGTTCCAACATGCCAGAGGCTGTCCACCTTGGAGACCTGCTATGGATATGGGTACAGCCCGTCATGAGATTTACACCCTCTCCCCGAGATTTTCAAGGGTAAGCAAGAACTCACCAGACGCCGCCGGAACCGTGATGCCCCTCTCTGGGGCGAACCCATTCCAGGGCGCCCTGCCCTTCACAAAGAAAAGAGAACTCTCCTCAAGGGCTCCGTCCGGCTTCTCCCGGATCAGTTGCGTTACCGCTCTGGACGCCTCGGCGCCCATCTCCGCCACTCCCGATTGGGGGATCTGAACCTCCCTTTCCATGGGCTGAGAGGGCAACAGAGGCCATCCCCCGTCCCTTCCTCCTTTTTGAATGACGCTTGCCCATCCCTTAGGACCGACTTAGTCATGTTCAACTGTTGTTCACATGGAACCCTTCTCCACTTTGGCCTTCAAAGTTCTCATTTGAATATTTGCTACTACCACCAAGATCTGCACCTGCGGGGGCTCCACCCAGGCCACGCCCTAGGCTTCAAGGCTCACCACAGCGGCCGCCTACTTGTGCTGCGTAGCCTCCGCGGGGTGGGGTTGGGGGATGGGGGCGCGCTCCCAGGCGCTCACAAGTGCACCGGGTTCAGAGTCCCTCCTGCGCGCCTCACTGCCACCGATGGCGGGGTATGGGCCCCACGCACCAGCGCTATCCATTTTCAGTGCTAGTTGATTCTGCAGGTGAGTTGTTACACATTCCTTAGCGGATTCTGACTTCCATAGCGACCGTCCTGCTGTCTATATCAACCAACACCTTTTCTGGGGTCTGATGAGCGTCAGCATCGGGGGCATCCCGGGGATGGGTTCGCCAGTTCTGCTTACCAAAAGTGGCCCACTAGGCACTCACATTCCACGCCGGGCTCCACACCACAGATCTCGGCTTCTTACCCATTTAAAGTTTGAGAATAGGTTGAGATCGTTTTGACCTCAAGATCTCTAATCATTCGCTCTACCGGATAAAACTGCTTGGGTTCGTGGCAAAACCTGCGAGAGCGCCAGCTATCCTGAGGGAAACTTGGGAGGGAACCAGCTACTAGATGGTTCGATTAGTCTTTCGCCCCTATACCAAGGTGCCCCCCCCATCGCGGGGATGGGGGCTGTTAGGGAGTGGAGGAGTGGTCGCACCGTGGGAGGGGCGGCCGGGCCCCCAAGAGACACCAGCGAGCCCCGCAGGAGGTATTCCCTCAAGGAGAGCTCCGTGCAGGGGTGGGGCTCCAGGAGGGGGAAAGCGCAGCGACAGGTATGCTCCCTCAGATCCGGTCCCTCGCCCAGATTCGGTGAGAGCTCCTGCTGGGGGGCTGTAACACTCGGGGAAGGGTTGGGCCCGTCCCTTTTTCCCCCACTCCGAAAGGGGAAAGTAGGAGAGAAGGACGGGGGACCCACAGGCCACCTTCCCCGCGGGCCTGCTGCGCATCCCCCCCTCCCGCCGAAATGCACCCGAGGGCAGCGGGTAGCCGACCCCACACCGGTCTCTGCCCGCCCACCCACACACCCGCCGGAGCCTACAAGCCGCTGGCGCCTTAGGGGAGGAGGGCTGAGATTGGAAGACAGCGGGGAGGAGGCAGGTTGGGTGGAGGGGTGGGGAGGAGAAGGGACTGAGGGAGATCCGCCGAGAGACCTCCTGCAAGGCCGGATCTGCTGCCAGGTTGAATCTTCCAGGGGGACCCCCTCTTGAACTCTCTCTTCAAAGTTCTTTTCAACTTTCCCTTACAGTACTTGTTGACTATCCGTCTCATGCCCGGTATTTAGCCTTAGATGGATTTTACCACCTGCTTTGGGCTGCATTCCCAAGCAACCCAACTCCTGGAAGACCCGGCCGGGTGCGCCAGTGGCCACAACTGGCCTCACACCGTCCACAGGCTGGGCCTAGATCAGAAGGACTTGCCCCCTCCCCAAAAGCAGCGCGGGTCTTCCGTATACCCCCGGGGCGGGATTCGGCGCTGGGCTATTCAACGTTCACTCTCCTTTACTGAGGGAATCCTGGTTAGTTTCTTTTCCTCTGCTGACTAATATGCTTAAATTCAGAGGGTCACCACGTCTGATCTGAGGTCGCAGCTTGGAGGGGTGGGATCAGCGCTGCTGACCCCTGGGGCTTGGGGGGGGGCCAAAGCGCTCAACCCCCAACAGACCCCGCCTATAGGCCCCCACCGGCTGACGCCGCCACTGGCACCGCAGGGCGGCAAACGGCGGGCGCCAGAGATTAACCCTGAGAGAGGAGGAGAGGGGCAAGGGAGGAAAGTGCAGGGCAGCAGGGGTAGCAGAGTAGAAGGAAGAGGAATAGGCGGTGGGGGAGGTGGAGGAGGGAATCCTCCCCCTCACCAGCACCAGGGTGGGGGGAAGCGCCGGGCCGGGGGAACCCGCCCACGCCTTCTACAGACACCGGAATCCCCAAAAAGCAAAGGCACCGAAAGGGGAGACAGAGGAAGGACCGCAGGCGAAGGTACACTAGCTGGCGGGTGCACCGGGGAAGGGGAGGGCGTCGCCGCCCACTCCAAAACGAGGACGTGCGACCCTCTTATCCCCTTGGAACACTTCTGCACTGCGGGTTCCGGGAGAGCGGCAGCGACCCAGGGGCAGGGTGAGCTACGGTGGGAGACACCGACGTGCGGCGGGCCGCCCGCTGGGGCACGTGTCCCCGGGGCGCAGCCGTGTGTGACACAGCCTTGGTTCGGGCTGCCCCCGCCAGGGAGGCAAGGCAAGAAGGGGTCTGCAGGAGCATGTTCCGGGAAACACCGGAACAACCCGGTTCCCGCCCCCACCGGACCCGCCTTTCCCCCCACTTGACAAGACCGTGTGCTGCGCGAGGAAAGAGCTCCTGGAAAAACTGCGGAGAAACCGCGTGGGAGCTGCATGTGTGTGTTGGGGGGGGGGCTCGCGACCTCGGGCCTCTCATTCCCTCCCTTCTCTGGCAAGCTGCGCCGCCAGGCCCCCCAACCCCACAAAGCGCCGGGTGGGCGGCGGCGGCGTGGGGGGGTGGTTTGTGGTGCGGGCTGCCCTGTCTGCACTTAGGGGATGTAGGGCGCGGAGTGCTGGCACTGCCCTGCGAGGAAACCCCCATCCTCGCGGTCTAGGAGAGGTGACCGCACACCACCGGCGCAATTGACGCTCAAGGACCGCTAGGTACTTGAAGAGGGTGGAGAGGGAGAGGGCGGAGGGGCGGAGTAAGGACGAGCGCCTCACACCCCAATGCCCCACCACCATCGCTCAGAGGCAAGGCCCCCGCCCGAGGCAAGGCCCCGGGCACATGCCAGTCCGCGACAGGGGCTCCCGGGCCAGCGCCGAGGACTCCTGCACCCAAGCCCCACACGAGCCACGGGTCCCCTGGGGGGAACACCGTCCCAAACCCCCGCCCGCCAGCCTGCCACCGCAAGCGCCACCCACCGGCCCCCGCCGCCTGTGCAACCCCCACCTCGCCACGGAGGCCGTGGAGGGGTGCGCTGCCGCGGGAGAGGTGGGGTGAGGAAGGGGGAGGCGCGCCGGGGTTGCAGGGTAGAGAAAGGGCACCGGGACGGAGTTCACGGGGCTTCCTCGGGCAGAAGGCGTCAAGCGAGGGTGGGGAAGGAGGATCCGCCGGGGCCAAAAAGTGCGGGATCGGGCCCGCGGAGGAGGGGGCGGCCAGTGACCGGCGCGACTGGGGGCAACACCAAGCCCCCCCCCCCCCCCATCCAGGGCCCGGAGGCGGTCAACGACTCGCCGGAGGCAGCCAGCGGAGAGCCACCCGGCGCTGAGGTGCCGAGACCCCTTCGCGCGCGAGGCGCGTCCACTGGACTGCCCCCAACGCCCGCGGGGAACGCCCCCCTGGCGGAGCATAGACCGCCTGGCCATTTGGCCGCGGCAGCGGATGGGTGGGGGGATGCGTAAGCGCAGCCCCACAAACTTCCCCTCCCTTTCCTCATACTCTTCCGGCAGCACCACCGACCACTTTTCACTTTCCGTTTTCTCTCTCAGGACTGATGGTGGAGGGAGGGGGGGGGGGGACCGGGCACACACGACATGCCCTGGCGCCCCCGCTCTCCTTAATGATTCTTCCGCAGGTTCACCTACGGAAACCTTCTTAGGACTTTAACTTCCTCTAGATAGTCAAGTTCCTTGGTCTTTTCAGAACTCCGCCAGGGTGGTGGGAGGATCCTGTCGGGCTGATCCCAGGGCCTCGCTAAACCATCCAATCGGTAGTAGCAACGGGCGGTGTGTACAAAGGGCAGGGACTTAATCAACACGAGCTTAAGACCCGCACTTACTGGGAATTCCTCGTTCCTGGGGAATAATTGCAATCCCCGATGCCCATCACAAATGGGGTTCAAAGGGTTACCCACGCCTGCTTGTGTAGGGTAGGCACACGCTGAGCCAGTAAGTGTAGCGCGCGTGCAGCCCCAGACATCTAAGGGCATCACAGACCTGTTATTGCTCAATCTCGGGTGGCTGAATGCCACTTGTCGCTCTAAGAAGTTGGGGGACGCTGACCACTGGGGGGTCCCGTAACTAGTTAGCATGCCAGAATCTCGTTTGTTATCAAAATTAACCAGACAGATCGCTCCACCAACTAAGAATGGCCATGCACCCCCATCCACGGAATTGAGAAAGAGCTATCAATCTGTCAATCCTGTCCCGGTCAGGTGAGGTTTCCCTGTGTTGAGTCAAATTAAGCTGCAGGCTCCACTCCTGGTGGTGCCCTTCCATCAATTCCTTTAAGTTTCAATTTTGCAACCATACTCCTCCCCCCCCCCCCCCAACCCAAAGACTTTGGTTTTCCGGAAGCTGCCTGGCGGGTCATGGGAATAACACCGCTCCATCGCTTAGGGCGTGGTAGGCAAATAAACACAGTGCTGCATAGCCCCGCCCACCAGCCAAGTTGTTCACTGGTCATGGAATGTCAGCAGAGGCCACCAACACTGCTTGACAGATCACACCCACCCATATAGACTCACTCATGTCAGTGGGCCCTGCTGTCCCAAGGACTCCACCACTGCTCTTGCAGTGAGTTCCCTTTCAATTATGGACCAACTTCCTGACTGCAGGGTGACTAACACCACAAACCTTTCTCATGCCAAACCTTTAGAAAATTCACACACTACCATTTCAGTGAATTCCATGATCTACACCTCTCTCCCATTCCCACTTTTTCACCGTCTTCCCAAAATGCCTACAGAACACAAACTGAACACTGTGAGCATATCCTACTTTCCTCGCCCTACTCCGGATAAATGGTCCGTTACAAGCGCTCTCCTGCCCCTCCACGACAGGCGGCTCCGGTGGAACTCAGACCTCAACTTGAGGTTCTGCGGTGCAGAGGGCAGGACACCGGGAAGCACACACCTCAACGCAACCCAGTATGTAGTAAAAGCTCAGGGATCTCTTCTATTCCTTTCACCGACCTCCCAGGCTCTAAAAAGGGTTAGAATCGCTACTTTGGCAAGCAGACTTGTCGGAGTCACAGAAGTCCACAGAAGGGAGGCAGAGGGAAGAGAAGCGCCGCCCCCAGCCCGCTCGCTCTCTTGCTCGCTCCGGGAGTGCCATGCAGCAGACTGATGGTCATGGACAGCAGCTTTCCCCGAAGACATTGTCTCTGCTCACAGAAATTAAGGGATGTTTCTACATGATTATGAACCAATAAAATATCCACTAGTTATTCTAAGCAGTTTCTTCCTATCTCTTTATACTACCAAACTCCTAGCAGAGCAAGTCCCACAAACTCTTAACTTTCCTATAGATCCACGAACATCCATGCCCCTATTCCATATCACCTTGCCTAAGGGAAGACATCTCTAACCCTTCGGATACTTCTCATCTAGGTAAAAAAAAAAAACCCAAAAACTGGGAACTGCTCCAGGGTTCTCAAACTACCACCAACACACAGCTGACCTAGGGTCCAATTCCCCTTGGAAACTCCGCACAGTAGTCTTCTGGGCTTTTACAATACACACCTCAGACATTTCTCCTTAATTCTCTCTACAGACCTGTCACTTGCAGACTCTCCTTGAGGAGGCTATAAAAGGAAAGGACAGGGTTTCCACACCTTTTGAGTCTATAACACCCCTGACACAAATGAGCACGCTATGGCCAGATCTCTTAAGCTCTTCCTAGCTACTTAAGCTCTGGATGAGCAGAGCTGAATCCTAACCAACGAAGGGTCCCCCACTTTATCTCCTCTCCCACAAAGGCTAGAAACACATATCATCTACCACTTTATACTCACACTTCCAACCCTGCACAGAAACATCTTGGACTTCAACATTCACCTACCATTTCACTGCACTTGAAAACCACCGACCACGTGAGGTGGGCCTAAAGGACACCGGGGAGACCATCACACAATATAAGTTCTCCGGAAACACAACTCCCCTTCCTCCAAGAAGGTAGATGGGATAGGACTATGGCACAGCCCAGGGACCCTCTCTAAATCTTACAGCACAAACACCAAGGTATTACTAATATTGGGTTTACTGCTACTATTTTTAATTTGATGAAGACTTTTTTTTGCCTTTTTAAGCCTTGACATAAGTGTTATAATTTGTTGGGCACTATTATATCTGCTGAGAATGCCTACAGTGATAGGAACTGTCTGTGATTAAGAGCACCACTGAGCCTGACCAGGTGGTGGCGCAGTGGATAGAGCGTTGGAGTGAGATGCGGAAGACCCATGTTCGAGACCCCGAGCTCGCCAGCTTGAGTGTGGACCCATCTGGCTTGAGTAAAAAAGGCTCGCCAGTTTGGACCCAAGGATCCTAGCTCCAGCAAGGGGTTGCTCTGTCTGCTGAAGGCCCGTGGTCAAAACACATGTGAGAAAGCAATCAATGAACAACTAAGGTGTCGTGATGGCAATGAAAAACTGATTGATGCTTCTCACCTCTCTCTGTTCTTGTCTGTCTGTCCCTATCTATCCCTCTCTCTGTCCCTGTAAAAATTTAAAAAAAAATAAAAAGAGAAAAGAGCACCACTGAAGTACCAACTTAATTAGGAAGCAATGATAAACAAACATTTTGTAATGACCTTGAATACTTAGGCCAAATATTAACAAAGGGACATGAAGCTTTTAAAATAGTTATTATCCAAGCATTAGAATACATTTACCCTATAAAATAATACAATAGATATAACTGTTATAATTATGAGATAACCTTTTTTATGTAATTGAATAAAATCTATGAATGAAATGTGGGGAAAAAAGAATTCATAGCTATGTATCAAAGTATAGAGAAATGTACTAATAAAGTGTTTAGCTATCTAAACTAAGATAAATAAGGTTAAGTAAATGAAATAAATATTTTTACTAGTTCTTACTCAATTTCATAAGTTTGCTGCTTAAATGACCTAAGAAAACAGTGAAAGAAGATACTTTGTTTAAAAATAAAACTAATGGGAATGTAAAGATATTAATTGGGATTTGCTATACCTTTAGCTGGTGGTGCCTGCACTTTTTTAGGAACTGGAGTGGGTGCTTCAGGTACTGCTTTCTTAACCACTTTAGGCACTTAAAAGATAGTTTATGAACACTTTGAAAAATGACATGCAACAAACAAAACAACTCCCATATACCCTCCCCAAACATTGATTTTAAAACGATATTAGCAACCTAGATGGTAATTTTATATATATATGTTGCAGTAACTCCAAAGGTGAGAAAAATATTACTTAGAAATCTTATAAGCAAACATAACATCAATTATATAAAAGTTTGTCAGTCTTCAGAAATCACAAGTTAAGAATTATTCTAAAAAGTGAACACCACAAAACACCCCCCTATAATAATATTTAAGAAAAATTAAGGATTGAAAACTAGAAGAAAGGATTACAATAGGGGCTGGCCAGAAAATAAAATGAAAGTGCCAATAACATAAAAACAATCTCTCACTCTAATTGTATTGCAGCTGCAGTAGAAATAAAGTTGATAGGGGATGAGGGATGGGGCACAAAGCTTCAGCTGTTATAAGATGTTCTGTAAGAAATGTGTACTGATAAGTTCTGGATAAAGACAAATTCTGAGGACTTGGAACATTGTGTCCTTTAAGTGTCCAACCCATAAAAGCAGCTGTACCTCTAGGTGGCACCACTTCCTCAACCTCCTCTAAGCTGGGTGGTTCCTCTGGGATCTCTTCTGGAGTAGGCTCTTCAGGCTCCTCATACACTTTAAAAAGATTATTTTGTAAATTATTTTTGTAATTCTTTTGAATGTTAGACCAAACTGATTTATCTGAAAACTGAAGCTGCCTGATCAGTGTAAGTAACTCATAGCTCAGCCTTCCAAAAGTGTACGAAAACTCACTAGTCCTTGAAAAAAAGCGACTGGGTCTTCAAAATACATTAGGCCTATCTCAGAATTTTAGAATTAGAAAGGGCCTCAGAGAAAATTTGATTAAAATTATTCTTATTTAGTTTTAATGAAGTGAACTTATTTAAATATTCACTTTGGGGTAGAAGTTAGATATTCTGCACCTGTTACTCAGGCTTAATTGGAATATCTATCTCCAGGTCAAGTTTATACCACAATTGCCAACCAAGTAGTTGATGAAAAACTTATCATGGCAAATACAGTTTCCTTCAAGATGCTTATTAAAATAAAACAAACAGCAAGCAAACAAATGTGTTAAACAGGTAAGAAAGAAGATTCAATTGGTTTTAGTTTTCCAGCATAATTTCTACCAGGTAAGTAATAATTAGAGTCTGAATATGTTTATTTTCTGAAGTGAAATGTATGTTTTATCCTTCAAATATCAAACAATAAGACAAGGATGACTTTAAAAATGCTACTTCCTCAGAAGGTCATCTACCTTCAATTGGTAGAACTTCCTCTTCTTTAGGGGGAATGATTCGCCTTTCTTCCACTTTCTTAGGTACCTCAGGAACTTAAAAGATATTGATAGTTTTAGGCAGTTAAAATGTAAGAACCAAAGATGAGAACATAACAACTAAGTTTTCTGTTTTTCAAAATAAGAGAGTAAATATCAGAACAAACATGCACAAGGTGAAACACTGACATATCATGAAATCAGTTAAGGAGACAAAAATATAGAAGTTGTAGTTTAAGCTTAAGGGTCCATTAAAGAGATATTTTATCTTTTACCACAGGAGCTTCTACTTCTTTTAGTTAGAAAAATGGTACTTTAGGGACTAGTTTCTTAGTTACCTCTGGCTTCTTAAAGATATATGAGTTTAGTATTTTTATTTTTTAGAAATAACATACAGAGAATCAAGATAAAATACATTAAGGACAAAGTGGAAAAGTTGACAGTACAAACGGGTGCAACTGAGTCACAAATGACAAATGCAGATGACAGACCACATAATGAAAATGTTTGTGCCACACATCCTGTGTAGATAGCATCACTGTTCATCATCAGCACAGCGAACACAACCCTGTTTTGGGTGATGTACCTCTGGCAGGTAGAGCCACTACTTTCTTAAAATCAGGAGAAGGCACCTTCTTTGCTGGTTCAGGCTTCTTGGGCACCACAGGCACTTTAAAGGTATTATTTTATTTTATAACTTCAGTTTCACAAACACCGGGACAATGAACAAAACAATAGTACAAATTATATTAACCAACACTGAAACAGGACAGTTTGACTTTTACAGGTGATGGAAAGAAATGGCAGTGTCTAATTTGCTTGGAAACATCAGTAGCTGTGGCAGTGGGAGGCTCCTTTTTCTTAGGAATGATCACTTCTCTGGCACTTTCTTCTTAACCTCGGCACTTTAAAAACATCTTTTCATGATAAGAATTTATTGGGAGGGGTAAGAAACAGATGTTACAAGAAGAAGACACACAAAGACCAATGTGCAGCACTCACTCAGGATAAGGATGTAATGCAAGTTGGGAGCCCAAATATTATGACCTCATTAGGTTTTGTAGAGCAAGGAAGGGATCTGCAAGAATATATCAGACAGCATATGCAGTCATTTCATCCATTTAAATTTTACTAGGGACTTATTAATCATTATCTATAACATATTTCTGAATCCCTAAAATTAAAGAATCATTTTTACCATTTTTTTTTATAATATGCCTATCTAACCTGGTGGAGTGGTTATGCATATTTCAAGTTGTGGTACCATGACCTTTGGCAGAAAATATAATTAAACTTTCAGGCATAAATATATTAATTTTGTCTTGTACTATGAGCTGGTTAAATGTTAGATCTGTATACTCTTTATTCAGATATAAGAGTACTTCTACATACCTTTCTTTATTTTATTTTGTCCTCACAATAATATCTGAGCCCACGAGGACTGATAATATCCCATTTCATACAAATTGGTTAAAGACTTTTCTCAGGATAATACAGCAAGGCACAAAGCCATAAAACAAGGCTAAAATAAAAACCTACTGGTCTGCTATTTATATGTACATGTCAGAAGACATAAGTTATTATTCAGTATTTCAAAAAATATATAATCTTTCTCCTTTCTTTTCATCCTAACATTAAAATGGCACTTAACATAAATGGTTGAAACATTACGTTTAAGAAGACTCATCTACCATATTTTTTAGGTATCTTTTTTGTGTAGCTTATCATTGCAAATTATCTATATGAAAATTATAATGTTTAAAAATATTATAGGGAATCAGCCTGACCTGTGTTGGCGCAGTGGATAAAGCATCAACCTGGGAACACTGAGGTCGCCAGTTCAAAACCCTGTACTGGTCTGGTCAAGGCACTTATGGGAGTTGATGCTTCTAGCTCCCCCCTTTCTCTCTTTCCCTCTCTCTCTCTCTCTCTCACTCTGTGTCTCCTCTCTAAAAAAAAAAATGAATAAAATTAAAATAATTAAAAATATTATAGGGAATCAGATAGACCTTTATGGCAGTTTTGGAACATTTTTTTCCATCTTTGTTTTAATACTGATTTGTATCCAATGAAAAGCGGATGTCAGTATTCCTAAATATTTTTAGAATTAAAAATGTAATTTTATTTTATGTGTAATATTTTCTTAAACCCCAGTTCCACTATAATTTTTCTGGTGAAGCTATGAATGAAGACTGTGTATTCATTTTTTGGGGAGCTGTATCTTTGGATGGTAGAGGTTCCACAATTTTAGGAGCTGGAACTTGGACATTCTTCTCCGGTATAGGTTTCTTTGGCACTTCAGGGACTTAAAAACATTCATTTTAAGATATTAAAAATCACATGCACAGTATAGTTGCTATAACAAAAAGACGTAAGAAAATAAGACCACAAACAAATGACTTTTCATAGCATCAAATTTGAATAGAAATTCAGATAATCTTTTTTTTTTTTTTCAGGGACAGAGAGATTCAGAGAGAGGGATAGATAGGGACAGACAGACAGGAACGGAGAGAGATGAGAAGCATCAATCATTAGTTTTTCGTTGCCGTTGCAACACCATAGTTGTTCATTGATTGCTTTCTCACACGTGCCTTGACCACGGGCCTTCAGCAGACCAAGCAACCCCTTGCTGGAGCCAGCGACCTTGGGTCCAAGCTGGCGAGCTTTTGCTCAAGCCAGATGAGCCCACGCTCAAGGTGGCGAGCTCGGGGACTCAAACCTGGGTCTTCCGCATCCCAGTCCGATGCTCTATCCCCTGCGCCACTGCCTGGTCAGGCGAAATTCAGATAATTTACATAAATATAAACACACAAGACAGACACACATTAATAAGAGCTCACACGTATGAAATGTTCTCTAAGGTTTATTTTTTTATTTTTTTTTTACATGGACAGAGAGAGGGATAGATAAGAACAGACAGACAGTAGCAGAGAGAGGTGAGAAGCATCAATCATTAGTTTTTCATTGCTGTTGCGACACCTTAGTTGTTCATTGATTGCTTTCTCACATGTGCCTTGACCGCAGGCCTTCAGCAGACCAAGCAACCCTTTGCTGGAGCCAGCGACCTTGGGCCCAAGCTGACGAGCTTTTTGCTCAAGCCAGATGGGCCCGCGCTCAAGATGGCGAGCTCCGGATCTTGAACCTGGACCTTCTGCATCCCAGTCCGACGCTCTATCCACTGCGCCACCGCCTGGTCAGGCTGTTTTCTAAGGTTTTGAATCTTTAAACTTTTTACACAGGGTGCCAGTTCACTGTCCCTCAGACCGTTGGAGGGCCGCCACATACAGTATTCCATACACTGACCACCAATGAAAGAGGTGGCCCTTCCGGAAGTGCAGCGGGGGCCAGATAAATGGCCTCAGGTGGCCACAATTTGGCCTGTGGGCCGTAGTTTGGGGACCTCTGGTTTAGATGATAGACAACATAAAGACTAAAGCATTATAGATAAGACAGGAGATGAACAAAAAGATGGGAAGGCAGGATTCAACACAAAAGAGGCCTTGATGACTCCAAGAAGAGCTGCTATACCTCATGCAGGTACTGGCACCTTTGGTTTAATTTCTGGAAGAACTTCCTCTTCAGATACAACTTCTTCCTCAGGTACAAATTCTTCCTCATCAGAAAGAACTCCCTCTCCCACAGGAAGAACTTCCTCTTCCTCCAGTACAACTCCCTCTTCAAGGAGAAATTTCTTCTTCAAATGGAACTTCCTCTTCCTGAACTGGAACTGGCTCTCTTTTCTTTGGCACTTTAAGATATTTAACCATAAAAGCATCACTTTTATGTATAATATTCATAACAAGATAACATGAAGAACAAATATTCTGTGATCACAGATCATCAATTGTCATCGAACTAAAATGTCATTAAGCATCAGTAATAATTCATGGGGCTGTATAATACCAGTTAGTTTTCCTTTTTGCCCTGGTTCTGTTAGAGATTAATGTACCTTTGGGTGGTGAAGCTTCTACTTTATTCAGAATAGGTGTTGGTTTCTTTTCTTATGGAATGGGCTTCTTGGGTACCTCTGGCACTTTAAAGATATTATTTGTCTTTAATAATGTGTTATTTTACATGGTTTAGTGCAACAGATATTAAAAAGATTCAAAAAACATCTGATTTTTATATTTCTAATAAGACAAGTGTTAAAAACATGTAATATTAGGGGAGAATTTCTATGTTAATATACACAAACATGTAAAAAAAACCAAGTTTTTTTTCACCAAGTACTTTAAATAATACAGTGTTCCACTTTTCACAGGTAGAGCCTCTACTTTTTCAGGAGCAGGAACTGGCACCTTCTTCTTGAGCACAGGCTTCTTTTCTTGGGCACTTCTGGTACTTTAAAGAAATACTTCAGAGAAAAATTTTATACAACGTAAAATTTTGAATCCAAGCCACTTCAACAGGTATTTATGGTATGACAGACAGGTAAGAAACACGAGTCTGTTAATACTGATGAAGTTTCTCACTCTACCTTTAGTGGGTGGGGCCTTTGGTTTTGTAGAAACTGGTTCTTCGTAGACAGGCTTTACTGGGATAGGCTTCTCAGGTTCTTTAAAAGCATATACAAGGTATTTAATGTTAGATTTGAGAACATAAATAAAAAATGGTATTTCTTAAATTGACTCAGAATTAAAACATTATTTTTTATCTGCAGTTCAAATTTATCAGCAATTCAAATAATTGAATTGATCCTTCTTCAAAAAAATTCTTTGTTTCCTGCAAATATTGACAGTTCCTTAGATGAACCAGGAAGGATGCTGAATTGGGATAGAGCAGCCACCTGAAATTCACATCAGCACTTGACCTTTTATTGGTGTCACTTGATCAGGACCAGCTGTTGGACTAGAGGGCAAGGTCTTTTTTATATATCATTCAGAGATAACAAGAATTCTCTGGTGTTGCCATTGGGGTTTGTGGGCAGACACAGGAGAATAGGGGAGTAAAAAGAAAGATGAGAAAGAGAAAATGGAAACTGAGTTAAAGAAGAGGGTGAGAGTAAGTGAAGGAAGAGCTACCATTTTGTGCATTAAAACTCTTACCTTCTTCCACCTTTCCACTATTAAGGATAAGAAATTTAATCAAGGAAAAAGCAGTAAGGCCATATTTTGATCATTTAATTATAATACCTTTAGGTGGCGGTGGCTGTTCTTTGGGCTTTGCAACAACTTTTTTGGCATCTTTTTTTTTTTTTACAGGGACAGAGAGAGAGTCACAGAAAGGGATAAATAGGGATAGACAGACAGGAGTGGAGAGAGGTGAGAAGCATCAATCATTACTTTTTCATTGCCGTCGCAATACCTTAGTTGTTCATTGATTGCTTTCTCACATGTGCCTTTACCGCGGGCCTTCAGCAGAATGAGCAACCCCTTGCTGGAGCCATAGACCTTGGGTCCAAGCTGATGAGCTTTTGCTCAAGCTGGTGAGCTCAGGGTCTCAAATCTGGGTCTTCCGCATCCCAGTCAGACGCTCTATCCACTGCACCACTGCCTGGTCAGGCTTGGCATCTTTTTTTTACAGCTTTTTTGGTCACTAAAAAAATAAGATATCAGATGTAAATAACCAAAATGTAATTTTGGAAACTGTGAGGTTTATAAAGATACTTTTTTCATATGATTTGATGGTAACAAGAGACTCTGCCCATTACTGTAAGATCCTCGTTTCAGTAAGATCTTGGACAAAAATGCAGAAGACATTTTCTTAAAGGGAGATAAAATATGTAGGGTGATCTTACATCTGAATTGATATTATGCCTGCTTAAAGTTTTCAAAAGATCAAGAATGAACTTAAGTGATATTAATAGAAAAGATGCACATTTTAATCTTTCTTTTCCTTAGGAAGGAACATTTAAAATTTGTCAGAAAGAATAACATGTGAATTAGTAAAATTAAAGTCCTAGCTAAGATATATGTTGGAAATTTTCTTTTATTCTTGCTGATGTTATATATGTATCATGGCCCTAATCCTAACTTGATTATAGGTCCTAGCATTCATGAATAAATAACCCTGTTCTCAACATTTAAAATATAATTTAATTTCTCAAGTTTTCCAGTGGGCACTTAAACTTGCCATGTTGAAACTAATACTCAAAGAATTATTCATTAAGACATATTATTATTTCTGACATAACTATAAATGGAAATCTAATTTATGATTTTTAACTCTTATTCCTCTTTGCTATCAGAAGTAGATAAAATATATTTGACTATGTTAATATAATTTATAAAAATACATTTTTTTGTTATTAGGATTGTCTTAGTCACAAAACTGGAAGATGTGTGTGTTTTAAACTGAGTTTCTCCTGAGCCTGGCTGAAAAATAGCTCAAGCTTTTTACACAACTGTAGTGGATAGTACGGGACTACTGTGTCAGATGCTGACGACTGTTACAGTAGAAGTGGATGGTACGGGACTACTGTGTCAGATGCTGACGACTGTTACAGTAGCAGTGGATGGTACCGGACTACTGTGTCAGATGCTGACGACTGTTACAGTAGTAGTGGCTGGGCTATGGAAACATGTGACTTGGACATGCAGAATTTTTTTCTGATGAAGCTGGGAAAACTCTGACAGCAATTTTAAACTCCCCCAAACTCTAGCCAGTCCCAGATAATCTACTGATTAATTTAATTCAACTATTTTGGGGTAGAATTAGTACTTATTGAAATATTTAAGAGGAGCAATTTCCTGGCACACTCAAGAGCTCCCTGTGACCTTATTCCTTAGCTTTTAAAAGAATTAAAATTTCTTAAGAAATATTAATTCATATTATTGTAACAAAAAAGTAAAATTGAAAGACTATTTAACACTGTAATTGAAAAAACAACATAAAGTATAATTTGCAACTTGACTGTAAATTAAAATTTACTTCCATAAGCTTCACTAGAAATAACTGCATTATCTTATTGATATGTAATAGAAAAACAGAAAATGTGAAATCAACTTGCCATGAATATTTAAGTAATTCCATTAAAATAAAATATTTTAATATGAAGCCTGGTTGTTGTTTTGTCTGGTGTTTTCAGACTTATAGGCCCATGTCTTATGCATTTAGTTATTTAATACTTAGAGGAAATAATTCATATTTCAAAAGGCAATCCAACCTGTTGATCACTAGAGGGCCAATGTGTTGCATGAAACAATATTTTCCAGGTCTGCAGTAGTTAAATTCTATATTTTTACATGTAGGCAGAAAACATATAATACCTTCAACACGTTTTGCTGGCGGTTTCTTCAGGTGATAGTAACAAGAGAGGGATAGGAGGAACAACTGTAGGAGGGAATTCTGAAAAAAATAAATGCTAACACCAGTTGTATGGTTTGATTTCCCATTTTGTGTGAAGCATAACAGTCTCATGATTTTCTTTCAGTACTTCAAAAGTGCTATAGTACCAATTCATCAACCAGATAAAATAAAAATAGCATATATTTATAATTATCACTACTCTTTTGGATTTTTAGTTACGCAGTGAGGAACACAACACAAAACAATCTGTTCTGGCTCTCTACTATGGTTGGGTATTGGTAATTTCTTAGTGGTAGAACATTGTTGCCCCAAGCCTAGGTGTTTTGGTCCTGGATCTTACCTTCTGGTGGTACTGCTCGAATAGACACAGTAGAGATTGGAACTTTGAAGTCAGGAATATCTGAAAAGGGACATTTAATGATAAGCATAGAGGGACTGAAAAGACACATATTTATTAGACAACTAATAAATAAGATGTGTTGGATTGTTAGGTTTTTCCAACAGAGGAAACTAATGTATAGACAAAAACCATATATAGGCAAGTTCTCTATGCAATAACACAGGCAAGTTTATTCTCTGTGAAAATATTTGTTCTATGGCCATACCATTGTTATGATTCTAGATATCAGTTGAATTGAGACCTTATCTAAAATTTCACATAATCTCAAAGCCTAACATTTGTATTATTTCCCTAGAAAATATTTACTAGAAAAAAAAGATATTTCTATACATTTTGGTTTGACTTATTTATTTATAAAATTATACTGAATGTATTGTTAGCAAGGATTAATTTTTTAAAAATAAACAACAGGAGGCTTCATCTCAAATTTGATTTCTGCAAAAGAAAATAATACCGTTTTTATATTTAGAATTGTCTCGGCATGGTATTTTGTTCCAAAGACTGCAATGTGGTCTTAATGGGGTGTGTTCTGACCTTTAGTTGTCAAGTACAGCTCTGCTGTGCTTTTCACTTCTCCACTTGGCTCCAGGTGAGCGATTACTGAATAGACATCTAAGGAAATGAATCAGCAAACTTTTTGTTTTCTGATATATTTGTCAACAACACTTCTTTATATAGATATAGTATGTATTATTTATACTCTCTTTCCTAAAAAACAACGATTCTATGTAGAATTACAGAGTGTAGGTCTAAACAGGTAGAAATATATAAAACAGACAGGTTTTACATTATATATTCACAAGAACACTGTCAATTAAATTACATTTGTCACCTGGGGTCACGTTATGGATGGTCATATAGTAGCGATGACAATCATTCCTAAAGTTGTATTTCTGGCTCTCAATCAGTTCTGTGGGTCTTATATACCATGTAACAATGGCATCATCAAAGGACACTTCACATTCAAAGGTGGCAGATTGATGCTCACTCGCTACAATGTTCTGTACACACTTTGTAAACTGAATTGGTTCAGCTGTTTAAGTATAAAGATAGACACAGACTATATAGAAAATTTCTCTCACTGTGCTTTCCCCATCTTTTGGGGAATTGGAAAGTAGCTGAAAATATAAAACAAGAAGATGATGCACTTCTTTACATCAGAAACAAACAAACAAAATTAACCCGATACTTAAATGTATTCCTCTAGGATTAATGTAGCAAAGTATAAAGAAGCCCTTAAAATATTTACAGGAAGGCAATTGTCAAGGGTGCTTATAACCTAAAAGTAAAATAATACTTTAAAAATATTAGTAAAAATGAGAAGTTCAAAATGAAGAAAATATAAACTTAATTTTAATCTATATTCTTTTTTGAAATTCTTTTTTCTGTAAAATAATTTTGCTATTTAGGACCTAGAATTGTTTACTATTTGACATATATAACTTTCTTTGGGAAATCATTTTAAATTCAATAAAAAATATGCACTTCTAGATTTCAGAAGATTCATTTTTAAGAGTTCTGAAACATGCTATGTAAGCACCTGTGGGTGTGCATGAAAGAGACTACCACTGAACATGGCAGGGGTGCTTAGTAGAAGAATGGCTGAAAATTTACATAGAATTTTATCTGGAAGTGCAGACAATGTGTCCACAATGTGGAACAGCATCATAAACACCTTAGATGTCATATGCACCCTGGTGAGCTTTTATTTGGCAAAATCATAGTAAAATATGCATTATTTTAAAAAAGACAAATGGTTTCTTTTTAAGTTTTGACCTTATGGTCTTTTTAAAAATTATTTTTATTTATTTATTCATTTTAAAGAGGAGAGACAGAGAGAAAGAGAAATGGGGAGGAGCAGGAAGCATCAACTCCCATATGTGCCTTGACCAGGCAAGCCCAGGGTTTTGAACTGGTGACCTCAGGGATCCAGGTCAATGCTTTATCCACTGATCCACCACAGGTCACCAGTCAGTGGCGCAGTGGAAAGAGCATTGGACTGAGACACAGAGGACCCAGGTTCAAAACCCCGAGGTCGCCTGGCTTGAGTACGAGCTAACTAGCTTGAGCAAGGAGTGAGCTGGCTTGAGCATGGGATCATAAACATGACGCCAGGGTCGCTGGCTTGAGCTCAGGGTTGCTGGCTTGAGCAAGGGGTCACTTGCTCTGCTGTAGCCACCCCCAACCATCAAGGCACATATAAGAAAGCAATCAATGAACAACTAAGGTGTCCCAACAAAGAATCTTATTACAATTACAGCTGTAGAAATATAGGTAAACAGAAGGAAGGGGAGTCAAACAGAGCTACCCCAAAATATAACCCAGGGGTCATTGTAAAGTATTATAATTTATTTGTTTATGTTTTCTTTCTGCTTTTCTAAACTTCCCATCTAATTTTAGCCATCTACTTTAACAATGAGGAAGACATTATCGTTGATATGCAAAATCACAATATAACTTGATGCTGACAAAACTTGCAATTGGTTGGGTTATGTGAGAATTAAGTATGCTTTGAAAGAATCTAGAACACTGCAAAAATTAAAAATATACACATTCTCTGAATCTTTTCAGATAATTTAATTATGCTTTTTATCTAAATCATTAGGACAAATTAGAGACTGTATTATTCAATAAATAATTGTAATATTTTGACAATATTCTGTGCACCTTAAAATCCTTGCTGGAATGGTTAAAAGAAAAACTAGATAACATTTGTATTCTGACATCTGATAGTCTAAATTAGGCCAAAGAAAAATATTCATAAGATGACTTTTATAAGAAGCAAACATGTTCTCTCTCATCTCAAAAAACCTGCTAAACAGTATCTACCTAAATATCACTGTTCATTAATATAGATAAATAATTTCTTTACACCAAACCTACGGGAATTGAATGCAGTATAGTATACATCTTAGTACACTTAATGTTGTATATAAGATACAAAAATTTAATTTTCTTTAATGTCATAAAAGTAGCCTTTGCTACCTCATCCTTTATGCTTGTCTAAAACTAGAACATACACAAGAGAACTCTGGAGACAATATCATTCCATGGGAATCACATGTGCACAACGCCCACAAAACAGATCCCAACTAACGTATTGTACTTAAGAAGACAAAACTAATTTCTAGCATTTTCTTAAATCTCAAAAAGTCCTCAAATTTTTACTTTTTCTTCCTGAAAGGTAAATAATAGCTATCATTCTCCTAACATAAAATTTCAATTTCAGTAAACTCTGTAATTTAGTACCAGTATTAAAAGTGATTTTTTAAAAATAGCACTTAATATTCAAATCCTTTCTTTTTGAGTTAATTATTTTCACTTAGTTCATCTAGATCCATTGGATACAAGGCATCATGCTACTTAAGTTGGAATACAAAAAAGTTTGATATAGTCTTATATCCTAATTGCCATAAAGAAGCTTGATTCTTGTTTGGGAAAGTGTACCAACACGCCTCAACATATCACGTAGAGAGAAGCTCTCTCCTTGGCACTTCTGTTGCAGAACCTCTGAAGCAAAAATATGTCAGATATCCCCTGAAGGTTTGCAAGTGGTACTCTTTTCCCCTGGGCACATTCCAGGGAAAATGTTTTCTTTGATTGTTTGTTTGCTATTGTTGTGGTGGTTTTTAAATTCTTAACATCAAGGAACACTATAAAAAAATATCAGAGCCACCTCTCCTAAATCTTCACAGCAAATCTATAGTAATTTCAATTAGTGATTCAAAGAGCACTTAGCATACCCTACTTAAGTATAACTACAAAGGACATACTGGCTCAAATATGTGATTATAGGATTAGCCTCAACTTCCCTCACCTTCATACATGTCATATCTGAAATATTCTAGACATTATAATTAGGACAACAGGACTACAGGTTTCTTGTGTGTGCCCTGTGCACCACTTGAGACACTAAGTACGAGCCAGATACCTCTAGTAATGATTTTACTGAGTTAAAAGGTAAATCCAGGCATGTTCACAAGTGAGAAAAAGACTCACTACAAAAAGAACTTAGGTGATCTTTGATAGCTCCTTGGTTATACTTATCTATAACTCCACCACTCTCCAGTAATATCAGTAATGGAAATTTGAGCTTACTTCTTTGGGAGAAAATGTTATGCTGCATTCCATGAATGTCTGTTCTTATAAGACAGGAAAAAGTACATGGAAAAGAAGCCAGAAACATATGAATAACACCATTGTTAAATAGGGAAGTGAAACTGAGAAATCTCACCAATGTGTTTATAACAATCAAGAAGTCATTGCTAAAATGTCTGTGCAGGGCAGTGTAAGATTGCTGGCTTCAAGGATTGCTCTAAATACCAAGATTCTGATCCGTACCCCTGATGTCCATGCAATCAGAAACACAAACAGTAAACCCATGTTTTAAATCCTGCAAAGTTCAAGAAGCACATCACAATCCTATTCAGATGAATGTAGAAAAAAATAAAGGGGAAGATCATGTAACTGACTGACTCTTAGGTATGAGAACATTGGGAGACACCTTTTCCAGTGAAGATGGAGCAGGGAACACTACGACCTCCTCTGATGCCTTAAAGAGTCCACAAAGAAGAGAAACACAATTTTATACAACAAAACTCTTGATAAAATGGTACAAAAGCACTGGGTGAAGATACAAAAACAGTTGTTCAACAATAATGCAAAATTCAGGATCAAAATTAACTTCTAACAATTTCCTGAAATATCACATGTTAGAGTAGAACCAATGTCCTCATCTAAACAATTAAAAAATTTTTTTATCCCCTAAATTTTCAGATCATGCCAAGAAATAATAATTTTAATCATCCCTGTTTGGAAATAAACTTTAATAACTTATTCCATCTCATTCATCCTACTCAATTTTATTCACTGATAATGCAAAAGTCATTAAAGACATGAACAAAAAACCCATTAAAGTTTATATTGATACAAATATTGTCAGCAATGTGGAAAAAGATGCACATATTACACAGCAAAGAATATCTACCTAGAACAGATGTAGGTCTAGAACACAGAAGACATAACAAAATAGATAAATAAATCAATATTCATAAATATATTTGGAATATATATATACTGCTCACAAAAATTATGGGATATTTCAAAATGAATATAAAGGTATAAAGTATCCCCTAATTTTTGTGAGCAGTGTATATAATAAACATGTAGTTCACAAAATGCAATAATCTAAGATAGCTCAGTAAGTATTTGAGTGTTTATAATGTACACACACTATACTGGACAACTCTAATAGTAAACAAAAAGTACAAATGTAGCCCTTAAACCCAGGGAGCTCACAGTGGACAAGGGAAGATAAACAGGTACACAGCCCTTTCTGACACAAGGCAGAAATTGGTTAGTGCTATAATAAAACTTAAACAATGTCCTGATGAAAAAAAGATTGAAAAACAATTCCAAACAACTGGAAGGAGTAGAGAATGGGATTAATGACTCATAGGACAGAGAAGGTTGAAGCTTATTTTAAAAAGAAGGTAAGATCTCAGGCAGCAAGGAAAGAAGAGAAACCACCCTAGAAGGGAAGCCCAATGTCACTGGGAGGACATGCAAGACAGAATCTGGTGGGGGCAGAGAGCCGATGGAGCCTGTGATGGATGAGGTGGCTGAAAAGACAAAGTGGAGTCAGACCTAAATGGGTCTCACCCTTTCCTCTCCTCCAAGTCACTCTATCAATTAACCATGAAGCACTCATGTGAAAACCAAGTCTAATTTGCCAACAAAGGGCATTTATGTGTTCAAAATACTTATAGTAATAGGATACATTTTCAGGCCATTTTAAATACAGGCTTTATTACAAATTGATAATAATCACTGAGTTCAGCTTATATACTTCCAATACTGTATCAGCAGCAGGCATCTGAGGAACAATGTTATTGGCAAGAGAGGATCAGAAAAGATTTTTAGAAGAGATGTGATAAGATCTCTGTTTTAGGAGACCACTCCCTGGAATAAGTATAAAGAGAAAGGCACAGGGGCAGAGAGAGCATTTGAAAAGTGATGCAATGGCTTAGAGGGGAGGCTTGAGCTAGGGCGAAGGTAAAATTGTGGAAAGAAAGGCACTTTGCAGAGTAGTTCTGCAGAACAACCAAGAATTCTCTGTGATCCACTGAACAAGGTGAATGAAAGTATATGGGCCAGTCAGTGACAGCAAAGTGTTAAAACCACGAAAGTTTCAACGTCCAGACTTTTTTTGAAAAATAAATATAGATTTCATAGATATTACAGATTGCCTACTGTTATTATTTCTGGGCTATTCCACAGTCTCCTCAAACACAGCATGCTTACCTAAACCTGTTCCTCCTGCATTATATCAACTATGAATTGTACCTCTCTAGTCATCTACCTTTCAGTGTCAAAAACCAGTAGTGATTTGAGACTTCCTCCTCTTCCCTACTAACTAGGTCCACTCAGTATCAAGGCAGGGCCTGTCTAAATCACCAGTACCTTTGTACTCTCCACCTTCCCATCGCTATCACGACCTGAGCTTAGGCTCTCATCACATCTCACGTGTATGACCACAACAACACCCAACTGATCTCCCCATCTTTGGTCTTTCCCTTCCCACACCTCCCTTTCCCCAGCCCAAAAGGAAAATTAGTAGGGTGTGAGCCTGACCACACCATTGACTAGAGATAAGTCTTTAAATGGAGAAGCCTAACATCTAAGGTAACAGTCCAGAAAAGACCCTTAGTAACCTGGGTCTCACTTGCCTCTCCATTTTGTCCCCTTATGCTTTAGATAACCTGAACTACCTTCTATACTGGCTCATTTCTAGGCTTTTAATTGCATTCTCCCACATATCCCCTTTTCTTGTGAATCTCCTCCAAGACACAAACTATGCACCAAATTCTCCAAAATACCTTTTCTTATTGCTGATTCCTGGCTACTTTTCCCTAGCATATGCTCCGTTAGCACCATGTACTGATCTATCTTATAGCATCAGCCATGTTATAGAACAATAATCTGATTCTTTATCCTCCCCACCTACTGTTAGGGGCAGTCTCCACTTGTCATGTAGATCTAATAGCCATCTTTCTCTACTCTGTTCTGCTCTGTCCTGACCTCGACAGGCTGATTCAGCTAGGATCCCTTGCTCCTTCGCCTCTGCTGTGGTTCAACCACAGGGAGACATTGGCAGGATTTGAGAGACATATGCCCTCCTGTTTTTGCTGCAGTTCTGGCAAGGGCTGCATTCCTTTGGAGCTCTTAAAGCTGGCCCGTCTTTCATAGTTTTAACACTCACAGGGCTCCAACAATATCTTGCCTCCTCTTGCTCCTTCAGGCAAAGAGGGAGTAGCAACTTCCATCCATTGTTGGTTTCTTTCAACCAGGCTACCATCACCATAGATACTTTCCTCATTAAAGCCTCATCATTTAAACACTTTTAGTGAATTACTGGTTTACTGCTGAGACAGTGACTGATAAACTTACTGTTTACTTCTTGAGAAAATGTAGGATATCTTTAAAATGTAGTCATCTAGCCTATAATTGGTATTCAACAAATATTTATTGAAGAAGCAATGACTAAATCAATGCTCAACAAACTTCTTAAATAAGGCTCAGATTGTAAAATTTTAGATTTTGCAAGACACATGGTTTCTGTCATAACTCTTCAACTCTGCAAGTATAGCAGACATGCAACCATAACAAATACAAATGAGTGTGTCTGTGTTCTAATAACACTTTCTTTACAAAAACAGGAGACAGGCCAGATTTGACCCTCGGGCCTTAATGTGCCAACCCCTAGAGTAAACATGAAATGCAGTTATAAAAGTGCATATTTTTTAAAACTTAATTTATCATAAATATACTTAACACAGTGGTTCTAAACCTTTTTTGAGGTATTAAACCCTCCAGTTTCATATGTGCATTCACCGAACCCTTCTTTAGTGATAAATAAAATATGATTATTTTTTCCAAATTTAAGACATAAGTATATGTTTTTTACTGGTGCACAAAATGAGCCAAGCACGAACATAACCTTGCTCAAAGAACAAAACCAACAAAGTGCATGAACTCACAACAAATTACGGTATTACTTTATTCTGGCCTCTACGGCAGAGGCTTCTCCGAACCCCTGAGACCGACTCATTGAACCACTAGGGTTCGATAGAACCCAGGTTAAGAACCACTGACCTAATATATGAGTAAACATGCAGAACAAGCTAAAAAAAAAAAAAGATTTATGAGCAATTAAAACTAGAAATTTTGTGTTCACTTATACTGTACACTTATACACAGCATATATTACTATATTAAATAAATAAGCATAGTTATATGTCATGCATTACAAAAATGTTATATTAATATGGATATATTTCTAGAAATAACACCATGATGAATTACAGAATATAAGAAAAACGTGCATTGAATCATTAAAAATTGTTAAGAACAATTTCCCTTGACTTACAATATTTTTAACATTATAACTTTGAGCAGCTTAAGACTGTCTTACTTTTATAAGAATATCATTATAGTATAAAATATATACCTGATTTGTCTTTAAACTCCATTGAAAAATATTGACGTTTTTCTAGACTAAATTCCAGGGACACGTGTTATACCTTTGTTTTTTACTAAAAATGAAACAGTCTGAGTACCATTAATATAGGTGCCACCAAAGTTAAACATGTCCTAAAATTAAAATAAAATAATAATTAGAAAGCAGTGTAAGTTTATGAGAATAATGTAAACTAAAAATTATACTGTAAGAGAAATCTTAAAAGTTCTCATTATAAGAAAAAAAATGTAACTATGGTGACAGACATTAACGAGACAGCAGTATTCGTTTTGCAATATATACAAATATATATTGTACACTTGAAACTAACAATGTTATATGTAAATTATACTTCAATGAAAAATTGTAGTTATGCTCACCAGAAACATTAACTAGAGTACTCTATAAAAAAGTTACATTTTTCTTCCTCCCACCTCCTACATGCAATCAGTTACCAAAGCCCATTCATTCTTTCTCCTTCTTCACTTCTTATCTTTACTGTAATTCTATGAAGTCAGTAACTCATCACTGTTTATTTCTAGATTCTGACCTCCAATTCTCTCCTCCAATACTAAGTCACAATTAAACTCATTGAAAATCTGACCATATCGTTTCATGTCTTAAAATCTGATGATTCTCTTCCACATACAGGAGAATGTAAAAGCTCACTACTACCAGGGTTCAAAAAGTTCACAATGACCTTCCTCAACCTTATGGTCCAGCCTCACCTAGCTTCATACTCACCCTATCACTTTATAATTCAGCAAGCTCTATGACTTGTCAATTCCTTTTTTAAAAATTTTATTTAGAAAATTAAATTTAACAGGGTGACATTGATCAATAAGAGTACATAGGTTTCGGGTAAACATTTCTCAGCATTTGAACAGTTGATTGTGTTGTGTGCCCTTAACCAAAAGCCAAATCATTTTCCATCATCATATATTTGTCCCTCTTGTCTTTTTTCATTTAAAATATCAATCTAGTTGTACACGGTAAAATTTGTAAAATCCTAAATGGGTAATGAAAGTCTGATGTGTTCTATATGCAAAATATAATTATTCTTGTCCCATTCTGGCCGAGTTCATTTGCTCATTGGGATAAAATTTCCTAATTGTTACTAAGATACACAATCAATGCCACACACATATTACATAAATAATATTTCTGACAGTACCTAGTGATACTAGAATAGTGTTTCTAAAGGCAGCTAGGCAGCTGTGTTTAAAATCCAACACAATTAGGAAATATTAATATTTATCAATGTAAAGTCCTATAAATTACTTAGTTGGACTATATCATGAAAGCCTGACACAAATTAATTTAGGATGTGGAAATAAAGTAGTAAAAGTCTCAATGCATGTGCAGTATTGAATAAGGAGGGACACCATAGTAATGGGAAAAGCATTTGGATACTACAGGGTTTAATCTCTGAGAGTTACAATAACTTTGAACAAGCTAGCTTAATATCTATGAGGATTTATAATGCCTTCCAAACAGAAAACAATAAAGTTAAGAAAATTATAACTTAAAGTTACATCCTAGAATTATGGTGATGCCATTAAAGTGCAGATGAGTAGTGAGGCCTACCTGAGGCAACCAGCAGACTCATTAATTTCTGCTCAATTTAGTTAAGCACCAAAATGGTACTAGGTGCTGGGTTACTGCTGAAGTAGAAAAATAAAAGTGTGCGTATACTGAAAATAATGTGGCAATTGCTAGAATGAAGATATTTCCAGAGTTGAACATGTCTGTAACATGTTATAAGTGTCACAATAGAAGGGGATATGGGTCTGCTTTGAAGGATCAGGATAAGTTTCTCTGGGTAGATAAACTAGATCTAATTCCTTGAAAGGCTGGCCAAAATGAAATATAAAAAAAAGACATCGTGTGTGTGCACTCTATAAATTATAGAACAAAATTTTATCAGGGTACAGAGAAAAAAAAGTATAATTGTAATTCAGGAAATGCAAATTGAAACCACAGTGAAATGTCATTTTATACCTCACAGATCGGCAAACATCAAGTCTTACAATACAATGTATAGAGCAGTGGTTCTTAACCTTTTTTGAGGTACCGAATCCATCAGTTTCATATATGCATTCACCAAACCCTTCTTTAGTTATTAATAAAATATGATTATTTTTTCCAAATTCAAGACATAGGTATATGTTTTTTTTACTGTGCACAAAATAAACCATGCATGAACATCACCTTGCTCAAAGAACAAAACCAACGAAGTGCATGAACTCACTACAAAATATGGTATTACTTTATTCTGGCCTCCATGGCAGAGGCTTCTTCGAACCCCTGAGACCAACTCATCGAACCTCTAGGGTTTGATAGAACCTAGGTTAAGAACCACTGGTATAGAGCAATAGAATGTGCATCAATAGAAACACAAAAATAAAATATGGAAATTATCTTGTGAAGTCAAACATGCACATATTCAATGTCTCAGCAACTCCACTCCGAATGAAACTTTTGCGTAAGTATCTCAGAAGATATGGATATGAAAATTCATAGGTATCATCTTTGTAGTAACAAAAAAATAGAAATACCTAATTTATGGACAATGGAATGAGTCTAAAAATTATTAGTATGTATACACAATAGACTATGAAACAGCAATGATAATGAACAAAATAGCTATAAACAACTAAGATAGAGTTGAAACTTTGTATTTTCAACTTAATTGAAAACAACACACCAAAAACTGCATGGACATCTTTGTTACAAAGCTTGCAAATGAACAAACTAAACAATGAATGATGAAGGAATACATACACATGTGGTAACCCAATTAGAAAAAGTAAAGGGATAATAATCAGAAAATTGAGGAAAAAGGTTAGCTCTTAAAAGGGGTAGGATCATGATGAAACCTACAGAGTATTTCATGGTACTGGTAGTGCTCTGATACTTAAGTTCAGGGGTGAATTCTTAAAACTCCACTTCATATTCTGCTTCATTATTTATTTACATCACATATATTAATTTGTGTCAAATTGCTACATAATAAAAATTTTAAACACAAATGAACTGACTTGTGACATAAGCAAATAAAAATCACATTCATAAAATAAATACACAAATAGGTCACACAACTCACCGGTTTAATTGCGACATCAGGAAGTTCACCGGTCCCACCAATCCTAACGTCTATAGTCTCTGCATGATACACAGTAACCTAATATTTAGAAAAAATATAAAACTCTGTAGAAACAACATTAAAATATACTCATATACTGCTGAAGAGTTACCTAGCATTTATGTAACATTTTATAATTTAAATAATCATGTCATATTATAAATGTCACAAGATTTAGTCTGGCAGTTGTCATCACATTTCATATTATGCAGAATTGATGTTCCTAAAAGGAATGAGTGTTCAACTCTTAATTACCTTCAGAATTGATGTTCCTAAAAGGAATGAGTGTTCAACTCTTAATTACCTTCACCGCAAATGAGACCAGCTGACAGCCTGTTAATTTGACTGCAGAATTCTATCCGTTTGAACTGACATAAGTGTCTCAAACTCTCTGTAGCCCTTTTGTGTTTATCTAATTTCAATGGATTATTAAAATTAAAACAAACAGAAAATGAGTACATATGTACTTCTTTCCATAGAAAGACACTAATATCCACAATGACTATAATGAGAACAGCTAAAAATTTCTGAGTATATGGGCCAAATATAGAGCTAAATAAATACATTATCACCTTTTTAATCCTCAGTATTCTGTGAGGTTACTACTATTAATACCCTAATTTTCAAGAGAGGAAAACTAAGGCCAAGAGATTTGTCTTTCTCTTGAGGTTACAAAACTTAAAAGCAGCTGCAGTGAATCTTGAACCAAGAACTATCTGAACACTCAATTGTTTCCGGGAAAATTAAGACAGTGAAACAAGAATTTAATTGTGCCTGACCTGTGGTGGTGCAGTGCATAAAGTGTCAACCTGGAATGCTGAGGTCGCCAGTTCGAAAGACTAGGCTTGCCCAGTCAAGGCACATATGAGAAGCAAGTACTATGAGTAGATGCTTCTTGCTCCTCCCCACCCACTTTCTGTTTTTCTCTCCCCCTCTCTCTAAAATCAATTAAAAAATGAATGTAGTTGTATAATTTCTTGTTTGACTTTGCATCCAAGAGTCTTTGACAAAGACTATACTGAATGAACGAATGAACAAAGTACATTCATTGTATTACACTATTAAAAAAGTAAGCTGTGTAAAAACAGCAGATTCCTCTAAAATACAGTCAAAATGAATCTTTTAGCAAATCTGCACTTTAGTGGCCATATTTTTTTATTTTTTTAGACTATTATGTAAAAACACTTCTGCCCAAATCTCAGACCATATACCACAATATATAATTTATAAAACATCTTTCAATACATATTTCTTTATAGAAGAATAGGTTTTTTATTTTGGGCCAGTCAAATTGGTGTTTGTTACATTAAGCTACATATTATTTTTAAATTGTTATGGAAAACTAAAGGATAAAATGAGGAATATATCTAAAGCTATTCATTTTTATCTGACAGTGTACAAATTATTTTTCAATGTAAGTAAATGTACACAGTTGAGCATCAAATTGAAGAACGAGAGTATTCTATATTCTACTTATAAACTTTATTACAGACTGGTTTTACTTGTCTCATTAATTCTGATTAATGAACACAGAGAAGTCCCTAAAAATCAAGGTAATATCTTTTCATTTATATAATTTCCAGAACATAAAATAGCAAAACATTTTATGTGTGCTCTAAAATATAGGTATTAACATCATATAGGATGTGTCTATAATACATATAGTCACTAAGCTATTCAGAATTAGCAATCTAAAATTGATTATTTTTCTCTAAGGTATCTAATTAATGCCATAAAAATATTCTTTCCTCTGTGACTAGTGAGAGCTTGTCACAAGTTAGAGATACCAAATATAATTTGGATTTCACATGAAAAATGCCTTGTATTGATAAAAGGTATTTATTTCAATTTAGTAAAAATGTCCATTACCTACTTTTACCAAAACTATTTTCTACAAATACTCTGTCAAGTTCTGCTAACCATTTTTATAACAGATAATATAGGTAAGGTTGCTTTTCTTTTAGATTGCTAAAATCTGCACTTCATTAGAGCTAACTCAATTACTAGAAAAATGATAGAGATTTAAAAAATATATTCTTTAATATCATGGCATTAAGACCTATTTTTATTAGAAAAAATCAAATAAGTATTCTAAAAACAGACATGTTTATAACATTTTATACCATTATACTTCCCATTACAAATACCTTACAAACAAAACCACATAGACATCTATATGGCGCAGGACACACATATATAAGCATACCTTTGCCACTGTATCAAATTTTTCTGCTGTGGTAGGTGTACAGCAGATATTGAGAACAGTTAGTCCCCAAAATGGAGTTACTCCTTCTGATGAAATAATATTATTGGCAAAAGACTTTTATGGCAAATCTGTAATTGAAAATTTGCAAAAATGCTATATTATCTTTAAAAATTTTTAAGTACGTATATTTAATATGTAATTTTGTATTTTTTATATTAGTTTTGTCTGTACAACATAGTGATTAAACATTTTTATACCTTACAATGTGATCACTCCATTAATTCAAGTATTCATTAGTCATGTGCAAACATCACAATATTATTTACTACATTCCCCATCCCCCTTTTACCCATCCCTTCCCTTCTGGTAAACATCACCTTGGCCTGTTTCTATGTCTTTGCTTTTGTTTTGTTTGTTCATTATTCTTTAAAGTTACTGTTCGAAAGCTTCAATAGAAAAGTTTCCAAATTACTACCTAGAGGACCCCCTGCCAGGCACAAGGCATGAGATAATTCTTTAATAAATTTTCAAACACTAGATGCATGTATAGTTTGAACTTCAACAATGATTTGGACACCTAACCCAGCAAACAGAGCATTCAATAGTGGCATCTGACAATTCAAATAGAAAAGATGAAGTTTATTGTCTGAAGTGTTTTCAATACTATATAAAACTTACAAGGATAAAATATATCTCTTAAGAGTAGATGCCAAAGCTTTAGATACTATATTGGTAGTTTCGTTTTTCTCTGATCTTAAAAACTGAAAGCAAAGTTAGTGAAGCAAGATGGTAAAGTAATTGTCTCTTCTTTATTATTTCCTCGATTGCCTAATGTCTAAGATACTATGTTGACATTCAAAAAAGGAATTTACCAAAGGGTTTATGGTGAGATTTGTCAGAGACCAATTTAACCCTATCTACCATCCTTCAAACCAGAATAACTTAAAGGGAAATTAGATATTTAAAGAAATATTGGAAATTAAGATATTTTGGATGATGAGGGAATAAACTGTCTATTGATATAACTCTGAAGCAAAAGTAGAAAAGGGCATCCTCATTTGCTTACTGAGGCAGAAGATGACATGTAAGTTCAAAACTTGAATGGAAGACCTCAACTGCTAACTTCTGTCACTGTTGGAGATCTTAAAAGGTTTTTCAGTAAAAACAAAAACTCTTATCACCAATTTAAACACTGCCAACTCGGAATTTAAATCAGGAGAAATTGTAAATAAAATATCTTTAGAATGGTCTAGATCTGGATCTAGGTCCCATTCTCTACCATAAGAGTCCTGATGGCAGAGGAGAAAAGCAAAAGTATGTAATTAAGTATGGAGTGTAACATAAACAATGTATATTTTTATTTTGTTTTTTTTTTTTCTTTTTACAAAGACAGAGAGAGAGTCAGAGAGAGGGATAGATAGGGACAGACAGACAAAAACAGAGAGGTGAGAAGCATCAATCATTAGTTTTTCATTGCCGTTGCAACATTTTAGTTGTTCATTGATTGCTTTCTCACATGTGCCTTGACTGCAGGCCTTCAGCAGACCGAGCACCCCCTTGCTGGAGCCATAGACCTTGGGTCCAAGCTGGTGAGCTTTTGCTCAAGCCAGATGGACCTGCGCACAAGCTGGCAAGCTCGGGGTCTTGAACCTGGTCCATCTCAGTCCGACGTTCTATCCATTGCGCCACCGCCTGGTCAGGGAACAATGTATATTTTTAAAACTTGTTTTCTTCAAAGCACTTGTCCTTTTTTCAATATAAAAAATCACAGACAAAAAGATAAAAAGGGGTATGAGGAGAAAAAAAGAGAGAACTAAGAAAAGGAAGAAAATTTTATGGGAAATTAAAAAGAAAAAGATAGATTAAAAGGTATTCATATAAGTCTCATATGAGGTATCTAAATATTAGCATTAGTAAATCTATAAAGACTAAAATATTAATGCCATGGTATTCACAGAAAACCAAATTAATTCAAATTATAATATGATCTGATCTAAGTAAGATTCTAAGATTTTACATCACCTTGAAATAAGCATGGTTTGGTCCAACATTGTGAAGAATGACTATCCTCGAGGTTCTTAAACCTTGAGGGCTATTATTAAAGCGTATCCTTGGCTCCAAAAATACGACCCTGGAGTTACCAGGCTAAAAATAAGAGGGAAAAAGTAAAAATGTAATTGAAAAATAGTAAACACCATATTTTAAATCTCCAAGATAACTCAAAATTTTTTTCAGTTTTATGAAAATTTCTGAAATATGAGGTGTTATCAGATTTTCTTTTTTTAACTTTTTTTTATTTCTTTTGTTGACATGGTTTCAAGTGTCCCACTCAATATAACTACCTCTATCCGCCCCCCCCTCCAGCATCGTACTCCTCATACCTCCCTCACCCCCTCTCCCTCTGGCTATTGCTACTCTGTTGTCTGTATATATGTGTTATGTATATGTGTTTTTGACTAATACCTTCACTGTGGTATAAGATTTTCTGGTGTGCTTAAGAGAAAGGAAAATAGAATATTTAAATTGTACTCCTGAAGTGAGGAAGGCAGAGGGCGTAAGATGCACCATGGAGGAAGTAAGTCCAGGACTGAGAACCATGTAGATTAATCACTGAAGATGAAAAGGATCATCTACCCAACTATGTACAGTGTTACTATGTTCTATGCAAAAGGAGAGAGTTCAACGCTCACTTAATCCTGACTAGGTGGTGGCGCAGTGGATAGAGCACAGGACTGGGACGCAGAGGACCCAGGTTTGAAACCCCGAGGTCGCCAGCTTGAACAGGGGCTCATCTGGTTTAAGCAAGGCTTGCCAGCTTGAACTCAAGGTCGCTGTCTTGAGCAAGGAATCACTTGGTCTACTGTACCTTCGCCCCCAGTCAAGGCACATATGAAAAAGCAATCAATGAACTAAGGTGCCACAACAAAGAACTGATGCTTCTCATTACTCTCCTTTCCTGTCTGTCTGTCCCTATCTGTCCCTCTGTCTCTGTCACAAAAGTCTTAGTTAAGTATGGGAAAAAAATGTACCAAATGCATGCTTCTACTAGAACTCTTAATATGTGGATAATGTACACTTTTCTTATATGAGAATGTGGAGGGAGCTTACTGTGATTCACAGAATGACTTAGGCATAGAACTCCTTCACCTCATCCCACACAAATCATTTCATAAAACTAGTGCATCATAAAACACTTTTTGGAAATGCTGGTATTGTCCAGCTCTCCCATTTAACAGGAAAGCAAACCCTAGACAAGGGCAACTAGAACCCAAGATTTCCAATTCATCATTCAGTGCTCTTTACACCAGAACCTCTTGTCTTTATCTATAATATATTATTTATTATTGTCTTAGGAGATTTTAGTACATTCTTATAATTATATGAATAACATGGCATGGGTAAATGAAATAATAATTTTCAAACAAAGCTAACAAAAAAGGAAATGGTCAAATTCTTCATAAGTCAATGACAATTTATGTTGCTCCACCTTTACTTGTTTAAAAGCAAGACTTCACACAGTCAATTTAACATTAAGGGCTTCAAAAGTTTACCAAAAACAAATCTAATTTATTATTCTAATATGTCAAATTTTAATTTTTAACCAACCCTTGTGCAAGAAAATCATAAAGCATATTTTAGTAGAGGGTAACAGCAAGGCTGTGGAGGCAGATATATCTGAAAATAAAATCCAACTAGGGCACTCAACTGCATGTGTAAACTTATATTAGTTAATTAACCACTTTAATCTTCCATTTCTGCCTAATCAGCCTGTGACACAGTGGATAGAGCATCAGACTGGGACGCGAAGGACCCAGGTTTGAGACCCCGAGGTTGCCAGCTTGGACCCAAGGTCGCTGGCTCCAGCAAGGGGTTGCTCGGTCTGCTGAAGGCCTGCAGTCAAGGCACATATGAGAAAGCAATCAATGAACTAATAATGTGTTGCAACAAAAAACTGATGATTGATGCTTCTCATCTCTCTCCATTCCTGTCTGTCCCTGTCTATCCCTCTCTCTCTGTCCCGGTAAAAAAAAAATTAGAAAAAAAAAATCTTCCATTTCCTCACCCATCGAGTTATTAGCATATGCTAATAAGTCATATTCAAGAGAAATCATTACCCGTGTGACACATTTTAGTGGCAGACTGTCTCCCTCATCAATGTGAAGAGCTGTCATAAAGATGAAATAAAATAATACATGAACACCATTTAGTATCATGCCTGACACTGTAACTACTCAATAAAATGCCAAATCTATATTACCAAGTCCCTTGTCTTTTATCCATCAGAATAAATACACATGGGGTAAGTGTGTGAGCAAATTTATATTAGTAAACTTGTCAAACACAAAACAGTGAAGGTGGTAGGACTCAGCTCATTTCAAGCTCAGAGCAGTGAAAACGCCCTACTAACTTCTGACTGCCACTTGCCATCACTAAAAATAAATGGATCTATTATCTTAAGGCTATAAGTTCTTTCATAGCTGAACTATGGAAGAGCACAATCATGGCATAGAGATATAGAGACAGGGTTAAGTAAAACAGCATCTGGGCTGTGTTAAATTACTAAGAACACAGGGAGGGAGATTTGGTATACAAGCAGATTCCTAGTGACTAAAGAGGTATGAAGTCAAGGACTTCTAGGCTCTACCACAGAAAGTAAGTTAAAATTATATATTGCAGCTCTCACTTTACTCACAGTTTCACTCCAAGAAGTATATTTTATAAAAGTAAGAATTTTCAGTACTTCCTTGCCATATAAATCATATGATCTATGTCACACTAATTACTATTACTAGAATACCAAAAACGCAACACAGTAGAGTAGGGCAAAAACATAATTTTCTCTGTTTTTCTTTGGCATCTGTTAATAAAAAAATTTAATTTCAAGTGGCTCTCATGGTATTATAGATGTATGGGGCCTCTAACAACAATCCAGGATTGTTGGCACAAAAGTCTTGGATTTATAAATTAATTCTAGATAACAACACATTTCTTAGCAAAGTCTTCATTTACGATAAAGAAATGGCTCCCAAAAGATGCTAACATAACTTAGTTAACAAGTATAAGATGCAAAATCAGTTTATGTTAACATAATATACATACCTAACTACATGTATGTATACCTAACCAATTTAGAGCCCTCAAAATAAGTCATATTCAAGAGAAATCATTACCTGTGTGACACATTTTAGTGGCAGACTGTCTCCCTCATCAATGTGAAGAACAAATTCTCCCCTTTCAGGAGAACTGAAGCCTGGCTCCCATACTACTTCACATTTCAATGAGAAGTATGGTTCAACAGTGCCTACAGATGATGTAGAGAGAAGTCAGTTTCACATTTTAATTACATTTATTTCTCAATATCCAAAATAAGAGATGGCATACAAATACGACATTATATAACATATTATTTAAATTACACTAAAATGATAGGTTAAATGAGCGATTATCAAATGAGTCAGACCTATAGAGTTTGGTTAAAATGTAAAATGCATACCTTATTTTCCAATTTTAATAGGCAGATAAAAATATTTGAAAAAAGTATGCCAATATTTAGCAAAAACCAGAAATTTATCAATGAAGCAACCACTCTAGGAATAGAGATGGCTTTATACATACACAGTCAAAAACCACTTGCAATCCCTGAATAAGAGTCCCCTTGATTGACCTGGAATGCCGAGGTTACTGGTTCGAAACCCTGGGCTTGCCTGGTCAAGGCACGTGTGGGAGTTGATGCCTCCTGCTCCTCCCTCTCCCTCTCTCCCTCCTCTGTAAAATGAATAAATAATAATTAAAAAAAGAGTCCCCTTGATGTTTACCAACAAGCTGAAATACTTGTTAACATCACACACTCATTCAGTTTCCAGAGGGAGCAGTTACCAGAGGCATTTTTAAATGCCCTCATCCCTAGAAATATAACTTCTGATAGAGCTGCTTTATCTGTTTAATCATTTTCTTTAAAGTAAGAAAATAATACTTGATGGAAAGAATAAGTCAGAACTTCTTTCTTAATGATCAGGATCACCTGAGATTCAAAGGCACTGCACAATTAAAGGAGAGATGATTGATCATCAGAAACTTGACTTTGGGTCTTGTTGATTTTCATGTGATGGCAGTTTCCTAATCTTAAAAAAGATATAGTGCCTACCTCCTATGACCATGAAGGGAGACAACAAGACATGCAAAAGAATTAATATAGTGTGTGATGCCCAAAAAGCACCCAGTGTCAATTATTATTAATATTCTTGAATGTCAATACTTAGTAGGCACAGTAATTTATAAAAGGAATAGAAACTACTCCTGAAACAGCTAACAGTCTAGGTCTAGTGGGAGGCCACCAGGATTATAATTGTCTGTAAGTAACAAAAAGTCCTGCTACAACAAGTTAGGTAGATAGAGTTTTGTTTATCTTATTTTATTAAGGTAGAAGTCCATGAATAAGTATTCCAGAGCTGCCTTAACAGGTTGACAAGATCTTCAAGGAGCAATGTTACTTCTAGTTTCACACACTACCATTCCTCGCTGTGTGGCCTTCCTCAGTGTAGAAAGGTATCATAGAATAGTGATTAAAAGAGCACAATTTCTAGGGTCAGACTCCTTGGTTCAAATTTCAACTCTGTGACTCACTAGCTGAGACCCTGGACAATTTACTTAACCTCTCTAACACAGTTTTCTCATATATAAAATGGGGAATAACAATTGTATCTAACACAGAGAATCATTAAAGGGGATTAAGTAAACTAAGATATGCAGAAATACTTCAGTGACTGGCACAAAGAAGGGGGGGGGGAGGTAGAAATAGAGGAAATTTCTGTCCATATCTCATTGGCAAGATGCTTGGGAAAAGAGATTTCTGGTTCCCCAAACAAAATAAAGGTCCTAATAGAAAGGGAAATGGATACCAAGAATGGGCTTAACACCATCTACCACAGCACAAGATGTACAGAAACAAACAATTCTAGGTAACATTACAGAAATACAGAGTGGGAGCTGAAAAGAAGGGAAAGGGAGTCTAAATTAACCCAAGAAAGTAGAGAAAACCTCATTTAAGGAGATGACATTTGAATGGTGACTAATGAATGAACAGGAAATTTGAAGGAGGACAAAGCTGGGGGAAGAGAGTGTGTCTGGTAAAGAATGTGAGGGAAGTAAAGAAGACGAAGAAGATTTAACACTACATATAAAGACACTTGAAAAGGGAACAGGAGAAATAAATTGGGTATCTAGACTGAGCAAGGGTGGGATAGGCAGGGCAGGTATTACAAGGGGTCAAGGAGGAAGAGAATTGAGGAAGATAGTGAACCAATTTCAAGACAAGTTTGAATGCTGAGTGGACTCAAAGGTTCAGTAAGGTTAAAGACAGTAAGAATGAAAACTAAAGCGGAAACATGAACGATACTTAATTAAAAAACTGTATTAGAAGCCAACTCTATCTTAAAAACCATCAATTAGCTCTTACATTCTTCCCTTACAATATCCACTAACCAAACACAACCCAAAATACATCACCCCTCAGGAAGAAAGGGCAATCAGAACATAAAATTTAATTCACAACTATTCATTTTGCTTTACAAAAACACAAAGAAAGATATGATTAAATGTATTATCTGAGATGCAAAACCAATACAGGAAAAATGTCCTAAGAAAAATACCTTGCTAAAAATTCATTTTCTGTTTATAAAAACAAAATTAAGTTAACTAGATTTATTCTGAGCATCAAAAAACGACACAAGAAAAATCTATGTACATAAATTATGTATAGTTTATTCAGTGCTATCTAAAATAGGTTTAAGTATTATATCACTTGTGTTCAAAAAAGATAACACTGTATATGGAATTAAGTGTCATTGTGTTTTTGTGCTTTGACTTAAAAAATTCTAACAGATGTTATGAGCAACCTAGAGAAAATAAATACTAAAATCTCCTTAAAAATAAGTTCTAAAGATCGTGAGAAGCATACCTGGTGTTCCAGTTTGTAATATTGTAATTCCACTTCTATCTTGACAAATTCAGCATAATCACTACATTTCCATGGCAGCCACAGAAGAGGAAAGTCTAGCCATTCAGCCCTGGTTAGGATGGAGAAACATGGAACAGTGCAGTGTGCTGTGCTTTCAGATGCCGGCAGCTCTATGTCACTCACATGCTAAATCAGAACCTATAGCAGGGATGCAGTTAATATAACTAGCACTGTTTGATAGTGTTCCAAAAACAACAACAGCAACAAAAAATAAACCTGGAGATTTACCTGGAACCACTGAAATGTGCATAAATAGTTTTTCTTTCTTCTGATTGATTGTTCACTCAGCTTTTCCCTAGATTAGGACAGGACTCAATATGATCAGTATTAACAACAACAACAACAACAACAGAACTTAAGTCAAATTAATCTGCTAAATAACAATGGAAATATACTTCAACTGTTTAATAAATAGTTTTGTTTCTGAAAACGGTGCCGAGTCAGGACCGGGGCCAAGTGCGCGGGAGCTGACTCCTCACTGTCCAGTCCCGCCGGAGGCACCGGGGGCGGGGTCGTCCCATCCAAATCCCGGGGGGGGGGGCGGAGGAAGGATGGGTGCTGGCGGGCCCCCGCCTCTCCCGTGGGTAGGGCTGGAATGAAGGGATTCTAACCTCGGGGTCGGAGAGGGCCCAGGAAACCCCCGCACATCCCTGGGTGCAGGCATGGGGGTGTGGCGGGAGGGATTCCGAGGTGGGCGACCTGGCTCGGTTTCCCCAAGCCGGAGGGCGACCCGGGGGCCCACAGAGAAACCCAGCCAGACTGTCAGCCCGGGGCCCGGCAGTGGGCCCCGGGCAGCGAGCGGCTAAACGGGACGGCGCTCCGGCGACAGGAACCTACTCACCAGCCTTGACTCACCTAAAAGCCGGCGCCGCGGCTCTTCCCTTCTGGCGCCCGCCCTGGAGGCACTTACCCGTTGATGTGATCAGGACTGCGCCCTGCTCTTGTCCGCCCGCTCGATGGCCACTGGGCTCCACAGTGTATCTGTCAGCTCAGACCCCGCTGGTTCTCTCGCGCCTTCTTACTGCCTGGTGTGCTGCTCAGTCAGTCGCCTCCTCAGGCGGCCCGCACACGTCTCTTCCAGGACCCCATCTGCCCCGGGGCTGTCCACCACCCCGCCTGCAGCCCAGCACGAGTTTTCACCCAGCCTTCGTCTTCCGTGCTGCCACCGCCACCCCAGCCCGCGCGGAAGAATGCACAGAGAACCTCATTTTATTCTTTAACCCTTCTCGAGGTCAGAGCTCCCACGGGCTTAAGACAATCATTCGCACCTGGGGTCAGGATTCAGCATGGTCACCCCTAGAAAGAGGACCCCCCTATCGTCACCCGCCATTGCTGAGAAAGGGTGTTGAGGCGAAGTACTGACGGTGCATGCAGCGCCACCTGCTGCGTGAGAGGTCCACACTGCCAAGCCTTTGGGCTAAGGATGTGTAGCAAAGAGTGTTTTCTTTAAAAAGTGATAATAAAAAAAAAAATTGAAAAGCTGAAACCGCTTTCAAAAGAAATCCTCACAGAAATGCTTTATTATAATGACTCCATTATCACTTTATTATGATGATGAACAATGGAACTTTTTATTTACGTTTGGAATAGTTAATACTGTACATTTATATTGTTGTAAGGTACCAAAAAGCTGCAAATTAATATTGATATTCTAGGAAGAAAAGGTCAGGCTTTCCTGTCCCTTTCCTTAGAAAATGAAGGAAAAGGAATGTAAAAGTCCCCTGACTTACAAGGGTGACTAAGGTCACTTGGTTTTTAGTTCTCTGAAAGAATTAAGAATGTCAGTTATTAGTTTCATTGTAGCACCAGTAGGAATGATTGAGTTATGAGGCTAGGACAGTTGTCTACAGGGGTTTCAGTGGGGTGATGTGTCAGATATGTTGTTCTCCCAGGAGTCAGGGGTGTCTGGATCTGCACACCCAACCTGCAGGGTAATTGTGCCGTTGGCGATCAAGGAACAGCCAGGATCCTGGTGTCTGGTCAGGTCATTTGCCAGACCTTTCGCTGCTTCAGAAGGTCCAGACTGTAGTTGCTGAGGCAGCGCAGCGCACCTGAGCAGCCTCCCAGGAGGCGAGTGTGTATGCTGAATAGAGGAGAAAGTGAGGCAGAAAGACTGTCAGTCATTAAGGGGACAGCAGAGTCATGGCGCTGTAGGAAAAGTTGTGTTATTGTTGCTCATATTTTATTTATTGAGTTTAGAGATAGGGCATTGAGAGAGAAACAGAGAAACAACCAATTATTCTCCATTTGTTTCTTGGCATTCCCATCGGTCGCTTCCTGTACCTGCCTTGAGCCCTGAGTGACCACATCACGTAGGGAAGACTGGACAGGATTATGTGCAGCCAGCCACTGTGATTTGGTTTCTGCAATTTAGGTCTCAGCCTCCAGACTGCTTTTTCAAAGAAAGGTGTTCCCGGCTCTTTTGTGACTGTTCAGGACAGCATCCTGTTGTTTTGCTGCATAGCAGTTGCCTGAATCTAAAGTGGCATCTTTAATTTTTTATTGCTCACTTTGTCACCTAACCCACAAGCCACAAGAAATCATGTGTGTGTTGTGCGTTCCTCTGTACGGTGGTGTGTATGCCTGTGCCAGTACCCACATAAGTTACTGACTTAAAATTTTGGTAGGTGAAGGATGTCCCTCAGCTGGGCTCTAAATGTAAAACCCTTAAAGAAACAGTAGCCTCGCCTGACCAGGCGGTGGCGCAGTGTATAGAGCATCGGACTGGAATGCGGAAGACCAGGGTTCGAGACCCCAACCTCGCCAGGTTGAGCGAGGGCCCATCTGGCTTGAGCAAAAGCTCACCAGCTTGGACCCAAGGTTGCTAGCTCCAGCAAGGGGTTGCTCGGTCTGCTGAAGGCCCGCGGTCAAGGCACATGTGAGAAAGCAATCAATGAACAACTAAGGTGTTGCTACGGCAGCAAAAAACTAATGATTAATGCTTCTCACCTGACTCCGTTCCTGTCATTCTGTCCCTATCTATCCCTTTCTCTGACTCTCTCTATCTATCCCTCTCTCTGACTCTCTCTCTCTCTGTCCAAGTAAAAAACAAACAAACAAACAAAAAACTCACACCTTTATTGTCTATTAGAGGTCCCCAAAGTACTGCCTGCGGGGCCAAATTGCGGCCACCTGAGGCCATTTATCAGGCCCCCGCCGAACTTCCGGAAGGGGCACATCTTTCGTTGGTGGTTAGTGTATTGTATATTGTATGTGGCAGCCCTCCAATGGTCTGAGAAACAGTGAACTGGCCTCCTGTGTAAAAAGTTTGGTTACCCCTGGTAGATGCTGGTGGTGGGAGGGTACCATATGCATCAAATAAAAAGTGTCTACATTGCTGCCTTTATGTCTTACTGGGTGTCACTTCATCGGAGTTGCAGTTTTCTGTGTTTGCAGGGAGAGGGAAAGGCCTGAGAAGACTCGGGGTAGTTGTGGTTCAGTCTGTGAAGGAAGGGACGTTCCGAGTGGTGTTTGGATGCAACTGGTCTCTCAGGTGTGTCTTTTAGAGAGCTGAGGAATGGGTGAGAGATGCTGCAACAGAAATAATGTTTCTCGCTGCTGTTTACATTTCAAATGTTGTCGGCATTAGTCCAGAATTTCGACACTGTGCAAGTAGGTATTTTTTTGTCCAATGGTATCTTGTATAAGTGCACAGTATAGGGTTTTTTCTAGCCCTTTAATCCTTTAATCTTAGCAGAGGTGAGTTGTGAGGGGACACTGTTTTCATTTCCTGGGGTTTAAAGGTACAGTACCTTGAAGTTCAAGGTGGTGGTGAGGGACCAGATCATGAGTTCTCTAAGAAACAGAAACTAGCCCCTCTGTTTGGCGCGGTTGGATTTAGGGAACAGGTGGGATATGAAAGAACACGTGGTGGTTTCTTGGGGCCCACGTGTTCCCAGTCGCCTCATGTAGGTGGCCTTGTTGTGCTTCTGTCAGAGACCTCGCTGCAGGGTACCTCCTTCGTCCCTGCTTGGCCTGACCGGATTTTTGTGCAACAGCCGCCTCCTCAGAGGCACTGGCCGGGTAGTGGTCATCGGAGTAAGGAGTGCACATGCACCCCTGGGAGCGCTCCTGTGTGCCGCCCTGTAGCCGAGTTCTGCTGTATTTCAAAGAGTCCCATGATGTCATCTCTGCGTGCTTCGAAGTGTTTTGTTCTCCTACTTCAGGGGATTTAGATCGTGTATCACAAGAGTGGCATCGCGCTGAGATGGGTCTGTTGGCTTGGTTCCTAGGACTTTGGGTTATTGGGAAAGGATGCTGGTTCTCTGGGGAGAGCAACAGCTTACGTGATAGGGGTGTGTCATTTCCAAGGTCATTCCTTTTTCTAAATTTCTTTTTATTTATTTATTTTAGAGAGGAGACACAGAGTGAGAGAGAGAGAGAGAGAGAGAGAGAGAAAGGGGGGAGGAGCTAGAAGCATCAACTCCCATATGTGCCTTGACCAGACCAGCGCAGGGTTTTGAACTGGCGACCTCAGTGTTCCCAGGTCGATGCTTTATCCACTGCGCCACCACAGGTCAGGCTCCCAAGGTCATTCCTTTTCACATTCGCTTAGGAAAGAGACGTCCTGTGTCAGGGTCCTCCATTCTCTCCCACTGAGAAGTTTTTCTGAGCTCAGTTCTGCTGTTAGTCACTATGTTCTTTAGGGTTCCTGGCTGAGTGCCAGCTTCTAAAAGTTTAGTAACAATTTATTTTGGTGCCCTGTCGTGGATGTCTTGAACATAGCACATTTTACTGGGCCCGTGTCTTTCAGTCTCCTGGCATAAGAATGTGAGTTCACCTATAAGCCATTAAGGTTTCCTATAGGATCACTGTCTGAAAATGATGTCAGTACATCAAAATTCATTATGTTTCCCTGACCTGTGGTGGTGTAAGAGATAAAGCATATGTCTGGAATGCTGAGGTCACTGGTTTGAAACCCTGCACTGTGTGGTCAAGGCACATATGAGAGTTGAAGTACATGCTTCCTGCCCCTTTCTCTCTCCCTCTCTCTATCTCTGTCTCTCTCCCTCCTCTATAGAAGAAATAAATAAATAAATAAATAAATAAATAAATAAAAACATTTAATATGTTGTAGAACCCATGTCTTTCACTCAGAAGAGGACGGTGCTGAGGAAAAACTTCGCTTCTGTTTCCTCACTGAAGGCAGAAAGGAGGAACTAATGAGGATGAAAAGGTATGATATTTTTACTTCAGTAAAGTGGTATGCTAGAGTCATGAAGGCAATATTTCATGGATGGGGAGAAATACTTTGGTTAATTTAGTTTTTCTTTTCGATTTGGTGATGAATACAGATAAGTGCAGCTAGCTCAAAACACTTAAAACTCATTTAAACACAAATTTGGATACAACAAAAAAGTAAATCTCACATGTAAGGAAGCATTATCATTTTTTTCTGGAAGAATATACTCACCATAGAAGTATAAAATAATCTTTGCACAACTTCACCCAGAATTATATTTCAAGGAATTAGACACCTCACCACTACACTCAGTCAGAGAATCAAAATACAGAGCGCCGGATTTACATTATTGTGTTAGAAACCTGAGTATTTTTTCAAATAATAAGGAAAAACATGTTATTGTCAAGCACCACTACTACTGAAGGGCAGAAGACTGTGCAACTTTAACAGGTAGTAGAGTAACTATACATGTTGATTGTGGTGCATTTGCTAACCAGTAGAATGAAAGTTGCACTGTTGAATGTCTATAAACTGTGGCTATTCTAGACAGTGCTAAGGCCTACACAGAATGCTTTCAGAATATTGGAGCATGTTCTCTGCTTTAGTGAAACAAGTTCAAGTGATAATCAGTTTCTTATAGTATTAAAACTGACGAATGGATATCCTGCAATGTTCCCTTCAGAAGGCTGTATATATACCAAACACTAAAAATGTGTATGGGTTAAACATTTAAAATGGCTTCCAAATAAAAATATGGCACTGTTTATGATAACACAGGAGTTGAATTTTTGATTTACATATGTAAAAAATGTGGAAAAAACAATCCGATGAATAGGGACAATGCATTTCAGTTCTCCATTATACACGTTACTCTAAACAGGTTTGTATACAGTGTAAGATTCTCAAGTGAGATTTCTAGACTTGTAGCAAAATATGTGCTGTTATGCACACAGTAAAAACACAATGTTTTGCAGTTGATCAGCATGGTATGCTGACACTGCCAAATGGCAATGAGCAAGAAAGAGTTATGAGCTGACATTAATGTTAGAATATCTTCTGGATCTTAGTTTGACATACAGTTTCACAGTAAGAGTAGAATAACACACAGTGTACAGAAACATTTCATTTCAGTGCTAAGATACATTTGGTGTTCTTTTTAAGTTACGTAGATCAATTTAGGTTGAAACTACATGAAATTCTGTTGAGGATGAGAGGAAACAATAGTTTCTTTAGTTCTAAATCTCCTTGGATTTAAGTGTAGTGTGAAATTTAGTTTACAACACTAGTCTTTCTTATAATGCCCCTGAAATGTTCCCTGTACCTGTGCAGTTAAATTGGACCTGCTCCTAACGTTAGTTAGATGAAAATTACTTATAAATTCAGGGTTTACTTGTGTTATCTTCAGGGTAAGAAAAAAGTCTGTTTACACAACGGTGTCACAATTTACCATGAGGAATATGATTGTCTATTGAACCCAGTGTCCTGGAAACGGTGCAGTTCATATAAGAAGCACTGTTTAATTAAAAAGAAAGCTTTCTGTAACTTAAGCTTGAAAGACCTTCTTGAGCAGGATGTACAGACAAGATAAATATAAAAACTTGAGGTTAAATTGAAAGCAATTTCAAGCATGCAGTTGAGTACAGCTAGCTCAAAACACTTAAAACTCATTTCAACACAGACTCGGATACAGCAAAAAAGTAAATTTCACCTGAAAAAAAATTATTGTTATTTTCTGGAAGAATATACTCAGCATAGAAGTATAAAATAATCTCTGCACAACTTCACCCAGAACTATATTTTAAAGAATTACACACCTCCCATTACATTCAGAACCTAAGAACAGAGTAATTGACATTAGTCTGATAGAAAACTGAGTATTTTCTCATTTGATAAGGAAAAACAAGTTTCTGTCAAGCACTGCTACTCCTGAAGAGCAGACCACTGTGTAATTCTATCAGGTAATAGAGTACCTACACATGTTGATTCTGGTGCATTTGCTAACCAATAGAATGAAAATTTCACTGTTGAACTACTATATACTGTGCCTGTTCTAGACAGTGCTAAGGCCTACGCAGAATGCTTTCAGAATATTGGAGCGTGTTCTCTGCTTTAATGAAACAAGTTAAAGTGATAATCAGTTTCTTATGGTAATATCACTGATTTCTCTATATCCTGCAATGTTCCCTTCAGGGAGCTGTACATATACTGAACACTAAAAATGTGTATGGGTTGAACATTTAAAATGGCTTCCAAATAGAAATATGGCACTGTTTCTGATAACACAGGACTTGAATTTTTGATGTACATATTTGAGAGACGTGGACCAAACAATCCGATGAATAGAAACAATGCATTTAATGCTCCATTATAAGCGTTATTCTAAGCAGATTTGTGTACAGTGAAAGATTTTCAAGTGAGATTGCTAGACTTGTAGCAAAATATGTGCTGTTGTGCACGCAGTTAAAACACACTGTTTTGCAATTGACCAGAATGGTAATCCTTTTTCCTTTTTCTTTTTTCTTAATTATAAAGGGGTGACATTAATAAATCAGGGTACATATGTTCAAAGAAAACATCTCCAGGTTCTCTTATCATTCAATTATGTTGCATACTCATCACCCAAAGTCAAATTGTCCTCTGTCACCTTCTATCTGGTTTTGTTTTGCCCCTCCCCTCCCCCTCTCCGTTTCTCTCCTCCCTTCCCCCACCTCGTAACCACCACTCTCTTGTCCATGTCTCATAGTCTCACTTTTATGTCCCACCTATGTATAAAATCATGCTGTTCTCAGTATTTTTTTTCTGATTTACTTATTTCACTCCGTATAATGTTATCAAGGTCTGTTCATTTTGTTGTAAATGATCCGAAGTCATCATTTCTTATGGCTGAGTAGTATTCCATAGTATATATGTACCAAAGCTTTTTAATCCACTCGTCTTCTGAAGGACACTTGGGCTGTTTCCAGATCTTCGCTATTGTCAACAAAGCTGCCATGAACACGGGGGCGCATTTCTTCTTTTCAAACAGTGCTATGGTGTTCTTAGGGCATATTCCTATAAGTGGGATAGATGGGTCAAAAGGCAGCTCGACTTTTTATTTTTTGAGGAATCTCCAAACTGTTTTCCACAGTGGCTGCACTATTCTGCATTCCCACGAGCAGTGCAGGAGGGTTCCCTTTTCTCCACATCCTCGCCAGCACTTATTCTGTGTGGTTTTGTTTTAAGGTGTGTCTCTTGTAGACAGCATATGTATGGGTCCTGTTTCTTTATCCATGCAGCTACCCTATGTCTTTTGATTGGATCATTTAATCCATTTAGATTTAAGGTTATTATTGATATGTAGTTGTTTATTGCCATTTTATTCTTTAAAGCTGTATTCTTCTTTTGCTATATCCTTTTCTCCCTTTGAACTGTTCACAACAGGCCCCTTAGTATCTCTTGCAGAATTGGTTTGGTTTTAATGAATTCCTTGAGGCTTTTTTTGTCTGGAAAGCTCTTTATTTCTCCTTCAATTTTAAACGTTAGCCTTGCTGGATAGAGTAGTCTTGGTTGTAGATTCTTGTTCTGCATTACTTTGATTATATCTTGCCATTCCCTTCTGGCATCAAGTGTTTCTGTTGCGAAGTCCGATTTCATTCTTATGGGGGCTCCTTTGTAGGTGATAGCCTTATTTTCCCTAGCAGCTTTTAAAATTTTTTCTTTATCCATTAGCTTTGGTATTTTAACTATGATATGTCTTGGTGTAGATCTTTTTGGGTTTCTCTTTAATGGAGTTCTGTGTGCTTCTTGAACATGTGGAATGTTTCCCAGCCTTAATTTAGGGATGTTTTCTGCTATGATTTGATTGAACAAAGTTTCCATTTCCTGTCCTCTCTCCTCTTCTTCAGGAACCCCTATGATGCGAATGTTGTTTCTCTTCATGTTGTCAGAGAGCTCCCTTAGAGTTTCCTCACATTTTTTGAGTCTCTTTTTCTTTTTCTTCTCTGCTTCTGTGCCTTTGTTTATTGTGTCCTCTAACTCGCTGATTCGATCCTCAGCATGATTCATCCTGCTTTTAATTCCTTCCATTGTGGTCTTCAGTTCTGATACTGTATTTGTTATTTCTGTCTGATTCTTTTTTATTATTTCATTTTTGTGTTTTATACTTGTTATCTCTTTATTTAGGTGTTCATAATGACTATCCATTGTTGCTCTAATTTCTTTGAACATCCTAACTATCATTATTCTAAATTCTGCTTCTGGTAATTTGGTTATATCTGGTTCATTCAGGTCCTTCTCTGGGGATTTCTCTTGATTCATTTGGTTTGCATTCCTCTGCCTGCCCATTTTGTCTGTATATAAGTAAGTTGTGGCCACTGGAGTCCAGTAGGTGTTGCCTTTGTGTTCTCTAGGTGTGGTCTGTCTGCAGGCCTGCCACCCCATCTGCCGCTACCTAGAGCGGTTGGGTATGGGCGTTGCCAGCGCCAGCCCACTGTGGCTTTTGCTGTGATTTCTGCCTCTCCTCTGTGGGAGGGGCTGTCACTCAAGCCACAAGCCTCAGCACCAAGAGTAGAGGTGAGCACCTTTGCTCAGCTGCAGATCCAGCCGTCACCATACCCTTCAGCAACCCTCAGCAGAGTAGGGGGGGCCCTAATACTCCACACTGTAAACCTGGGAGCTCCCTCTCTCTAAGCAGCTCTGCTCTAAGTGCCGTGGGAGAGCTTGTATGGCTAGTGTCCTGTCTCCCTTTGCTGATATTGCTAGTTCCAGGGGAAGTATTCGTTTTCAATTAGGGAAGTGACTTAGCCCAGGGGTTAGGGTGGCTGTCCCTCAGAGTGTTTGTCCCTGTGCCTTCAGTCCACACTGTCTTCCCGGTGCTCTGGTCCTCTCCTCTGTCCCCATTCCCCGGAGCCCAGGGTGCATGGTTGTGAGAGAGGTTTTCTGCACTGTCTCTTTAAAAAGAATCTTGGGTCTGAGAAAACTGTCTCTTTCTCACAAACAGTATCCTCACTTGTTTCACAGCTCAATACTGTCCAAACGCCTCTTCTAGGCTCTGGGAGTGTAGGCTGGAGCTTGGTTCCTGGGACCCAGGTCCCTCCCTCTCCGCCAAACTCTCCTCCCACCATGCGGGTCTCTCCGGGCTGCAGTTCACTCCGGGGAGCTGGGCAGCCCTCTTTGCATTTTTGCTATTCCTACCAGTCTCACTGTGGCTTCTTCTGTGTTCCGTGGTTGAAGAGTCCACTTAGTTTAGTTCAAAGTTGGTTTATCCAGATGATGGTTCTTAAAATTGAGTTATAATCCACTTTGGTTCTGGGAGTTGGAAGTTGGTACGTCCGCCTACTCTGTCGCCATCTTGCTCCTTCTCTCATTGTGGTTTTAATTTGTATTTCTCGAATGATTAGTGATGTTGAGCATTTTTTCATATGCCTATTGGCCATCTGTATGTCATTTTTGGATAAATTTCTATTCATTTATTTTGCCCATTTTTTGATTGGATTGTTTGTCTTCCTGGTGTTGAGTTTTATAAGTTCTTTATAAATTTTGGTTATTAACTCTATTTCAGACGTGCTGTTAAATATGTTCTCCCATTGTGTGGTTTGTATTTTTATTCTGTTTTATTGTCTTTAGCTGTGCAAAACCCTTTTAGTTTGATATAGTCCCATTTGTTTATCTTGCCTTTTATTTCAGTTGCCTGTGGAGATAAATTGGCAAATACATTGCTGCAACAGTTGTTGGAGAGCTTGCTTCCTATGTTTTCTTCTAAGATGCTTATGGTTTCACAACTTACATTTAAGTCTCTTATCTATTTTGAGTTTGTTTTTGTGAATGGTGTAAGTTGATGGTCTAGTTTCTTTCTTTTGCAGGTAGATGTCCAATTTTCCCAACACCATTTGTTAAAGAGGATGTCTTTACTTTATTGTATGTTCTTTCCTCCTTTGTCAAATATCAGTTGTCTTTAAAGGTGGGGGTTTATTTCTGGGTCCTCTGTTCTGTTCCATTGATCTATGTGCCTGTTCTTATGCCAGTACCAGGCTGAATTGAGTATGATGGCCTTGTAGTATAACTTGATATCCAGAAGAATGATACTTCCCGCTTTATTTTTTCTTTTTAAGATTGCTGAGGCTATTCGTGTTCTTTGTTGGTTTCATATAAATTTTTGGAATATGTGTTCTATATCTTTGAAGTATGTCATTGGTATTTTAATTGGTATTGCATTAAACTTAAAAATTGCTTTGTGTAATATAGACATTTTAATGATGTTTATTCTTCCTAGACATGAGCACAGTATATGCTTCCATTTATTTGTATCTTCCTTGATTTCTTTTATCAATGTTTTACAATTTTCCGAATACAAGTCCTTAACCTCCTTGGTTAAATTTACTCCTAGGTACTTAATTTTTTTGGTTGCAATAGTGAAGAGTATTGTTTCCTTAATTTCTTTTGCTGACAGTTCATTGTTGGTATATAGAAATGCCTCTGATTTCTGAGTATTAATTTTATATCTTGCCATCTTGCTGAATTCATTTATCAGGTCCAGTAGTTTTTTGACTGAGACTTTAAGGTTTTTCTATATACAATATCATATCATCTGCAAATAATGATCGTTTTACTTCTTCTTTTCCAATTTGGATGGCTTTTATTTCTTCTTCTTGTCTGATTGCTGTAGCTAGGACTTCCAGAACTATGTTGAATAAGAGTGGTGAAAGGGGGCACCCCTGCCTGGTTCCTGATCTTAAGGAAATTGCTTTAAATTTTTGCCCATTTAGTATGAAGTTTGCTGTGGGTTTGTTGTAGATGGCCTTTATCATGTTAAGAAATGTTCCCTGTATTCCCACTTTACTGAGAGTTTTGAGCATGAATGGGAGCTGGATTTTTTTTTTAAAGAAGCTCCAACATATATATGCCTTTGCTGTTTTAATTTCTTTTCTTTTTATTTATTCATTTTAGAGAGGATGCAGAGAGAGAGAGAGAGAGAGAGAGAGAGAGAGAGAGAGAAAGAGAAAGAGAGAAAGGGGGGAGGAGCTGGAACCATCAACTCCCATATGTGCCTTGACCAGACCAGTGCAGGGTTTTGAACTGGCGACTCAGTATTCCCAGGTCAACACTTTATCCACTGTGCCACCACAAGACAGGCGGGAGCTGGATTTTATCAAATGCCTTTTCTGCATCTATTGAAATTATCGTGCGATATTTGTCCTTCTTTTTGTTTATGTGATGAATCACATTGATTGATTTGTGAATATTGAACTAGCCTTGCCTCTCCAGAATAAATGCCACTTGATCATGGTGTATAATTTTTTTCATATATTCCTGGATCCAGTTGGCTAATATTTTGTTGAGAATTTTTGCATCTAAATTTATCAGGGATATTGGCCTATAATTTTCTTTCTTTGTGTTATCTTTGCCCTGTTTTAGAATTTTGCTCGCCTCATAAAAGGAGTTTGGAAGTCTTCCATCCTCTTGATTTTTTTTGAAATAGCTTGAGGAGGATAGGAGTTAGTTATTCTTTGAATTTTTGGTAGAATTCACTTGTGAAGCCATCAGGCCCAGGACTTTTCTTTTTTGGGAGTTTTTTGATAACTGTTTCGATCTCATTTGTTGTAATTGGTCTGTTTAGGTATTCTGATTCTTCCAGATTGATTTTTGGAAGATTATATGATTCAAGAAATTTGTCCATTTCACCTTGGTTCTCTAATTTTTTGGCATTGAGTTCTTCATATTATTTTCTTACAATACTTTGTATTTCTGTAGTGTCAGTTGTTATTTTTCCCACTCACATTTTATTTATTAGAGTCCTCTCATTTTATTCTTAGTGAGTCTAGTTAAAGGTTTATCTATCTTTTTTACCTTTTCAAAGAATCAGCTCCTGGTTTCATTGATCCCCTGTATTATTTCCTTAGCCTCTATGTCATTTATTTCTGCTCTGATCTTTATTACATCCTTTGTTCTACTACCCTGGGCTTTATTTGCTGTTGTTTTTCTAGTTCTTTTAGATGCAGGGTCAGGTTGCTTATTTGAGCTTTTTCTAGCTTCTTTTGGTATGCTTGTAGTGCAATGAACTTCCCTCACAGTACTGCTCTTGCTGTGTCCCATAAATTTTGAGTTGATGTATGCTCATTATCATTTGTTTCTAGAAACATTTTTATTTCTTCTTTGATCTCATTGTTAATCCATTCATTATTTAATATCATGCTATTTAGTTTCCAAGTGTTTGAGTATTTTTCAGTTTCTCTTTTGTGGTTAATTTCTAGTTTCATGGCATTGTGATCAGAGAAAATGCTTGATATGATTTCAATCTTCTTAAATTTATTGAGACCATTTTTGTGTCCTAACATGTGGTCTATCCTAGAAAACGTACCATGAGCGCTTGAGAAGAATGTATATTCTACTGCTTTAGGGTGAAGTGTTCTGAAGATATCTATTAAATCAAGTTGATCTAGTGTATCCTTTAAGTCTGCTGTTTGTTAATTTTCTTTCTTGAGGGTCTATCCAGTGTTGTTAGTGGGGTATTGAAATCCCCTACTATGATAGTATTGCTGTTAATCTTGCCCTTTATATCCATCAAAGTCTGCTTTATGTATGTCGGGGCTCCTATATTTGGTGCTTAGATATTTATAATAGTTATATCTTCTTGTTGAATTGTTCCCTTTATCATTATGTAGTGACCTTCTTTATCTCTTACTATAGCCTTTCTTTTAAAGTCCATTTTGTCAGATATAAGTAATGCTACCCTGGCTTGTTTTTCATTTCCATTTGCATGAAATATTTTTTTCCATCCTTTTACCTTTAATCTATGTACATCTTTTGTTTTAAGGTGTGTCTCTTGTAGACAGCATATGTATGGGTCCTGTTTTTTTATCCACGAAGCTACTCTACATCTTTTGATTGGATCATTTCATCCATTTACATTTAAGGTTATTATTGATATATAGTTGTTTATTGCCATTTTATTCTTTAAAGCTGTATTTTCTTTTGCTATATTCTTTTCCCCCTTTGAAATATTCACAACAGGCCCCTTAGCATCTCTTGCAGAATTGGTTTGATTTTAATGAATTTCTGAGGCTTTTTTTCGTCTGGGTAGGTCTTTATTTCTTCTTTAATTTTAAACGTTAGCCTTGCTGGATAGAGTAGTCTTGGTTGTAGGTTCTTGTTCTGCATTACTATGAATATATCTTGCCATTTTGTTCTTGTCTCAAGTGTTTCTGTTGAAAAGTTGGATATCATCCTTATGAGGGCTCCTTTGTAGGTGGTAACCTTTTTTTTTTAGCAGCTTTAAAAGTTTTTTCTTTATCCCTTAGCTTTGGTATTTTAACTATGATGTGTCTTGGTGTAGATTTCTTTGGGTTTCGCTTTAATGGAGTTCTCTGTGCTTCTTGAACATGTGAAAAGTTTGCCAGCCTTAATTTAGGGAAGTTTTCTGCTATTATTTGACTGAACAAAGTTTCTATATCTTGTTCTTTCTCCTCTTCTTCAGGAACCCCTATGATGCAGATGTTATTTTTTTTCAATGTTATCACAGAGCTCCCTTAGAGTTTCTTCAGATTTTTTGAATCTCTTTTTTTTTTTTACCACTCAGTTTCTGTGCCTTTGTTTATTGTGTCCTCTAACTTGCTGATTTGATCCTCAGCTTCCTCTATCCTGCTTTTAATTTCTTTCATTGTTGTCTTCAGTTCTGATACTGTATTTGTCATTTCTGTCTGATTCTTTTTTATTATTTCAATTTACTTTTTTATGCTTGTTATCTCTTTATTTAGGTGTTGGTAATAACTATACATTGTTGCTCTAATCTTTTTGAACATCCTAAATATCATTATTTTAAACTCTGCATCTGGTAATTTGTTTATATCTGGTTCATTCAGGTCCTTTTCTGGGGATTTCTCATGATTCTTTTGGGTTGCATTACTCTGCCTGCCCATTTTTTTCTGGGTATAAGAAGGGTGTGGCCACTGGAGGCCAATGGTTGTTGTCTTTGTGTTCACTAGGTGAGGTCTGTCTGCAGAACCACTCCCCCTCTGCTGCTGCCTAGGGCAGTTGGTTATGAACGTTGCCAGTGCTGGCCCACTGTGGCTGTTGCTTTGATTTCTGCCTCACCTCCACAAGAGGGGCTGTGTTTTGGTGCCCTGCTCTAGAAGCCTCAGCCTGTCTGGGCCTTTGCGTCATTCCCATAGGTGGGTTGCGCACTACCCTCAAGCCACAAACCTCAGCACCAAGTGTAGGTGTTAGCACCTTTGCTCAGCTGTGGACCCAGCCTGTTCCGGGTCTTTTGCCCAGCCTCCGTTGTCAGATCCTGTTCGCTGCAGTTCCTGGGCTGGACTGGGCTTCTGGTGTGCCCTCAGCTCTGAGCCTGCACCTGTCCTGGGCTTTAGCCTTGCCCCCACAGTCAGGGCCGGTTCGTGTAGGTTCGCAAACCGCAATTTCTCTGCCTGGGCAGAGCTCCTAGCATGTGCTCAGCTGCGAGCTTCAGCCTGTCCTGGTTGATAGTCCTGCCCTCGCATTAGATAGTGCTCATGCATGTTCGCAGAGCAGATTTCTGCCCGTTCCTGGTCTCCTGCTTTTCCCCCATAAGTGGGGCTGCAGGTGGACCCACAGCTGCTGGACTGCTTTCACGCATCCCCTCCACCCCTGCTGAGCTAGACCGTGCTCACACCTGCTGGTCTTCCATCGCCGCTGAGAGAACCATGTTTCAGCATCTTGCCACCACCATGCCTCCAGCAAGCCCTCAGCAGTGTGGGAAGGGGCACCGCAGCTAAGACTTTAACACTCCATACTGTAGTTTTGGAAGCTTCTTCCATCAAAGCAACTCTGCTCTAAGTGCCATGGGAGAGCTTTTTTGTCTTGTGTCCTGTCTCCCTTTGCTGATATTGCTAGTTCCAGGGGAAATATGTGTTTTCAATTTCAGAAGTGACTCAGCCCAGGGGTTAGGGTGGCTTTCCCTAAGAGTGTTTCTTCCTGTGCCTTCCAGTCTACACTCTCTTCTGCCTGCTCTTGTCCTCTCCTCTGTCCACATTCCCCGGAGCCCCGAGTGAGTGGTTGTAAGAGAGGTTTTCTGTACTGTTTCTTTAAGAAGGATCTTGGGTCTGAGGAAACTGTCTCTTTCTCACAAACAGAATCCTCACTTGTTTCACAGCTCAGTACTGTCTAAACGCCTCTTCTAGGCTTTGGGGCTGCAGGCTGGGGCTGTTTTCCTAGGACCCAGGTGTCTCCCTCTTCACCAAACTTTCCTCCCAACATGCAAGTCTCTCCAGACTGCCATTCGCTCTGGGGAGCTGGGAAGCCCTCTCTACATTTTTGCTTTTCTTCCCAGTCTCAATGTAGCTTCTTCAGTGTTCCTTGGTTGAAGAGTCCACTTCGTTTAGTTCAAAGTTGGTTTATCCAGTTGATGGTTCTTAAAATTAAGTTATAATCCACTTTGGTACTGGGAGTTGTAAGTTGGTTTGTCCACCTACTCCATCACAATTTTGCCATCCCCCTAATGGTATTCTATGCTGCCAAATGGCAATGAGCGAGAAAGATTTATGAGCTCACATTAATGTTAGAATATCTTCTAAAGCTTAATTTGACATATAGTTTCACAGTAAGGGTAGAATAACACAGAGTGTACAGAAACATTTCATTTCATGACTAAAATACATTTGGGGTTCTCTTTAAGTTACATAGATCAATTTATGTTGAAACTACATGTAATTCGGTCCAGCATGAGAGAAAACAATAGTTTTCCCAGTTCTGAACCTCCTTTGATTTAAGGTTAGTGTGAAATTTAGATACATCTCTAGTCTTTTTTATAATGGCCCTAGAACGTTTCCTGCACCTGTGCAGTTAAATTGGAACTGCTGCTAATTTTAGTTAGATCAAAGTTACTTGTAAATTCAGGGTTATCTTGTGTTATCTTCAGGGTAAGAAAGTCTGTTTATACAATGGTGTCACAACTTACCATGAGGAATATGAGTGTCTATTGAACTCAGCATTCTGGAAACTGTGCAGTTCATATAAGAAGCACCGTTTAATTAAAAATAAACCTTTCTGTAACTTAAGTTTGAATGAACTTTTTGAGCAGGATGTACAGACAAGATAAATGTAAAAGCTTTATGTTAACTTAAAAGTAATTCCAAGCATACAAATGAGTGCATCTAGCTCAAAAACACTTAAATCTTACTTCAACACGAACTTGGATACAGCAAAAAAAAAAAAAAAAAAAATCACCTGTAAGCAAGCATTAGTGTTTGTTCTGAAAAAATATACTCAGCATAGAAATATGAAATAATCTTTGCACAACTTCACCCAGAACTATATTTCAAAGAATTAGACACCTCCCCATTACATTCAGGTACAGAATAAGAACAGAGAGCTGGATTGACATTAGTCTGTTCAAGAACTGAGTATTTTCTTAATTAATAAGTAAAAACAAGTTTCTTCCAAGCACTACTACTACTACTGAAGAGCAGACCACTGTGTAACTTTTTCAGGTTGTAGAGTAACTATACATGTTGATTCTGGTGCATTTGCTATCCAATAGAATGAAAGTTTCAATGCTGAACTTCTATATACTGTGGATTTTCTAGACAGTGATAATGCCTACAAAGAAAGCTTTTAAAATATTAAATCATATTCTCTGCCATAGTGAAACAAGTTAAAGTGATAATAAGTTTCTTATGGTATTAACATTGATTAATGTATACCCTGCAATGCTCCCTTCAGAAGGCTGTAAATATACTGAATACTAAAACTTGTATGGGTTGAAAATTTAAAATGGGTTCCCAATAAAAATATGACACTGTTTCTGATAACACAAGAGTTGGATCTTTGATAGACATATATAAAAACTGGGACCAAACAATCCGATGAATAGAAACAACCCATTTCAACCATCCACTATACATGTTACTCTAAGCAGATTTGTGTACAGTGTAAAATTTTAAAGTGAGATTGCTAAACTTGTAGCAAAATATGTGCTGTTATGCACACAGTTAAAAACCACTCTTTTGCAGTTGACCAGAATGATATTCTGACATTGCCAATTAGCAATGAGTGAGAAAAAGTTGTGAGCTCAAATTAATGTTAAAATATCTTCGGGAGCTTAGTTTGACATACAGTTTCACAGTAAGAGTAAAATAACACAGAGTGTAGAGAAACATTTCATTTCAGTACTAAGATACATTTGGGGTTCTTTTTGATTTATGTAGATCAATTTAGTTTGAAACTATATGAAATTCTGTCCAGGATGAGAGGAAACAATAGTTTTCCTAGTTCTAAATCTCCTTTGATTTAAGTGTAGTGTGAGATTTAGTTTATATCACTAGTCTTTTATATAGTGGCCCTAGACCATTTTTTATTCCTCTGCAGTTAAATTGGACCTGCTGCTAATATTAGGTAGATAAAGTTACTTGTAAATTCGGGGTTTACTTGTGTTATCTTCAGAGTAAGAAAGTCTGTTAAACATGGTGTCACAATTTACCATGAGAAATATGACTGTCTATTTAACTCAGCGTTCTGGAAACTGTGCAGTTCATATAAGAAGCACCATTTAATTAAAAAGAGAGCTTTCTATAACTTAAGCTTGGAAGACTTCCTTGAGCAGGATGTACAGACAAGATAAATATAAAAGCTTGAGGTTAACTTTAGAGTAATTCCAAGTATACAGATGTGTGCAGCTAGCTCAAAACAGTTAAATCTCATTTCAACACAAACTCGGATACAGCAAAAAGTAAATATCACCTGTAAGGAAGCATTATTGTTTGTCTTGGAAGAAAATATTCAGCATAGAAGTATATAATAATCTTGACACAACTTCACCCAGAACTATATTTCAAAGAATTAGACAACACCTCATTACATTCAGTTAGAGAATCTAAAAACAAAGTGCTGAACTATATTACTCTGTTAGAAACCTGAGTATTTTCTCAAATGTTAAGAAAAAACAAGTTTCTGCCAAGCACTGCTACTCCAGAAGAAGAGACCACTGTGTAACTTTATCAGGTAGTAGAGGAACTGTACATGTTGATTCTGGTGCATATGCTGACAAAATGTAAATTTCACTATTGACCTTCTATATACTGTGGCTTTTTTAGACAGCGATAAGACTTACACAGAATGCTTTCAAAATATTTAAGCATGTTCTCTGCTTTAATTAAACTAGTTAAAGTGATAATCAGTTTCTCATGGTATTAACACTGATTAATGTATATCTTGCAATGCTCCCTTCAAAAGCCTGTACATATACTGACACTAAAAACGTGTATGAGATGAACATTTAAAATGGCTTCCCAATAAAAATATCGCACTGTTTTTGATAACACAGGAGTTGGATCTTTGATGTATATATGTAAAAAACATGGAGCAAACAATCCAATGAATAGAAAAAATGCATTTCAATGATCCATTATAGATGTTGCTCTAAATAGATTTCTGTACCGTGTAAGATTTTCAAGTAAGATTGCTAGTCTTGCAGCAAAATATGTGCTGTTATGCATGCAGTTAAAACACAGTTTTGCAGTTGAACAGAATGGTATTCTGACAATGCCAAATGACAATGAGCGAGAAACACTTATGAGCTCACATTAATGTTAGAATATCTTCTGGAGCTTGGGTTGACATACAGTTTCACAGTAAGTGTAGAATAACACACAGTGTAGAGAAACATTTCATTTCACTGCTAATATACATTTGGGGTTCTCTTTAAGTTATGTAGATCAATTTAAGTTGAAACTAATGAAATTCTGTCCAGGATGAGAAGAAAAAACAGTTTTCGTAGTTCTGAATCTTCTTTGATTTAAGAGCAGTGTGACATTTAATTTACACCAGTAGTCTTCCTTATAATGTCCCTAGAACGTTTCCTGTACCTGTGCAGTTAAATTGGACCTGCTGCTAATGTTTGTTAGATGACAGTTTCTTGTAAATTCAGGGTTTACTTGTGTTTTCTTCAGGGTAAGAAAGTCTGTTTACACAATGGTGTCACAATTTACCATGAGAAATATGATTGTCTATTGAACTCAGCATTCTGGAAACTGTGTGGTTTATATAAGAAGCACTGTTTATTAAAAAAAAACTTTTTGTGATTTAAGCTTGAAAGACGTTTTTAAGCAGGATGTAAACACAAAATAAATATAATAGCTCGAGGTTAACTTTAGAGTAATTCCCAACATACAGATGTGTGCAGCTAGCTCATAACAGTTAAATCTCATTTCAACAATAAACTCACATATTGCAAAAAAGTAAATATCACCTGTAAGAAATCATTAGCGTTTGTTTAGAAAGAATATATTCAGCATACATGTATAAAATAATCTGAACAACTTCACGCAGAACTATATTTCAAAGAACTAGACACCTCCCCATTATGTTCAGTTACAGAACCTAAGAACAGTATGCTGGATTGGCATTAACCTGTTATAAAACTGAGTAGTTTCTAAATCAATAAGGAAAAACAAGTTTCTGCCAAGCACTGCTACTTCTGATGAGCAGACCACTGTGTAACTTTATCAGGTAGTAGAGTAACTATAAGTCTAGATTCTGGTGCATTTGCTAATGTATAGAATGAAAGTTTCACTGTTGCACTATATACTGTGGCTGTTATAGACAGTGCTAAGGCCCACAGAGAATGCTTTGACAATATTGGAGCATGTTCTCTGATCTAATAAAGCAAGTTAAAACCATAATAATTTTCTTATGGTATTAACACTGATTAATGTATATCCTGCAATGTTCCCTTCAGAGTGCTGTACATATGCTGAAAACTAAAAATGTGTATGGCTTGAACATTTAAAATGGCTTCCCGATAGAAATATGACACTGTTTCTTGTAACACAGAAGTTGAATTTTGATGTCCATATTTTAAAAATGTGGACCAAACAATCTGATGAATGAAAACAATGCATTTCAGTGCTCCATTATACAAGTTACACTAAGCAGATTTGTGTACAGTGCAAGATTTTCAAGTGAGATTTCTAGACATGTAGCAAAATATGTGCTGTTATGCACGCAGTGAAAACACTGTTTTGTAGTTGACCAGAATGGTATTCTGACACTAAAAAATGGCAATAAGTGAGAAAGAGTTATGAGCTGATATTAATGTTAGAATATCTTCTGGAGCTTAGTTTGACATAGTTTCACAGTAAGGGTAAAATAAAACACAGTGTACAGAAACATTTAATTTCAGTGCTATGATACATTTGGAGTATTTTCTAAATCAACAAGGAAAAACAAGTTTCTGCCAAGCACTGCTACTCCTGATTAGCAGACCACTGTGTAATCTTTATCTGTTAATATAGAAACTATACATCTTGATTCTGGTGCATTTGCTAACCAATAGAATGAAAGATTGACTGTTGAATTTCTATATACTATGGCTCTTATAAACTGTGCTAAAGCTCACACAGAATGCTTTTAGAATATTTTCTCTGCTCTAATGAAACAAGTTAAAGTGATAATCATTTTCTTATGGTATTAACACTGATTAACATCAATCAGGGCTGAAGTCTTATCCTAGATTCAGTAGAAAAGGATCCACTTCCAATCTCATATAGCTGTTGGCAGGATCAAATTTTTTGAGGGTTGCTGGACAGAGGACCTTGGTTTCCTGCTGGCTGTTGACTGGAGACTGGCTTCAGATTCTGCCATGTAGGTCTCCGTATAAAAGCCTGCTTTGTTCAAGTCAACAAAGAAGAGGGTCAACAGAGAGATTCTGCTAGTCAGATGAGAGTAGAAGGCTTACCTAACACAATTATGGTAATGAATCTCAATCACTTGCTGTACCCATTTTGTTAAAAACAAGCCACAGTTCTTTCCCACACTCAAGCAAAAAGGGTTATAGGTAAGGACATAAATTTTCTAGGAGATCATTAGGAACCTTAGAGTCCACCTGCTAAAATTCCCAAAATTTCTTTTGGGTGGGACAGACTCATTTTATAATGATACATAAAAGATGGAAACTTCGGAAGAGTGAAACTCATCAGCAATTAATTTTTCTTTTCAGTGAACTATTTCAGATGACTTTGGAGCTTTTTTCTTTTATACTATCTAGAGGATATAAGAGATTAGAAACACACTGGATTGGTGAAATAGAAAGAAGTGGTTCCACAAGGTCAAACTTGCAAAGGACAGGGTTTTGTTTTTTTCAGTTGTTAAATGTTATCTAAAATATTTTTTGCTTTTTCAACTACATAGAGATCAGTAGGGGTTGTGTTCAGAGATGTTCTGTCATGTGGTCATTTGTAATTATAACTTCATAGTGATTTAAAAGAAATTTAAAATTATTATTTCTCCTACCTTTTCTATCCCCTTTCCTTGTTTCAGAGTCTTTTTTATATGATGTATAAGTAGCTGCATAAGTTTGTAGTCAGTACTAGAAAATAAAAATAAAATAAATAAGGAAAGAAATTGTGCATATTTCTTGTTAAATATGAGGAAAAAAATAGTAATGATATAAGTTATCTTTTTCCTTTCTCCAAGTGAGAGGAGGAAAGATAGTGAGACAGATGCCTGCATGTGCCCTGACCAGAATCCACATGGCAACCCCATCTGGGGCTGATACTTTTATCAACTGAGCTATCCTCAGCACCTGGGCCTTGCTTGAACTGATAAACCACTGGCTGCAGGAGGGGAAAAGGGAGAGAAAAGAGAGAGGAATGGGAAGAGAAGCAGATGGTCATTTCTTCTGTGTGCCCTGACCAGGGATTAACCAGGGATGTCTTCACACTGGACCAATGTTCTATCCACTGAGCCAGCCTGCCAGGGCCATAATGATATAAAATTCATACATGATTTTGGAAATGAAAATTGGTGGTTGCATGTTGTAGGTATCTGCATATGTTGAAATGTTAGGAACAGGGTTAATGATTAAATTACGAATGATCACCTGACCAGGTGGTGGCGCAGTGGATGGAGCATCGGACTGTGATGCGGAAGACCCAGGTTCGAGACCCTGAGGTTGCCAGCTTGAGCGTGGGCTCATCTGGTTTGAGCCAAAGCTCACTAGCTTAGACCCAAGGTCGCTGAATTGAGCAAGGGGTCACTCAGTCTGCTGAAGGCCCAAGGTCAAGGCACATGTGAGAAAGCAATCAATGAACAACTATGGTGCCACAACAAATAACTGATGATTGATGCTACTCATCTCTCTCCATTCCTGTCTGTCTGTTTCTATCTATTCCTCTCTCTGACTCTCTCTCCGTAGCTATAAAATAAATAAATAAACAAATAAATAATTTACAAAAATTATGGATGATCAGAAAGTTGCATGTGCTTTGTTTTACTCCTTAATTCTCTTTAAGGTTTAAGGATATTCCAATAGTCTTTGTTTTACCATGAGAGGCAGTAAAATACCTTGATTTTAATGTGCAGCCAAATCTAAGAAATATACTCAAGCTCCAAATTAATCCATTTTTCCCCTTTTAGTTAACAATAATTTGTGGTTGATCATGGATGCCACACTGACTGCCCATATGGTGTATTGCTTTGTTGTTGGAAACGGATCAATTCATAGTGCCTTAAGCAGAGGCCAAGGAGCCAGACATCTGTTTGACCCTGCGTCCTCAGCTCCCAGCTCCCAGAGCCAATTTGCTGGAGTCATACTGGGGGAGGGGTGGAGAAGTCACTTGGTGGTCCAAGCTCTAGGGCAGTCAGTGTTCAGGGTAGATTGCAAAGCCCAGTCTGGGGGATCGCTGAGGGGTGGGCATCTGTCTCACTGGTTAGCCAAAGAAAAGCCTGGTTTTCCATCCAGCACAGTCAGGGCTGCCGACTGAGTCTTCTGTTTTCACCTAACTGATGACTGTTTCCATCAAAGCATGCATTCATCCTTTATTAGATTATGTTATATTATGTTGTGTTATATTATATTATTTTATATTTTATTTTTTAGCTCTCTCTGTGTATCTGCAGAGTCTGAATTTACTTCTAGGGGTCTTGGGTAATGGTTTCGAGTGTACTGTGTTTGGGTTGAGCTCTGAGGGAGTTTTACCTCCCGAGTCACCTTGAGCTCTCTCATGTATCTTGGCGGCCTAGAACACCCACCACCTAGTGACAGTTGAGTGTGAAGTCCCCGTGGGGCCTTCTCGGTGCTGGGTTGGGGACAGTGACTATGAAAACACTGTTTGTCAATCCAGCCCTGATTGGCCTGGCCCCGACCTCACCCCTCTTTCTCTTCTTAGTCGGCAGCTCTCTCCAGCATTTGACTAAACTCTCCCTGGCCTCCAAGTTTCTGCACCTTTTGGTCCCCCCTCTTACCTCCCCACCCACACAGACATTTGTGGGGCCAGCCGGGGCCAGTGGGAGAACAGGGGCCCGCTCTCCTCCCATCTGTCCTTCTGTTCACAAACTGAGTGTCACCACGCAGGCCCCATGGATGCCAAATAGGGCCCTGGCCTCTCTCTACTGCCTGCTTGGCTTTCCCATGGGCACTTGGTCTTTTCATTCACGTGAATTTGCTCTCGTGCATTCTGTCCACCTGCCCTTTTGACCTATGGGCTCCTGAAGGGCGGCAACATAAACTGTGGGGAGGAGGGCAAAAGGACTGTTATGAATCATGGCAGGGGTGGGGGTGGCAGGAGAGGCATTACAAAATGGTTCATTAATGGACAGCAATGTTCTAATATAGACAATAACCTAAAAATATATCTTTCTGACTTTAAAGTAGGCTACATTTTCTTTAAAAGGACAAGAAAAGCACGTAGTTCAAAAGAAAGTATGAGCTTCTGGTCAGAGAGCTCAGTAGGCTAGAGTATTGATTCGTACTTTTAAGAAAAAATAATTAGAGTAGAGAAGAATGCATTGTATTCGTAAAAGTTCTTAAAATCAGTTGAGACACACACACATATATGTTTGTCTTAAAGAGTTTTTATGTGGGGATTGGAATGGTCCAAGAGCCAAAACAACCAGACGCCACACATCTTCAATGCAGTGTAGCTCAGCCAGATAGCTCAACGGTGTCAACCAGTCAACAAAGCCCAGCACAAGTTTAGCTTACATTCTTCACATTCTACTCTTTAATAGCTCCATACAGGGAATGATCACCAAGCAGCTGAGGAAAAGTTCTAACATGAGAGACACATAAGAACAAAAAGAAAATAAAATAACTAACAAAAATCAAACTGTGAGAAAGAATAAAAAATTGAAAACCATGAACATTAATACCCTCAAAGAGATGAGAGATGTTAAATTCATAAAATATGATGCAATTAAAAAACTAGAAAACAATGAATAGCTCTTAAAAAAGAAACAATGGCCTGACCAGGCGGTGGTGCAGTAGATAGAGCTTCGGCATGCGATGTGGAAGACCCAGGTTTGAGAACCCAAACTTGCCAGCTTGAGCACGGGCCCATCTGGGTTGAGCAAAAACTCACCAGCTTGGACCCAAGGTCGCTGGCTCTAGCAAGGGAGTGCTCAGTCTGTTGAAGGCCCACGGTCAAGGCACATGTGAGAAAGCAATCAATGAACAACTAACGTGTTGCGACGGCAACAAAAAACTAATGATTGATGCTTCTCACCTCTCTGTTTCTGTTTGTCTGTTCCTGTCTATCCCTCTCTCTGACTCTCTTTGTGTCCCAGTAAAAAAAAAAAATTGAAACAATGACAGCAGAAAAATTAAATAAAATCATAGAAAGTAGAGACAGTGAAAAACTGCAACAAAACTAAAGCACAAAATTTTTCTCAACACAGAATAAAACCAGAGGATATGTGTGTGAGGGCTAACGTGAATATAGAGAGTTCTAGAAATAGAAATCAGAAAAAAAACCAGAAGAAAAAAATGATCAAAATAAATATATAAAATAATGCAATAGCAGAAACAGGCAGTGGCACAGTAGATAAAGCATCAAACTGGCATGCAGTGGACCCAGGTTCCAAATCTTGAGGCCACTGGTTTGAGCATTGGCTCATCCAGCTGGGACGAATGCTCACCAGCTTTAGCGCAGGGTCGTTAGCTCAAGTGGGGGATTGTAGATGTGACCCCATGGTCGCTGGCTTGAGCCCAAAGTTTACTAGCTTGAAGCAATAGGTTTCTGGCTTAAGCAAGGGTTAACTCACTCTGCTGAATACCCCCAAGTCAAGGCACATATAAGGAAGCAATCAATGGACAATTTTGGTGCTGCAACAAAGAATTGATGCTTCTCATCTCTCTCCCTTTCTGTTTGTCTTTTCCTCTCTCTGTCTTTCACACACACACACACACACACACACACACACACACACACACACACACAGACAAATAATGCAAGAAAATGTCCCCAAAAGAAGAATCAAAAGGGGCCAGAAGATTAACCTAATGAATAAGAATAACATAGACTATGCCAAGGCACATGATTGTGGCATTTCAGTAGTTTAAAGACCAAGAAAAACTTCTGAAACTTTCTCATAGTTGAAGAAAAGGCCACATAACAAGAGAAGATAAATCACAACAGCCCCAAAGTTCTCAGCAGCAACGCCAGAAACCAGCAGACAATGTTGTGATTTGTTAAAAATTCTGCGAGACCCACAGAGCTTCCAGTCAAGATGGCAGCATGGGTAAACAAAGTACTCGCAAATTCTCACAATCGCATGAAAATTAAAACTAAACTGCACGACAAGCATTATTCAGAATAACCTAAAGTCTAGTCGAACAAAGTCCTACAATCAAGGCTATAAAAAAAGGGAGTCACATCAAGACTGGTAGGAGGGGTAAAGCTGTGGGATGAAATGTTCCCACACCCACATGTGGTGGAAAAAATCAGAACTTGTTTTTCTACTGCAGAGGTCCCCCCTGAGGAGTGACGGGTCCCAACCCCTCACCAGGATCACTGGCCCAGGGTTCCAGTACCAGGAAGAGAAGTCCTCACAACTCCAGGCTTTAGAAAAAACAGTGGAGATGGAGGCCAAAGGAAATAAAGGACTGCCAGAGTCCCACGAGTGAGCTTTTCTTAAAAGGCCACACACAAACTAACTTGGACTCACTCACTCTGGGCTCCAGCATTGGGGCAGTAGCTTAAAAATCTCTGAAACAGTAGGAGAGGAACTGAGCTGAGCTGTCTGGCATCAGAGTGGACGCTGGAAAGACAGCATTCTACCAAACAGAAGAGCTGGCAGAGACCACTGTTTCTTTTCTGAGATCTCCCCCAGAGAGCAGCAGACAGGCAGGCAGGTGCCATATCTGAGTTTCATCCTCCTGGTTATTACTGCTTGTTTCTCCCTAACTATACCCTGACACCCCACCTCACCCAATATATAAGCCCACCCATTCTGTTTCCAGTGGCTTTTCCATACAAATGACCTGTATTAGCTTAGCCTTCAGACTTTCCTAAAATCCCTCAAATAACTGAATATGGGATCACTGCCAGTAAGGCGGGTGGGGTGGGGTGGCAATGCAGTGTTGTGAGTGATAGTGTGAGAAGAGGGTGACCTTTGGTGGTCAAATTGGGCAGTTGGTCCCCAGGTGGGAGAACCATCCACCAAAAACAGATTTCTGTATAAAGCGTTTGGGAAGTTGGTGGGGGTGGAGGCTTGGAGTGGGAGGGGGGGTGAAGAGAGCGAGGGAGAGAAGAAAAGGGAGGGTGGCAGAAGGTGGTGGGGGACTACTACGAGTTGATGCTCCCCACTTCTTCCCCCTTCCCACCCTTCCGCTTCTCCCTTCTCTCTTTCTCTCCCTCCAGTCTCCCAATTAAATAAACCAATATCTGAAAAGACATATTAAATAATTAAAAAACAGGAAAATAGCCTGACCAGGCTGTTGCGCAGTGGATAGAGCGTCGGATTGCAATGAAGAAGACCCAGCCTCGAGACCCCAAGCTCGCCAGCTTGAGTACAGGCCCACCTGGCATTAGCAAAAGCTCATCAGCTTGGACCCAAGGTCGCTGGCTCCAGCAAAGGGTTGCTCGGTCTGCTGAAGGCCCACGGTCAAGGCATATGTGAGAAAGCAATCAATGAAGAACTAAGGTGTTGCAACGGCAAGAAAAAACTAATAATACTTCTCACCTCTCTTTATTTCTGTTTGTCTGTCCCTGTCTATCCCTCTCTCTGACTCTCTCTCTGTCTCTGTAAAAAAAAAAAAGAAAAGAAAAGAAAAGAAAAACAGGAAAATAAATTCATTTGAAACCTCCATTAAAAAGAGAATAGGAAAGCAAAGGAAAGGTAAGAAAAAAAGAAAAGAAGTAAAGCATTTATTTGTCCTTGGCCGCTTCCCTTCCATTTTCCTCTCTCTTTTCTCTCTTTACCTCCATCTCAGCCAGCTGCTCGATTGGCTCAATCTTTTGCGTGGTCGTACACCCCACCCACACCCGGGGGTTGCCAGCTGAAAGTGGGGATAGTTAAAGGAACATATGGTAGGACTCACTCTGGTAGAAAATGAAAGAAACAGAGCCTTGAGTGTTTGGGCTGATGGCCACTGGTGTGGCAGTTCCAGCCTACGTGGTGGGACAAGTTTAGTTGCGTGGCACGGAAGGGTATGCAGTGTTCTGTTTCTGTGTTGTAGTTGTGTTTGTGAGTTTTGGGTGATTTGACCACTGTGTTAGGAGAGGTAAGTGACTTAGGCTAAGGTGTGTTTCCCGTAACACCAAAAATTAAGTCACGTCACAGTCGTATGAATGAAACTCATCTGTCTCATAGAGATTTTATATCCCGTCGGGCCTTGTCTCACGACCATGACAGAGCTCGGTCCTCCTGGATGCTGGAGAGGCACCCCTGCATGCAAGACTGGACTCTGTCCCGGTGATAGTTGTGCTGGTTGTCGGGAGCCACCTGGCAGCCACATTTATATCATCCCTTCCCTTCCTGAGCGAAAAAGGAAGCAGGAATTGGCCACGGAGGGCACCATCGACATCCAGCCTGCCATAGTCCCTGGTGGAATCCTGCAGATGCTGGGGGCGCATCAATGGCTGCTTGTTCGCTGGGGATTGAACTCAAGGAAATTAAAAGTGGATGCCACTGCCACCAACAATGCCACTGCCACCACCACAACCTGGCGGCGAGGCTCATTGCTGCCCACGCGGGTCGACAGGCACTCTTTGGTGCTCCTTGCCCAGCAGGACGTGAAAGGGGACTGCAACAATAGGAACGCATGAGGGAGGCTCACTCAGGTGTGATGCAGTGCCTGTAGAGTAATGTTTGTTTGTCTTCTGGTTACTATTAAGTTTGAAGGGCAGAATCATGTGTGTCCTGAGTGAACATCCTGTGCATTGTAGGTGTTTCTGAGCAGTTGTTTCTTATATTCACTGCTTGAAAATAACATCCAGGCGTAATCTCACTCTCTTAAAAGTATTATATTCTGCCATGTTAGATGAATATGCCCTCTGGAAATATTGACATTTGGTCCTAAAAATACTGCCAGGGAATGTTTAAGCAAATTGAGATTGGAAATAAAATTTCCATCATCATTCCTTTGAAATTATTTTCTAGGGTTTTGGGTTTTTTTAACGTTCATTGAAAAACATGTTTCTGTAATGATATAGTCAGCTTTCTTTACACGGATCTGCATGGAGAGTTATCAAAGTTATAGGGGAAGTTCACGTAATTTTAGTGTATTAAAATGTGTAAAGTTTGTCTATCATCCCTTAGGGTTAATCTTTAAAAGGTTGCAAGCATTTTTGTAAAGTTTGGTAGATTTGAATATTTAGGGTATAGTGGAGCAGTTATGTATATTGAATGTTATGCGCTATTTAGATTACTTATCTATTTTTTTACCTTTTTACCGAATTTCATTGCTTGTATCAGTTTTGAAAGCAATGCTGCATTTTTGATGCAAAGAGGTGTATTGAATCTTCTTCCAAAGCTGTGAATATTTCAATTTTGCATTCTAGGCTGGTGGTGTATGATTTGACTTTGTTAAAAATTGCATGTAAATGTAGACACTTCCAGTGCACTAAATTTATTAGGGTAAGTTAGTGTTCTTTATTAGTAGGATTATTTTTTGCCTTAGAATGTACAGTATGGCATCTAACATTTTTTTGGTTCTCATTTTAAACTCTTTGCATGTCTTGCTCCTTTATGTTATAGACAACTTCAGGTTTTCTGTTAGTCGAGTGTGAGTATTAATGTTCAGAAGGAAGTGATTTCATTGGATAGCAGGATGTAGGGGTGCCATTTATTTTTGCCTGTGCTTGCTGTTTTATTTTATTTTATTTTATTTTATTTTATTTTATTTTATTTTATTTTATTTTATTTTATTTTATGTGACAGAGACAGAGAGCGACAGAAAGGGACAGAGAGACCAAAATGGAGAGAGATGAGAAGCATTAATCTTTTGTTGCAGTATCTCAGTTTCTTATTGACTGCTTTTGGATATGTGTGTTGACCTGGGGGCTACCGGAGACTGAGTGACCCCTTGTTTTAGCCAGTGACTTAGAAACAAGGTGGTGAGCCTTTCTCAAACCAGACGAGGTCTCCTCAAGCTGGCAATATTGAAGTTTTAAACCTGAGTGAACTGCGTTTCAGTTTGACACTCCATCTACTGCGCAACCACCTGGTCAGGCCTCTATAGTTGTTGTGATACAGATATTATAATATTTTATTTTATGTAAAGAGAACCCTTCATCACATATATTGTGTGTTTGCATTCACATCCATTAATGTGACCCAACAATTAGGCTGTTTAGGTTTATTGATGAGAAGTTAGCGCAGCAGTTTATTTTGGTAGCTAAATGCTACAAGGAATTATTCAATGCAATCTGGGTTTATTTCATTGTTTGCTTTTTGTCTATTTTTTCTGTACTTGGTATCATAATAAGTAAAGTGAAACTAAGACAATAACATTATTAAAAGTCCGGGTGTTTGTTGTTTTCACATGTAACAGAATGAGATTATAAACATGTTAAGGAAGATATATATATATATATATATATATATATATATATATATATATATATAATTTTTTACAGGGACAGAGAGAGAGAGAGAGAGAGAGAGAGAGTCAGAGAGAGGGATAGATAGGGACAGACAGACAGGAATGAATAGAGGTGAGAAGCATTAATCATTAGTTTTTTGTTGCCGTTGCGACACCATAGTAGTTCACTGATTGCTTTCTCACATGTGCCTTGACTGCTGGCCTTCAGCAGACCGAGCAACTCCTTGCTGGAGCCAGCGAGGTTTTTCTCAAGCCAGATGGTCCCGCGCTCAAGCTGGTGAGCTCAGGGTCTCGAACCTGGGTCTTCTCCATCCCAGTCTGATGCTCCATCCACTGTGCCACTGCCTGGTCAGGCTAGGAAGATATTTTATATAAAATTGTTTTTAGGTGGAATAAGAAAATAAAATGAGAGTTGTTAGTATTGAAAATAAGGGTGTAGATGAAAAGTGTTCTAGGATCAGGGAGTATTTTGCAGTAAAGTAGAGCTCCATTTTGGTCAACTGGGAGTTGTGCAATAGTTGAAAGAGTAACTGGAGATACTGGAGGTAGAAAAGTAAAGGACTATGGTGGTCGATGATGAGTAAAATTATTGAAGCCATATTACAGAGCTTGTCATGACTCATGAGAAAAAAGAATGCTTCAAAACATCTTGTGGTTCACACGTGATTCACTGTCCTAATGTGTCCCACAGTCTTTGTCCTGAGCAGCAGACAGGTGGGTTCTAATTGGTCTCTGTGATGTATGTGCTGCTTGTCCCTTTTCCCTCTGATCTAGAAGTGCAGCTGAAGGCCAAGATAGGTCCAACTTCTCAGGATGTGTGCCAGAGACACTTATAGGGGCTGCAGATAATCCCATGACACTGAGATAGTTACATGTACTTCAGCATTCACTCAGGAGAAAAAGGTGAGGCAGCGTGTCTTTGAGTAAGAAAACAGCAGAAGCTGTATTAGAAAACAGCTGGTGTAGTAGAAAAAAAGTTCTCTGTAAATTTTAAATGATATCATGTGGTGTAGTATAGTTTGTGTGCGGGTTTGGATAAGTGTTCCAGAATATAGAGATTTTTATACTTTGGTTTAGCATATAGGAAGAATGAAGGTCTTTGAGAGTAGTAGCAAACTTTGATCTTTGGTATATTCAGAGTTTGACCAACAAAAAGTGTGTTTCTAAAGAGCAGATTGTTCATGGTTTCACCAAAGAAAAATAATAAAAGTTTAGAGAGTGAATGCTAAAATGTAAGAGTGGGAATACATATTTTATGTGATATGGAGAAAAAGTTATTAAAGACTGAATGATGGTTCATGAAAGAAAGCGGTGACCTTGAGAAACCCAGTCTGGCTCATGAACGTGAGATTTAGTGTCTGAATTTGATAGATGTTCTGTGAGTCTGTAGTTCAGTGGACTGTCTTCTCAGCCTACGACTCTCCTCATGAATTGATGAAGATGGGTGGTTTTGCCTGTGTTGTTCTGTCTGTATAAGCTGCCATGTGGGTAGTTGAGAGGCAGCATTTTTGATCCAGGATACAAAATGCCCAGGTGTTTGTATTGTACTTGACTTCTTGTTTCTTGAAAAATAGGGTTTGTATTGTAGTATAGACCTTTAGGGCCAAATCATTCTGTGTTCCAGGTAAACTTGGTCTGTATAGTCTGGCCTTGGGAGCACCTCTTCTTTCTCCAATGCTCATTCAGCCCCACAGTGTTCAAAATGTGAAACACCACCATATTGGTCAAGAATGCTCTGGGGTAATAGTCACCTTTGGAGCAGAAACTATTGAAGTAAAAGTTTGGAAACTTTCTGGAACCTGAAAAAATTCTAATGCAGTATTTTTAGAATAATTCCATTAAAATTATTTTGTAATTGTACTTGTTACCCCAGGAGTGGAGTAGAAGACGGTCTTCTTTAAACTTGCAGTCCTCGTGATGGCCTGTGTTCTTGTGTGGACATTTCTGGATAAGACACCTTAGCGCAGGTGCACAGAGAATATTCAGTAGAGCAAATACTCTAGGAAAGTGGTGTTCAGTCTTCTGTTCAGGTAAAGTATTTTTTCTCATGGCCGAGTATTTTGAAGGGGCATTGTCTATCATTTCTGAAGAAGTGACTCTCTGCTTGTGAATGAGAGAGTTGTGATTCATCCAGTTCAGTAATAAATTTTTGTAATTTCTGTTTTAGTTCTGATTAATGTCATTGAGAGCTTCTTTTACAGAGTTTATGTGAAATGTATTAAAAGCAGAAACTTCCAGGTCTATGCAACTAAATGGTAGAAAATGCTGTTCATTGTAGTCATTGTTTTTGGCATCAGGCATTGTAATTCTTGTATAGGGTACATTTGTATGAAGTTTGCATCATACACCTGGGTTTGAAGCAGGTTTTAGTGGTGAGTAGGAGAAAAAATTGTTTTATTTTTATTTATCAATTGGTGTATTATTTTCCGTAAAATGAACATTAATTTTTATTCAGCTCACCCCACATAAATATCCTGACCCTTTCTGTTGGAATCTGCATGTTCCCTTTTCAGGTTTTGTGTTTCAAAATGTCTCTCTTGTGGTGGCTCACATTTTTATTTTGTGAAGTGGTGTTTTCCATCATCGTTTTTATGTTTATGAAGTGTCAAAGAATTTCCTTTGTTAAGGCAAATATTCAGATTTGTAAATAGTTCCAAGGCATTTTTATATGAATGGGACATAAAAGACTAAAGTTAGGTGCAAGCCAGTAGGGTTTGTCTTCTGGGTTTATAGATTTTTTGGGGACAGATCAGTGTTTTTCCTGGGTGAATGGCTGTGCAATGTAAAAGCTCTTCTCTATCTGTTCTTTCTCTTTATGAAATGCAATTAACAACCATGCCTTATGGTCTTGATATTACAAAATGGGGCTGTATTGGTTAAATATGCCCTGGGAGCATATTTACCTTCCGTTCAGAGACCTGATGTAGAAAGGCTACTTTTAATATTTTTGGAAGCTAGAGTGGTAAAAACATAGCATTATAGCAGTTTTTCTGCTGAAAGTATTTTTTAACTTTACCAGTAATTTATGTTGGAATTTTCACTTGTTGTTCTTTTATATTTTTTTGAAAATTTATAGAGAGGATAATGCTGTAATTAACTTTCTTGAAAAGTTTGTAAATGGATTGTGAGGAGAGTCCTAGAGAATTTATGCAGTTTTAGTGCATTGAAATGTGTAGAAATTTGGTTTTTTGTTCAATAGGGTCTGTTTTTAAGATGTTCCAAGGCTTCTTGGGGAATATCTTAGATTTTACTTGATTGGGTATGATGAAGAAGTTATTTCTATTGATGTTATTTGAACCTCATCAAGGATGCACTCTACTAAATAAAGCTTTTGCTATTTCACATTTTGTGGCTAGGCCCTTCCTTCTTTCTTGGCAGGCAAAATACCTAACAGTTGTGTATCTTTAAATTCGGCAATGATAGTTTCTTTTATATCCTTAGAGATTATTTTTTTGTGGAGGGTTGCATTGGTTTTGAGAAGTTTGCCATATCCCTCAATAAAAGAGATGTATAAAGTCAATTTCTATAATTATAAATTATACTCTTCTTTGCTTTAGGTTCATGATTTATTATTTGAGTTTTATTATTCTAGATCTCGCATTAAAGTTATATATTCACACATACTGAAATGTATTGAAATGAATTTGCCTCTGTAATTTGTAGGACCACTTTTCCCCTTCAATGTAGTGCATTGTGATCCAAATATGTTCTGTTTTTTGTAAGATATTTTCTCCACCAAGAAAGAATATAATCAGCGTATTTATTAAGTCTTAATTATTGAGGCTTTATTTGGTACAGACCGTTTCTCATTTGGGACTCACTGGTACGGAAGATGAATGCCAGGAATCTTGCTCTGGGGACCGCATGGTGCCAGATTTTTAAAAGGGGTCCTCCCAGGGTCTTCTAGCTAATATGACATAGTGAAATCTCACTGGCTGACGGACAGTCACTTTTTTCCAAAGGTTTATGGGAAGTGTATTTTCCGTGTGCCTGGCCATGTGAGCAATCCCAGACAAAGACTGGGGCTCTGATTTACTACTTGACTACCCCATTGCTAACCACTCTAAATCCCAGCCTTTTTTGGTTACATAAAATGGAGCACCATTTATTGTTCTGTCTGCTTCCTGCTGATTAGGGGCATTGTGGGAAGAGGGGTTTGAGTGGTGGTAGTTTTGAAGGGTGTCAGGAGGAACATCAGTTTGGCTGTGAGTTGAGAAACTTTGTGGATGCGCTTCAAACAGCATTGCTCCCTGGTTCAGTTCACCCCAGTGGCAGGTTCCTGGTGGGAGGAACAGGATGCAGCAGGAAAATCTGCAGGGCCTAATCTCTTGCTGAGCCACAGATGAGTAGGGCACAGTGGTTCCAAACTGTCAGCAATTCTTCATGGGAGCAAACTTGAGGCAGAAGACCTGGTTAGAAATGAGAGTAGCATTGATCTTGGGGGACCCCTTGGTAGTGAGGAATGGTAGGAGTAAGTGGGAAGATGTTGTCAGTGGCTCCAACACTGTGTAGAATGTCTTGACCCAAAAGGGGTACAGGGCACAATGGTATGACTAAGAACAATTGTGAAAAGGGGATTCCGTCTAGACTGCATGTCAGGGGTAGTGTACGAAAAGAAGGGGTCCCATCAACCCCCCTAACCGAGACCTGTGAAGGAATTAGAGGTCTAGAGTGTGGTGGCAAAACAAAGAAGGTAGCCCCCATGTCCACAGAAATGAAATGGACTTACTTGCTACCTGTAAATTCACCCATGGCTCAAAGAGAGTTAGGGGGCATCTCTGAGTCTGGGCTGTGTCAGCCTTCCATGAGGTCTAGGAATTCGAATGATGGGTTTACTTCACTAGCTTGACCTCCCATCTGAGTGGCCTGTCCTCCACACTGAGATGCTGAGAATGTGCCTGCTTTCCAGTGGGGATAATTGCTCCACCAGTGATCAGGCTGCTTGCACTTAGGACAAGGCCTAGTGGGTAGCCTTGGGCAGGGGCATTGTCGAGACCAATGACCCTCCTTGCCACACTTAAAGCAAACTCCCAGTGGGAGCGGCCCAGATTTAGGTTGAGCACCTCCTGTGCTTTGCCCCTGTTGCTCTGGCCTGGGTTTGGAGTGCTACCATCTTTTGCATGCGAGCCTGGCAAAAAAAACTCAGCTTGTTCCTCTCGACCATTAAAAACCTTAAATGCCATGTTCATCAGGTCTCGGATAAGGGTTTGCAGGCCCTTCTCTGCCTTCTTAAGTTTCTTCTGAATGTCCGGGGCCAATTGGGAAATAAAGTGAGTAGCTAATACAGTGGCCCCGGCACTGGAATTAGGGTCTAAACAAGTATGGAGGACCATAGTGTCAGTGAGGCAATTTAAGAAGAGAGCTGGATTTTCCTTAGGTCCTTGAGTAATTTCCCTTAACTTGTCATAGTTAACTATCTTTTGTGCTGCATCCTGCATGCCAGCTATAAGATATTCAATCATCTGACCGCATCGTCTCCTAACTGGTTGTTCCTTCTGGTAATCCCAGTTGGATCCGTGTCAGAGACCGCCTCTGGGCCCACTGGCATTTGAGCATTAGAGGTGTGGACCTTATCTGCATGAGCTCATGCTGCTGTCCAGATCTGGTCTCGTTCATCGGGGGTGAGGGTAGAAGACATAATAATATTGAGATCATGCCAAGTAAGGTCATATGCCTGAGTAAGATATTGGAATTTCTTGGAATAGTTGGTAGGATTAGAAGAATAGGAGCTCAAACGTTTTTTAATTGCAGACAGATCAGAGAGGGAGAAAGGCACATGGACTCTAACGACCCCTTCCATCCCAGCCACCTCAGAGAGGGCACAGGATGTTGACTCCCTCTTGTGGCCTGGAGTAAGATCGGGTGTGAGAGCTAACAGGGGAGGAGAGAGAGGGATTAGCGTTTGCTAGCGGAAGAGAAACAGGATTCAGTGAAGAGACGGAATGGAACCGAGGGAGTGGTGCAGGAGGGGAACAAAGTTCCTCATGGGAGTTGGCAAAGGAGGAAAAATTGGGAGTGAAGAGTTTGGCTGAGGTTTCCCTGGCCAGAAGGACCTGCATTGTAGGGCAGCCAGCACAGAGACCAGGACGAGAACGCAACTGAAGAAACCCTTGTATAAAAGGAATCTCTGTCCATTTTCCAACTTCTTGGCAATAGTTCTGTAAACCAATAAGGATGTTAAAATCAAAACTTTCTTCTTGAGGCCACCTAGTCCAGTTATCCAGTGGGTATTGTGGCCAGGCTATGCTGTAGAAGAAAATTAGTATTTTCTTTTTTAGGGAGGAATCAATGTTTGGGAGGTTTCAGATAAGGCACCCCAGGGGTATTTTAGAGTCAGGCTTGGATTCCTTTGCCCCCATAATCACCCCTTAGTTCTCGAAGAATGGTCAAGAGATGAGTTACTGTCATCACAAAACTCAGACTCCGGCCTCAGAACGGATGGGGAAAGTCCATATATGCTTGGACGTTTCCAAAGCACTCATGCACTCCAACAGAAAAGGCTTCCCTGACATAGCTATGGTTTTTTGGACAGGGAGCCTTGGCAGAAAGAACCTGAGGGGGTTTGGAGGCAGAAAGCTTACCACACTGTGAGCTGAGGTGGAAGGTCGGTCGGATATCCTGGGTCCTTTTTCTTCCTCAGAAGAGACAGAAAAAAAGGAGCGGTCTGTTGTGGACTTCAAACTCCTCTCAGTTTTCAGCACAAAAAATGTATGGTATTTTCCCTGCCGAGAAAAAATAAAATCAGCGTACTTATTAAGTCTTAATTATTGAGGCTTTATTGGGTATAAAGCATTTCTTGGTTGGGACTAACTGGCACAAGAGATCAATGCAAGGAATCTTTTGTGTCGGCGACAGCATGGCACCAGATTTCTAAAAGGGGCCCTCCTGGGTTAATCTAGCTAATATGGCATAGTGAAATCTCACTGGCTGACGGACAGTCACTTTTTTCCACAAAGGTTTATGGGAAGTGTATTTTCCGTGCACCTGATTATGTGGGCGATTCCACACAAAGACTGGGGCTCTGATTTCCCACTTGACTACCTCATTGGGAACCACCCTACATTTTTGTTTCCATTTCTTTTTATTTCTTGCTGTGTTATGGTGTAGGTGACTCCTGCATTTTGTATTAGATTTGCATGACTGTTAACATCCACAGAAAGAAATTTTTGCAGATAGTAAGTTTTAGGAGTGTCCATTTATTTTCTCACATAGCTGTTGTGACACCAGTTACTATATGAAGAAAATATTTCCTATGATGTAAAGAGAAACATTTATGGTGTAAGAACAGATATGAGTTTGCATCTAGTACTGGAGGTTCCATTTCTTTTTTTAAAAATTTCTTTCTATTTATTCATTTTATAGGGGAGACACAGAGTGAGACAGAGGGAGAGAGAGAGAGAGAGAGAAAGAAAGAAAGGGGGCCGGAGCTGGAAGCATCAACTCCCATATGTGCCTTGACCAGACCAGTGCAGGGTTTTGAACTGGCGACCTCAGTGTTCGCAGGATGACTCTTTATTCACTGCACCACCACAAGTCAGGCTGGAGATTCCATTTCAAGAACAAGGCTACAAATGTTTATATGTAAACATTTTTTTTTTATTTTAAAAGTTTTTTTTTTTTTATTTTAAAAGTGATGTTGTATCTTTTGAATTAGTTGAGGATCAGGGTTCCGGAATATGGGTTTCTTTTCTGTTTGCTTTGTATTGTAGAGGAACTGAAGCTATGTGAAACTGGTAAATAGCAGTGTTCTGTGGTCTCTTAAAAAATTGTTTTGAGAAGAAGTGCATTTTTAGATAGGAATCAGTTTTTAATATTTACCAAAAGAAAAGAATATTAGTTTAGAGGGTGAATGCTGGATTGTAAAAAAATATGAAGAAAAATTGGTAGTGACATTCTGAAACAGTTGTGAAAGATTGAATATAGTTGAGTCATGAGGAGAACTAGTGATCCTGATATGTCCAGTCTGGTATGTCAGAGAGTGATTCAGTGTCCAAGTTGTGAGATGTTTTTGCCTCTTGGGTTTTCTGAGGCATCATCTTAGGCTAAGATCCAATTTAGCAATTTTTAAAGATGTTTTAAAGTTGTTTTTTCTCAGGTGTTTGCCTCCAGGTGGGTAGGTCAATCAAGAGAGTCAGCATGTGTGATGTGGGATTCCAAATTGACCTCCTGTTTGCGTTCTACATTTTATGTGTTGCCATATAGAGTAGGTATGAGTTCTGAGTAGCATTGACCTTTTGAGCTGGAAAATTCTTTGTCCTGAGTAAAAATCCCCTGTATCATAGGTGTTGGGGCACTTAGAATATCGTGTTTATTCTATGCACTGCGGACAAGTAATGCTCACCTCCGACATCCTCAACTCTTAATAGAGAATGTGCAACTTTGCTATCTTGGCCAAACATGCCCTCAGGGAACACTCACATTTGGTCTAGAAAACAAAACAAAACAAACAAAAATTACTGAAGCTGAAGGCTTTTCCATTTGCAAAATCAGAAATGTTCATCATGAAGCAGTTTTGTTACCTTTCTCTTGATTAATTTTTCTAACTGTAGTAGTGATTTATTTAGGGGCATTTTATTAGACATTGATTTGAAAAAACATCAGTATAATAATACTGTAATGACCTTGTCTTACAGGTTTGTAGGTGGAAGGTGATAAGAGACACCAAGACTGTTCTTAAAACTTCTGAAATTCTTTATTATTATAAAATTGTTTTATTGTTCAGTGGTGTCACTTATTTTAAAAATGTTTGATGTGTTTTTAAATATCAGTTTTTATATTTAGTTTCAGGATTCTAGTGGAGCATTTATGTACATGACATTTTCCAAACAAGACATGGTTGCAGAAGAAAAAAAAAAAGTGATAGTGGAAAGGGTGGAGAAGAAATATGGGTGTTTCCCATGTATGCCCTAGCCAGAAATTTATTCAAGATATCCACACAGTGAGCTGATACTTCAGCACTGAGCAAACTGACCAGGGCCAGTTTTCATATGGATCTTAATAGGGTGGACAAAGTCTAGGTTTCATATGTAAAACCTCAGAATTCCGGGTGAGTGGTTTATCAAGTGTGCCACTATCAGTCAAGACTCTTCACTCTCCATTTTATTAGAGCCAGAAATGTCAGCACTGTGGCTGCACTGTATCCACTGAACCACCCTGATAGGGCGCAGTTGATATATTTGTATCTAGAATCGATAGTTATGAATGGATATTATTTTTCCTCTACATAATTTTTTAACTTGCAGTATATTTCAGGTCATTGTCATGTGTCATCAAGGTATATGACATGTAATAATAATGGTTTCATTGCTGTAGCTATGAAAGAGATGTAAAAGTCATTAGAGTTTGGAAGGTAAAAGTAAGAATTGAGGTTCTGTGACGTGTTAGCAACATCTGTTTTATTAGTTTGAAGTTCAGGAATGATGAAATAAAGTAGTGACAGCTATGTTTTAATTTTCAATTGGTTTAAGGAGGAGAAGCAAGGTGTCATGGAAATTCTAAAGACAGTAAGTAATAACATGCTTTGTGGAGGTGTGAGGGTGGGATCACAATCTGGTCAGAGTCTTTGTTTTCAACAAGAAAAAGTTTAGAGGGTGCAATGTGGAATGAAAAAAAAAGAGGAAAGAGTGTAAGTGATGTTAATAAACAGTGATGAATGAGTGATTTATGATTTATGAAAAGCAGCAGCAATGTGCACATGTGCTGTGCGGTTCAACACAGTGGGAATAAGTCTCTTCAGTTGTGAGATCCTCCTTACCTCTTTCCTGAGTGTTCTCAGCCTGGGACATCTCACTGCAGGAATTGCAAGATGCATACTTGGTGTTTATTTTTACTGTGTAAGTTTCAGCTTTCATGTGGATCATGAAAAGAGGTATGTTAATTGAGATCTAGGATCAGCAACATAACCTGCGGTTTGTATTTTATGTTAGATATGCTTCATCCAGTTGAATGTAGAGTAGGGTTTTTTTGTCTTCTGGTTATTTTTAAGCTTGAAGGGCAGTATCATGTGTGACCTGAGTGAACACCCTGTGCATTTTAGGTATTTCTGAGTACCTGTTTCTTGTATTCACTGCTTGGAACTAAGGCCCAGTTGAAACCCCACTCTCTTAAAAGTATTATATTCTGCCATGATGGCCGAATATGCCCTCGGGACATATTCACCTTTGGTCCTGAAAATATTGATGGGGAATGTTTAAATTTCTTTTTATTTTATTCATTTTAGAGAGGAGACACAGAGTGAGTGAGAGAGAGAAAGAGAGAGAAAGGGGGAGGAGCTAGAAGCATCAACACCCATATGTGCCTTGACCAGACCAGTGCAGGGTTTTGAACTGGCGACCTCAGTGTTCCCAGGTCGACGCTTTATCCACTGCGCCACCACAGGTCAGGCTGATGGGGAATGTTTAAACAATCTGGGCTTGAAAATAAAATTTTCATCATTATTTTTTTGAAATTATTTTCTAAAGGTGGCACTGAGTTATTTAGGGTTTTGGGTATTTTTTGATATTCATTGGAAAACATGTTTCTGTAATGATATAGTCAGCTTACTTTACAGGGGTCTATGTAGAGAGTTATACAAAAAGTTCACATAATTTTAGTGTAATGAAATGTGTAGAGTTTGCCTATCACCCCTTAGGGTTAGTTTTTAAAGTTGCAAGCATTTTTTTAAAGTGTGGAAGATTTAAATATTTAGGGTATAGTGAAGGTGGTGTGGGAAGATGGCGATGGAGTAGGTGGATGTACCAACTTCCAAATCCCAGAACCAAAGTGGATTATAACTCAATTTTAAGAACCATTATCTGGATAAACCAACTTTGAACTAAACTCAGTGTACTCTTCCACCAAAGAACACCGCAGAAGCCGCACTGAGACTGGTAGGAATAACGAAAACGCGAAGAGGGCTGCCCAGCTCCCTGGAGCAAACGGCAGCCAGGAGAGACCCACGTGGCGGGAGGAGAGTTTGGCGGAGAGGGAGGAACCTGGGTCCCAGGAACCAAGCCCCAGCCTGCAGTCCCAGAGCCTAGAAGAGGCGTTTGGACAGTATTGAGCTGTGAAACAAGTGAGGATACTGTTTGTGATAGAGAGACAGCTTTCTCAGACCCAAGATTCTTTTTAAAGGGACAGTGAAGAAAACCTCTCTCACAACCACGCACCTGGGGTTCCGGGGAATGGGGACAGAGGAGAGGACCAGAGCAGGGGGAACAGAGTGTGGACTGAAGTCACAGGAACACTCTAAGGGACAGCCACCCTAACCCCTGGGTTAAGTCATTTCCCTAATCGAAAGCGAATATTTCCCCTGGAACTAGCAATACCAGCAAAGGGAGACAGGACACTAGAGAAACAAGCTCTCCCACGGCAATTAGAGCAGAGCTGCTTAGAGGGAGGGAGCTCCCAGGCCTACACTATGGAGACTTAGGGCACTTCCATCTCTACTGAGGGTTGCTGAAGGGATGGTGGCAGCAGGATGCTGAAATGCAGTCCTGTCAGTGTGGTGGAGGCACAACCAATGTGAACTCAGTCTAGCCCAGCAGGGGCCAAGGGGACGCGCAAAAGTAGTCTGGCAGCTGCGAGTCTGCCTGTAATCCCATCTGTGGGAAAAAAGCGGGAGGCAAGGAATGGGCAGAGATCTGTTCTGCAACCCTGCACAAGCCAGCCCTGACCACGGGAATGGGTCTAGGACCAGGGACGAACAGGGCTCGTGGCTGAACTCACACTACCAGCCCCGCCCGGCCGGAGAAACTGTGGTATGCTAACCTGTGTGCACGAGAGTGCTCCGAACACAGGTGCAGGCTAGACACCAGGAAAAGTGAACGCTCGAGGCGGAGCTCACACTACCAGCCCCACCCAGCCAGAGAAACCACAGTTTGCCATCCTACGTGCGCGAGCTGACTCCGATCACGGGGAAAGGGTAGAGTCCTGGATGATCGGAAGCTCGCAGCTGAGCTCACGCCAGCAAACAAACCCGGCCCAATAAACTGTGGTTTGCAACCCTGCGCAGGAAGGCCCTTGCCTCATGGGCGGGGCTAAAGCTCCAGATGGGCAAAGGCTCACAGCTGAGAGCACGTCAAAAGCCCCGCCCAACCCGCGAAACTGTGGCGAGCAGACTCTGACATCGGGTGCTGCGCAGAAGCCTGGAAACAGGCTGGGTCCGCAGCTGAGCAAAGATGCTCACCTCTGCCCTTGGTGCTGAGGCTTGTGGCTTGAGTGACAGCCCCTCCCACAAAGGAGAGGCAGAAATCACAGCAACAGCCACAGTAGGCCGGCGCTGGCAATGCCCATACCCAACCGCCCTAGGTAGCAGCAGATGGGGTGGCAGGCCTGCAGACAGACCACACCTAGAGAACACAAAGGCAACACCTACTGGACTCCAGTGGCCACAACTTATATACAGACAAAATGGGCAGGCAGAGAAATGCAAACCAAATGAATCAAGAGAAATCCCCAGAGAAGGACCTGAATGAACCAGATATAACCAAATTACCAGAAGCACAATTTAGAATAATGATAGTTAGGATTTTCAAAGAAATTAGAGCAACAATGGATAGTCATTATGAACACCTAAATAAAGAGATAACAAGTATAAAACATGAAAATCAAATAATAAAAAAGAATCAGACAGAAATGACAAATACAGTATCAGAACTGAAGACCACAGTGGAAGGAATTAAAAGCAGGATGAATCATGCTGAGGATCGAATCAGCGAGTTAGAGGACACAATAAACAAAGGCACAGAAGCAGAGAAGAAAAAGGAAAAGAGACTCAAAAAATGTGAGGAAACTCTAAGGGAGCTCTCTGACAACATGAAGAGAAACAACATTCACATAATAGGGGTGCCTGAAGAAGGGGAAAAAGGACAGGAAATGGAAACTTTGTTCAATCAAATCATAGCAGAAAACTTCCCTAAATGAAGCTCGGAAACATTCCACACGTTCAAAAAGCACACAAAACTCCATTAAAGATAAACCCAAAAAAATCCACACCAAGACACATCATAGTTAAAATACCAAAGCTAATTGATAAAGAAAAAAGTTTAAAAGCTGCTAGAGAAAAAAAGGCTATCACCTACAAAGGAGCACCCATAAGGATGACATCGGACTTTTCACAGAAACACTTGAGGCCAGAAGGGAATGGCAAGATATAATCAAAGTAATGCAGAACAAGAACCTACAACCAAGACTACTCTATCCAGCAAGGCTAAAGTTTAAAATTGAAGGAGAAATAAAGAGCTTCCCAGACAAAGACAGCCTCAAGGAATTCATTAAAACCAAACCAATTCTGCAAGAGATACTAAGAGGCTGGTTGTGAACAGTTCAAAGGGAGGAAAGAATAGAGCAAAAACAAAAAATAATAATACAGCTTTAAAGAATAAAATGGCAATAAACAACTACATATCAATAATAACTTTAAATGTAAATGGATTAAATGATCCAATCAAAAGAAATAGGGTAGCTGCGTGGATAAAGAAACAGGACCCATACATATGCTGTCTACAAGAGACACACCTTAAAACAAAAGATGCACATAGACTGAGGGTAAAAGGATGGAAAAAAATATTTCATGCAAATGGAAATGAAAAACAAGCCGGGGTAACGTTACTTATATCTGACAAAATGAACTTTAAAACAAAGGCTGTAGTAAGAGATAAAGATGGACACTACATAATGATAAAGGGAAAAATTCAACAGGAAGATATAACTATTATAAATATCTATGCACCAAATATAGGAGCCCCGACATACATAAAGCAGACTTTGATGGATATAAAGGGCGAGATTAACAGCAATACTATCATAGTAGGGGATTTCAATACCCCTCTAACAACACTGGATAGATCCACAAGAAAGAAAATTAATAAAGAAACAGCAGACTTAAGGGATACACTAGATCCACTTGACTTAATAGATATCTTCAGAACTTTTCACCCTAAAGCAGTGGAATATACATTCTTCTCAAGCGCTGATGGTACATTTTCTAGGATAGACCAAATGTTAGGACACAAAAATTGTCTCAATAAATTTAAGAAGATTGAAATCATATCAAGCATTTTCTCTGATCACAATGCCATGAAACTAGAAATTAACCACAAAAGAAAAACTGAAAAATACACAAACACTTGGAAACTAAATAGCATGTTATTAAATAATGAATGGATTAACAATGAGATCAAAGAAGAAATAAAAAAGTTTCTAGTAACAAATGATAATGAGCATACATCAACTCAAAATTTATGGGACATAGCAAAGCAGTACTGAGAAGGAAGTTCATTGCACTACAGGCATATCATAAGAAGCTAGAAAAAGATCAAATAAGCAACCTGACCAGGCAGCTAAAAGAACTAAAAAAAAAACAACAACAAATAAAACCCAGGACAAGTAAAAGGAAGGAAATAATAAAGATCAGAGCAGAAATAAATGACATAGAGGTGAAGAAAACAATACAGAGGATCAATAAAACCAGAAGCTGGTTCTTTGAAAAGGTAAACAAGATTGATGAACCTTTAACTAGACTCACCAAGAAAAAAAGAGAGAGGTCTCAAATAAATAAAATTAGAAAGGACAGTGGAGAAATAACAACTGATACAACAGAGATACAAAGCATTGTAAGAAAATACTATGAAGAACTCTATGTCAAAAAATTAGACAATCTTGGTGAAATGGACAAATTTCTTGAATCATATAAACTTCCAAAAATCAATCTGGAAGAATCAGAACACCTAAACAGACCAATTACAACAGATGAGATTGAAACAGTTATCAAAAAACTCCCCCAAAAGAAAAGTCCTGGGCCTGATGGCTTTACAAGTGAATCTATCAAAAATTCAAAGAAGAACTAACTCCTATCCTCATCAAGCTATTTCAAAAAATTCAAGAGAAAGGAAGACTTCCAAATTTCTTTTATGAGGCGAGCATAATTCTGACCCCAAAACCTGGCAAAGACAACACAAAGAAAGAAAATTATAGGCCTATATCCCTGATGAATTTAGACGCAAAAATTCTCAACAAAATATTAGCCAACAGGATCCAGCAATATATGAAAAAAATTATACACCATGATCAAATGGGACTTATTCTGAAGAAGCAAGGCTGGTTCAATATTCGCAAATCAATCAATGTGATTCATCACATAAACAAAAGGAAGGACAAAAATCACATGATAATTTCAGTAGATGCAGAAAAGGCATTTGATAAAATCCAGCACCCATTCATGCTCAAATCTCTCAGTAAAGTGGGAATACAAGGAAGATTCCTTAATATGATAAAGGCCATCTATGACAAACCGACAGCAAACATCATTCTAAATGGACAAAAATGAAAAGCAATCCCCTTAAGATCAGGAACCAGGCTGGATTGCCCACTCTCACCACTTTTATTCTACATAGTTCTGGAAGTCCTAGCTACATCAATTAGACAAGAAGAAGAAATAAAAGGCATCCAAATTGGAAAAGAAGAAGTAAAACTGTCACTATTTGCAGAAGATATGATATTGTATATAGAAAACCCTAAAGTCTCAGTCAAAAAACTACTGGACCTTATAAAGAATTCAGCAAGGTGCCAGGATACAAAATTAATACACAGAAATCAGAGGCATTTCTATATACAAACAATGAACTGTCAGCAAAGGAAATTAAGGAAACAATCTCCTTCACTATTGCAGCTAAAGAAATAAAGTACCTAGGAGTAAATTTCACCAAGAAGGTTAAGGATTTGTATTCGAAAAATAATAAAACGTTGATAAAAGAAATCAAGGAAGATACAAACAAGTGGAAGCATATACCATGCTCATGGCTAGGAAGAATAAACATCATTAAAATGTCTATATTACCCAAAGCAATTGATAAATTCAATGCAATACCAATTAAAATACCAATGACATACTTCAAGATATAGAAAACATAATCCAAAAATTTATATGGAACCAAAAAAGAATACGAATAGGCTCAGCAATCTTAAAAAGAAAGAATAAAGCAGGAGGTATCACTCTTCCTGATATCAAGGTTTACTACAAGGCGATTATACTCAAGACAGCCTGGTACTGGCATAGGAACAGGCACATTGATCAATGGAACAGAACAGAGAACCCAGAAATAAACCCACACCTTTATGGACAACTGATATTTGACAAAGGAGGAAAGAACATACAATGGAGTAAAGACAGCCTCTTTAACAAATGGTGCTGGGAAAATTGGACATCTACCTGCAAAAAAATGAAACTAGACCATCAACTTACACCATTCACAAAAACAAATTCAAAATGGATAAAAGACCTAAACATACGCTGTGAAAGTATAAGCATCTTAGAAGAAAACATAGGCAGCAAGCTTTCCGACATTTGTAGCAGCAATATATTTGCCGATTTATCTCCACGGGCAAATGAAATAAAAGGCAAGATAAACAAATGGGACTATATCAAACTAAAAAGTTTTTGCACAGCTAAAGACAATAAGAACAGAATAAAAAGACAAACCACACAATGGGAGAACATATTCGACAGCACGTCTGATAAGGGGTTAATAACCAAAATTTATAAAGAACTTATAAAACTCAACACCAGGAAGACAAACAACCCAATCAAAAAATGGGCAAAAGAAATGAATAGAAATTTCTCCAAATAAGACATACTGATGGCCAAAAGACATATGAAAAAATGCTCAACATCACTAATCATTAGAGAAATGCAAATAAAAACTACAATGAGATATCACCTCATACCAGTCAGAATGGCACTCATCAGCAAAACAACACAGAATAAGTGCTGGCGAGGATGTGGAGAAAAGGGAACCCTTCTGCACTGCTGGTGGGAATGCAGACTGGTGCAGCCACTGTGGAAAACAGTTTGGAGATTCCTCAAAAAATTAAAAGTCGAACTGCCTTTTGACCCGGCTATCCCAATTTTAGGAATATACTTAAGAACACCATAACACTGTTCGAAAAGAAGAAATGCGCCCCCATGTTCGTGGCAGCATTGTTCACAATACCCAAGATCTGGAACCAGCCCAAGTGTCCGTCAGAAGACGAGTGGATTAAAAAGCTTTGGTACATATTCAAAGATGGAAGATCCTAACGTGCCGCCAATGAACGAATAAGCGAAGAACCAAACAGCCGAATAAGCGAAATCTGGCTTTATTGGGAGCTCAGGGCGAGTTCACTGACCCTCGGATGTGAGTCCGTGAAGGCGCTCCCGGGGTTGTTTTTTGGGTTTTTTGTATCTGCAGAGGGGGAGGATGGGAACGGTAGGCATGCAGTTCCTGGAATGGCCTTGGGGACAGACAGTTCCAAGAATTTGGGCAAGTGCGGTTTGAGCAAGATTAACAATTATCTGAAAGCTCAGGCCAGGGAGGGTTTCACAATCCAACCCAGAGGCAACTATGGGACATTCCTGACTCTTTTGTATAAGGAGTGGGGCGACGTGGTCTTATCTGGCTACTTTCTGCTGTACAGGGGTGTCGTTAGGGGTAAGGGATTGTGTTGTTGTAGTCAGGGTCTCGGGTTCCAAGGGATTGGTATTGGTGTAGCAGTAGTATTTCATGTACCGTCTGGCTTGTGAGGGCCCTTAGCCGGTTCTGCAGAGGATTCTATTATTTCAATTTCGTTTTTTATACTTGTTATCTCTTTATTTAGGTGTTCATAATGACTATCCATTGTTGCTCTAATTTCTTTGAAAATCCTATCATTATTCTAAATTGTGCTTCTGGTAATTTGGTTATATCTGGTTCATTCAGGTCCTTCTCTGGGGATTTCTCTTGATTCATTTGGTTTGCATTTCTCTGCCTGCCCATTTTTTCTGTGTATAAGTAAGTTGTGGCCACTGGAGTCCAGTAGGTGTTGCCTTTGTGTTCTCTAGGTGTGGTCTGTCTGCAGGCCCCTCACCCCCTCTGCCGGTGCCTAGGGTGGTTGGGTATGAGCGTTACCAGCGCCGGCCCACTGTGGCTTTTGCTGTGATTTCTGCCTCTCCTCCGTGGGAGGGGCTGTCACTAAAGCCACAAGTCTTAGCACCAAGGGTAGAGGTGAGCACCTTTGCTCAGCTGCGGACCCAGCCTATTTCCGGATTTCCGCCCAGAACCCTCAGTCAGAGCCTGCTCGCCACAGTTTCGCGGGTTGGGCGGGGCTTTTGACGTGCTCTCAGCTGTGAGCGTTTGCCCGTCTGGAGATTTAGCCCCGCTTTCAAGGCCAGGGCCCTTCTGCGCAGGGTCGGTGTTGGGCAGATAAAATATAATATGCTCACTTTGTTAAAGATGGTGCTGCCCACATGGAAGCCCGTCACCCAGGTAATATTATTTGCCCTTGTGCTTGGGATGGGTGTGAGGGAAAGGCTGTAATGTAAGCAGGCCAGGTTGTTATGACCTAAGGCTTGGCTTTAAGAGTAAGCTCTTCCCCACACCCTTGACTGATTGGATAATGTAGGGTGGTGCACTCTCCTGAGAAATCCCATTATACAGAGATTTCCTTGTTTGTATAATTGGATTAAAGGTTTGGATTATCTATGCTATAAAATGGGAGAGACCAGTAGCTTGAGCTCTCTCGGTTCCTGCTATCCCCATTGCAGGGGCCTCCCTGATCCCTTGACCTCCATGGGAAAAGCTGGTTTTCTGCTTCTCCCTTGTCTTCTCTTGTGGCTTGCCTGTATTGGTGAGACACCAATAAACAGAATGGCCTACCATCCTTCGACTCTGCCATTTCTTCACCGTCAGCCCGAATCCAATGGGAACCTGCATGTGAATGGCCACGATGGCGGCTCCTGGCCTTACAGTCGGAAACCAAGGTTTATTGGGCCGGGCATGTTTTCTGGCTTCTGCTCAGCTGCGTACTTCCGCTGGTCCCAGACTCTACCCTGCCCCGCGTTCGGAGCCCGCTCGTGCATGTATGAATGCAATCCGCGGTTTCTCCGGCCGGGCGGGGCTGGTAGTGTGAGCTCAACTGCGAGCTTCCACTTGTCTCGGGGTCTAGCCCGTTCCAGCGCTCGGAGCCCACTCGCGCACGTATATTGGCCAACCGCGGTTTCTCCGGCATGGGGGGGGGGGCTGGTAGCGTGAGCTCAGCCGCGAGCCCCTGCCCATCCCTGGTCCTAGCCCGGTCCCTGAGGTCTGGGCCGGCTTGTGCAGGGTCGCAGAGCAGATTTCTGCCCTTTCCTGGCCTCCCGCTTTGTCCCCGTAAGTGGGATTAAAGGGGGGCCCATAGCTTCCGGACCGCTTTTGCGCGTCCCCTCCGACCCTGCTGGGCTAGACCGAGCTCACACTGGCTTGGCCTCCGCCCACGCTGACAGAACCGCGTTTCAGCGTCCTGCCGCCCCTAACCATTCAGCAACCATCAGCAGAGTAGGAAGGAACCTAATACTCCATACTATAGGCCTGGGAGCTCCCTCACTTGTTTCACAGCTCAAAACTGTCCAAATGCCTCTTCTAGGCTCTGGAACTGCAGGCTGGGGCTTGGTTCCTGGGACCCAGGTTCCCCCTCTCCACCAAACTCTCCTCCCGCCTCGCGGGTCTCTCCGGGCTGCCGTTTGCTCCAGGGAGCTGGGCAGCCCTCTTCGCGTTTTCGCTATTCCTACCAGTCTCAATGTGGCTTCTTCTGTGTTCCTTGGTTGAAGAGTCCACTTAGTTTAGTTCATAGTTGGTTTATCCAGATGATGGTTCTTTAAATTGAGTTATAATCCACTTTGGTTCTGGGAGTTGGAAGTTGGTATGTCCGCCTACTCCGTCGCCATCTTGCTTCTCCTCCTACATAATTTTTTAATTTGCAGTACATTTCAGGTGATTGTCATGTGTCATCAAGGTATATGACATGTAATAATAATTGTTTCATGGCTGTAGCTATGAAAGAGATGTAAAAATCATTAAAAGTTTGGAAGGTAAAAGTAAGAATTGAGGTCATGTGAGGTGTTGGCAACATCTGTTTTATTAGTTTGAAGTTCAGGAATGATTAAATAAAGTAGTGACAGCTATGTTTTAATTTTCAAATGGTTTAAGGAAGAGAAGCAAGGTATGGTGGAAATTCTAAGGAAAGTAAGTAATCACATGCTTTGTGGAGGTCATGGGGGTGGGATCACAATCTGGTCAGAGTCTTTGTTTTCAACAAAAATGTTTAGAGAGTGCAATGTGGAATGTAAAAGAAGAGGAAAGAGTGTAAGTGATGTTAATAAACAGTGATGAATGAGTGATTTATGATTTATGAAAAGCAGCAGCAATGTGGACATGTGCAGTGTGTTTCATCACAGTGGAAGTAAGTCTCCTCAGTTGTGAGATCCTCCTTGCCTCTTTCCTGAGTGTTCTCAGCCTGGGACATCGCACTGCAGGAATTGTAAGATGTATACTTGGTGTTTATTGTTACTGTGTAAGTTTCAGCTCTCATGTGGGTCATGAAAAGAGGTATATTAATTGAGATCCAGGATCAGCAACATGACCTGCTGTTTGTATTTTATGTTAGATATGCTTCATCCAGTTGAATGTAGAGTAGGGTTTTTTTGTCTTCTGGTTACTCTTAAGATTGAAGGGCAAAATCATGTGTGTCTGAGTGAACACCCTGTGCATTTTAGGTATTTCTGAGCAGCTGTTTCTTGTATTCACTGCTTGGAAATAAGGCCCAGGTGAAACCCCACTCTCTTAAAAGTATTTTATCCTGTCATGTGGGCTGAATATGCCCTCGGGACATATTCACCTTTGGTCCTGAAAATATTGCTGGGGAATGTTTAAACAATCTGGGCTTGAAAATAAAATTTCCATCATCATTCCTTTAAAATTATTTTGTAAATGTGGCACTGAGTTATTTAGGGTTTTGGGGTTTTTTTGACATTCATTGGAAAACATGTATCTGTAATGATATAGTCAGCTTTCTTTACAGGGGTCTATGTGGAGAGTTATACAGAAAGTTCACATAATTTTAGAGTATTGAAATGTGAAGAGTTTACCCATCACCTCTTAGGGTTAGTTTTTAAAGTTGTAAGCATTCTTGTAAAGTGTGGTAGATTTAAATATTTAGGGTATAGTGGAGCAGTTATGTATATGGAATGTTATGGGCTATTTAGGTTATTTATCTATTTCTTTTACCTCGTTATGGAATTTTTGGTTGCTTGTATGAGTTTTGAAAGAAATGCTCGATTTTTGATGCAAAGCAGAGTTTTGAATCTCTTAAAGCTGTGAATATATCAATTTTGCTTTCTAGGCTGGTGGTGTATGATTTGACTTTTTTAGGAATTGCATGTGAATGTAGACATTTCCATTGTACTAAATTTATTAGAGTAGTGTTCTTTAGTTGTAGGATCATTTTTTGCTTTAGAATGTACTGTATGTCATCTAACATTTTTTTTGGTTGTTTTTTTTAAATTTTTTTCATGCCTTGCTCCTTTATGTTATAGGCAACTTTAGGGTTTTCTATTAGTCGAGGGTGGATATTAATGTTCAGAAGGAAGTTATTTCAGTGAATGGCAGAATGTAGGGATGCCATTTATTTTTGCCTATGCTTCTTCTTTTTCTCTTATTTTATTTTATTAATTTTTTTTTCTGACAGAAACAGAGAGGAATAGAAAGGGACACACACACTTAGAGAGAAATGAGAAGCATCATTTCTTCATTGCAGCGTCTCAGTTTCTTATTGACTGCTTTTGGATAAGTGCATTGACCCGAGGTCTACAGCAGACTGAGTGACCCTTTGTTTTATCCAGACACATTGGATTCAAGGTGGTGAGCCTTGCTCAAACCAGACTAGCTCTTCTCAAGGTGATGATGTCAGGGTTTAAAATCTGGGTTCACCGCATATCAGTCCGATTCTCCATCCACTGTGCCACCACTTGGTCAGGCTCCTATGGTGTTTTTGTTACCAGTTATTATATTTTTTATATAAAATATACCTTTTGTCATATATATTTGTCTTTCAATTAGAATAGATTAATGTGACCAAACAGTTAGACTGTTAGTTTTCTTGGTGAGGAGTTAGCGCAGCAGTTTACTTTAGTAGCTAATTGCTAAAAGAAATTATTCAATGCAGTCTGGGTTTATTTCATTTTTTACTTTTTGTATATTTATCCTGTACTTGGTATTTTAATAAGAGAAATAAAATTAAGGCAATAGCACTATTAAAAGTTTGGGTGTTGTTTTTATGTGTGACAGAATGAGTTTATAAACATGTTTAGGAATAGATTTCATGTAAAATTGTTTTTAGATTAATTAAGAAAGAAAATAGAATGAGAGCAGTTAGTATTGGAAATGAAGGTTCTAGGTGGAAGGTGTTCTAAAAACAGAGTATTTTGCAGGAAAGTAGAGCTCCATTTACTTCTACTGGCAATTTTTCAAAAATTGAAAGAGAAACCCGTATATGCTGAAGTTAGTAGAGTAAAAAGCCAGGGTGATTAATGATCAGTTAAATTATTGAAGCCGAGTTACAGAGCTTGTCATGAGTAAGCAAGGATTATTTGAAACATCCTGTGGTTCACACGTGACTCACTGTCCTAATGTGTTTCACAGTCCTTGTTTTGAGCAAGAAGGATGGTGGTTTCCAAGTGTCTTCTGTGCGCATATGATGCTTGTTTCTTTGTCTTGTGATCTGGATGTGCATCTGAGTAAGTGTGAGGTTAAGGGTTCCATAATATCGACATTTTTATGATTGGGTTTAGTATGTAGGGCAAATGACGGTCTTTGAGTGTAGTACAAAACTTTCATTTTTGGTATATTAAGAGTTTTACCAAGAAGAAATATATTTCTAGAGATTTCTAGAGTTTGTCATGATCTCAGCAAAGGAAAAAAAAATACAAGTTTTGAGAGTGAATGCTAAAATGTAAAAAGTAGAAATACATATTTTATGTGATATGAAAATAAAGTTATTAAAGACTGGATGATGATTTGTGAAAAGAAGCAGTGACCTTGAGTGACCCAGTTTGGCTCATAAACGCGAGATTAAGTATCTAAAGTTGTAAGATATTCCGTGAGTCTGCAGTTCAGTGGGCTGTCTTCTCCACCTAGGGCTCTTCTGAATTGTTGAAGATGGGTGGTTTTGTCTGTTGTTCTGTCTGTATGATCTTTCGTGTGGCTAATTGAAAGGCAGCATTTTTGATCCAGGATACAAAATGAGCAGGTTTTTGTATTGTACTTTACTCTTCTTGCTTACTGAAAAATATGGTTTCTCTTGTTGTAGTATTGACATTTAGGGCCAGATCATTCTGTGTCCTGGGTAAATTTGGTCTTTATAGTCAAAGTTTGGGAGCATCTATTCTGTCTCCACTGCTCAGTCAGCCCCACAGTGTTCCCAATGTGATACACGACCATATTGGGGAAGAATGCCCTAGGGGAATAGTCACCTTTGGAGCAGAAACTAGTGAGGAGAAAGGTTGGAAACTTCCTGGATCCTGAAAATATTTTAATGCAGTATTTTTAGAATAATTCCATTGTTATTGTTTTGTAATTGTACTTGTTACCACAGTAGTGGAGTACAAGACGGTCACCTTTAAACTTGCCATCTGCACAATTGCCTGCCCTTTCATGTGGATACCTCTGGGAAAGACACCTTAGCACAAGTGCACAGAGTACATTCAGTAGAAAGAATCCTCTAGGAAAGTGATGTTCAGTCTTCTGTTCAAGTAAATATTTTTTCTCATGGCCGAGTATTTTGAGGGGTGGGTTGTTTATCATTTCTGTAGGAGTGATTATCCACCTTAAATGACAGAGGTGTGATTCATCCAGTACAAAGACAAATTTTTGTTGTAGGTCTGATTTATGTCATTGAAAGTTTCTGTTACAGAGTTTATGTGAAATGTACGAAAAAATAGGAACTCCCGAGTCCATTCATCTGAATGGTAAAAATCACTGTTTTTTGTCGTCATTGTTTTTGACATCAGGTATTGTAAGGTTTTTATAGGGTACATTTGTATGAAGTTTGAATCATACTTGAGGGTTTTGAAGCAGGTTTTCATTGGTGAGTAGGAGAAAAAAAAATTTTTTATTTCTATTTATAAATTGGTATATTATTTTCCATAGAATGATCGACCATTAATTTTTATTCAGCTTCACCCATAAAAATGTTCAGACCATTTCTGTTAAAAGCTGCATATCCCATTATCAGGTTTTGCATTTCAAAGTGTTTTCCTTGTGGTGGCTTATGTTTATATTTTCTGAAGAGGTGGTGTTCTTTGTTGTTTTTATGTTTATAAAGTGTCAATAAATTTTCTTTGGTAAGGCAAATATTCAGATTTGTAAATAGTTCCAGGGCATTTTTATGTGAATGAGACAAAAAAAAAAAAGTTAGTTTCAAGCAAGTATGGTTTGTCTTCTGGGTTGCATAGATTTTCGGTGGCGGGTCAGTGTTTGTCCTTGGTGAATGGCTCGGCATTTTAAGCACTCTCCTCTATTTGTTCTTCCTATTTATGAAATACAATTAACAACCATGCCTTATGGTCTTGATAATACAAAATGTTGCTGTAGTGGCCCCTCTCTCAAGAACCCTCTCTGGTCCCTCTACAGATCTCTTGCACTTGAGTGTCTTCTTTTCAGAAAGCCCCCTCCCTTTGCAAATCCTGTTTCTCATTTACTTGCAAATGCGTTTCTCCTCTTCAACCCCTCATTCCCCCTCATTCCCCCTCACAGGCTGTGGTGGTACCTTTCTCTTCTTCCTCACGTCCCCTTTTCTCACAAGCAACTAGGCTTTTCTCCCCCTCATCTCCTCCCCTCTCCTCTCCTCCGAGCTCAAATCATTTTGACTCCTCTGAACAATTGGGCACTACTACAAGCACTTTAACCTCCTCCTTTTCCTCCAGGTGCAGACTCTGACTCTTCTTCTTTCCATCCAGCTGTTGATGCTGTCCATTCATTTTCTTTCTCTCTTCCTCCCCTCTAGGCTGACTAATCCCTGCCATCTTGAAAAGCTTAAAAAGGCAGAGCTATCTATTAAGCTGTGTGAGTAAGTAATCTGTTTTGTCTCTTTGTCAGAAAATATCTCTAGGATAATTTTAATTGAAATAAGTAAAGCGTGCTTATTTAAATTTCTTAATTTATAATTTGTATGTACAATCTTTGTTTAATGTGTAACTGTGTCTGTTTTTAAGGCTTTAAGCCAATAATTACCTTCCTCGTAAATCAAGGGTTACTCATCCCCATGGACTCTCCCTGTAATATCCCCATCCTTCCTGTTCAGAAACCTTCAGTGGCTTATCACCTCATACAGGACTGATGCCTAATCAATGAGGCAGTAATTCTCCTCCATCCAGTAGTCCCTAATCTCTACAGGTTACTGTCACACATTCCCTCAAACATCACTCACTTTACAATCCTAGACCTTAAGAATGCCTTCTTGACCTCTACACCCTGACTCATATTTTCTGTTTGCCTTTACTTTGACAAACCCGGCCACTAATGCAGCCCAGCAACTTACTTGGACTGTTTTAATCCAGGGGTTCAGAAACAGCCCACACTTTTTGGGCATGGACTAGCTCAGGTTTAGCCCCATGCAATCTCAAAACTAGTACTTTCTTACAATATATAAATATCCTACTCCTCTTCAGCCACTCTCTTCCAGCATCAAGAAGACACACTGTCACCCTTCTTGACTTCCTTGCCACAAAGGAATATTGTGTTTTCTCTGCTAAGGCTCAACTTCACTCTTAGTCTCTACTCTATCTAGGCATTGCGTTAACCCCCACCACCTGAGGTTTCACCCTAGATCAAACTCAGACCCTCCGCAGTCTCCAACCACCTACCACAGCAGATCAAATCCTTTAATTCCTCAGTCTAACAGGCTTCTTTAAACACTTAATTCTCAATTTTGCTTTCTTAGCCAAACCCCTCAATGAGATCTCCTAGGCATGGCTTTTAAGGTCTATAATAACTGAGAAGAACAGGAAAAGGAAGACAGCCCAAAAAAGATAAGGCAAAAATATCAGCTCTTGGTGGCTGCTCTTAAAATCTCCAACACCCCTAAGGGGCCTTATAAAACTCCACCAGAGTCCTGCTTCAAGTGTGAAAAGAAAAGGCATCAGGAAAAAGCCTGTCTGGTTCACAGCCTTGCCAGGGCCTTATCCTCACTGTGGGAAAAGGGGACACTGGAAGGTAGACTGCCCCCTCTCTCTAAGGGAGGGTTCAGTCTCTCCTAGCTCTACCCCAGCAACCTGTGTCCTATCACCATCAAAGAGCCTAGGGTAGCCATCCAAGTAGCAGGTAAGCTGATCTCATTTTTTATAAACACAGGGGCCACTTACTCTGTCTTGCCCAAATATTCGGGTCCCGCTCATCTTATAAAGATCTCTGTTTTGGGTGTTGATGATCTTATTTCCTCTCTACTGGACACAGATCTGCTGCCTTGTCTAATACATGGTGTCTCCTTTGCACACTCTTTTTTCATATGCCTCGATGTCCTTTGCCTATTTTAGGCCAGAATCTACTCTCCAAATTCAGAATTTCTTTTTTCTTTCACTTCCTGTCATCTGAGTTTGATCTGTTACTGCTTCTCGGTCAGCCAGATTTGCCCAATTATCTTATAAATTTACCTCTATCACCAAGCATAGTGAATCCCAATGTTCTACTTACCACCCCAATGGTGGTAAAACTTCAGGGAAAGGCCTCCTAGTCTTATGTCTCCAGGTTAAAGAAAATGAAAGCTTCATGTCTATGAATGACCCTTCTAGTCAACCTGAATCATCACCTAGATATGACCTCTCCTTATTGGGGCCCACCAAGGTCAATCTGACTAAAATTTCAGAAGAAGAAGAACATCTTGAGCCGTGAGTAACTATGATTATACTTTAATAACAAACAGGATGGAGATTTCAGCTTATTTTATTCTTTCTTAACTTCATAACCTCTAAAGGCATACTCTTCCCCCATACCCTCCCTCTTAAAACCCTCTCATTGAAGAAAACTCTCTTAATCTTAATTAAAATCTTGTAATCAAGACTCCTTCTATACAGCCAACTGCTAAATATGTCTGTCTATATCATCTTCAGCTTACTCAACTCCCTATTCTTCTTTATAATACTCATCCCCTTTACACCACTTTTATATACAAAATTCAGAAAGGGGCCACCTGCTGTGAGAGAGCCAGCACTCTCATAGGACATTAATTCACTTCAGCTACAAACTAAGCAAACAATCTATACTAAACCTACTATTTCCTGTTTAACAATCTCCTTCCACGGCACTTTCCAACCAAGGACTCACACCTATCAATCCTCCCTGGGGACCAGATCTACAGTAGGATATGAGGAAGAAACCCCTCTCCAGCCAACCTGGACAGTGCTCCATACTGTTATTTTGTTCACCCCTATCACCATCAAAGAGAAAGGAGACTCACACTGGACTCACCTCTCCCACATTAAGCCTTATAGCACCAATACCCCTAAAACAAACATCTCCACCCCCACAGGTTCTCTGTCTCTCAAAATCTCCACATGTTCCCCTACCCAAGAAGAATCAGACCAGTCCATCTCATAATGGCTTTCTATGGCTCCTCCAAAAGTATGGCATTCTATGGCTCCTCCAAAAAGCCATAGAATGCCATACTGCTCAGTCCAGCAGGCACTCACAACAGGCAACTGCCAATTACCACCCTGCCTGATTCTTCTACTTCCTTCTTCAAGGTTCCAAGGACCTCTCCTAGTTTAGGCCTCACTCCAGTAAAATTGACAAACTCCTCAATTAAATACGGGACTTGGCCTGACAAAGGTCTCTACTAAAATATTCTCCAAAGAAACAGCAGCTTTTCAATTTCTTCTTCTTTTCCTTTTAATCACCTCTAAGCCCAACCACCATGCCCCCAGTTCTTGATCTCTTAGCACCAGCTCTACTTTCCCTCTTATTGGGCTCCACATATGCCACCCCCATCTCCTCTCTCCGAGAGGCCACATATATAGAACACTCACTTAAACTCACTCAAAAACTTTTAATTAAAGTTAGTTCTTCCTATGCAGTTAATTGCTGAATGTGTATTTCTATGTTCTCCTCAACCTACTTTGCCCTTCCTGTCCCAAACAACAACACCCAATTTCTACGGACAGTTCTCATATACAAAACCTAAAAAGGGGTTTCCTCCTTTTAGAGAGCCAACACTCTTTTAGGAAATTATTTTACTTCAGCTGCCAACCGAGGAAATAAGCTATATTTAACCTATTATTCCCAGCTCAAAAAAATTAAAACCTCAAGTTCTTCCTGCCCGGGTACCAGTCACCCTGAATACTCCCCTGCTTTCACCTGCTGCTTTATGTTTTACTGCTCAAGGGACTGCCCCAATGAGTCACCTCCCTTCTAACCTCTACAACACCACAATAACTATCCACTTTCCCCCAAAAAACATCACAATCATCGAGTCAACTATCAAGTTTCTCCAAAAACAAACGGTTTATTTTCTAATCTCGTTCGATTCACAGGACCTTCTACTCTTATAGCTTCACAACATAAATACTCCTATCCTATCACTCAGCTATATTCCTGGCTCAATACCCCTATCACACGGTTGCAATGCTCAAAGCAGGCCTCTAATGATTGAAAACATGCCTCTCTACCCCAGTCGAGGCTGCACTTTCCTCCACCTTGACTGTCTGGAGTTTAGAGTTGAACGTATGAAACCAACCCCTTCTCCATCAATTCTTTATCCACCTCCCATCCTGTATCACCCAATTAGAGCCTTTCTATTTTTGTGGGACTAACACCTATATGTGTTTCCCTACTATTTGGACAGAAACCTGTACCCTAATCTATCTTACCCCAAATATCAACCTAATCCCACCCCATGAGCCTCTTCCAGTTCTTAGTACACTACCCATCAATCTAAGGACCAAACGAGCTATACAGGTAATTACTCTTCTTGTTGCTTTTAGAATTTCTATAAAAATAGGTCTAGGGGCAGAGGGACTGGCCACTGCCCTGTCTTATTTCCTCTCTCACTCTCTCTCTCTTTGGAGCCCAGCGAATTTATAAAAAACAAACCAAGTCATGAAATCAGTGGTTTTGCATAAACTGGGTGTCTTGACTATTGCCTTTCACTGGTCCACTCACTCTCCTATTTATTTTTCTAACTTTTAGGCTCTGCCTCTTACATTTGTTCACTAGTCTTTACAGAACTGCATGCAGACCTTCACCAATCAGAAAATTGGAAAATCTACCTAACCCTTCTTACCAAACCTGAAATCTGTCCTCACAAAACAAAAAATCTGGAACCCTATAAATACACCTGTACCCGAAAGAAGCCAATACTGTACCTATCTATTCCTTACTGAGAGCAATCCTTAAAGAGGCCATAACCCCTCACCACCCCTACTCAGTAGAAAGAAGTTACTGAAGATAATGACCTCCATCCCTTTTCCCTTGAGGCCTCTCTATGAACCACTCTCTTTCTTTTTTATATATCAAATATTTGGGAATCTTAGGTTTTATTTCTTTAACCCTGCTGGTAACTTTCATTTTCTAGCTGTGGCAGATGACCAACTGCAAATGAATGTCTGATGTCACAATTCAAGAAGTTTTGGATGATTGAAAACCGCTAAAATTTAAACAGACTCAAACTTCCATAAAAGACAATTCTTTGTCTAGTAGCCAACCAGCAAATGCCACACAACCCTTCCTACTCCCCCATCCTTAAACCCTTAAAGCTCTGTCGTAGCCTGTACCTGGCATGACTCTTTCTTATGAGACAGCCCGGCAGGTTTTCTTTCATTAAAGCCTGTTACTCTGATCCTTTCAGACTACGATGGATTCTAACATATATGGAATGTTCTAATCAAAATATAGTTGCAGGATGGAAAGAGAGAGAGAGAGAGAGAGAGAGAGAGAGAGAGAGAAGAAAGGAAAAAAGGATGGAAGGAAGAAAGAAATGAAGAAAAAGTAAGAAAGAAAAGTGATAGTGGGAGGGGTGGAAAAAAGAGATGGGAGCTTCTTATCTGTTCCCAGGTCAGGAATTTGATTCAGGATATCCACATGCTGAGCTGTACTTCACTAATGAGCAAACTGTCTAGGGCCAGTTCCCATTTGTATCTTAGCATGGTGGACAAAGCCAGGAGTTTCAAAATTGAAACCTCAGCATTCCAGATGGACTGTATATCAGGTGTGCCACTAATGGTCAGCCCCCGTCTCCCAATTCAGTACAGCCTGGATGTCAGCTCTGTGGCTGCCCTGTATCCACTGAGACAGCCTGGGCATCAGCTCTGTGGCTGCCTGTATCCACATAGCCAGCCTGGGGTATCAGCTCTGTGTCTGCCCTGTACCCACTGAGCCAGCCTGGATGTCAGCTTTGTGGCTGCCCTGTACCCACTGAGCCAACCTGGCAAGGCACAGTTGATAGTTTTGTATCAAATAGTATAGTCATGTACAAATGTTATTTTTCCTCTACATAATTTTTTAATTTGCAGTAGAATTCAGGTGGTTGTCATTGTCATCAAGGTATATGACATGCAATAACGATTGTTTTGTGGTTGTAGCTATGAAAGAGATGTAAAAATCATTAAAGTTTGGAAGGTAAAAGGAAGAAATGAGGTCATGTGAGGTGTTGGCAACATTTATTTTGTAAGTTTTAAGTTCATTAATGATGAAATAAAGTAGTGACAGCTATGTTCAATTTATTATAAGTGGGGATTTTAGGTGTGGAAATTCTAAGGACAGTAAGTCATCACATGCTTTGTGGAGGTCATGGGAGAGGGATCACAATTTGGCCAGAGTCTTTGTTTTCATCAAGGAAAAATTTAGAAGGTACAATGTGGAAAGTAAAAACAGAAAAGAAAAGAGTGTAAGTGATGTTAATAAACAGTGATGAATGAGTGATTTATGATTTATGAAAAGAAGCAGCACGGTGGACATGTGCAGTGTGGTTCATCACAGTGAGAATAAGTCTGCTCAGTTGTGAGATGCTCCTCGCCTCTCTCCTGAGTGTTGTCAGCCTGGGACAGCGCACTGCAGGAATTGCAAGATGAATCCTTTGTGCTTATTGTTATTGTGTAAGTTTCAGCTTTCATGTGGGTCATGAAAAGAGGTATGTTAATTGAGATCTAAGAACAGCAACATGACCTACTGTTAGTAGTATTTTCTGTTAGTTACACTTCATCCAGTATAATGTAGAGTAGGGTTTGTTTGTCTTTTGGTTACTATTGAGCTTTAAGGGCAGAATCATGTGTGTCCTGAGTGAACATCCTGTACTTTGCAAGTGTTCCTGAGCAGCTGTTTCTTGTACTCACTGCTTGGAAATAATGCCCAAGCTAAATCCCACTCCCTTAAAAGTATTATATATGGCCATGTTGGCGGAATATGCCTTCGGGACATATTCACCTTTGGGTCCTAAAAATAGTGCCAGGGAAGGTTCGAACAATTGGGCTTGGAAATAAAATTTTTATCATCATTCCTTTGAAATTATTATTACTATTTTTTAAGTTTATTTTTTATTTTTTGTGGCAGAGACAGAGTCAGAGAGAGGGACAGACAAGGACAGACAGACAGGAAGGGAGAGAGATGAGAAACATCAATTCTTCCTTGCGGCTCCTTAGTTGTTCATTGATTGATTTCTCATATGCCATGACTGGGGGGGCTGCAGCAAACTGAGTGACCCCTTGCTTGAGCCAGTGATCTTGGGTTCAAGCTGGTGAGCTTTGTCAAACCGATGAATCTGTGCTTAAGCTGGCAAACTCGAGGTCTCAAACCTGGGTCCTCCGCATTCCAGTTCGCATCCCAGTTCGACACTCTATCCACTGCGCCACCACCTGATCAGGCTGAAATTATTTTTTAAGGGTGGCACAGATTTATTTAGGGTTTTGTTTTATTCTGACGTTCATTAGAAAACATGTTTATGTAATGATATAGTCAGCTTTCTTTAAAGGGGTCTACATGGAGAGTCATTAAAGTTATAGAGAATGTTTAGGTAATTCTAGTGTATTGAAATGTATAGTTTGCCTATTGTCTCATAGAGTTAGTTTTTAAAAAGTAGCAAGCATTCTTGTAAAGTAGATTTGAATATTTAAGGTATCGTGGAGCCGTTATGTATACAAAATGTTATGAGCCATTTAGCTTCTTTATTTCTTTTTACCATGTTACAGAATTTTTGGTTGCTTGTATCAGTTTTGAAACAATGCTCCATTTCCGATACAAAGAGGTGTGTTGAATCTCTTTCTAAAGCTATGAATATTTCAATTCTGCTTCCTAGGCTGGTGGTGGATAATTTTACTTTGTTAAAAATTGCATGTGAATGTAGACATTCCCGGTGTACTAAATTTATTAGAGTAAATTAGTGTTCTTTATTTGTAGGATCATTTTTTGCCTTAGAATCTACTGTATATCATCTAAAATTTTGTTGGTTGTCATTTTAAATTCTTTTTATGTCTTGCTCCTTTATGTTGTAGACAGTTTCAGGGTTTTCTTTTAGTCTAGGATGGATATTAATGTTAAAAAGGAAGTAATTTCAGTGGATGGCAGGGTGTAGGGGTGCCATTTGTTTTCAGCAATGGCTACAATTTTAATTCCTATTTTATTTTATTTATTTATTTTTGTGACAGAGACAAAGAATGAAAGAGTGGAACAAAGAGAGACAGACAGACTGGAAAAGAGAGAGACAAGAAGCATCAATCTTTCATTGTAGCATCCCAGTTTTTTATTGACTGCTTTTGAATATGTGCATTGGCCTGGGGGCTACAGCAGACTGAGTGAGCCCTTGCTCTAGCCAGAGACATTGGACTCAAAGTCGTGAGCATTGGTCAAATCAGGTAAGCCCACCTGAAGCTGGTGATGTTAAGGTTTCAAACCTAGGTCCAAGGCGTTCTAGTCCAACACTCCATCCACTGCGCCACTACCTTCTCAGGCTCTTATGGTTGTTCTGATACCAGTTATCATAATTTTTTGTTTTATGTAAAGAGAACCCTTTGTCATATATATTGTGTGTTTGAATTTGCATCCACTAATGAGACCCAACTTTTTATATTTTTTTCTGTCTTAGTCTTTTGTTCTGTCTTACACTCTGTCGTTTTATCTCTTAATTTTTTTCCATCTGTCATTTTCTTTTTCTTCTTTTTTCTTTCTTTCTGTTGTCTTCCCTCCTACCTTCCTTTTTAACTTGTTTATTTTTTCTCTTTCTGTGTTTCTTTGTTTTATTTTCTTCTTCTTCCCATGTTTCCTTTTTTTAAATTTTCTTTTCTCATTTCTTTCTTGGTTTCTGTCTTCCTTTTTTTCTTTTTCTGTCTCTGTTCTTTCTTGTTTATCTTTTTTCTCTTTTATTTTTTGATTTTTTTCTTTTCTTTTTTAAATTTTTTTCTTTTTCCTTTTTTCTATTCCTTTTTTTACTTTATTTGTTAATTTTTCTTTATATGTTGTTCTTTTTTCTTTTTTAATTTTTTGTTTTTTCTTTTTCAGTGTTTCTTTTTGTATTTTTTGTCTTTTTTTCTTTTCTTTCTTTTTTCTTATTTTCTTTTCTGTTTCTTTGTCTTTTTTCTTTCTTTCTTTTTTATTTTCATTTTTTCTTTTTTTCTTTATGTCTTTCTTTTACTCTTTCATTATCTGTCTTTCATTTAGTTTTTATTCTTTTTACTTTCATTATTTTTTTTTGTTCCTTCGTTTTTTTTAGCTTTTTCTTTTCTTTCATATTTTTATTTATTTCTGTCTTTTCGGTTTTTTAGTCTTTTTTGTTATTTTTCTTTTTCCTTTCTTTTTTTTTTGTTTAGGTGGTTAGGGGCATAGTTGTACAGACGGAAAATCACTGACTCCATGAACTTGGTGGTTTTGTTCTGTGGCATCTGAAAGATCAGCTTGGCCAGATAGATAGATTGAGTCTGTAAGCAATGGGGAGACAGAAATGGCTGCTCATGCATCGTGAGGATTAGTGATCAGATAAAGGAAGGTTTTCCTGATAGGACCTTGGAATGGAAAAAGCACTGTCATACTGTTCCAGGGGTACTGGAAACATTTCAGACAAATGGTAGAAAACAGTCTCTTTATCAGGAGGCAAGGTATTATGATTTTGGGAAAGGAAATCTCACAGAAAGGTAAAAGCACAGGCAGGAAGGCCTCAAGGTCTCAGACCTTCAAGAGATGGTGGAGACACCTCCTTCCAAAGTCCTCTGCTCACCTGGAGCAGATAAAAGAGGTGCTGGCAAGCTTCTAGTTACTGCCATTTCTCTTAGCTCAGCAACCTTAATCTCTTCTGCTTGTCCACAACCATCATATCTGACAACTGTTCTTTAGTCCTCTTGGTCAACTTCTTGCAGTGGGAGACCACCTCCTGCAGAGGTGGGGAAGTGGGTGATACAACTAGCCCAGAACAGCCCAGATACAGAACATATGCTCTAGAATCAGTGCCTGGAAGATATAAGGGCTTTCTGCTGTTCAAGGTATTCAAGGGTGAGCCAAGGGAGATGAGCAGTTCTTTTTTTTTTTTAATATATATTTTATTATTATTAATTCTAATGGGGTGACACCAATAAATCAGGGTACATATGTACAATGAAAACATCTCCAGGTTATCTTATCATTCAATTGTGTTGCATACCCATCACCAAAAGTCAAATTGTCCTCTGTCACCTTCAATCTGGTTTTCCCTGTGTCCCTCCCCTCCTCCCTATCCCACTATTCCCTCCCTCCCCCCATCCCATAACCAACACTCTCTTGTCCATGTCTCATACCCTCACTTTCATGTCCCACCTATGTATGTAATCATGCTGTTCTCAGTTTTTCTTTTTTTCTGATTTACTTATTTCACTCCGTATAATGTTATCAAGGTACATCCATTTTGTTATAAATGATCCGATGTCATCGTTTCTTATGGCTGAGTAGTATTCCATAGTATATATGTACCATAGCTTTTTAATCCACTCGTCTTCTGACGGACACTTGGGCTGGTTCCAGATCTTCGCTATTGTGAACAATGCTGCCACGAACATGGGGGCTCATTTCTTCTTTTTGAACAGTGCTATGGTGTTCTTAGGGTATATTCCTAAAAGTGGGATAGCTGGGTCAAAAGGCAGTTCAATATTTAATTTTCTGAGGAATCTCCAAATTGTTTTCCACAGTGGCTGCACCAGTCTGCATTCCCACCAGCAGTGCAGAAGGGTTCCCTTTTCTCCACATCCTCGCCAGCACTTATTCTGTGTTGTTTTGGTGATAAGTGCCATTCTGACTGGTGTGAGGTGATATCTCATTGTGGTTTTAATTTGCATTTCTCTAATGATTAGTGATGTTGAGCATTTTTTCATATGCCTATTGGCCATCTGTATGTCCTCTTTGGAGAAATTTCTATTCATTTCTTTTGCCCATTTTTTGATTGGGTTGTTTGTCTTCCTGGTGTTGAGTTTTATAAGTTCTTTATAAATTTTAGTTATTAACCCCTTATCAGATGTGCTGTCGAATATGTTCTCCCATTGTGTGGTTTGTCTTTTTATTCTGTTCCTATTGTCTTTAGCTGTGCAAAAACTTTTTAGTTTGATATAGTCCCATTTGTTTATCTTGCCTTTTATTTCAGTTGCCCATGAAGATAAATCGGCAAATATACCGCTGCTACAGATGTCGGAGAGCTTGCTGCCTATGTTTTCTTCTAAGATGCTTATAATTTCACAGCTTACATTTAAGGCTTTTATCCATTTTGAGTTTGTTTTTGTGAATGGTGTAAGTTGATGGTCTAGTTTCATTTTTTTGCAGGTAGATGTCCAATTTTCCCAACACCATTTGTTAAAGAGGCTGTCTTTACTCCATTGTATGTTCTTTCCTCCTTTGTCAAATATCAGTTGTCCATAAAGCTGTGGGTTTATTTCTGGGTTCTCTGTTCCGTTCCATTGATCTATGTGCCTGTTCTTATGCCAGTACCAGACTGTCTTGAGTATAATGGCCTTATAGTAAACCTTGATATCAGGAAGCGTGATACCTCCTGCTTTATTTTTTCTTTTTAAGATTGCTGAGGCTATTCGTGTTCTTTTTTGGTTCCATATAAATTTTTGGAATATGTGTTCTATTTCTTTGAAGTATGTCATTGGTATTTTAATTGGTATTGCATTGAATTTATCAATTGCTTTGGGTAATATAGACATTTTAATGATGTTTATTCTTCCTAGCCATGAGCATGGTATATGCTTCCACCTGGTTGTATCTTCCTTGATTTCTTTTATCAATGTTCTATAATTTTCCGAGTACAAGTCCTTAACCTCCTTGGTTAAATTTACTCCTAGGTACTTTATTTTTTTGGCTGCAATAGTGAAGGGGATTGTTTCCTTAATTTCTTTTGCTGATATTTCATTGTTGGTGTATAGAAATGCCTCTGATTTCTGAGTATTAATTTTATATCCTTCCACCTTGCTGAAATCATTTATAAGGTCCAGTAGTTTTTTGACTGAGACTTTAGGGTTTTCAATATACAATATCATATCATCTGCAAATAATGACAGTTTTACTTATTCTTTTCCAATTTCTATGCCTTTTATTTCTTCTTCTTGTCTGATTGCTGTAGCTAGGACTTCCAGAACTATGTTGAATAAGAGTGGTGAAAGTGGGCAACCCTGCCCGGTTCCTGATCTTAAGGGGATTGCTTTTAATCTTTGTCCATTTAGTATGATGTTTGCTGTCGGTTTATCGTAGATGGCCTTTATCATGTTAAGGAATGATCCCTGTATTCCCACTTTACTGAGAGTTTTGAGCATGAATGGGTGCTGGATTTTATCAAATGCCTTTTCTGCATCTATTGAAATTATCATGTGATTTTTGTCCTTCCTTTTGTTTATGTGGTGAATCACATTGATTGATTTGCGAATATTGAACCAGCCTTGCCTCTCCAGAATAAATCCCACTTGATCGTGGTGTATGATTTTTTTCATATATTGCTGGATCCGGTTGGCTAATATTTTGTTGAGAATTTTAGCGTCTAAATTCATCAGGGATATAGGCCTATAATGTTCTTTCTTTGTGTTGTCTTTGCCTGGTTTTGGGATCAGAATTATGCTCGCCTCATAAAAGGAGTTTGGAAGTCTTCCTTCCTCTTGAATTTTTTGAAATAGCTTGAGGAGGATAGGTGTTAGTTCTTCTTTGAATTTTTGATAGAATTCACTTGTGAAGCCATCAGGCCCAGGACTTTTCTTTTTTGGGAGTTTTTTGATAATTGTTTCTATCTCATTTGCTGTAATTGGTCTGTTTAGGTGTTCTGATTCTTCCAGATTGATTTTTGGAAGTTTATATGATTCAAGAAATTTGTCCATTTCACCAAGATTGTCTAATTTTTTGGCATATAGTTCTTCATAGTATTTTCTTACAATGCTTTGTATTTCTGTTGTGTCAGTTGTTATTTCTCCACTGCCCTTTCTAATTTTATTTATTTGAGTCCTCTCTCTTTTTTTCTTGGTGAGTCTAGTTAAAGGTTCATCAATCTTGTTTACCTTTTCAAAGAACCAGCTTCTTGTTTCATTGATCCTCTGTATTGTTTCCTTCACCTCTATGTCATTTATTTCTGCTCTGACCTTTATTATTTCCTTCCTTCTACTTGTCTTGGGTTTTATTTGTTGTTGTTTTTCTAGTTCTTTTAGATGCAGGGTTAGGTTGCTTATTTGAGCTTTTTCTAGCTTCTTATGATATGCCTGTAGTGCAATAAACTTCCCTCTCAGAACTGCTTTTGCTGTGTCCCATTAATTTTGAGTTGATGTATGCTCATTATCATTTGTTTCTAGAAACTTTTTTATTTCTTCTTTGATCTCATTGTTAATCCATTCATTATTTAATAACATGCTATTTAGTTTCCAAGTGTTTGAGTATTTTTTAGTTTTTCTTTTGTGGTTAATTTCTAGTTTCATGGCATTGTGATCAGAGAAAATGCTTGATATGATTTCAATCTTCTTAAATTTATTGAGACCATTTTTGTGTCCTAACATGTGGTCTATCCTAGAAAACGTACGATGAACGCTTGAGAAGAATGTATATTCTACTGCTTTAGGGTGAAAAGTTCTGAAGATATCTATTAAATCAAGTTGATCTAGTTTATCCTTTAAGTCTGCTGTTTCTTTATTAATTTTCTTTCTTGAGGATCTATCCAGTGTTGTTAGAGGGGTATTGAAATCCCCTACTATGATAGTATTGCTGTTAATCTCGCCCTTTATATCCATCAAAGTCTGCTTTATGTATGTCGGGGCTCCTATATTTGGTGCATAGATATTTACAATAGTTATATCTTCCTGTTGAATTGTTCCCTTTATCATTATGTAGTGTCCTCCTTTATCTCTTACTACAGCCTTTGTTTTAAAGTCCATTTTGTCTGATATAAGTATTGCTACCCCTGCTTTTTTTTCATTTCCATTTGCATGAAATATTTTTTTCCATCCTTTTACCTTCAGTCTATGAGCATCTTTTGTTTTAAGGTGTGTCTCTTGTAGATAGCATATGTATGGGTCCTGTTTCTTTATCCATTCAGCTACCCTATGTCTTTTGATTGGATCATTTAATCCATTTACATTTAAGGTTATTATTGATATGTAGTTGTTTATTGCCATTTTATTCTTTAAAGCTGTATTCTTCTTTTGCTCTATTCATTCCTCCCTTTAAAGTGTTCACAAGAGGCCCCTTAGTATCTCTTGCAGAATTGGTTTGGTTTTTATGAATTCCTTGAGGCTTTCTTTTTCTGGGAAGCTCTTTATTTCTTCTTCAATTTTAAACGTTAGCCTTGCTGGATAAAGTAGTCTTGGTTGTAGGTTCTTGTTCTGCATTACTTTGATTATATCTTGCCATTCCCTTCTGGCCTCAAGTGTTTCTGTTGAGAAGTCCCATGTCATCCTTATGGGGGCTCCTTTGTAGGTGATAGCCTTTTTTTCTCTAGCAGCTTTTAAAATTTTTTCTTTATCCATTAGCTTTGGTATTTTAACTATGATGTGTCTTGGTGTAGATCTTTTTGGGTTTCTTTTTAATGGAGTTCTGTGTGCTTCTTGAATGTGTGGAGTGTTTCCCAGCCTTAATTTAGGAAAGTTTTCTGCTATGATTTGATTGAACAAAGTTTCCATTTCCTGTCCTCTCTCCTCTTCTTCAGGCACCCCTATGATGCGAATGTTGTTTCTCTTCATGTTGTCACAAAGCTCCCTTAGAGTTTCCTCACATTTTTTGAGTCTCTTTTCCTTTTTCTTCTCTGCTTCTGTGCCTTTGTTTATTGTGTCCTCTAACTCACTTATTCGATCCTCAGCGTCATCCATCCTGCTTCTAATTCCTTCCATTGTGGTCTTCAGTTCTGATACTGTATTTGTCATTTCTGTCTGATTCTTTTTTATTATTTCAATTTCATTTTTTATACTTGTTATCTCTTTATTTAGGTGTTCATAATGACTATCCATTGTTGCTCTAATTTCTTTGAACATACTAACTATCATTATTCTAAATTCTGCTTCTGGTAATTTGGTTATATCTGGTTCATTCAGGTCCTTCTCTGGGGATTTCTCTTGATTCATTTGGTTTGCTTTCCTCTGCCTTCCCAATTTTTCTGTGTATAAGCAAGTTGTGGCCACTGGAGTCCAGTAGGTGTTGCCTTTGTGTTCTCTAGGTGTGGTCTATCTGCAGGCCCCCCACCCCCTCTGCCGGTGCCTAGGGTGGTTGGGTATGAGCGTTGCCAGCGCCGGCCCACTGTGGCTTTTGCTGTGATTTCTGCCTCTCCTCCGTGGGAGGCGCTGTCACTGAAACCACAAGATTAGCACCAAGGGTAGAGGTGAGCACCTTTCCTCAGCTGCGGACCCAGCCTATTTCCGGACTTCCACCCAGAACCAGCAGTCGGAGACTGCTCGCTACAGTTCCGCGGGTTAGGCGGGGCTTTTGACGTGCTCTCAGCTGTAAGCCTTTGCCCGTCCGGAGCTTTAGCCCCGCCCTCGAGGCCCGGGCCCTTTGCGCAGGGTCGGAAACCAAGGTTTATTGGGGCGGGTGTGTTTGCTGGCTTCCGCTTAGCTGCGTACTTCCGCTAGTCTCTGACTCTACCCCGCCTCTGCATTCGGAGCCCGCTCGTGCACGTATGAATGCTATCCGCGGTTTCTCCGGCTGGATGGGGATAGTAGCATGGGCTCAGCTGCGAGCCTCCACTTGTCTCGGGGTCCACCCCGTTCCCGCGCTCGGAGCCCGCTCGCGCACGTATACTGGCCAACCGCGGTTTCTCCGGCCGGGGGGGGGGGGACTGGTAGCGTCAGCTCCGCCGTGAGCCCCTGCCCGTCCCTGGTCCTAGCCCGGTCCCCGCGGTCAGGGCCGGCTTGCGCAAGGCCTGCCTGTTCCTGGCCTCCTGCTTTGTCCCCGTAAGTGGGATTAAAGGCGGGCCCGCAGCTTCCGGACCGCTCTCGCGCTTCCCCTCTGACCCTCTGGGCTAGACCGATCTCCCACCGGCTTGGCGTCTGCCTACGCCGACAGAACCGCTTTTCAGCGTCCTGCCGCCCCAAAACCTTAAGCAGCCCTCAGCAGAGTAGGAAGGGACCTAATACTCCACACTGTAGGCCTGGGAGCTCCCTCACTTGTTTCACAGCTCAAAACTGTCCAAACGCCTCTTCTAGGCTCTGGGACTGCAGGCTGGGGCTTGGTTCCTGGGACCCAGGTCCCTCCCTCTCCGCCAAACTTTCCTCCCGCCCCGTGGGTCTCTCCGGGCTGCCGTTTGCTCCGGGGAGCTGGGCAGCCCTTTTCGCGTTTTCGCTATTCCTACCAGTCTCAATGTGGCTTCCTCTGTGTTCCTTGGTTGAAGAGTCCACTTACTTTTGTTCAAAGTTGGTTTATCCAGGTGATGGTTCTTAAAATTGAGTTGTAATCCACTTTGGTTCTGGGAGTTGGAAGTTGGTACGTCCGCCTACTCTATCGCCATCTTGCTCCTTCCCCGGGAGATGAGCAGTTCTAGGGTAAGAAATGGCCCATCATAGTGTCCTGAAACTCCAACTGGGACCCCTGCTCTCACAGGGTGAGTTCCCAAAGAGAAATTAGGTTGCCAGGGTGAAACATCATTTATACTAGTTTTGCTGTTAGTTTTTAATTTTTTTTAAAATTTTTATGAGCTTATTTGGACCAAAACTGACACCAATTACAGGGAAACAAGACCTAAAATGATCTCCTATTAGTCCTTATTGGAGTATTGTACAAATTTAATTGGCAATATTATTTCTACCACATCTCTGCACATTGGTATGATAATTTACAATTTAAGGAACTTTCATATCTATCTCTACATTTAGCCTGGTGAGCTGGGCCCTCTCTTTATTCACACTTTACTAATAAGGAAACAAACCTAGAGGTTAAATGACCAGCCCATAACACCTTCACTAAGAATTAGCAGCTAGGCATTCTAATCTTAAGACCAGTGCTCTTTCTACCATATCACATGTGCCCAACAAATACCTAGAAGGACAGAAGACTCCCGGAACAAGGACCTAAACCAGGTAATAAAATCTAGACATTTAAAAACATTGGACTAATAACCAGACAATGTTCAGTATCACATTTAAAAACATTGAGCTAGCTTGACCAGGCGGTGGCACAGTGGATAGGGTATCGTACTGGGATATGGAAGACCAAGGTTCAAGACCCCGAGCTTGCTAGCTTGAGCGCCGGCCCATCTGGCTTGAGCAAAAGCTCACCAGCTTGGACCCAAGGTCGCTGGCTGCAGCAAGGGGTTGCTTGGTCTGCTGAAGGCCCACGGTCAAGGCACATGTGAGAAAGCAATCTATGAACAACTAAGGTGTCGTAATGGCAATGAAAAACTAATGGGGCCTATCCCTTTGACCTACACACCAAAGTCAGATTCCTAGCTCCCTTGGACGGTCCCTCCAGGCCCTCCTATTCTGATTAATGACCGATTTCTACTGAACCAACTTGCTCTCATCTTTCATTCCAAGTTCTAATCCACCTATCAATTCTACTCAGCCCTAGGTGCATGCCTCTCATACAACCCTCTTTTGTCAGGAGTGACTGCACATGGAGGAGCAGGAGCAGAAGCGATGTTCAATGGGTTTTGTAATATAGGTAGGTCAGATCTAGATGGTGATTTTCCTGGAATCTCTTTGGAATGGGTATCGGAGCAAAGAGAGACCTCTGAACCAATTTACAGGGAATAACAACTACTACTACCTATAATATTCAATATAAGACAGAAACTGCTTTACATACATAAAACAATCCTGTGAGGTCAGTATACTAAAAGCAATTGATGAGCTAACTGAGGCATAGAGAGGGGAAGCAATCTGCCCAAGTTTACACAGCTAGTAATAGTCAGATATGGGCCTGTCCAGGTTGTGGTGCAGTGGATAGAGCATCAACCTGGGACATGGAGGATGCAGGTTCGAGACCCCAAGGTTGCCAGCTTGAGTGCAGTCTTATCTGGTATGAGCAAGGCTCACCAGCTTGAACCCAAGGTTGCTGCCTTGAGCAAGGGGTCACTCGGTCTGCTCTAGCTCCCAGGTCAAGACACATATGAGAAATCAATCAATGAACAACTAAGGAGCCGTAACAAAGAATTAATGTTTCTCATTTCTCTCCCTTCCTGTTTGTCCCTACCTGTCCCTCTTTCACATTCTCTTTGTCTCTGCCACACACACACACACACACACACACACACACAAAAAAAAAAAAAAAAAAAAAAAGATTTGGAAGACAAATAAAACTAGGCCCTCTCCAGTAAGGGAACTAGACAAAGCACAATTCACAACAGAATGGTTAGTGTTTTCAGAACATGCGGACCTTTGGGAAAACAAAAACAGGCCACCCTAATCCACCTGGTAAGTGAAGAAAGGCTTCCCAGAGGAGGTAAGGATCTCAAGCTGATGTCTGTGAAAAGGAGGTGAGAGCAAGCAAATATGGCAGTTTTAGAAAGTGCCAGAAAGAAATCTCTCATGTCTGAAGCAGTGCAGAGAGTGTAGGTGGTGGGCAACAGGGCCAGGAGCCAGTGAGGCCAGAGGTGCCAGTAGAAGTTGAACCACCGAGAGCCTTGAGAGCTGTCGTTAGCAGACTAGACCTTCTCCCCTGGGCAATGAGATTCACTGACAGGATTTAAACAGGAGAGTGACCATATCACATAGACAAGTTTTACGGATTAATCCAGTTACTTTATGGAGAGGGGGACTTAAAGTGAAAAATGGTGGAATAATTTTATTTTTATTTTTTTTTATTAAGTGAGAGGCAGGGAGGCTGATAGACAGACTTCCTCATGCACCCTGAGTGCGATCCACCCAGCAAGCCCCCAGAATGGTGGAATCAAAGACAGTTGATGGCATCTTGGATTTGATAAACTTTGTGCATTAACTCATTTCATCCTCAAAATAACCTTAGTTGGTTAGAGTGGCATCCCAATACACCAAGGTTGTGGGTTCAATCCCCAGTCAGGGTACATACAAGAATCAACCAATAAATGTATGAGTAAATGGAACAACAAATTGATTTTTCTCTCTTACCCTTCCTCTTTCACTAAAATTAATTGATAAAAAAACATAGATACTGTCATTATTAACATTTTATAAATGTGAACTTATGGCAATAAAGAAGTCAAGTGGCACCTGAACTGTTGTGGCTCAGTAGAGAAAGCATCGGTCTAGAATGCTGAGATCACAGGTTTGAAGCCCTGTGCTTGTCTGGTCAAGGCACATGTGAGAAACAACTACTATGAGTTGATGCTTTCATTTCTACCCCCTCTGTCTTTCTCTCTCTCTCAGATCAATAAATAAAATTGTTTTCTTTTTTTTAGGTGAGAGGAGGGGAGATAGTGAGGCATGTACCTCAACTGGGACCTACCCAGCAACCCCATCTGGGGTCAATGCATGAGTACCAAGCTATTTTTAGTGCCTAAAGCTGTCGCACTCTGATGGATCAATCCTCAGTGCCCAGGAACACACTCGAATCAATTGAGCCGCTGGCTAGGGGAGGGGAAGAGGAAGAGAAAGGGGAAAGGGAGAAGGGGAGAAGCAGATGGTCGCTTCTCCTGGGTGCGCTCATTGAGAATTAAACCTGTGATGTCCACATGCTGTGATGACACTCTGTCCACTGAGCTACTAGCCAAGAGCCAATAAATAAAATTTTAAAAAAAAAATGTCAAGTGGCTAGTAAGAGGTAGTGTTGAGTGGGGCCTGGGATAATGAAACTGGGAGATAAGTAGGAAAAGAAAGTACTTCCAGGAAAAGTATAAACTAAGGAGAAGAAAAAGAAGATAAAGGATGGCCAGAGCAGTGTTATTAGCACACAGACAGCAAGGGAAAAAATAGAAAGGGGCAGGCTGGGGAAAGTAGGGAGGAAAATCAGCTGGCTGCCCAGAAGCAGGGAGGCCATGGGTCCGTGGCCAGAGGGGATAGGCAGTGCTCCTGTAGGAAGGACAGGGTGGGACTGAGGGTTGAGGAAGTGAAGGAGATGACTCCCGATCAGTATGTTCAACCTGGAGCCCAGGAGAGTAACTTGAGGCCCAGAAAGGAACCAACTTTTTCAGTAATCCAAGGGACAGTGGGAAATCTGGACACAGATTACCAGTCTACCTCAGAAGGTAGACCTCCGAGGCTGGGCTTCTGGACTTTGCATAGAAGCCATCTAGAATGACCTCATTAAGGCTTTAAATGAATGTCCCATTACTGGGAACTGTGGGGCAGGAAGACGGGGCTCCTTCAAGTTTCCCAGCACTGCATAAAGGACTCCATGAGCCTCACCTGGTTCCCTGTGTGCTGTACCACAGAGGTTGGGAGGTAGAGGAGTCATGAGGCAGGAGAGACCAAAGTGGGAGAAAGCTAGAACCCAAGGGAGCGGAGAAGCATACCTTTTTCTTTTTTGTGGCTTTGGTGGCAGCAGTAGGAAGATAACTGAAGCCTGGTATATAATGAACCTGGTTAGAGGAGCTGATCCTGTGACCAGGCTTTCTGTTATTGGGGTAGGCAGGGTGGCTTTTGTTACTACCCATTCAACATTCCTGAGCAGACAACTTGTACCTCCCCCTTACCTACTGTGCAGCCTCAGAAAGAATATCCAGACGTGCTTGACTCTGAGGGATCCCTATCTCTACCATCAAACTGGGGGACCCCCAAAAGCAGAGTACATCTCCTCACTGCTCTGTCCTTAGACATACTCAAGGTTTCAATGAGAGATACCAGCTCTCAATGAGAGAAAAGGGCTCAAGAAAGCCAGAGAACTTCTCTAAGTTCCCACTTTGTAGGTTATGCGGTGGTGTGTGTTTCCTCCTTGCTGACTCCTATCATGCTCACACAGCTGACACAGACAGAGAAGGGAAACCAAGCAGTTTACTCACCATGCAGAGAAAGACCAGGTAGCTTACCTAACATCCTGTATTCACCCCAGTCTTTCCTGGCTCAGAAAAATGCTTGGGTCTTCATAACAGAGTTGACCTGCCACTGGGCTACCCTTGCCCTGATAACGGTTGGGTATAGGGACAGAAGAGCAGGATGACACTCACATTCTTCTGGAAGTAGCCCAGACACCTCTGGTATTGCCTCCGAGCTCCCACATCTGAGCCCAAGCCTGAATCTGGAAAAAGACATATTGCCCTCAGACCCAGCACAATTCAGCCCTCTCAAAGATTACAAGTTTGTGAGAGGACTGAGGATTACACTGTCCCTCTCTTGGGACAGGATGTAAGACAGCTTGTCTCATGACAACAGCTGTTTGTCTCCCTTGGAGAGCTTAGAGGTAATGAGGCCCCATTTCCTTTCTTTCTTTCCTTCCTTCCTTCCTTCCTTCCTTCCTTCCTTCCTTCCTTCCTTCCTTCCTTCCTTCCTTCCTTCCTTCCTTCCCTTTCTTTCTTTCTCTCTCTTTCCTTCCTTCCTTCTTTTCTTTCATCCTTCCTTTTCTCCTTTCCCTCCCTCCCTCATTTTTACTTTCTTTTTTCCATCATTTTCTATAGTGAGAGGTGGGGAGATAGTAAGACAGATGCCTGCATGCATCCCAACTGGGATCCACCCATCAATCCCTGCCTGGGGCCGATGCTCGACTCAGCTAAGCTATTTTAAGTGCCTGGGCTGTCATGCTCAGACACAACGGAGCTATCTATCCTTAAAGCCTGGGGCCAACGCTTGAACCAACTAAGCCACTGGCTACAGGAGAAGGGGGAGAGAAGGAGGAGAGAAAGGGGAAAGAGAAGCAGATGATTGCTTCTCACCAGTGCCCTGACCGGGGATAGAACTGGGATGTCTATATGCTAAACAGCAAGGGATATGGAGGCCCCATTTTCATGTCTTTCCTCAGCACTCCTTACTCTCCTACTCTAGGTACTGCCTGTCATACCTTCTGGACAGCTGCTACAGTGAAAGGCAGAGAGGTCTCCTCTCTGCTCTTTCCTCTTCGTACTTCATGTCTTCTCTTTAGAGAAGGGGTCTCCAGGTCCTGACCAATTGGCTCAGTGATAGAGTTTTGGTCCCAGTGTGTGGATGTCCTGGGTTCGATTCCTGGTCAGAGCACACAGGAGAGGCACCCATCTGCTTCTCCACCCCTCACCCTCTCACTTCTTTCTCTGTCTCTCTCTCCCACTCCTGCAGCCATGGGTGGACTGGAGGTAGTTGGCCCCAGGCATTGAGGATGGCTCCATGGCCTCTACCTCAGTCTAGGAAGAGCTAAGTTGCTGAGCAACAGAGCAACGCCCCAGACGGGCAGAACATTGCCCCCTAGTGGGCTGGCCAAGTGGATCCCAGTTGTGTGCATGCCAAGTCTGCTTCTGCCTCCCCTACTCTCACTGAATAAAAAAAAAAGTAGGGCCTCCCAATCTGGATTTGTTGGAATTCAGAACTCTAATTGGGGTACTAGCAAAGGTCAAACTTTCAAGAGAACTTATTCTCAACATACTGAAGGTGGCTCATTTCTGACTCTTCCTTCTCCACAACTGGAGGTCAGGTGATCTGAGGCTCTGCGCCACCTTTGCCTGTCTCCCAGGAGCTAGGCCAGAGCCTGCACAGCACCAGTCCTGATAGCAAATGACTTTATTCTCCCACCATTGTTGTGGCTTTTTTTCTCAAACTTAAGAGTCAGTGTGAAATCCCAATCTGGACTTATAGGAATTCCTATGATTCAGATCACTAAATGTTGATTACTAAGGTTCTATATTGAGCACTGGAACAGATGTTCTGAAATTGAGCAACTCATAATGGCTAGCACCAATGGACTGCACTAAATGATACATGTAATTTTTCTACTTAATCCTAAAATGAGGTGAGTACCATCTTTACGACTGAGGAAACTCAGTGTTGGAGAGGGATTAGGTAGGGTACCCAAAGTCATAGGAACCAGAAATAATAGGACCAGGAGGCAAACTCCAGTCTCACACTCTAAAGCCTAAGCTCTCAATTACCACCCACACGCCCTAGATCATAATCCATAATTGAGGTTCATTTGCCAGTCTCAGCCTGTTCATCTGTCTTACTAGAATGCTCTGGAGTTGTCTTTATGTATACTATCACAACATTTAACATCAGCTATGTTCTAGTTCCTGAAAGGAAAAGAGATATGATCAATCAGCTGTATCTCATACCCATCTCTCACCCTTGCCAAATTGCAGCCTTTGCAGATATAAGGCATTCAGAGATGTCTATTAAATAAAATATCTTTACACTGCCAACATCTTCATGAAACACACCAGACTGCATCTACCTGGGAGTTCTATGTTTGTTCAATTCCTATCATTCCTGGCTTATAAAGTGCCCAGGCCTGATGCCTATCTTTCTGGTTGGCCTCATGTCCTAGTTATTGTTGGTCAATCTTAGAGGACACACTGCACCAGACACAGCTGGTAAGAATAAAAATGGAAAGGAACAGCTGAAGAGAAAGAGGAGAAGTCCTTTCCCTAAGAGATATTCCACCCTCTCCTGTTTAACCACCACCCTCTGTTCAACTCTCTTCTGGTTGGGAGGCCTCCTGGATTCTAAACCCTAATGTCTCCCTAAATCTTATTCCACTCTCCCCATGGGGAAGCGCACAGGCAGCTTTCATACCCTCAGGATAGTGGTGGTGGTGACAGTAACTAGCACTTATGCCATGTTATTGGCTATATGCCAGGCACTGCTTAAAAGCATTTTCGACATTATCTCACTGAATCCTCACAACCCCGTAAATTGGGTGTTACAATTTACAAATTACTAATTTTCAGATGAAGAAACAGAGTCACTTGTGATAAGTGATAGAGCTGGGATGCAAATCCAAGTAGTCTGGTGCCCAGAATCCATGCTTTTAACTAGTATGTTCAGACGCCAAAAGATCATCCCAAACCTACTCACCAAAAGAGAAAGCAGAGAGGGAACCATGAAGCTCAGTTAACTCCAGGCTCTGAAGACTGAGAAGGCCAGAGCCGGCCACCTGGATCTTGATGACTGCTGGAAGCCAGGTTCTCAGAAAGTGCAAATGCTCAGCAAACTTTTGCCAAACCAGGAAGCCACAGAACAGGGCCTGAAGCTGGACGACCAAGCCAACATTGGCCTTCCAGAACTACTGGCAGTCATGATCAGCAGTGACCTTAGTGACAGCTGACTGTGAAGGAAGGAGAGAAACCCACTGATACACTTGTGGGGCAGAGCCTCTCTCACAGGGGTCCCTCATCCATGGTTTCCGCCCTTGCAGAGGCCCTGCCAACATGGATCTTCTCCCGATTCAGGTTGGAGGTGTTGAGGCGGCAGCCAGGGGGTTGCTCCCAGGTCCCTTGGAAGGTCTGTAGATGGAAGTAGTAGGCAGTGCCATCCTTCATTGAATGTTGAATCCAGAAAGCTGTGTCCCTTAAGCAGAATCCAAGTAAGCAGAGAACGGTCAGTGAAGGCAAGAGGAAGACAGGACAGGCAGAGGTCAAAGGTCAGGTAAGGGCACTACCTGGGCACCTATATTTTGCCATGGAGCCTTCCAAAACTTGCTGGTAGCCATCGGCACACTCAGAAACTACTCCTCGAAGAGCCACAGTGGGGCTCCTCACCACCCGCTCTGTCTGGGCTGCTTTGCCCTCCTTAATGGCCTGATTGATGGCAGCCACATCAAGAGCCACTGGCAGGAGCATCAAAAAGGAGTGGTCAATCCTTGTCTGATTCCCTCTCATGGGCCCTGTCCTGTATACTAAGGAGGGATTCAGAGGACATAAAAAACACCCTGTATGATGGAGAGGAAAGGGAACATACCAGGATGGATGCAGACAAACGAACAGAAGCAGTATGCAACTGTACTTGGAAGAAAAGATAGCAGTCAATGAAGGTTTTCTGAAGGAGGACAGCCTGGGGCTGTGCTGGGTAAAAGGAAAGTCAGCTTGTACAGAAGGTCAAAGGCAGAATATAGGGTACAGAACCTCAGGACAATTTTCTTTTTTTCTTTTTTTAATTTATTGATTTTTTTTTCAGAGAGAAAGGAAGGTAGTGGGGAGAAAAACAGACAGACATTGACTTGTTGTTTCACTTATTCATATTGTCATTGGTTGTTTCTTGTGTATGCCCTGACTGCGCATGTCAGAATGACACTCTAACCAACTGGGTTACATGGCCAGGGCCTCAGGAAAGTTTTTTAGGAGAATAAAGTCCAAGAAGTAGAGGTACTTGATATAGCACCTGCCGTCTAGTCACTCACAAACAGATGGACAACGGGATTCCAGACACAGACTAACACGTTTGTGTCTACTGGTACTGATTCTACATACTTTTCCACCAAACCAATCCCTCCTCCCTACTCTCAAGACTAAACATTCTCTAGCCAGAGTTGATTGCTGGAACCCAAACAAGCTACCAGTAGCAAATAAGATGAGTTTTTGACCCACCTCCTTTCACATAGTCACAGTGTGGAGAAAAGTGCTCACACAGAAGGAAGCAGTGGGTAGACAATGCACTCTCAGCTCCTAAGATTGTCTCGCCCAGTGACTGCTGGGAAATCCATCCTATGGGGCCAAGCAGTAACCCTCCTATTCTGATTTTGGTCCACTTTCCAACAGAGGTACAAAGGGGGATAGAGGTGACTGGAGAGGCTGCCTGATTATCTGGGCTACTGCTTAGCCTACAGCTCCTTCCTCCCCTTTAACCCCAGCTGCCCCCTACCCGGCCCTTTTACTTCTCTAAGCTGCATTTGTGCCTGGTTGGCTCTAACCACTTCCTGGTGGATCTCTTCCAGACAAAGAACAGCTCTTGTCCACTATGAAATTGAGAGAGATAGGAGAAGCCCAGGGTGGTTTCCCTGTTTCCTAGGTTCAGCCACCCAGGAGAACCCAACTGCAGCTGACATTGGGAGCCACAAAGACAGCAGTCTCCACTCCCTTCCTCCTGCCCTGCCTAGGAATAGCCATTTGGCTCTCCGGGACTGCTGCCCTCCATAGGTTCCTTCCCACCCCATTTTCAGGCTGGCCCAACATCAATTCACCTTGAACACAGCATCCCCAGAACACACCCAAAATTACCTCAGTGTCCACTACCCTGTCAACATCTTGCTTCCTTGCCTTTGTGGCTGAGCCATGTCCAGAGAGAGCCAACACTGAAGGCTCCACCTCCCTGCCCTTACTCCCTGTTACCCTATGTCACAACTTATACCTTCTCAGGTTAATCCTGATCCCAACCTTCGCCTTCTCTTTCCCAAACTTCTCTCTCTCACAAGGTAGTGGAAAGGTTATATGTGCCACATTATTCAATTCATTTTATTTTTACTCCCATTATAGGAGGTGGGTTAGGACCAGGGTATGTAGTAATTAATAGATGAACAAGTGAAGCTCAAAAAAATTAGATTTGCTGGAGGTCACGTGGTCACTAATGTCACAGCAAAACATGTTTATCCCAGGCTTTTGCTCTTGCCATGCACAAGGCCCCCACCATTCTTTCTGTGCTGGCAGCTAGAGCTCTGTCCACTGCCCTGGCCATGGGTCTACCTTTTCCCACCTCCTGCCCTTTACCCCCAGAAGGGACTGTGTCCATCAGGTTGGGGTTCTTCTATGATGCATACTAGGCACATCCTAATCACAACAGATGTTCTTCCTGCTCTGGTGACCAACCCAGCTAGCCCAAACCTCATCTGGGCCTTCTGCCTTTTTTTAAATATATATTTTATTATTATTAATTCTAATGGGGTGACACCAATAAATCAGGGTACATATGTACAATGAAAACATCTCCAGGTTATCTTATCATTCAATTGTGTTGCATACCCATCACCAAAAGTCAAATTGTCCTCTGTCACCTTCTATCTGGTTTTCCCTGTGTCCCTCCCCTCCTCCCTATCCCACACTTCCCTCCCTCCCCCATCCCATAACCACCACTCTCTTGTCCATGTCTCATATTCTAACTTTTAAGTCCCACCTATGTATGTAATCATGCTGTTCTCATTTTTTCTTTTTTTCTGATTTACTTATTTCACTCCGTATAATGTTATCAAGGTACATCCATTTTGTTATAAATGATCTGATGTCATCGTTTCTTATCGCTGAGTAGTATTCCATAGTATATATGTACCAAAGCTTTTTAATCCACTCGTCTACTGACGGACACTTGGGCTGGTTCCAGATCTTCGCTATTGTGAACAATGCTGCAATGAACATGGGGGCGCATTTCTTCTTTTCGAACAGTGCTATGGTGTTCTTAGGGTATATTGCTATAAGTCGGATAGCTGGGTCAAAAGGCAGTTCGATTTTTAATTTTCTGAGGAATCTCCAAACTGTTTTCCACAGTGACTGCACCAGTCTGCATTCCCACCAGCAGTGCAGGAGGGTTCCCTTTTCTCCACATCCTCGCCAGCACTTATTCTGTGTTGTTTTGCTGATGAGTGCCATTCTGACTGGTGTGAGGTGATATCTCATTGTGGTTTTAATTTGCATTTCTCTAATGATTAATGATGTTGAGCATTTTTTCATATGCCTATTGGCCATCTGTATGTCCTCTTTGGAGAAATTTCTATTCATTTCTTTTGCCCATTTTTTGATTGGGTTGTTTGTCTTCCTGGTGTTGAGTTTTATAAGTTCTTTATAAATTTTAGTTATTAACCCCTTATCAGATGTGCTGTCGAATATGTTCTCCCATTGTGTGGTTTGTCTTTTTATTCTGTTCCTATTGTCTTTAGCTGTGCAAAAACTTTTTAGTTTGATATAGTCCCATTTGTTTATCTTGCCTTTTATTTCAGTTGCCCATGAAGATAAATCGGCAAATATACCGCTGCTACAGATGTCGGAGAGCTTGCTGCCTATGTTTTCTTCTAAGATGCTTATGGTTTCACGACTTACATTTAAGTCTTTTATCCATTTTGAGTTTGTTTTTGTGAATGGTGTAAGTTGATGGTCTAGTTTCATTTTTTTGCAGGTAGATGTCCAATTTTCCCAACACCATTTGTTAAAGAGGCTGTCTTTACTCCATTGTATGTTCTTTCCTCCTTTGTCAAATATCAGTTGTCCATAAAGCTGTGGGTTTATTTCTGGGTCCTCTGTTCTGTTCCATTGATCTATGTGCTTGTTCTTATGCCAGTAGTACCAGGCTGTCTTGAGTATAATGGCCTTATAGTAAACCTTGATATCTGGAAGAGTGATACCTCCTGCTATATATTTTCTTTTTAAGATTGCTGAGGCTATTTGTGTTCTTTTTTGGTTCCATATAAATTTTTGGAATATGCATTCTATATCTTTGAAGTATGTCATTGGTATTTTAATTGGTATTGCATTGAATTTATCAATTGCTTTGGGTAATATAGACATTTTAATAATGTTTATTCTTCCTAGCCATGAGCACGGTATATGCTTCCACTTGTTTGTATCTTCCTTGATTTCTTTTATTGACAGTTCATTGTTGGTATATAGAAATGCCTCTGATTTCTGAGTATTAATTTTATATCCTGCCACCTTGCTGAATTCATTTATAAGGTCCAGTAGTTTTTTGACTGAGACTTTAGGGTTTTCAATATATAATATCATATCATCTGCAAATAGTGACAGTTTTACTTCTTCTTTTCCAATTTGTATGCCTTTTATTTCTTCTTCTTGTCTGATTGTGTAGCTAGGACTTCAAGAACTATGTTGATTAAGAGTGGTGAAAGGGGGCATCCCTGCCTGGTTCCTGATCTTAAGGGGATTGCTTTTAATTTTTGTCCATTTAGTATGATGTTTGCTGTCGGTTTATCGTAGATGGCCTTTATCATGTTAAGGAATGATCCCTGTATTCCCACTTTACTGAGAGTTTTGAGCATGAATGGGTACTGGATTTTATCAAATGCCTTTTCTGCATCTATTGAAATTATCATGTGATTTTGTCCTTCCTTTTGTTTATGTGATGAATCACATTGATTGATTTGCGAATATTGAACCAGCCTTGCCTCTCCAGAATAAATCCTACTTGATCGTGGTGTATGATTTTTTCATATATTGCTGGATCCCGTTGGCTAATATTTTGTTGAGAAATAGAGCGTCTAAATATATCAGGGATATAGGCCTGTAATTTTATTTCTTTGTGTTGTCTTTGCCCGGTTTTGGGATCAGAATTATGCTCGCCTCATAAAAGGAGTTTGAAAGTCTTCCTTCCTCTTGAATTTTTTGAAATTGCTTGAGGAGGATAGGAGTTAGTTCTTCTTTGAATTTTTGATAGAATTCACTTGTGAAGCCATCAGGCCCAGGACTTTTCTTTTTTGGGAGTTTTTTGATAACTGTTTCAATCTCATTTTTTGTAATTGGTCTGTTTAGGTGTTCTGATTCTTCTAGATTGATTTTTGGAAGGTTATATGATTCAAGAAATTTGTCCATTTCACCAGGATTGTCTAATTTTTTGGCATATAGTTCTTCATAGTATTTTCTTACAATGCTTTGTATTTCTGTTGTGTCAGTTGTTATTTCTCCACTGTCCTTTCTAATTTTATTTATTTGAGTCCTCTCTCTTTTTTTCTTGGTGAGTCTAGTTAAAGGTTCATCAATCTTGTTTACCTTTTCAAAGAACCAGCTTCTGGTTTCATTGATCCTCTGTATTGTTTCCTTCGCCTCTATGTCATTTATTTCTGCTCTGATCTTTATTATTTCCTTCCTTCTACTTGCCTTGGGTTTTATTTGTTGTTGTTTTTCTAGTTTTCTTAGATGCAGGGTCAGGTTGATTATTGGAGTGTTTTCTAGCTTCTTATGATATGCATGTAGTGCAATAAACTTCCCTCTCAGAACTGCTTTTGATGTGTCCCATACATTTTGAGTTGATGCATGCTCATTATCATTTGTTTTTAGAAACTTTTTTATTTCTTCTTTGATCTCATTGTTAATCCATTCATTATTTAATATCATGCTATTTAGTTTTCAAGTGTTTGAGTATTTTTCAGTTTTTCTTTTGTGGTTAATTTCTAGTTTCATGGCATTGTGATCAGAGAAAATGCTTGATATGATTTCAATCTTCTTAAATTTATTGAGACCATTTTTGTGTCCTAACATGTGGTCTATCCTAGAAAACGTACGATGAGCACTTGAGAAGAATGTATATTCTACTGCTTTAGGGTGAAAAGTTCTGAAGATATCTATTAAATCAAGTTGATCTAGTGTCTCCTTTAAGTCTGCTGTTTCTTTATTAATTTTCTTTCTTGAGGATATATCCAGTGTTGTTAGAGGGGTATTGAAATCCCCTACTATGATAGTATTGCTGTTAATCTTGCCCTTTATATCCATCAAAGTCTGCTTTATGTATGTCGGGGCTCCTATATTTGGTGCATAGATATTTATAATAGTTATATCTTCCTGTTGAATTGTTTCCTTTATCATTATGTAGTGTCTTTCTTTATCTCTTACTACAGCGTTTGTTTTAAAGTCCATTTTGTCTGATATAAGTAATGCTACCCTGGCTTGTTTTTTATTTCCATTTGCATGAAATATTTTTTTCCATCCTTTTACCTTCAGTCTATGTGCATCTTTTGTTTTACGGTGTGTCTCTTGTAGACAGCATATGTATGGGTCCTGTTTCTTTATCCATGCAGCTACCCTATGTCTTTTGATTGGATCATTTAATCCATTTAGATTTAAGGTTGTTATTGATATATAGTTGATTTATTGCCATTTTATTCTTTAAAGCTGTATTCTTCTTTTGCTCTATTCATTCCTCCCTTTAAAGTGTTCACAAGAGGCCCCTTAGTATCTCTTGCAGAATTGGTTTGGTTTTTATGAATTTCTTGAGGCTTTCATTTTCTGGGAAGCTCTTTATTTCTCCTTCAATTTTAAATGTTAGCCTTGCTGGATAAAGTAGTCTTGGTTGTAGGTTCTTGTTCTGCATTACTTTGATTATATCTTGCCATTCCCTTCTTGCCTCAAGTGTTTCTGTTGAGAAGTCCCATGTCATCCTTATGGGGGCTCCTTTGTAGGTGATAGCCTTTTTTTTTCTAGCAGCTTTTAAAATTTTTTCTTTATCCATTAGCTTTGGTATTTTAACTATGATGTGTCTTGGTGTAAATCTTTTTGGGTTTCTTTTTAATGGAGTTCTGTGTGCTTGAACGTGTGGAGTGTTTCCCAGCCTTAATTTAGGGAAATTTTCTGCTATGATTTGATTGAACAAAGTTTTCATTTCCTGTCCTCTCTCCTCTTCTTCAGGCACCCCTATGATGCGAATGTTATTTCTCTTCATGTTGTCAGAGAGCTCCCTTAGAGTTTCCTCACATTTTTTGAGTCTCTTTTCTTTTATCTTCTCTGCTTCTGTGCCTTTGTTTATTGTGTCCTCTAACTCGCTTATTCGATCCTCAGCGTCATCCATCCTGCTTCTAATTCCTTCCATTGTGGTCTTCAGTTCTGATACTGTATTTGTCATTTCTGTCTGATTCTTTTTTATTATTTCAATTTCATTTTTTATACTTGTTATCTCTTTATTTAGGTGTTCATAATGACTATCCATTGTTGCTCTAATTTCTTTGAATATCCCAACTATCATTATTCTAAATTCTGCTTCTGGTAATTTGGTTATATCTGGTTCATTCAGGTCCTTCTCTGGGGATTTCTCTTGATTCATTTGGTTTGCATTCCTCTGTCTGCCCATTTTGTCTGTGTATAAGCAAGTTGTGGCCACTGGAGTCCAGTAGGTGTTGCCTTTGTGTTCCCTAGGTGTGGTCTGTCTGCAGGCCCCCCACCCCCTTGCCGGTGCTTAGGGTGGTTGGGTATGGGCATTGCCAGCGCCGGCCCACTGTGTCTTTTGCTGTGATTTCTGCCTCTCCTCCGTGGGATGGGATGTCACTGAAGCCACAAGCCTTAGCACCAAGGGTAGAGGTGAGCACCTTTCCTCAGCTGCGGACCCAGCCTATTTCTGGACTTCCACCCAGAACCCGCAGTCAGAGCCTGCTAGCCACTGTTTCACGGGTTGGGCGGGGCTTTTGACGTGCTCTCAGCTGTGAGCCTTTGCCCGTCTGGAGATTTAGCCCTGCCTGGGAGGCCAGGGCCCTCCTGCGCAGGGTCGCAAACCCAGGTTTATTGGGGTGGCGTGTTTGCTGGCTTCCGCTCAGCTGCGTACTTCTGCTTGTCCCAGACTCTACCCCGCCCCCGTGTTCAGAGCCCGCTCGTGCCCGTAGAAATCCAATCCACGGTTTCTCTGGCCGGGCAGGGATAGTAGCGTGAGCTCAGCTGTGAGTTTCCACTTGTCTCGGGGTCTACCCCGTTCCCGCGTTCGGAGCCCGCTCGCGTACGTATACTGGCAAACCACGGTTTCTCCGGCCCGGGGCGGGGGGCTGGTAGCGTGAGCTCAGCTGCGAGCCCTTGCCCGTCTCTGGTCCTAGTCCAGACCCTGCGGTCAGGGCCGGCTTGTGCAGGGTCGCAGAGCAGATTTCTGCCCATTCCTGGCCTCCCTCTTTGTCCCCGTAAGTGGGATTAAAGGCGGGCCCGCTGCTTCCAGACTGCTTTCGCGTGTCCCCTCCGACCCTGCTGGGCTAGACCGAGTTCACACTGGCTTGGGCTCTGCCCACGCCTACAGAACTGTGTTTCAGCGTCCTGTCGCCCCAGACCCTTCAGCAACCCTCAGCAGAGTACAAAGGGACCTGATACTCCACACTATAGGCCCGGGAGCCCCCTCACTTGTTTCACAGCTCAAAACTGTCCAAATGCCTCTTCTAGGCTCTGCACCTGCAGGCTGGGGCTTGGTTTCTGGGACCCAGGTCCCTCCCTCTTCGCCAAACTTTCCTCCCGCCACGCGGGTCTCTCCGGGCTGCCGTTTGCTCCGGGGAGCTGGGCAGCCCTCTTCACGTTTTCGCTATTCCTACCAGTCTCAATGTGGCTTCTTCTGTGTTCCTTGGTTGAAGAGTCCACTTAGTTTAGTTCATAGTTGGTTTATCCAGATGATGGTTCTTTAAATTGAATTATAATCCACTTTGGTTCTGGGAGTTGGAAGTTGGTACGTCCGCCTACTCCGTCGCCATCTTGCTTCCCTCTGGGCCTTCTGCCTTTTGACTGCCATGAGGAGGAAATGGTATTGAAAGGTAACAGGGAAGCTGACATTGTCCAGGCCAGCTGATGGAAGCATCAGGGCAGATAAGGTCTTCTCAAAACTTTCCTTGTTCAGAGCCTCATTGATGAGGCTGACTGTGAGGATCCTAGGAAAGAGATCTAGGTGAGGTGGGCACATGGCCCAGACTTATGGCTAAGATAGAGCTACCTGAGGTGGGCCATCCTCCCCCATCTCCAGGCTCCACTCACGATTGGTTTCTTCCTGGACCTGACTGTTGACCTGACTCAGAGTGGTCTGTAGATCATTCCAGCTCAAGAAGGCCTCATCCACTCCACGCACCTGTCACAGCTTTACCAGTGTGTCAAAGTAACTGGCAAGATGAGCAACAAGTGCATCATCAGCCAGGAGTCAGGGAAAACCTCTAAACTATTTTCCTCACCTGGCCTCCAGGATATCACAGTCTCTTGGTTCTCTTCTCACATCATTGGCTGTTCTTTCTACCCCACCTCTGTTGCTTCCTCCCTGACCTCTAAATACTGGAGCAGGGGTCCCCAAACTATGACCCACGGGCTGCATGCGGCCCCCTGAGGCCATTTATCTGACCTCCGCCTCACTTCCGGAAGGGGAACCTTTTTCATTTGTGGTCAGTGAGAGGCACACAGAATGCATCCGCACCCATAGTTCCCATTAAAATACTCGTCAGTTTGTTGATTTAAATTTATTTGTTCTTTATTTTCAATATTATATTTGTTCTCGTTTTGTTGTTTTTACTTTAAAATAAGATATTTGCAGTGTGCATAGGAATTTCCTCATAGCATTTTTTTATATTCCGGCCCTCCAATGGTCTGAGGAACAGTGAAATGGCCCCCTCTGTAAAAAGTTTGGGGACCCCTGTACTGGAGTATCCCGAGGCTCAGCCTCAAGCCCTCCCTTCCCCATGTCCTATGTGATCTCATCTCACCTAATGGCTTGAAACACTGGATTTTTTCCCTTTTTTTAAGAGAGAAGAGGGGAAATCTCGACTGGAATACACCCAGCAACACCCATTTTGGGCCAATGCTCAAACCAGTCAAGCTATTTTGAGCACCTGAGGCTGACCCTCGAACCAACCGAACTATCCTCAGCATCTGGGGCTGATGTTTGAACCAATTAAGCCATTGGCTGTGGGAGAGGAGGAAGGAGAGAAGAGGGAAGGGAAAGGAGGGGAAGAGGAGGGGGAGAGAAGCAGATGGTTGCTTCTCATGTGCGCCCTGACTGGGGATGGAACCCAGGACGTCCATATGCTGGGACAACACTGTATCCACTGAGCCTGCCTGCCAAGGCAAAACACCAGATTTCTAATAATTCCTCAAAGCACAACTATAGCCCATTCATAAACCCCAGCTGCCCACTTGGCACCTCTATGTGAATGCCTAAGAAGCACCCCAAGCCCAACAGCTCATAGCTGATCTCCTGATCCCCTGGTTCAACCTGCATATCTCATAGTCGTTTCCATCTTCAGCTGGAGTATTTACTCCAATCTCACAGGCCAAAAATCTGACAGTCATATCTGACTGCACTCTTTCTCCCATTTCCTATTCACTACATAAGCAACTTCTGTCAGCTCAACTTTCAGAATATATCGCAAATCTGACTCCTTTTCACAACCTCTACTGCTACTGCCCTAGACCAAGCCTCTATCACCTCCACTTGGATTACTCCAACAGACATCTAACAGGTCTCCCTGCTTCTCTCCTTCTAACCTGTAGTCAATTCTCAGCACAGAAGCCAGGGTGATCCTGTGAAAAGAAGGTCAAATTATCTCCCTCCTTGCTTAAAACCCTCTTCTTCTGGCTTCCTTTTCACTAGAGTAAAAGCCAGAGCCTACGTTCTCTGGCCTATGCTACTTCATCTCCTACCACTCTCCCATCTTCACTCCACTCTGCCCAGTGGCTTCCTGGTGTGCTCTGAATACACCAAGCGCATGTATCAGGGCTTGTGCCCCTGACAGCCTCATGGTAATCACTTATGTCCTATAGGTCCCTCTCAAAATGACTACCTTACCAAAGACGCCTTCTATAATGACACTATGAAATGGACAAACCACCCCTCCTTTATTCCCACTCTTATCCCTAGTGCCATTATTTTTCAGCACAGCTCTTCTTTTCTAATTATCTGACATGTTTGTTTTTGACCTGCCTTCTCCCACTAGCACCTAAATTTGAAGAGAGCAGAACTTTCTTTTGTTCACTTTTGTTTCCTAGCACGTAGAACTGTATCTAGCACATAAGTGAGTACTCAAATATTTGCGATCCAAAAATGATTAATGGAGGAGAGAATGATTGTGCTCCTACCCACTCCTAGGAAGAACAGGTCATCATGCAGAAGGCTGGTCTCTGAGTAGAACTCGCAGTCTTAGCTACATTCCCTCCATTTCCTCACTCTCAATATAGGGCTAAACCTATCTTACCGCTGAGCATTTTTGCCTTCCACCTCAGCCAGGACTGTGGTGGGGTTCACTAGACTGCTCCAGAAACCAGTGGTATCCCTGGCCTTTAGGGCCTGGTTAATCAGGACCACAGCTGAGTGCATCTCCACGGCCACGAAGAGCTCCTCTTTGCCAAGCTCCTATAACAGGGAAAGGGCTGGTAAAGAGTCTGGGACCTGTCTTCCATCCTGCCCCTAAGACTCTACTGTACCCCAAAATCTCTATCTGAACAGCTCATTCACTAACAATCATAAAATTTGAGAATGCTTCTATGTGCTCAATGCATACATATTTCAAATACATCATCATTTAATTTCATAATAAGATAGGTAGGTAACATTAATTTTTCATTTCATAGATGAGCCCATAATCAAGTAATTTAAGTTAAACCTAGCTCCTGATTCCAGAGCCCACTCTCAACCAGTGAGCTCTACCAGCTCCTTTCTTGTTCCTTTCACACACTGAGAACTGAACTCGGCCCTGGGCACACGGACAGAAAGATAAAGTGGGTACCTCCACATACCTCAAACGCCCGGGTCCCACTTCCCTGAGCAGCAGCTCTCCACCTTTTCAAACATCTGTGAATGCTCTTTCCCTTTGTCCAGAGTGCCCTTCCTGTCCACTACAAAGAGAATGTTGAGAATAATAGTAATAATAATAATAATGGCTCAAACTTACATGCCAGGCTCATTCCTAAGCACATATTAACTTGTTTAATCTTTATAACAATTTCATGAACTTTATTATTGTTCCTATTTTACATATAAATTGAGGAACAGAGAAGATAAATAACTTGCCCAAGTTCATTTGGCTGGAAGTAGCAGAGTAAAATTGAACTCAGGCAGCCTTGCTTGAATGTCCACAATTTTAGTCACTACGCTTTACCTTAGTCCTTATTTGATGCTTATGCTAGAGTCTCCTGTGTTGAGATTGTGTCCTGCATGAGAGCTTTGCCTGGAGTCAAAGCTCCATAAAAGCTTGCTGAGGGTATGAGTCTCTTTCACTCTTCCAGGAAGCCTTCTCAGATTTACCCCTAGGTCTGCTTCCTTCATTTCCCTGGTCTGAAGTCATAGTCCTTTTAGGTCTTCTACTTTTCCCTCGCTGTGTCTGCATAGCCCCTCTAACACAGTGTTTTTCAACCAATGGTTGGAAACACCCAATAATTATAAACTCTATAATTGTCATACAATATTATGGTGGTTAACTTTCTTGTGGCCAGCATAAAATTTCTGGAGAACCAGTGGTTGAAAAACTCTGCTCTAAGCTACTGGGCAGGCCCTGTCAGTCCACTGTAAGGGAAACTATCTGCACTGGGGTGAAGCAGGACAGCGGAGTAGTTAAAGGCAAAAAATGCCAGACATTTAACTTAGTGTTCACTCTGCACTGCCAGTTACACCTGTGTTAGGCAAGTTATTCAACCTCGGCATCTAAGGCTCCTCCTCTCTAAGATAGAAACAATACTTATAAGATTCTTTTAAGGATTAAATGAGTGTGCAAAGCAGTCTTTGCTCAAGGGTATTGGATATTATTTTATACTCAGGCAGCAAGGCTGGTCACCCTCCTTCCTCCTCTAATTTCTACCAGCATCTCAGAGTACCCCCAGAAGATGCTCTGGGCTGACTGCCTGATCTCACTAGCTGCTTGGAAACCCGAGAGCAAGACCCCATATTTCTGGGACTCATCCCCTGTTGCTGCTGCTGGAGCACTGCCATCTTCTGCTGGTACACAGCTGAGGCAAAGGGATACACAGGAGGCAGCTGGGCTGCAGGGTACATTAGCTCCTTCACCATGGCAGCTGCTAGTCCCTTATGGATGGCTTTGTTGATCTTCTGCACAGCCTGGAGCACTGCAGGGGAGAAAGAACAGAGGCTGCACAGGCTGGTCATTCAGAGCCATTTCTACTCTCTTGGCCAATTTGGTTCTGCTGGGGATCTCTAAGAAAAAATGGCTTTGTAACTGCTATTTTTTTTTGAGATAGAGAGAGAGAGGAAGGAAGGATGGAAAGGAGAGAGATGAGAAGCATCAACTCGTAGTTGCAGCACTTTAGTTGTTCATTGATTAAGTCTCATACGTGCCTTGACCAGAGAGCTCCAGCTGAGCCAGTGACCCTTTGCTCAAGCCAGTGACCTTGGGATCAAGTGAGCAAATATGGGCTCCTAGATGCTCAAGCTGGTGACCTAGGGGTCTTCAACCTGGGTCCTCAGTGTCCCAGGTCAATGCTCTATCCACTGTGCCACCACCAGTCAGGATTACCTACTCTAAAAAACTATTCTGCTAAGTTCAAAATGTGTTTCTAAATGTTCAGGAGAAAAAGGAGCTGGCTCATTTTAAGAAGAGGTTCTGGAAGAAGAAATGTTAGGACTAGAAGCTGAGTAGCTGAGCAGGTAACATGGAGTGGCTGTCATTACAGAGGTGAGATTCTAAGGTGGTGAGCACCAGATCGATAGTAGGCTATAGAGCATAACAAAAATGAGGTTAGTCAGGAGGTTTTAGCAGGTATTTAATCTTGAGGAATAAACCAGCCCCTAGGTGGAGCCATGGTGCATCAATGTAATTTTAGTTTGGAAACACCAGGGTTTATCAAACACTAAGTTGGTATGGGTCCTGGCATCAAGGAGGACACAAGTAACTGAAATGCAGTAAGGAAACAAATATACCCACAGTGTATTGTTGTCATTGCATCTGGAAGATCACATTTCAGAAGGCAAAGGAACCCTAACAGGTAGAAATTATTAAAATGTAGGGGAGGTGCCTAGAAGAAAACTGCTTGCTCCAGGAGTAGAGAGACCTATGCAGGACTCTCATTATCTCAAAGGCCTTAATGAACTAACATGTAGTGTCCCTCTAGGCAGCCAATAGAGCACACTGTGAGAAAAGAGAGAAGTCCCTTGCCAAGCTGGAAAACCAGGCAGCAGTTTGCATTGTACTACACAGAAACTAGCAAATAGTTAGATTCTCTTCCAAAAGTCTGTGATACATCCAGGCCAAACTTCATCCTGAAGATGACTTACTGGCTTGTTCCTGATCACCCTTAATGTTGGCAGCAACCACACCAGCTTGAACCTCCCCCTTTTCCAGAAGCTCCACCAGGCCCAGCTCCTGGAAGAGGAAGACATGCAGTAGAAAAGAGTACTCTGGGAGCTATGACCATGCTTAGTGAGCTGCCAGCATGAGCTCTCTTCTCTGATCCCATGCATTTAGTCTCCCATCATCAGTCCCACCTCTCCCACTCAGGCATACTAGCCTGGCCCACCCATCCCTATTAACCCAGCTATAACCTCTGGCTCATTACTACCCAGCAAGCATGTTAAATAACCACACAGGCAACACAAATACAAACAATGTCAGAGAGAAAGTCAACAGCACTGACAATAAGATTACTAAGTTGAGGTCCCAATTCAGCAATGGGGAGCATAACACTGCCTATTGAACTGCCCATAGGTCTCCCAGTCAGTTTGAGAGACTCTCAGAGAACAGAAGCTAATCAGTCTAGTTCCCTGGTCGGCAAACTGTGGCTCACGAGCCACATGCAGCTCTTTGGCCCCTTGAGTGTGGCTCTTCCACAAAATACCACATGTGGGCACTACCTCGATAAGGAATGTACCTACCAATATAGTTTAGGTTTAAAAGATTTGGCTCTCAAAAGAAATTTCAATCGTTGTACTGTTGATATTTGGCTCTGATGACTAATGAGTTTGCCGACCACTGGCTAGTCCATTAGGCTTTGAGGTGATTTAACCATTTAAAGGTGCAGTCAGCACTTCACTTACTGATACAAAGAATTGACACCTAAGTAAGAGGTCCTCCCCCATTCTATAGTCACACAGAGGTAGCAAGTCATAGAGCCTAACCTGTGCTTTCTGCTCTCTGTCTGAGCTCAACTGTTCCAGATGCCAGTTTGCAAAATCCCTCCTCACTCCTCGTAGTGTCAGGGCAGGGTCTTGAAGGGCTTCAAGCAAGGCCTCGGGGCTCTGTCTTTCCAGAGAATCATCAACAACTTCTAGGGCCCCATGAACTGAAACAGACAAATTTTCATAATGGACAATATGGGTAAGGCCCCTGTCACCACTCCCAGTCTCAACCTAGAAGTCTGCCCTCTTCCTGTTGGCCCTGAGTTCCTGGGGCCAAAATAATCCAGCCCAAATTCTGAAGCTTGATCTGCACAGCCTTCCCATCTCACCACCGCAGACCCTTTGCTTTCAAGCATCCTCTCCTGCACTGATCACCCCCTTCCCATCATTCTCCACATCCCCCTCTTGAGCATCTCCATGGGTTTCCATTCATACAGAAACCTCCTTGACAGACATCGAGAGCTATAAAATAAAACCTTGCTCTATACACTGCCTTGACTTTGATCTTTACCTGAGACAAGGATTGGCCCCACTGAGGCCATAGGCCTTCTGGCCTGAGAAGCATCCCCAAACCTATCAGTGCAGGAGCGCAGCCTAAGAGCATTCCCCTAAACCCCTCCTAGACTATCTTACCATTGACATGGTTGATGTTGCCCTGGATTTTAGCCTGAGTTAGGTAGCAGTCATAGCAGTCATAGATGGCCTGGCCATCTCCATCATCCTGCAAATATTACATTGAGAAGGGAACCTAGGAAAACTAATTTGATCTTCTCCTTCTCCGTCTTCCTGGTCTATACCTATTCCTTCTTCTGCAGTCCTTCCCCAGGCCAGAAGTCAGCCCAGTAGAAAGGAATCGGGAAAATTGTGGGATCCAACCCCCTGGTATAGTTGAGTCAAACCAACCTTTGAAGTCTCCAATCCAAATTAATCCAGTTCTACATTCCAGAGTCTCTCTCAGGTCTCACTGAAGATCTAACCCTCCAGAATGTTTTTTCCTATCTTATCTTTGAACACTCATTATTCTCCTAAGTTCCTCTCCTATTTCTCTAATATAACTGACAAGTTAGTTTCTCTACACAACTTTGGAACCTAGAAACAATAGATAGGAGTCCTGGTTTCACTCTAGGTTTTCCAAGACACCCAGTTTTTCAACCCCTGCACTCAAAAATTTCTCCTTACGCAGTTCCTGGCATTAGCAGCTTTCTCCATCTTGGCCTGGGCCAACAGCTCCTGGTAGATGGCTGCCAGAGGTTCTTGAAGATTCCTCAGCAGAGCACTGGGATTTTCCAAGGCAGCCAGGGTGTCCTCAACTACCCCTTGCTCTACTGCCTTACTGATGGCAAGAATAGCTGCACGGAGTGGGAGGGGGAATGGAAACAAGATCAGGAGGCCAGAACAGCTAGAAGGCACTCTGTGACATTACCACTTTTTTATCGACAAGGGCCAGGCAAACCAGGTAGCCTGATGGCCCTGCCTGTGGATGCGAGGTATCCAGAAGCCACCTGAGGGCTATGAGACTCAGAGTCCCCCAAGTCTCACTAAGCCTACCCTTAGCAGGACAGAGCCCAGTCCCTACCTGCAGTCTCATCAACCAAGAGCTCATTGGCTAGGATATCCCCAATTTTGCTGAAGGCATGCAGCTGAAGGCTATATTTAGCTAGTTCAGAGGTCATGTTACTGAGTTCTTCAGCTGCAATGATAACACAGGTACACTTCATCAGCCCCAGAACCCCCAGGAGACTGCCTAGAACTGTGGTGATTGGAGAAGAAAATGGGCTTACCTGTGAATTTTACTTTCCCATACAGATCATGTATCTGAGGGGCCAATCCCAGCCAGAAGAGGAAAAGACTGGAAAAGAATGGAAGAAGGCATTGGAACCTATTCATTTTAACATGCTGCTCATAGTGGGTTTGTTGGAGACACTTCAGGGACCTGGAAATTAAGACCACTCAGCACCTGCCCTTAAGTGACCCCGATCCACAGAAAGAGATGTTATTTGAAGTCAACCCAAAGCAAGTGCTATAAAAAAGAAGTAAGATGCTGTCGATGTAGCTCAGGTGGTTAGAATGTTGTCCTGACATAGGTTGATCCCTGGTCAGGGTACATACAAGAATCAACGAATGAATGCATAAATAACTGGAACAATAAATCAATGTTTCTCTTTCTCTAAAAAAAATTAATAAAAAAAAATCAACCAATGAATGCATAAATGGCTTGAAGTATAAATCAATGTTTGTCTCTCTCTCTCCTCCTTCCCCTCTCTTTAAACTCAACACATAATTTAAAAAGAAAAGATGCTGTGGAGATCTGGGTATTGGAAAGGCTTCACAGATAACAGCACACTGCAACAGCAGGTCACTGCGTGGAGATGGAGGGTAGGAAGGCATAGTGAACAGAGACCCACTGAGGCAAGGCCCAGAGACTTGAAAGGACATGGGAAATGAAGTCAGGAAATGACGATGTGTTGGAAACAGGACCTGGTCAATCACTTTCTATGATTTAGCCAACTGGTTGCTGATAACTGGCTCTGAGTAGAACCAAAGAGCCTTTACCATTTACACTAAGTTGCTCTTAATAGATCCTGTGTACCCCATTCACAAGCTGAAGACCTTTTCCTTGCTGCTCTTTTTCTTCACTCACACAGGTCATGCATAAATATCTCACAAACACACACATAAATCTAAACACAATTACACAAATCTAAAACCTTACTCTACTGAGGTGTTCTCCTTGTAGTCTACCCTCCATCATCCCTGCTGCAGCATTTGTTTCTGTCAAATTGTTGTTTGTCCAACTAGAGCAACCAGAATGACAAAAATTTGGGGCCTCTCACCTGAGAGCATGGATGCAGTAGATCACTCGGGGCATGTTGTTCTTGTCATAGATGTCTGTGGTCTCCAGGAAAAAGGTCTGGAGGGGGAACCAGCAATTACTGCCTTTAGAGACCTTAAAGCAGCACCAGATATAGGGAGAAGGGGCTAAGTAATGGGTCTTCCTCTCCAAACTGAGTGTGTGCTTCTTCATTCCCTGGGACTTATAGGTCAGTCTCCTTAACCATTTACAGCCAACCCAGTGTAAAAGAAAGGCATTAGGGACACATATTAAGCCAAGACACAGTTACAGACACACAGCCCCAGATTAACCAAACACTATACAAGGATATCAAGGTTTTAGAATGCAGGTCATATTTTCCAGGAGAAATGGGCCCCTTGTTCATCCTATAGACATAATCAACCTGTGCGCCTCACACTGGACTCTTGCCAGAAAGGTGGCATGCTAGGTAGCTGTCCATGTTCCCACATAGGGCCCAGTGAGACATACATTGCCAAGGACCACAAAGGGATTAGGGTATGTATGTTGTCATCCTTGTCTCCGAGCCAGAGGCATAAGAGAAATTGAGTTACCCCAAGCATGGCTTTCCATGCCACTTGACAACTATAATTAGGTCTAACCTGAGGACCTCTTGGTTACTTTAGAGTCATAAGAAATGAGCAAATCTAGAGACCTAAGCATTCTGACCTCACTGAGGACACATGGCCTCTATTGCTCCTGCCTCCCACCTAAGTGTCTTTCTTTACTGCTATTTCCTTGTCTTATAATTCCCTTTTATAATGAAGAAAAATCAGAAAGAAATCATACATTGTAGAATCCTATCATGCCTTATTTGTATAGCTCTTTAAAATTCAAAAAGAAAATTCACACAGACCATGTGATCCTTCGGTCAACTTTATAAGATAGACAGGCCAGGGATTACTGTTTCTATTTTTTTTTTCTTAAGTGAGAGAGAGATGATGAGAAGCATCAACTTGTAGTTGCATCACTTTAGTTGTTCATTGATTGCTTCTCATACGTGCCTTGACAGGGGCCTCAAGTCAAGCCAGTGACCCATTGCTCAAGCCAGTAACTTTGGGCTTTAAGCAAGCGACCTTTGGGCTTAAGCCAGTGACCATGGGATCATGTCAATGATCCGATACGCAAATTGGCAACCCTGCACTCAAGCTGGCAAGCCTATGCTCAAGCCAGATGAGCCCATGTTCAAGCTGGTGACCTTGAGATTTTGAACTTGGGTCCTCAGTGTCCCAGGTTGATACTCTGTCCACTGTGCCACCACCAGTCAGGCACTAAACATATTTTGTAGATGAGAAGACAACTGAAATTTAAAGAGGACATGCAGCATGTATCCAGTTGGCGTTTGGGGCCTAGGCTTCCAGTCTATCACCTAGCGATGTGGTGTGCCCTTGCTTTACACTATGAAATTCCAGTGGAAAAAGGGCTGCCAACATGAACCCCATCACCTGCTTTGCATAGGGGTCTCATTGCCTAATGGGAACAATAAACTTGAGCCAGGGAGCCTTCACCTCCTGTTTTTTACCCACAGGGAAGTGGAGACAAAGACCAAATAACATGGTTCAAAGACATAGCTCCAAGAAATTTGAACTCTTAGATTAACTTAGTTTAGAAAACACATAGAGGGCCCTGGCCGCTTGGCTCAGTGGTAGAGTGTCAGCCCAGCATGTGGAAGTCCTGGGTCCGATTCCCAGCCACAGCACACAGGAAAAGCACGCATTTGCTTCCCTAGCCTTCCCCCTCTCTTTCCTCTCTATCTATCTCTTCCCCTCATTCAGCCAAGGCTCCATTGGAACAAAGTTGGGCACTGAGGATGATTCTATGGTGTGCCCCTTAGGTGCTAATGGCTCCAGTTGCAATGGAGCAACACCCCAGATGATCAGAGCATTGCTCCCTTGGTGGGCATGCCGTGTAGATCCCAGTAAGGCTCATGTGGGAATCTGTCTCTCTGTCTCCCCACTTCTCACTTCAGAAAAATACAAAACAACAACAAAAACAAAAAAGAAAACACATGAGATAAAGGCTAAAGGTCGCAGAGTGATAAATTTGTGTGTGGTGAGGGTTGGGAAAGGGGTTGGTTGGTGAATAGTAAAGATAAACATCAATCTTAAAGCTTATTGTTACCAAAGGCAGACCAATGTGGGCTATTGCAGAGAGCCAAAATTGATGTTGTCGGTGTGATGGAAATGGAAGCCATTTGCCTGAAAGGAAAATAAAGAGCAGAGAATTTATTTCCACAGTTCTCAGGGTTCCTTATGTGCAGAGCCAGACTACTGTTCAAATTTTCAAGTGGCTGGAAGAGGCAGAGGACCCTCCCCTTGGACTTTTCATCTCCCAAGACAGACACACACAGACCAACGAAACCACTAGGAATGGACATTTGGGAAAGGTGGCACAGGGCTAGTACTAACAATCTAGAAAGGCATCCTAAAAACAAGACTGCAGAACTAGGACAGGAAGGAGAGGCTAGCCAGGGCACAAAGAAGGGGCAGTGTGCCCAGGAAATACCTTCAGGTAGCAAAGACCACAAGCCTCTGTGTGTAGGTTGTGGGTAGAAAAGTCTTCTTAGAAGTTTTTATATCAGGGGTATCTCAAAGCTTACTTGTCAAGTGTTCCTTGCAGCTAAAGATAATGCACATGGTCTGGCTGCGAGACACCAGTTGATACCTGTTGTTCCAGTGCAATGATTAGTTGCACCTTTTTCATCTTCAAAAGTATCCAGGTTTGAACAATAAAATATATGGTCACTCTACTCACACAGCTTTGAGAAGAAGGGGTAGTCTGAGAGGAAGAAGTTGGAAGGCAGAAACCTCTATTCCCTACCTGGTACCGCAGCTGCTCCATGTCATAGATCTTCTTCAAGAGAACCACAGATGTTGCAAAACAGTGGCCCACCGTGGCCAGCAGCACTCCATTCTGAAGGCTTTCTTCTAACTCCGCCGGGGAAGGGAGTTCCTCCTTTAGGCAGGCCTCCATCCAGCTGAGAGCACAAGTGCACAAGAACACCTTCTCACTTTCTCTGAAAAGCCACTGCAGTTCATTCTAACCACAGGACCTTCCCTCCCTCTCTCCCCTTAAGTATCCTCTGACTCTTCTGCCTCCCAGTCTTGTTCTATTCCCAGTTTTCCTTTCGGCCCATTGCCTGGATGTTTCCATATTCTCCCAAGTTGCTTCAGACACCTGAACTGTCCAATCCTTAATCTCCACCTACCCCAGAAATTCTTTCCTGACAGATCCCAAACCTGCCCACATTCAGTAGGCTCTTATCTGTTACATGATATAACCTCTCACTCAGTCTGGTTATGGATTTGACTGTTAAACAAACATGAATTTGCTCACTTCTCTCATTTTGAATATTCTCTGAGAGCTCAGTTACAGAAAGGTCATATCTGCCTGAATAAACTATGTACATGGCCCAAAACACACCTTTGATGGTAATGAGGGTAGTGGGGAACACTCAGGGCTGATGGAAGGAAAAAGCACAAAGGGACAGAAAGGTCATAGCCCTGGGAATCAGAAACTGTGTTTTCCACACCATTTTCACTACTTCCCTTGAGCTTCAGTAGCATAATCCTTTTTTTTTTTAAAATTCAGTGTGAGGCGGGGAAACAGAGGCAGACACCCACATGCACCCCAACCAGGATCTACCCAACAAGCCCACTAGGGGGTGATGCTCTGCCCATCTGGGGTGTTGCTCCATTGCTCAGCAACTGAGCTCTAGCTCTTCTTAGCACCTCACCTGTGGAGGAGGCCTTGGGGCCATCCTAAGTGCCTGGGGTCACCTCATACAAATACAGCCATAGCTTCAGGAAGGGGAAGGAAGAAAGAGAGAGAGAGAGAGAGAGAGAGAGAGAGAGAGAGAGAGAGAGAGAGAAGCAAGAGGAGGGAAAAGTGTGAAGAAGCAGATGGGCACTTCTCTTGTGTGCCCCAACAGGGAATTGAACCCAGGAATTGAACATGCCGGACTGATGCTTGACCACTGAGCCAAATGGCCAGGGCCACGTAATCTTCAAAATGAAGATACTACCATCTGTACTCTGTGTCAGTAAGCAGCTACCAAAATTAAATGACTTATGTGAGAACACTTTGAATATAAATGTGAAGTATTATTATCGTTGATGGCTGTATAGGTAGAAAACAAGGACTCCTCACATGGGATTTCCAAACTTCTTCACATAAAAAGATCTATAGAAAAAGAACTGTTTTAAAAGATGGAGACATTCACAACTCACTTCATGCTTTTCCTGCCAAAGAAACCTGATTTCCTTTCTTTCGTGACAGAGACAGAGAGAGGGAGAAATAGGAACAGACAGACAGGAAGGGAGAGAGATGAGAAGCATCAATTTTTTGCTGCAGCTCCTTAGTAGTTCATTGATTGTTTTCTCATATGTGCCTTGACTGGGGGTTCCAGCAGAGGAAATGACTCCTTGCTCAAGCCAGTGACCTTGAGCTCAACCCAGTAACCTTAGTCCAAGCCAGCAACCTGTAGGCTCAAGCCAGTGACCCTGTGCTCAAGCTGGTAAGCCCATGCTCAAGCGGGATGAGCCTGTATTCAAACCAGTGACCTCATGGTTTCAAACCTGGGTCCTCAGTGTCCTAGGTCAATGCTCTATCCACTGCACCACTGCCAGGTCAAGTTGTAACCTACCTTTTTAGAAAACATTAAAATGTACTATTGACAAAGAAAAAAAGAAGTACGCATTTAATCTACCTTTAGAGCCAACATCCATTTACAGGAAATATGGTGTATAGAGGAACAAGTTGAAGTCAAAGCATAGACAAAGCCAGAATGTAGGATGTTCTCTACAGAACAAATAAACATGTTTCTTCAACAGTCAATGACATAAAAGAATTAAAAAGGGACCCTGGCCTTGTAGTTCAGTTGGTTAGAATGTTGTCCTGATGTGCCAAGGTTGCAGGTTCAATCCCCAGTCAGGACACATATAATTATCAACCCATGAATGCATAAACAAGTGGAACAACAAATCAATGTTTTGGCCCTGGCTGGTTGGCTCAGTGGTAGATTGTTAGCCTGACGTGTGGATGTCCGGGGTTCGATTCTTGGTCAGGGCACACAGGAGAAGTGCCCATCTGCTTCTCCACCCCTCCACCTCTCACTTCTCTCTTTCTGGCTCTCTCTTTCCCTCCCCTCTGTGGCAATGGTTCGATTAGAGCAAGTTGGCCCCTGTCACTGGGATGACTCCTTTGCTTCCAACTCAGGCACTAAAAAATGACTCTACTTGCAACAGAGCAAGCACTCCAGATGGGCAGAGCATTATCCTCTAGTGGGCTTGCTGGGTAGATCCTGGTCAGTGTACATGTGGGAGTCTGTCTCCCCTCCCTGAAAAACAAAACTAGCCTGACCAGACTGTGACACAGTGAATAGTGTCAAACTGGGATGCAGAAGACCTAGGTTTGAGACCCCAAGACACCAGCTTGAGTGAGGGCTCATCTGGCTTGAGCAAAGCTCACCAGCTTGGACCCAAGGTCACTGTCTTGAGCAAGGGGTTACTTGGTCTGCTGTAGCCCCACAGTCAAGGCACATATGAGAAAGCAATTAATGAACAACTAAAGCACCACAACAAAAAATTGATAATTGATGCTTTTCATCTCTCTCCCTTCCTGTCTGTCTTTATATCTATTCCTCTCTCTGTCTCCGTAAAAAAAAAAAAAAAAAAAAAAAAAAAGAAAAAAAAAAATCAAACAAAAGAATCTAATCTATGTTTTCTTCTTTCTCATTCTCTCACTCCTGCTTTCCTCTCTTTTTCTAAATCAATAATTTAAAAAATAACTAAAAAGGGAAGATGGGTTATTCTAGATTAAAGAAGACTTAAGAGACATTGTGACCAGATGTAAAAATTAAATTTTTTAAATATAATCAGGAAAATCTGAAAAGAGCCTCAGTATTGATCTTCCAAAAATTAATGGGTAACTTAGTAGGGCATTATAATGACATTGTGGTTATATAAGCAAATTTTCACATAGTTAGTGCTATGTATTGAGGTAGGTAGGGGGATAAAAGGATGTGATGTTGCTTTGTTCACAGAAGGCATAATTGTCTATGTAAAAAATCTGAAGAAATGCAACCACAAAAAACTTGGAACTAATAAACAATTATAGCAAGGTTTCAGAATACAAGGTTAATATATATGTCAATTGCTTTTGTATATATCAGGAACAAATGGAATTTAAAATTAAAAACAGCACCATTTAAATGAGCATTTCTTAAAATCGCAAACTTAGGTATAAATCTAACAAAATATGTACAAGATCTATATGAGAAAAACTATAAAACTCTGATGAGAAAAATCAAATAACTAAATAATTGAGAGACTAAATATTTCAAGAATAGAAAGACTTAATTTTGTCAAGATGTTAGTTCTTTCCAGCTTGAACTATAGATTCAATGCAATTCAAATCAAGATCCCAGCAAATTATTTTGTGAAAATTACATACGGAATCTAAAGTTCATATGGAGAGGCAATAAACACATACAACATATTGAAGGAGCCAACAAAATATTAAAGGAAAAGAACAGAGTTAGAGGACTGATGCTACCTTACTTAGCCACTGTAATCAAAACAGTGAGAGAATAGACAAATAGATACTGAACCAGTGGTTCTTAACCTTTTTTGAGGTACCAAACCCACCAGTTTCAAATGTGCATTCACCGAATCCTTCTTTAGTGATCAATAAAATATGATTTTTTTTCCAAATTCAAGACATAGGTATATGTTTTTTTACTGGTGCACAAAATGAGCCGTGCATAAACATCACCTAGCTCAAAGAACAAAACCAACAAAGTGCATGAACTCACAACAAATTACAGTATTACTTTAGTCTGGCCTCCGTGGCAGAGGCTTCTCCGAACCCCTGAGACCGACTCATCAAACCCGCCAGGGTCGAGAAAGCAATCAATGAACAACTAAGGAGCCACAACAAAGAATTGATGTTTCTCATCTATCTCCCTTCTTGTCTATTTGTCCCTCTCTGTCCCTGTCTCTGACTCTCTCTGTCTCTGCCACAAAGAAAAAAAAGAAAAGGAATTCTCACTGGAATAAACACTTATCTTATAAAAAATATAAAGAACAGATGCTCCACATCCTATGTCATTAGAGAAAGGCAAATTAAAGCAATGATGGGGTTCTGCCTCGAGGCAGCCACCCTTTCTTCTACCTAGCCTCCCTGGAAATGGGTCAAAGCCTCAGCCAAGCTTGCTGCCTCCAACAGTTTTCTGACCATGGACCACCACACCCCACCCACACCACCCAGCTTCAGGCCCTCATAAAAATGTGTAAGCAGGATCTGAGCATTCTGCACAATGGGGAAATAACACTTTCTTAGGGAGTAGATGAAGAGAATTGGTGGTGGGGGGTAATAAAACCACCTGCTACTCACAAAACTAAGTCAGGCATGACCAGGCAGTGGCACAGGGGATAGAGCGTCGGACTTGGATGTGGAAGACCCAGGTTCAAGACCCCGAGGTTGCCAGCTTGAGCGCAGGTTCAACTCGCTTGAGCTAAAGTTCACCAGGTTGGACCCAAGGTGGCTGGCTCCAGCAAAGGGTTGCTCAGTCTACTAAAGGCCTGAGGTCAAGGCACATGTGAGAAAGCAATCAATGAACAACTATGGTGTCGCAATGGCAACAAATCTAATGATTGATGCTTCTCATCCCTCTCCGTTCCTGTCTGTCTTCTGTCCCTATCAATCTCTCTCTCTGACTCTTGCTCTGTCCCTGTAAACAAACAAACAAACAAAAAACCTAAATCAGAATATCAAGGAAAAAAATAATTATAAGAAGGCAGAGGAAAACATAAGGACAGAGGAACCATCAAGTGAGGAAAGTGATCTTGAAATTGACAATGAAAGTATGAATGAACCAGATACTGATGCTCCTCAAGAAATGAGATAAAAATGTAGAGATAACCAAAGAAAGATCAGGCAAATGATAATAAAAAAAAATGGCTGTCACTGATACCCAAAATGATGGTGAATCACAGAAAGCCATGGGTTTGTTGACCATCAAGCTGAATCCTCACTTGGCCATTCTAAATCCCCAAAGACCCAGTGTCTTTGTCAAATTACAGGAGCCAAATGCTGCCATCCAAGACTGGCATAACTACTGAAATAAATCCTGATTCAGCTCAGCCTTACAAATGGCAAGGAAAAGCACACTGACTTCTGAGCCATTGGAAAGAAGCAGCCTTTTGCATGTAAATTAGATTATGACTAGATCCGTGATGGCGAACATATGACACGCGTGTCAGTACTGACACCCATAGCCATTTTCGATGACACGTGGCCGCATACCAGAGAAGTATGGGGCCACATGCCGAGAAGGACGTTTCATCCTTGGCTTGGGCATGGCCAGGTGCAGTAACCGAGGTTAAAACATTTGCTGTAGTGTAGATACTCTGTGCCAGAGGTCTGTAGGCCAAAACAACAGAACTCCGGCACAGAGCGTCTAGTTCTGGGACTTCCGATTAGGCCGTTATTTTTGAAATGACACACCACCGGAGTTATGCTCGGTTTTTTGGCGAATTTTGACACATCAAGCTCAAAAGATTGCCCATCACTGACCTAGATGCTAGTGCAATGCTAAAAGAAGTTCAACCAAGGGTCAGAAAATTGCAGAACATCAGAGAAAGTGAAAAGGTGAAGAGCAAGAGATCAAGGAAAGAATGGAAAGGGTTAAGAAGGTTCAGGAGAAACATGAGAGAGATCAGAGTGAGAACAAATCCAGACCACAATTAGGAGCTCAGTTTGACTCTTTTCCAGGTGGCTTTGATGGGGGCAAGCCTGAAATGGGAGGGGGCGTGCCTGGTCTGGCAGTAATGCATGGGATCAACACAATTCTCAGTGATTCAGGGGTTCTTGTAGCCACAAGGATCCAGAAGTTAGGTGGCCTTCCAAGAGATAGCCCAGACCTGGAAAATATGTCAAACTATAAGAGCAGCCCAAAGGTTATGAATCTCATCACTAAACTGTCAGCCAAATTTGTAAGTCAACCTTAATTCCCATCTGAATAATAAAGCCCTTGCTGAAGGAAAAGCAACTTGTATCACCCGATGACTGTTGCAAGAATACAAACCAGTGTTCCTCTGACCTCAGGAAAAAGCTGAGGTGCTTTGAAGAGAATCCCTAACCGTCCACCCTAAACGAGCTGCAACATTCTAAAGTGGTTTGACATTAGGGTATTCAATCAGGTAATGTTTTCCTACCAGGAATTATGAACTTCAAACAATTTTAAACCTAAAAAATATTTATGAACAAATTAAAAGAGTGCGTTAATTGCTACATTTTTCTTTTTTTTTAAAAACGATGAGCCTGACCAGGTGCTGGTGCAGTGGATAGAGTGTTGGACTAGGATGTGGAAGACCCAGGTTCGAGACCCTGAGGTCACCAGCTTGAGTGCGGGCCCATCTGGCTTGAGCAAAAGCTTGCCAGTTTGGACCCAATGTCGCTGGCTCCAGCAAGGGGTGGCTCGATATGCTGAAGGCTCGTAGTCAAGGGACATGTGAGAAAGCAATCAATGAACAACTATGGTGTCGCAATCGCAATGAAAATCTAATGATTGATGCTTCCCATGTCTCTCCGTTCTTGTCTGTCTGTCCCTATCTATCCCTCTCTCTGACTCTCTCTCTGTCCCTGTAAAAAAAAATGATGAGATACTAATATACACCTATTAAATAGCCAAAATCTGGAACACTGACAACACTAAATGCTGGCAAGGATGTGGATCAAAAGAAACTCTCATTTATTGCGGGTGGGAATGCAAAATGTTACAACCACTTTGAAAGACACTTTAGTGCTTTCTTAAACAAAATGCACTCTTACCACATGATCCAGAAATTATGCTCCTTGGTATTTACTCAAAAGAGTTGATAACTTATGTCCACAAAAAACCTCCAGACAGATGTTTGTTACAGATTTAATAATTTCCAAAGCTTGGAAGCAACAAAGATGTCCTTTCAATAGGTGAGTGAATTAATAAACTGGTACACGCAAACAATTCAGTGCAAATAAGAAGTGAGCTACTTCCTGACCAGGTGGTAGCACAGTGGATAGAGTATCAGACTGAAATGTGGAAGACCCAGGTTCAAGACCCTGAGCTTGCCAGCTTGAGCGTGGGCCCATCTGGCTTGAGCAAAAGTTGCCAGCTTGGACCCAAGGTCGATGGCTCCAGCAAGGGGTTGCTTGGTCTGCTGAAGGCTCGTGGTCAAGGCACATGTGAGAAAGCAATCAATGAACAACTAAGGTGTTGCAACGGCAACGAAAAACTAATGATTGGTGCTTCTCACCTCTCTTCGTTCCTGTCTATCTGTCCCTATCTATCCTTCTCTCTGACTCTCTCTCTGTCCCTGTAAAAAAAAAATGCAGAAGAAATGAGCTATCAAGCAATGAAAAGACATGGAAGTATCTTTGGGTTGTTTTGTTTTTGAGAGAGAGGCAGGGAGTGAGGCAGGAACATCAAGCTGTTCCTGTATGTGCTGTGACTGGGGAATCGAACTGGCAATGTCTGCACCAGGAAAACACTCCAGCCAACCATCTATCTGGCCAAGGTTTTTGTTTTGTTTCTTAAAGATTTATTTATTGGTTTTATTGAGAGAGGAAGGAAGAGAGACAGGAACATCAATCTGTTCCTGTATGTGCCCAGACCAGGGATCAAACTGGCAACCTCAACACTTCGAAACAATGCTCCAACCAACCGAGCTATCCAGCCTGGGCCAGGGTTTTATTTATTGACTGATTTTTACAGAGGCAGAGAGAGGAAGAGAGAGAAAGGGGAGGGGAAAGGGAAGCATTCATTTGTTGTTCCACTCAGTCGTGCATTTATTTGTTGCTGGTTGCTTCCCACATGTATCCTAACAGGGGATCATACCTGCAACCTTGTTTCAGGAAGAACCGACTGAGCTAACTGGCCAGGGTCATGGAGGAATCTTAAATGCATATTATTAAATAAAAGAAGCCAATCTAAGGCCCTGGCTAGTTGGCTCAGCAGTAGAGCGTCAGACTGGCATGTGGAAGCCCTGGGTTCAATTCCCGGTTAGGGCACTCAGGAGATGTGCCCATCTGCTTCTCCACCTTTACCCTCTCCTTCCTCACTGTCTCTTTCTTCCCCTCCTGCAGCCAAGGCTCCATTGGAGCAAGGTTGGCCCAGGGTGCTGAGGATGGCTCCATGGCCTCCACCTCAGGCACTAGAAAGGCTCCAGTTGCAGCAGAGCAATGACCCAGATGGGCTCAGCATCGCCCCCTGGTGGGCATGCTGGGTGGATCCCAGTCAGATGTATGCAGGAGTCTGTCTGTCTGCTGCATCCTGCTCCTCACTTCGAAAAAAATAAAAAAAACAAAAAAGAATCCGATCTGAAATGCTATAAAACTATATTATTACAAGTATATGACATTCTGAAAAAGGCAAAACTATTGAGACAATAAAATGATCAGTGGTTGCCAGGGGTTAGAGAGAAGGGGGAGATACAAAGAATTTTTAAGTCAATGAAAGGATTCTGTATGATATTATAATGGTGGATACAAGTCCTTATATATTTTTTCAAGGCCACAGAATATATAACACCAATAGTAAGCCCTAGTGTAAAGTGAGAAATGTGGGTGATAATGATGTGTCAATGTCAGTTCAATTGTAATAAATGTACCACTCTTGTGGGGGCATGTTGAATGATGGAAACTATGCATGTGTGGGAGCAGGGGGAATATGGGAAATCTTTGTATCTTCCTATCAATTGTACTGTGAACCTAGAACTGCTCTAAAAATATATGCTATATCCCACAGAGTTGACTCTTGTCCATTTGCTCTTGCTTTGGGGGCAGGTGCCTGGAGTGGGCAGGGTGGAAAAGGAAGACCAGAAAGAGGCAGTCCCTCTGCTCACCGTTTGGCTTCCTTCAACCAGTACAGGTACTGATAGGCAACGTTCTGCTGCCTCTGCTCATCCATTTCCTCAGCTGTGAGGCGTCATCTGAGGAGTGAAGGGGAATAAATAGGTCAATGAAGGGAACATTAGATAGGGCCCATAGCAGTGGAAGTCTGTTAAGTGATGTCCTTAACAGACTTTCTTAGGCAACTCTGCTCAGAGACCAGAAGCATCTCCCATAAACCAGTCTTCTTCCTCCCAGGACAGCCTGACTCCAAACTTCTGCTTCCATTCAGTAAAGCTGTCCTAGTCAGCACCATGTTGAAGGGTGGCCTTTGAACCCTTTCACAGGAGGATCCCTCCTGTATTAGAGGTGTTCTTTTCCATTTCTCTTTAGCCATCTTCTTGACTTCCCCCTTCTCAAATCTACTTCATGGACCTTCCTTCGGGACCTCCCAGCAGCGATATCCAGATTCCTCCTAGCCATTCAATCAATACCTACTATATGTCAGTCACTCCACCAGTGGACCTGGACTCTCAGGAAATACAGAGATAATTATTAGAACAGAACAACATGTAAGTTAAAAAAAATCCTCCAACCTAATGTTATAAAGTGTGATTATAGGCCATGAATAGTCTATACAAGGAGTAGAGGATTCTACCTATGAGTAGAATCTTTTTTCTTTTGAGAGAAGCAGGTAGAGATAGAGGAACATTGAGTTGCTCCTATATGTGCTTTGCCCAGGGAATCGAACCGGCAACCTCTGTTCACTGGGATGACACTCCAAGCAACCAAGCTATCCGGCCAGGGCTATGAGTAGAATCTTAAAGAATAAACAGCTGGCCAGGTGGCTCAGTTGGTTAGAGTGTTGTCCCAATACACTAAGGTTGCAGATTTAATTCTGGGTTGGAGCACGTACAAGAATCAACCAATAAATGAACAACAAACCCCTCACCCCCTCTTCCATCCTCTTTCTAAAAAACTCAATACATTTAAAAATACTTTAAAAATAAATAGGTGGTGAGGAGGAATGGCAGTTTATTAGAGAGAACCACATGAAAAAGGCGACTCACTTAGGATTAAGTGGAAGGACAAAGAATTTTAAAAGATCACAAAAGTATCATTACTCTCCTTTTTTGGTACAGGTAAGCTGAGGAAGAAAATAATCTCCAGGCTAAATAAAATGTAAACAATACTCTGACCTCCAAATTCCAGTATAGTAAATCCCTATGTTCACTGCAGTATTTACAATACAGGTATTGAGCAACTTACTACCTATGCAATTTACGACCATTTGACTACTTTATGACCACAATCTGTAGCCATGACTGCTCCATGTATGGCAGCGCAAGTGTTTCCCAGCTGGGCCTACGACAGTGTGGACCAGCTTCCGGCAACACTACCATCTTCGCGTGCACCATTTCAAGTGTTATCCCAGACTTGGTACAGAAATTTGTGTTTTGTGTCTTGGATATTTTTCATGAAACCCCTTCCAAGATGTCTACCATAAGAAAATTGTCTTTGACTTAAAGATTTTTAAAAAATCATTTCACAGTACTGTACATATAGCCTACTCAACTTACAATCAAATCATATTACGACCGGTCTGTTGGAACTAATCATGGTCATAAGTTGAGCACTCGCTTTAGCTAAGATTTGGAAGCAGCCCAAGTGCCCATTAGTAAAGTGAATAAAATGGTTGTGGTACATTTACACAATGGAATACTAAGCTGTAAAACAGGAAATCTTAACTTTTGCAATAGCATGGATTGACTTGGAGAATATTATGCTAAGCAACATAAGCCATTCAGAGAATGAGAAGTATGATATGATATCACATATGCAATCTAATTAGCAAAATAAACTAACAAACTAAATAGAAACAGACTCATAGATACAGAGAACAGACTGCTGTCAGAGTGTATGGGGGTTGAAGGAGAAGGATGAAAAAGGTGAAAGGATTAAGTGAAGAAAAAGAAACCCATAAACATAGATGAGAATTATGGGCATTACAGTAGGGAAAGAGGAAGTAGAACAGGGTAAAGGGAGCATAAATGGTGATGAAGAAGAATTGGGGGAATGAACACACAATACAATATACAGATGATATACTATAGAATTGTATACCTGAAACTTACATAATTTTATTAACCAATGTCACGCAAATAAATTCAATAGAAAAGTTATAGTCTCAACCTATAATTTTGTTTTTCCAAACTTTTTATTTCTGTAACAAAAACAAACAAACAAAAAATAGGAAATTCCTCAAATGAGACAGCTATATATTTTTTAATTAATTAATTTTTTTTTAATGAAAACATCTCCAGTTTATCTTAACATTCAATTGTGTTGCACACCCGTCACCAAAAGTCAAATTGTCCTCTGTCACCTTCTATCTGGATTTCCCTGTGTCCCTCCCCTCCTCCCTATCCCACCCTTCCCTCCCTCCCCCCACCCCATAACCACCACTCTCTTGTCCATGTCTCATAGTCTCACTTTTATGTCCCACTTATGTATAAAATCATGCTGTTCTCAGTTTTTCTTTTTTTCTGATTTACTTATTTTACTCCGTATAATGTTATCAAGGACCATCCATTTTGTTATAAATGATCCGATGTCATCATTTCTTATGGCTGAGTAGTATTCCATAGTATATATGTACCAAAGCTTTTTAATCCACTCGTCTTCTGACGGACACTTGGGCTGGTTCCAGATCTTCGCTATTCTGAACAATGCTGCCAGGAACATGGGGGCGTATTTCTTCTTTTCAAACAGTGCTAAGGTGTTCTTAGGGTATATTGCTATAAGTGGGATAGCTGGGTCAAAAGGCAGTTCGATTTTTAATTTTTTGAGGAATCTCCAAACTGTTTTCCATAGTGGCTGCACCAGTCTGCATTCCCACCAGCAGTGCAGAAGGGTTCCCTTTTCTCCACAACCTCGCCAGCACTTATTCTGTGTTGTTTTGCTGATGAGTGCCATCCTGACTGGTGTGAGGTGATATCTCATTGTGGTTTTAATTTGCATTTCTCTAATGATTAGTGATGTTGAGCATTTTTTCATATGCCTATTGGCTATCTGTATGTCCTCTTTGGAGAAATTTCTATTCATTTCTTTTGCCCATTTTTTGATTGGGTTGTTTGTCTTCCTGTTGTTGAGTTTTATAAGTTCTTTATAAATTTTAGTTATTAACCCCTTATCAGATGTGCTGTCGAATATGTTCTCCCATTGTGTGGTTTGTCTTTTTATTCTGTTCTTATTGTCTTTAGCTGTGCAAAAACTTTTTAGTTTGATATAGTCCCATTTGTTTATCTTGCCTTTTATTTCAGTTGCCCGTGGAGATAAATCGGCAAATATATTGCTGCTACAGATGTCGGAAAGCTTGCTGCCTATGTTTTCTTCTAAGATGCTTATGGTTTCACGACTTACATTTAAGTCTTTTATCCATTTTGAGTATGTTTTTGTGAATGGTGTAAGTTGATGGTCTAGTTTCATTATTTTGGAGGTAGATGTCCAATTTTCCCAACACCATTTGTTAAAGAGGCTGTCTTTACTCCATTGTATGTTCTTTCCTCCTTTGTCAAATATCAGTTGTCCATAAAGCTGTGGGTTTATTTCTGGGTCCTCTGTTCTGTTCCATTGATATATGTGCCTGTTCTTGTGCCAGTACCAGGCTGTCTTGAGTATGATGGCCTTATAGTAAACCTTGATATATGGAAGAATGATACCTCCTGCTTTATTTTTTCTTTTTAAGATTGCTGAGGCTATCCGTGTTCTTTTTTGATTCCATATAAATTTTTGGAATATGTGTTCTATATCTTTGAAGTATGTCATTGGTATTTTAATTGGTATTGCATTGAATTTGTAAATTGCTCCGGGTAATATAGACATTTTAATGATGTTTATTCTTCCTAGCCATGAGCATGGTATGTGCTTCCACTTGTTTGTATCTTCCTTGATTTCTTTTACCAATGTTTTATAATTTTCCAAGTACAAGTCCTTAACCTCCTTGGTTAAATTTACTCCTAGGTTCTTTATTTTTTTGGCTGCAATAGTGAAGGGGATTGTTTCCTTAATTTCTTTTGCTGACAGTTCATTGTTAGTATATAGAAATGCCTCTGATTTCTGAGTATTAATTTTATATCCTGCCACCTTGCTGAATTCATTTATAAGGTCCAGTAGTTTTTTGACTGAGACTTTAGGGTTTTCAATATACAATATCATATCATCTGCAAATAGTGACAGTTTTATTTCTTCTTTTCCAATTTGGATGCCTTTTATTTCTTCTTCTTGTCTGATTGCTGTAGCTAGGACTTCAAGAACTATGTTGAATAAGAGTGGTGAAAGGGGGCATCCCTACCTGGTTCCTGATCTTAAGGGGATTGCTTTTAATTTTTGTCCATTTAGTATGATGTTTGCTGTGGGTTTGTCATAGATGCCCTTTATCATGTTAAGGAATGATCCCTGTATTGCCACTTTACTGAGAGTTTTGAGCATGAATGCATACTGGATTTTATCAAATGCCTTTTCTGCATCTATTGAAATTATCATGTGATTTTTGTCCTTCCTTTTGTTTATGTGATGAATCACATTGATTGATTTGTGAATATTGAACCAGGCTTGCCTCTCCAGAATAAATCCCACTTGATTGTGGTGTATGATTTTTTTCATATATTGCTGGATCCGGTTGGCTAATATTTTGTTGAGAATTTTAGCGTCTAAATTCATCAGGGATATAGGCCTATAATTTTCTTTCTTTGTGTTGTCTTTGCCCGGTTTTGGGATCAGAATTATGCTCGCCTCATAAAAGGAGTTTGAAAGTCTTCCTTCCTCTTGAATTTTTTGAAATAGCTTGAGGAGGATAGGAGTTAGTTCTTCTTTGAATTTTTGATAGAATTCACTTGTGAAGCCATCAGGCCCAGGCCTTTTCTTTTTTGGAAGTTTTTTGATAACTGTTTCGATCTCATTTGTTGTAATTGGTCTGTTTAGGTGTTCTGATTCTTCCAGATTGATTTTTGGAAGGTTATATAATTCAAGAAATTTGTCCATTTCACCAAGATTGTCTAATTTTTGGCATATAGTTCTTCATAATATTTTCTTATAATGCTTTGTATTTCTGTTGTGTCAGTTGTTATTTGTCCACTGTCCTTTCTAATTTTATTTATTTGAATCCTCTCTCTTTTTTTTTTGGTTAGTCTAGTTAAAGGTTCATCAATCTTGTTTACCTTTTCAAAGAACCAGCTTCTGGTTTCATTGATCCTCTGTATTGTTTCCTTCACCTCTATGTCATTTATTTCTGCTCTGATCTTTATTATTTCCTTCCTTCTACTTGTCTTGGGTTTTATTTGCTGTTGTTTTTCTAGTTCTTTTAGATGCAGGGTCAGGTTGCTTATTTGAGCTTTTTCTAGCTTCTTATGATATGCCTGTAGTGCAATGAACTTCCCTCTCAGAACTGCTCTTGCTGTGTCCCATAAATTTTGAGTTGATGTATGCTCATTATCATTTGTTTCTAGAAACATTTTTATTTCTTCTTTGATCTCATTGTTAATCCATTCATTATTTAATATCATGCTATTTAGTTTCCAAGTGCTTGAGTATTTTTCAGTTTTTCTTTTGTGGTTAATTTCTAGTTTCATGGCATTGTGATCAGAGAAAATGCTTGATATGATTTCAATCTTCTTAAATTTATTGAGACCACTTTTGTGTCCTAACATGTGGTCTATCCTAGAAAACGTACCATGAGCGTTTGAGAAGAATGTATATTCTACTGCTTTAGGGTGAAAAGTTCTGAAGATATCTATTAAATCAAGTTGATCTAGTGTCTCCTTTAAGTCTGCTGTTTCTTTATTAATTTTCTTTCTTGAGGATCTATCCAGTGTTGTTAGAGGGGTATTGAAATCCCCCACTATGATAGTATTGCTGTTAATCTCGCCCTTTATATCCATCAAAGTCTGCTTTATGTATGTCGGGGCTCCTATATTTGGTGCATAGATATTTATAATAGTTATATCTTCCTGTTGAATTGTTCCCTTTATCATTATGTAGTGTCCTTCTTTATCTCTTACTACAGTCTTTGTTTTAAAGTCCATTTTGTCAGATATAAGTACTGCTACCCCGGCTTTTTTTTCATTTTCATTTGCCTGAAATATTTTTTTCCATCCTTTTACGTTCAGTCTACGTGTGTCTTTTGTTTTAAGGTGTGTCTCTTGTAGACAGCATATGTATGGGTCCTGTTTCTTTATCCATGCAGCTACCCTATGTCTTTTGATTGGATCATTTAATCCATTTACATTTAAGGTTATTATTAATATGTAGTTGTTTATTGCCATTTTATTCTTTAAAGTTGTATTCTTCTTTGGCTATATTCTTTTCTCCCTTTAAAATGTTCACAACAGTCCCCTTAGTATCTCTTGCAGAATTGGTTTGGTTTTTATGAATTTCTTCAGGCTTTCTTTTTCTGGGAAGCTCTTTATTTCTCCTTCAATTTTAAACGTTAGCCTTGCTGGATAGAGTAGTCTTGGTTGTAGGTTCTTGTTCTGCATTACTTTGATTATATCTTGCCATTCCCTTCTGGCCTCAAGTGTTTCTGATGAGAAGTCCCATGTCATCCTTATGGGGGCTCCTTTGTAGGTGATAGCCTTTTTTTCCCTAGCAGCTCTTAAAATTTTTTCTTTATCCATTAGCTTTGGTATTTTAACTATGATGTGTCTTGGTGTAGATCTTTTTGGGTTTCTCTTTAATGGAGTTCTGTGTGCTTCTTGAACGTGTGGAGTGTTTCCCAGCCTTAATTTAGGGAAGTTTTCTGCTATGATTTGATTGAACAAAGTTTCCATTTCCTGTCCTCTCTCCTCTTCTTCATGCACCGCTATGATGCGAATGTTGTTTCTCTTCATGTTGTCAGAGAGCTCCCTTAGAGTTTCCTCACATTTTTTGAGTCTCTTTTCCTTTTTCTTCTCTGCTTCTGTGCCTTTGTTTATTGTGTTTTCTAACTCGCTTATTTGATCTTCAGCGTGATTCATTCTGCTTTTAATTCCTTCCATTGTGGTCTTCAGTTCTGATACTGTATTTGTCATTTCTGTCTGATTCTTTTTTATTATTTCAATTTCATTTTTTATACTTGTTATCTCTTTATTTAGGTGTTCATAATGACTATCCATTGTTGCTCTAATTTCTTTGAACATCCTAACTATCATTATTCTCAATTCTGCATCTGGTAATTTGGTTATATCTGGTTCATTTAGGTCTTTTTCTGGGGATTTCTCTTGATTCATTTGGTTTGCATTCCTCTGCCTGCCCATTTTGTCTGTGTATAAGCAAGTTGCGGCCACTGGAGTCTAGTACGTGTTGCCTTTGTGTTCTTTATGTGTGGTCTGTCTTCAGGCCCCCCACCCCCTCTGCTGCTGCCTAGGGTGGTTGGGTATGGTCGTTGCCAGAGCCGGCCACTGTGGCTTTTGCTGTGATTTCTGCCTCTCCTCCTCGGGAGGGGCTGTCACTCAAGCCACAATCCTCAGGACCAAGGATAGAGGTGAGCACCTTTACTCAGCTGCGGACCAGCCTATTTCCGGACTTTTGCCCAGAACCAGCAGTCGGATCCTGCTCGGTACAGTTTTGCGGGCTAGGCGGGGCTTTTGACGTGCTCTTAGCTGTAAGCTTTTGCCTGTCCGGAGCTTTAGCCCCGCCCTCGAGGCCAGGGCCCTTCTGCGCAGGGTTGGAAACCAAGGTTTATTGGGGCGGGCGTGTTTTTGCTGGCTTCCGCTCAGCTGCGGACTTCCGCTCGTCCTGGACTCTACCATGCCCCCGCGTTCGGAGCCCGCTCGTGCATGTGGTATGGCAAATCGCGGTTTCTCTAGCCTGGCGGGGATATTAGCGTCGGCTCATCTGCGAGCTTCCACTTGTCTCGAGGTTTACCATGTCCCCGCGCCCGCTCGCGCACAGAGAATGGCAAACCTCGGTTTCTCTGGCCGGGTGGGGCTGGTAGTGTGAGCTCAGCCACAAGCCCCCGCCCATCCCTGGTCCTAGCTTGGTCCCCGCGGTCAGGGCTGGCTTGCGCAGAGTCGCAGAGCAAATTTCTGTCCGGTCCTGGCCTCCCGCTTTGTCCCTGTAAGTGGGATTGAAGGCTGGCCTGCAGCTTCCGGACCGCTTTCGTGCGTCCCCTCCGACCCTGCTGGGCTAGACCGAGCTCCCACCGGCTTCGCCTCCGCCCACGCCGACAGAACCGTGTTTCAGCGTCCTGCCGCCCACCATGCCCTTCAGCAACCCTCAGCAGAGTAGGATGGGACCTAATACTCCACACTGTAGGCCTGGGAGCTCCCTCACTGTTTCACAGCTCAAAACTGTCCAAACGCCTCTTCTAGGCTCTGGGACTGCATGCTGGGCATTGGTTCCTGCGACCCAGGTCCCTCCCTCTTCGCCAGTCTCTCCTCCCACCACGTGGGTCTCTCCGGGCTGTCGTTTGCTCCGGGAAGCTGGGCAGCCCTCTTCGCGTTTTCGCTATTCCTACCAGTCTCAATGTGGCTTCTTCTGTGTTCCTTGGTTGAAGAGTCCACTTAGTTTTGTTCAAAGTTGGTTTATCCAGGTGATGGTTCTTAAAATTGAGTTGTAATCCACTTTGGTTCTGGGAGTTGGAAGTTGGTACGTCCGCCTACTCCGTCGCCATCTTGCTCTTATTTATTTTTTTTAATTTTGGCCCTGGTAGGTTGGCTCAGCGGTAGAGCATTGGTTTTGCATGTGGAAGTCCTGGTTCAATTCCCAGTCAGGAAACTCAGAAAAAGCAACTATCCCCTCTGTCTCCCCACCTCCTAGAGCCATGGCTTATTAGAGCTAGTTGGCTCCAGGCACTGAGGATGGCACCATTGCCTTGCTGCAGGCACTAAAATAGCTCGGTTGCCAAGCAATGGAACAATGGAATCTAGAGGTGGGCAGAACATTGCCCCATAGGAGGCTTGCTGGGTGGATCCTGGTCAGGGTGCCTGCATGATTCTGTCTCTCTGCCTCTCAATAATAATAGCAACAGCCTGACCAGGCGGTTGTGCAGTGAATAGAGAATCAAACTGGGATGCGGAGGACCCCGGTTTGAGACCCTGAGCTCGCCAGCTTGAGCGCGGTTCCATCTGGCTTGTGCGAAGGCTCGCCAGCTTGGACCCAAGGTCGCTGGCTCCAGCACGGGATTGCTTTGGTCCGCTGAAGGCCCGCGTTCAAGGCACATGTGAGAAAGCAATCAATGAACAACTAAAGTGTCGCAATGGCAACGAAAAACTAATGATTGATGCTTCTCACCTCTCTCCATTCTTGTCTGTCTGTCCCTATCTGTCTCTCTCTCTGACTCTCTCTCTGTCCCTGTTAAAAAAATATAAATAAATAAATAAGAATAACAACAACAAAATATTTTATTTATTCAGTTTTAAAGAGGGTAGAGAGAGAGTGAAAGGAAGAGGAGCAGGAAGCATTAATTCCCACATGTGCCTAACCAGGAATGCCCAGGGCTTCAAACTGGTGACCTCAGAACTCCAGGTTAATGCTTAATCAACTGGACCACCACAGTCTCTCTTTCTAAGGCAGTGTTTTAAAAAGTGTGGTTCATGAGCCCTGGCCAGATAGCTGGGCATATCATTCCAATATGCATAAGTTGCAGGTCAGGGCACATACAGAAATAGTTTGATGTTTCTGTCTGTTTGTCTTCCTCTCTTTTAAAGATGTAAAAGTAAATTAAAAAAGGAAAACAAGAAGAAAGGAGAGAAGAATTGGAGGGAAGAAGGGAGGGAGGGAGTGAGGGAGGAAGGAAGGAATGAAGGAAGGAAGGAAGGAAGGAAGGAAGGAAAGAAGGAAGGAAGGAAGGAAGGAAAGAAGGAAGAAAGGAAAGAAGGAAGAAAAGAAGGAAGAAAGAAAGATGTGGTTTCATGGAATACTTGCATCATAATTACCTGGGATGAGGAAGTAGCACAGCAGGGCTGGTTATACATACAAAGCATGAGCTCCCATTCAGACCTACTGGAGTCTAAGGCTGTGAGATAGGGCTTATGAATTTGCATTTTAACAGCCCCCCAACCCCCGGTAATTCTGATACCCTAAAATCTGATAGGCATCATCCCAAGGAGGCATCAGAAAGTCAAGGAGCCCTGGTGGGGCTTACAAAATGACTTTTTCCCACCTTCCTAAATTCTTCTGCCTGGGCTAATAATCAAATTACCATGAGACAGGTTAAGAGAAGTTTATTATGGATATACATATGGCAGAGGTGCCATAAGAATATGAGAACCAAGGGGGCATTGGGCAGTTAGGCTTATATGCCATTCTCAACAAAGGATACAGAGGAAGGGGTCTGGGATTGCAAACAGAAATCAGGTAAACCACAGGTAGTTGGGAAAGAGCAAACATGTGGCAAATTCTTGCTGGGTCACCCAGAAACAAGGGTACTCAGAGGGGAGTTAAACAAATAGGTTTTGCTAGCTCTGACAGGGTAGCTCATTTGGTTAGAGCATCATCTTGAGATACCAGCGTTAAGGGTTTAATTCCTGGTCAGGGCACATACAGGAATCAATCAATGAATGCATAAATATGTGAAACAACAAATCGATGTTTCTCTCTCTCTCTCAATTCAATTAAAAAAATTCTACATGTTGATTTTACAGAGAGAAGAGTGTGGGCAGTGAGAAGTATCAACTCATAGTTGTTTCACGTTAGTAGTTCATTGCTTGCTTGTTGCTTGCCCTATGTGCCTTGACTGGGCAAGCCCAGAATTTCAAACCAGTGAAGTTAGTGTTACAAGTCAAGGCACTATCCACTGCACCACCATAGGCCAAGCTCTCTAAATTCAGTGAAAAACATTTTTAAGTATTTTACTTTATTTTTTGAGAGTTGAGAGAAAGTGTGCGTGCAGTGGGGGGTATGGGAAGCATCAACTCGTAGTAGTTGCTTCTCTTAAGTATCCTGACCAGGCAAGCTTGGGGTTTACACACTGGTGACCTCAGTATGCCAGGTCGATGTTTTATCCACTGTGCCACCATAGGTCATGCTAAAAAAAGTTATTTTTTTAAAAGCCCTGGTCAGATAGCTTGGTTGATTAGAGCATTGTCCAGTTACACAATGGTGGTGGATTTGATACCTGGTCAGGGCACATACAGGAACAGATTGATGTTTCTGTCTCTCTCTCTCTTGTTCCCCCCTACCCTTTCTCTCCCTCTAAAATCAATAAATAGTTTTAAAATAATAAAAAATTAAAAACAATACGCTTTGCTGGTATCTCTCTGCCTACTACATTTAATTTATATATTAAGCAAAATTTTCTGAACTCCTTTAAGCAGGTAAGGAGAGAGTGTCAAAGGTCCTTTCTGAGTCTTGTATTTCTTAATAACTAGCTTACAGTCAATATCCTAAAAGGTATATTTGGGGGTGGCAAAACTTTGGTCTCTAACCCCCCAGGTCTCTTTAGGCATCCAGTCCCCTGGAAGCACTTAGCAAGCAAGCACGGCATTAAGTGCTGTATTTTTTAAAAAATTATTTATTAAGTTTTAGCGAGAGAGAAAGGGAGAGAGGAAAGACAGACAGAGACAGGAACATCAATTTGTTCCCACAGGAGCCCTCACCAGGGCTCCGCCAGGGACGCGCCCCCCCCCCCCCCCCCCCCCCGGCCCCACGGATGTTGGGTGCTGCCCAGTGGACGCGCCTTATGCAAAGGGGTCTCGGCCCCTCAGCGCTAGGTGGCTGGCCGCTGGGCCCTGGAGGGGGGGCTTGGTGTTGCCCCCAGTCGCGCTGGTCGCTGGCTACCTCCTTCTCCGCGGGCGCCTATCCTGCACTTTTTGGCTCAGGCAGGGTCTCATTTCCCAACCATGCTTGACGCTATCTTCTCACAGAAGCCCCGTGAACTCCATCCAGGTGCGCTTTCTTTTTCTAACCTGCAACCCTGAGATACCTGCCCCTCCCCCCCCATCCTCCACCGCAGCAGTGAACCCCTCCAAGGCCTTTGTGGCAAGGGGTGTCGCATGGGCGGCTGGGGCCAGTGGGTGGCACTTGCGGTGGCAGGCAGTGGGCTGGCATGCAGGGTTTGGAAGGCTGTTTCTTCCAGGGGTCCAGCAGAGTGGGAGGCGGGCCTCAGCCTCCAGGGCCCGGGTGGTTTGGCGTCCTGGGGAGTGTGGGGCTTGGGTGCAGGAGTTGTTGGCTTGGGAGCCCCGTCGTGGACAGGCAGGCGCCTGGGCCCTTGCCTCTGGTGGGGGCGGCCCAAACCAATGCTGTGTCACAGGATGCAGAGGCCTGTGCCCCAGCGAGCGTTTCCCTGGATGTCGCGGCATTTCCCACCACCCCGCACCCTGCTCCTGGGTCACTTCTGCGCTGAGCTCCCAGAGCCCGCAGTGCGGAGGTGTTCCAGGGTGACAAGAGGGTCGCATGCCCTTTGCCCCACGGAGACGCCCTCCCCTTCCCCTCCCTTGTGTGCCTGCCAGCTCGTGCACCCACACCCGCCATCCTTCCTCTGTCTTCCCTTTTGTGCCTTTGCTTTTTGGAGATTTGGGTGTCTGTGGAAGGTGTGGGCGGGTTCTGTTGCAGCTCAGCGCGTCCTGTGAGGAGGAGGATCCCCTCCTCCACGTCCCCGGTCGCCTCTTCCTCTTATCCCTCCCTCGCTCCTCTTCTTGTCTTTCAGGGTTAATCTCCTGCATGCGCCATTTGCCACCTTGCAGTCCCTGTCAAGGCATCAGCTGGTCAGGGCCGGTAGGCGGGGTTTGTTGGGGTTTGACAGCATGCCTCCACTTTGGGCTCTCCCTGGCCTAGGCAGTCATCAGCGCCGACCCCGCCCCTCCCAGCTTCGACTTCAGATCAGACATGGCGACCTCTGAATTTAAGCGTATTAGTCAGCGGGAAAAGAAACTAACCAGGATTCCCTCAGTAACTGAGAGTGAACATTGAAGAGCCCAGCGCTGAATCCCCACCCCGCGGTGGGGTGCGAGAAATGTGGCATATGGAAGACCCACTCCCCAGCGCTGCTTTTGGGGGGGCCCAAGTCTTTCTGATTTAGGCCCAGCCTGTGGACGTGTGAGGCCGGTAGCGGCCCCTGGCGTGCCAGAGCCGGGTCTTCCCCGAGTCAGGTTGCTAGGAAGTGCAGCCCAAAGCAGATGGTAAAATCCATTTAGGCTGAGTAGGAGCATGAGACCGAAAAGTTGAAAAAAACTTTGGAGAGAGAGTTCAAGAGGGCGTGAAATAGTTAAAAGGTTAACGGGTGGGGTCCGCGCACATGCCTGAGGTTTCCTAGTGGATCTCCCCCAGCGACATAATCCTACCGACCCCTCCATCCATCCTGCCTCACCCATCACCCCCCAATCTTCACCCTCCTCCCCTGAGGCGCGGTGGCGTGGGGGCTCCGGCGGGTGGGTGGGCAGAGCCTGAGGGTGAGGTCAGCGGGTGACTGTCTCCCGGCTGGCTACTCGAGGTGGTTGGGCGCATTTCCACCATAGCCGTGTGCATTTCCACCATAGCGGTGTGCAGCAATCGGCTCCGGGAGGCTGGGAAACCAGCGGGGAAGGTGGCCCAGGGGTCCCCTGTCTTTTTCTTCTACTTTCTCCTTTTGGAGTGGGGAAAAAGAGATGGGACCAACCCTACCCCGTGTTTTAGAGCCCTCCAGCAGCAGCGCTTTTCAAATCCCTGGGTGCGGGAGCAGACCTGTCTCCGCGCTTTCCCCCCTCCTGAAACACCCCACCCCCGCATGAGGCTCCCCGTGAGGGAATATCTCATTCGGGGGCGCCCCGGTGTCTCTTGGGGGGCCAGGCCACCCCTCCCATGGTGCAACCGCTCCTCCACCATCCCCCCTCTTGGCTATAGGGGTGGCCCGCGGTGCAGGGGGTGGGGCGGACTGACCCCATTGCGCCTCTGTCAGGTAGCGCATTCGGGCCAAGGGTATTCCAGGCGCCACGCTGTGTGAACCAAACCACAGGGAACTGAATGCACCGGGTCTGCGGTGACGTCTGCCACCAACCGGACCCATCTTGAAACACGGACCAAGGAGTCTAACACGTGCATCAGTCAGGGGCTCCCAACAAAGCTGCTGTGGCACAATAAAGGTTAAGGCTGGTAGTGGCAGCGGCGACCACCACTCGCCGAGGTGGGATCCCCAGGCCTCTTCAGTTTGTCGAGGGAGCACCACCAGCTGCTCTCGCCCACTGCGCCAAGTAGGTGGAGCAGCAGAACACGTGTTAGGACCCGAAAGATGGTGAACTATGCCTGGGCAGGGCGAAGCCAGAGGAAACTTAGGTGGAGGTCCGTCGCAAACCTGACATGCAAATTGGTCATCAGACCTTAGTATAGGGGTGAAAGACTAATCAAACCATGCCGATGCTTATTAGACCCCAGAAAAGGTGTTGGTTGATATAGTTGATATAGACAGCAGGATGGTGGCCATGGAAGGCGAAATCTGCTAAGGAGTGTGTAACAACACACCTGCCAAATCAACTAGCCCTGAAAATGAATGGCGCTGGTGCGTTGGGCCCATACCCGCAATCTATGGCAGTCAGTGATGTATTTATTCACTGCCCAGCCACATGCTCTCATATGAGAACGGTAAGGACTGCTGACTCCAATTCTGGAAGAGAATCACTAGTTAGCATAATATCATCAATATAACGAATGGTACATGCGAACTGCCTCTGGCTGTTTTCATTTAGTCAAGTCAGCAACCACCAGCCCGTGACACAAGGTGAGGCTATGCAAATAGCCCTGGGGTAATACTGTAAAGGTCCTTTGTCTACCTTCCCAACTAGAGGCAAATTGGTCTTGACTCTCTACAGCTCTATCAATAGAGAAAAAAGCATTGGCCAAGTCTGCCACAAAGTGGCATGTCCTCAACTCATGGCTTAGTTGATCTGTCACATTAGCTAAGGGGGAAACAGCAGCGTGCAAAGAAGGAACAACTTTATTAAGTTCTCTGTAATCTCCTTTCATTCTCCAGGATCTGTCTGGTTTGCTCACAGGCCATACCGGGGAGTTGTAAGGACTGTGTGATAGCTGGATGATCCCCACCTCAACAAAATCAAAATAACCCTTTCAACTTTAAAAAACAAGAGGAAAATCAAAACCAAAATTGGAGAAACAATAAGAATAATCTTTTCTCTAATCAAAATGAAAATATAAATCACCCATTACAGCAAAAAAACAGTAAAAATGCTGGAATGGCCCCCAAGGGAAGACAAGGGGGACAAATGCAAGCAATGGAAAAAGAAATTAAGCAGTATAACATACATAATCCAGGGGATAACAGACCTTATATTATCCTTGAAGTAAAATTTTCAGATAGTGGTTAAAAATTTCAAACACAATTCCTCATAGATATATGTTCCCAAGTCTCCTTATTAAGAAAAATATATAATTCAAAAAGATTAATTGGAGTTGAAGGAGTAACAGAAGATTCATTAATAGCAGCAGTGACTACTTGCTTTGTTTCTCATGACTGTCATTAATTACCAATGGTTTCTTGAGTTAGTAAAGTAACTACTGGGTGTGCTGGCTCACTGACTTTATGAATTTGACAGGCCTCTTGAAACAGTGTTTTCTCTTATATCTTTCAATGTCTGATGGTCTTCAGGGTGACTGACCAAGGAAAGCAAGACATTGAGTAAGGAACCAATGAAGTAGTAAGCCCATATTTCACAGTCAACTGCCTGTTCAAACTCACTCTATCCCTAACCTTAATCGTTTCTTTGAGTTCAGTTGGTCAAAATACTCAGTTCTTAACTCTACTTATAAAATAGCTTCAAGAAAAACAACAACAGAAACAACAAAAAGAAAACAGCTTCAATTACTCACTACTGGTTCCTTTTATAAGAAGTCAATGACTCCTTCTGTCCTGGTCACAGATCTTTCTCTGTTGTCATGTTATTGATAACAATAGACAGTACTTACTAATCTGTCTATTTGGGGTTTCTCAGAGGTCAATGAACAACTAAGGTGTCACAACAAAAAACTGATGATTGATGCTTCTCATCTCTCTCCATTCCTGTTTGTTTGTCCCTATCTATACCCCTCTCTGACTCTATCTCTGTTTCTTAAAAAAACAAAAAGCAAAAAATACCCTGACGTAAGATCATTTTGTTGTTCCTTTATATTGTCACACAGAGTTATAATCAAAATAAAGCTCATTGAGTATTAGTGATTGCATGGGTAGAATTGTCAGCTCCACAAAACTAGATCATCAATATATTCATTACAAAAGAGATCAATCCAGGAACAGTCAGTCCCCTGTAAGTAATGGATCCTTTAAAGGCATTTGGTGATTACCATCTATCTATCTCATGTTTAACAAGAACTTCTCTCTTAACCATCTTGTCTTTAAAACCTGAAGACGGAGAAAAGATAAGTCTTTTGTTTGTTTTTTCTTTCTTTCTTTCTTTGTATATTTCTGAAGTGAGAAGCAGGAAGACAGAGAGACAAACTCTCACATGCGCCTGAGCAGGATCTACCTGGCAAAGCCCACTACTGGGCAATGCTCTGCCAATCTGGGGCATTGCTCCATTGCAACTGGAGCCATTCTAACACCTGAGGCGGAGGCCATGGGGCCATCCTCAGCACTAAGGCCAACTTTGCTCCAATGAAGCCTTGGCTGAGGGAGGGAAAAAGAGAGAGAGAGAGAGAGAGAGAGAGAGAGAGAGAGAGTCAGAAGTGGGGGAAGGGTGGAGAAGCAGATGGGCGCTTTTCCTGTGTGCCCTGGCCGGGAATCAAACCCAGAACTTCCACACACCAGGCCAACACTCTACCACTGTGCTAGCCAGCCAGGGTCAATGAGTTTTAACTATACAGTTTGGTTTTATTTTTATTTATTTATTTATTTATTTATTTATTTATATTTTTTCCCAGACACAGAGAGAGTCAGAGAGAGGGATAGATAGGGATAGACAGACAGGAACGGAGAGAGATGAGAAGCATCAATCATCAGTTTTTCTGTTGCCATTGCGACACCTTAGTTGTTCATTGATTGCTTTCTCATATGTGCCTTGACCGCGGGTCTTCAGCAGACTGAGTAATTCTTTACTGTAGCCAGTGACCTTGGGTCCAAGCTGGTGAGGTTTTGCTCAAACCAGATGAGCCCATGCTCAAGCTGGCAACCTCGGGGTCTTGAACCTGGGTCCTTCTGAATCCCAGTCTGACGTTCTATCCACTGCGCCACCGCCTGGTCAAGCAGTTTTTTTTTTTTTTTTTAAATGATCATTTAAAACCAAGAGGTCAGGCCTTCATGATAAATACTTAACTTTATAGGTTTTATCTTTGCATTTAAGCATTTTGTTCCTTTTATTACAACCCTCCCTTTAGTGTCTGAGAACAGCCAATTAGTTATAATTTGAGGTAGTCATTAGAAGTCACAAGACACAAATTCAGATAAGATATTTAAGCAATATATACAATCTTTTGGTAAAAAACCTACATCATTATAAGAGAACATGGAGCAATATACCCCATTTTGTTTAATTATTATTCCACAAAGATTTAAATCAGTCTGAAGACAGTTGTACAAAACTGACCCAAGAAACTAGTGTCTTGTTATTTAGTGAAAACTAAATCACATCAATGTCAGTCCTCCAGAAAGATTCAATTCTTACCTTGCATTTTTGGTCTTGTTAAAACTCACATATCTCTTTTTAGCTATTTAATAAATTGAATATCTTGTTCACGACATTCTCATGCATCTTCTCAAGTTGACCTATGCACATCCTTTAACTTTAATCAAATTGTAGTAGTGCATCATTCTCTGACTTACACGTTGAAGGAAATAAAACTTCTGTTGCCCACTGGAAATTTGTAAATACCAGAGCACAAAATAGTAATTTTAAAAAATATTTTCATTTGGCAATAGAACCCATATTTTCTATATCCCAGAATTATATCTCATTCAAAAGAGTTCTCTGCTTTGGAACTTAACAAATAGAATAAATAGCTAGGTATTGCACATTGCCATATAAATGCATATGTGTGTGTGTGTATGCAAACACACACACACATAAATACATATATACACAGAGATATAGAAATAGAGATATACAGATGGATATATGCATATATAGAGAGAAATAAAAATAGACAGAGAACCAGAGATAGATATATATGGGCATATAAATACTGTACATACATATAAATATATGCACATTTATTTATACACGAACACCCACATACAGAGCGAGTCAGGGGCAAGAGTGACCATGATATTAATTAAGTGCCTGCTACATGCCAGCTGTTTTTTATGTTTGATCATTTAATTTTATATAAAATACAATAAAAAAGTGCTTTTGAACATGCAAAACTTATCCAAGATCAATTTTTTAAAAATATATGACAGAGCAAAAATTCTACCCACTGTATGCTTTTACAGAAAAATAAAAAATAAAAATAACAAGACTCTCCTCCATGGTATGCTTACAAAATGTTTTAGGTAAATTCTAAGTATTGCTTGGTGTCTCTTCAATTTAGGGGGGAAAATCATATGACACTATAAAGAAACATAGCTGGTTTTTAAACCAAAATCTGATTTTATTCCCAAATTTCAATATGGCAAAGGAAAAGATAATCCTTAGTTGAATATGTTCAAAATGTAATGCTTTGATAATATGGATTTTATCCAAGACAAATCAAAATCACAGATCTCTTACAGAAACCAAGTTTTTAATGAGTCAATAAACAATAAATACAAGAGCAACAGATGCATTCTCCCTAAGACAGGAGACTAAAAGGTAATATTTTTATATTTTTTTCTTAGAACTAATAAATTCCAGTGTCCTGTTAATGTCAATCAGTTAAATATGATTATATTCACTCCTTGGAAAATTAAAAATAGAATGTGCTAAGAAAAAAAAGAAGAAAGTAAGAAAGAAAAAAAGAAGGAGAAATAAAAAACATATTAGAAAATATGATACATATATACAATGAAATACTACTCAGCCATAAGAAACAATGACATATTCTCATTTACAAAATGAATGGACTTTAAGAACAATATACTGAGTAAAATAATAAATTAGATAAAGCTAAGAACTTCATGATTTCATAAATTGGTGGGATATAAAACTGAGACTCACGGACATAGATAAAATGGTTACCAGAAGGAAGGAGTTATGTGGGTGAGAGGGGTGGGAGAAGGGAGTAAAGAGGAACAAATACAAGTGATAGAAAATGATTTGACTTTGAGTGATGGGTACACAACATAACAGTTAAAATGTGCTATAGAGATGTTTACCTAAAACCCATGTATTCTTATTGATCAATTTCACTGCATTAAATGTAAGTTGTTAAATATAAGAAACATACTAATGTTAAAATTAACAAATTAAAGTGCCACTTCAGTAGAAAAATGTTTGTAGAAATGTTGGACAACTACATAAAATGTATTAAAATTTAAGGAAAGAAGCCACATACAACTTAATAAAGATGAACAGTTCATTGCTATAGAATGGGTTCTGGTTATATTATAAAAATACCTATTTATTTTTAAAGTCAAACCTGAAATATCTACCTTAAAGATGGGTTTATGCTAGGTCAATAATTACATTATATTTTCACTGCCCTAAAAATCCCCTGTGCTCCATCCTTTCCTTCCTCCCTCCCCGGATTCGCACCTCTGGCAACCACTGATCTTTTAACCGTCTCTATAGTTTTGCCTTTTCCAGAATGTCAGAGTTGGAATTATACAGCTGTAGCCTTTTCAGATGGCTTCATTCACAAAGTGATATTCATTTAGGGTTCTTCTATTCCTTTTTGTGCCTTGATAAGTCATTTCTTTTTATCACAGTAAGTTCTTTGTATGAATGTATCACAGTTTATTGGATCTTCTAACCTACTGAAGAACTCCTGGTTGCTTCCAAGTTTTGGCAATTATAAATAAAGCTTCCAAAAACATTTTTGCACAAGTTTCTTCAAGAACAAAAGTTCTCACTCATCTGAGTAACTAACTACCCAAAGATGCAATTACTAGATTTTATGGTAAGTAGTGCACTGTATGTATGTTTAGCTTTTGTCAAATTGTTTTCCAAAGTGGTTATATTGCTTTACACTCCCATCAACCATAAATCAGAGTACTTTTTGCTCCACTTTCTTGGCAGCATTTGGTTTTGTCGTTCTTAGGGAATATTTGCTATTCTAACAGGTGTATAGTAGTGAGGCAGATTAAGAAGAAGCTAGGAGAACTCCTTGGTAAGCACAATGAGGAAACTGAGATAGAGAGCTGCACAGGTTGGCCCAGCAATTTGCAGCCAGATATTCAAGGTCAACTCCCTAGAGACAACATCTAGGCCTCACTTGTATTTTAAACCCAGGCCCAGAAAAGCAGAAAAACCGGGTGGGTAACCCAGGACCAGCTGCCATGACTAATGCCCCCCTGTCCTGGGATTGACCAATCAGTAGAGACAACAATCTAAAAAGGGCAGACCTAGAAAAGCTGAGAAATATTTATTGAAATCTCCCCTAAACTCCCAGCCCTTGAAAGCACTCAAAACCAAAGAGCTGGAGCACAGAGAGTGCTCTTACTCCCGGAAGCACACTGGCACCTTTTTCTCTTCTCTTTTCCTGTTCTGCCCCAACAGCCATATCTCCTAAACTTTAAGGGTCCCCACCAGACTTGAAGCCAGAGGAGCCGTGGGCAGCACAGCTTTTTCCAGATCAACCCCCTGAACCTGTCTCCAAGATCCCTTTTCTCTGACTTCCCTGTGTAGGGTCATTTCCTTCCCATAAGGCTTCTAGAGAGCCAGAGCAGCCTTGCCCAGGCTCTCCCATAACTTCTTTTATCCTAGGCCCTTCTTTGTTTCACTGTACCCAGCTTTAACAAACCTACTTTCAAAATCACCTTGACTCATGTTGTGAAATATCTTCTGCACAAAGTCAAGAAAGCACACCACTTCCTGCTGTCCCTAGATAGACCAAAAAGACCAGGTCCCCTTTCCAGTAACAAGAGATTTTCTTGCCTTATTCTCGTTCTTAACAGAGAAGCATCTAGTTTCTCACCAATGGCTTTTCATAACACAAATATCCATGCAGCCACCAACTCACTGAATAAACAAAATTTTGATGCAACACCAAAATCTATGAGAACCTGCACTCCAAATTCCACCTCCTATGTACAATTTAACCGTTATCTTTATGTACTTTAGTTGTAATCATTTATTGTATCACTAAACATAGGTAGTCTCGTTTTGGAATTATATTAAAAGAAATACAGTATTGTTCTTTTGTGCTAGGGTGTATTTACATTATATTTATGAGAATTGGCCATTATTGTTGATATATTTTATCCGTTATCAATATTGTAGAGCAGAGAAACAACAAAATTTTCTTGTGAATAATAATAGTTTCCAGTCCTTCAGCCTCCAACCAATAAATGATAGTTCTCTACAGATCTAACAAACTTAAATAACATTTTTAGCTTATCACATTGTTAAATGATAAAAATGAAAGTTTTAAGTGAAGAGTAATTTTTTTATGTCAGTAAAATGAGTGATAATTTTTGTGGTCTTTCTTCAAGGTTTATCAAAATTTTGAACCGAACATCTAAAATTGAATCTAACAAAATTTATTTTTATGCACAGTTGTTGCTAAATTCATAAATCCTAAGGCACAATTATAGATTGTCAAGAATGGTCATAGAGTTATGTAACTCTGTCAGAAAGTTCCAAACAATAATATTAAACATAATCCTTGAAATTCTTGAGGTCTCTTGCTGCATACTACTATGTTACTGCAGATGCTGCATCAATACAAATATCACAATCAAAACCTGTAAAGATTCATGTTTCCACTCTGGAGATAAGTGGAAGAATACATGATTGAAATATATTAAAGTTTAATAAGTATTAATTTCCTATTGTGTAATTTGGACATTTAAAAAAAACATTTTATTAGTGAGGAATAAAAAAAGGATATCAATTGTTAAGCAAAAGTCAAATGTCTGGCAGATAAACTTAACATCAAATATCAAGCGCCTAGCCTGACCACGTGGTGGCGCAGCGGATAAAAGATCAGACTGGAATTCAGAAGACCCAGGCTCGAGAACCGGAGGTCGCCAGCTTGAGCATGGGCTCATCTGGTTTGAGCAAAGCTCACCAGCTTGGACCCAAGGTCGCTGGCTTGAGCAAGGGGTTACTCGGTCTCCTGTAGCCCCATGGTCAAGGCACATATGAGAAAGCAATCAATGGACAACTAAGGTGTCGCAATGAAAAACTGATGATTGATGCTTCTCATCTCTCTCTGTTTCTATCTGTCTGTTCCTATCTATCCCTCTCTCTGACTCTCTCTCTGTCTGTGTAAAAAAAAAAATCAAGCGCCTTATCACAAGGATGATATGCTAAGTAACTTCCAGATAAATGATAGTGACAAGAAGTTTCTTTCCAAATAATATTTCTAAAAACATATTGCCTTTAATTATCATTCTTTCTTCTAATTTCTAAAAAGCAACTAAATTGTGTGTGTGTCTATGTAATAATTAACACAAATATTTTTAAGTTTTTTCTGCCAAGACAGGAAATCAGTGTTCCCAGTACACTGAACTGACAAAATGTATAACATTTATAGTAGTATACAATGAATATAAATTCAGTCTAATTTTGTTTCAACATGCAAAGTGAGGAAAGGACTGAATGTCTCTCTTACTGAAAGGTGGATTTAAATATATCTATTAGGATAGTCTTATTTTTAGATATGAAGAAATATGAAAGAAAAATAGAACCAAAGTTTAGAGCAAAAAGAGATCGTGACAGCACAACTGCAGATATTGTATCAAAGGAAGCCATTTTCTTTTTATCAGAAAAATCTCAACGTTCTTAACTTTTCTCCATCAGAAGGTAAAATTAAAATTAATCCATTTTGCATTAAATATTATTATTGTAAAGCATCACTATATGAGTTAGACAATATTAACACAAATAATAATATAAAATTTACCAACCAAAGCATTGTATATTTTGTAGAGAAGATTAAAATCCAAATAATATTGTCTCCATATATATTTCTACTAATTCCTGAATATCCTCAAAAAATGAGGGATGAAAAATATCAAATACAGATGACTTACATTTTGAGGGTTAGCCTTTAATTCTCTCTTCCAGAATTGAGGAGTCTTATTCTTTCTGATTACAATATTCCTTTCTCCAGGGTATTCTTCTACTTCCAGAATAGGTCAGGACAAAGCTTGAACAGACTTCTATTATTTGTTTGATCTAGAAGAAAATTATACTTTTAACCAATTATTATAAAATGCATCAAACTTTTTCTTACTGTGTTGGGAGTGGGGGCTTCTCATTATTTTCTGTTGAATTCGAGGTGAACAGAAAAAATAGAAATTGCCATTGTTGAATATTATAATAAATAAATCAAGTACATTAAATTAACAAGACTAAAAATAACCCACATCTATCTTCTTTTTCATTTTTATGGCTAAGCAGCATAGCAAGAAAAAATTAATTATCAAAATCCAAATGACTACAAAAGCCTACTCAATTGTATTTTTAAAAGACTTTACCATAATTTTGCAAATCCATTAGTTTTAATGGACTGGTGAAATGATTAGATATCAAATATTTTTAGTCATTCATTTTAATGTCTTAGGGCTAAAGAATTATGGAATGATTAGAAAAGTATAAAGAAAAGTCCATTTTTTAAATTGTTAATGGAATAATATAAAAAGATGACTTCAAAAGCATGAAACAGACCAGAAAGAGATGACAGAGGGTTTATAGGGAAGAGCAAGAGATCTGGAGTAAGACTCTCAAAGAGGGCACAAAAGCTGGCATAATGACTCAAACAAGACATTCTGGTAAAATGGGAGTATACAACATTTGTACATCCTAATTCTGGTTTTCTGTTAATTCTCTAACATTGAGATACAGAAATGCAGCATACTCTACCCTTACAAGAACACAGAAATGTGATTTATGACTATCTGACCTCTTGTGGTAAATACATTCACAATTTTAAGAGACTTAATTAAATATGCCAAATTTTATCAAATGTAGGGTTCTAATAATGGATAATTTCTGTCTCATTACAATAAAATATTAATAATCAAGATAAATATTTTCAACTGTGTCATGCCGTGGATATACCTTCTTGCTTTACCTTAAAGTTATTCACATTATTTCTTTTCCCTTAAATTATAAATCAGAATGTAGGGGAAAATTTGGAGAAACACTGGAAATAAAATATAGATGTTTTGTGGAAATGTGTGCGCTAGCACTTTAAATCCTGTTTTTGCTCAAAACTTAAAACTATTATACTGATGATTATTAATATTTATTTAAAGTATAGTGGAAAAATAGTAAACTAAAGCCAATCAATACCTGTATCAGGATAGCTAAATACATATATATATATATATATATATATATAGAGAGAGAGAGAGAGAGAGAGAGAGAGAAAGATTTATGCAGAAGTATACCTCTTTAAGTCATCAGTTTGATCACAAATTGATACTTATGTGATCCCCTTCAATTTTTAACCATTGTAACTGAAACGTGCAATCATTTACCTGGCATATATCAAAATTATTTCAAGATAAAACATAAACACAAATTTGATTACTCTAAAGACAGTAGTCGTGGTCAAGGCCACCATCACAGCTGCCTGGCCAGTGCTGGTTCACATTAGATTCGGACAGTTGGTAATGAAACAACGGAGCCAAGAACTGGTGAGCCATCAGCTTTAATTCTAGCTTGCACCCAGTGGGCAAGCAAAATCACACACTAGGCTCCAAAACCCACAAATTCAGTGCTCACAAAGCTACTGACTTATCCAAGTTTCCTAGAATCAAAAGGTTTCTAGCTCACCAGACTTTTTCACCTGTTTTACATCTCCTTCTATAGCACAAACTGCTTAAACTGGCTTCTCCTTGAGCACTCCGCCATCTTGGCTGCTTCTCCTAGCCTCCACGTGGCCTTAATCTGCTCTCCTTTCTAATACTTCAGGAAGCAAGAGTGAGCAAGCTACTGGTCTGTCCCATTTTATAGTGTAGAAATTCAAACCCTTAATCCAATCTACAAACAAGAAAATCTCTGATACTAAGTCACTTATCTGAGGCATAATGGAATTCCTCAGGAGAGCACACCACCCCAAATCACCCAATCTGTCAAGGGTGTGGGAAAAAGCTTACTTTTAAAACTAAGCCTTAGGCTATAATGACCCAGCCTGCCCACAGCCTGTTCCCCATAACACATTAATATCAACAAACTTCCATGTGGGCAGTGCCATCTTTAACAAAGTGAGCATAATATATTTTATCTGCCCAACAATCCACCCCTATGCTCACTTTACTACCCCCAATCTACACCACCGGCATCCCTGTACAAGGAAATTAGGCACATTACACAAATTACAACAGCATGACAAATCATACAATTTCAACAGTTACAAAGGTACATTTCACCAGTCTCTGAGCAGTTTGCCAAAAGTGCAAAATGTCCTCAGCCTTCTTTCTAGCTATGGGAAAAGCTTCCTGGGGCAGGAGGGCCTCCAGCAAAGCCATCCCCACCCCCATCAGGGTATTTCACATTGTCCAAAATCTGTAAGTTCATTCAACAAAGGAGCTTGTGCCCATCCGGTCCTAGTCCAGGAAATCAGTCCACACACATAGGGCTTTAGCGTCCCCCCTCATTTCTGCCATCATGGCAGGTCTCACACTGTCCTAAAAAGAAGCATGTGGCAATGGCAGTCAGCATTTCCATCTCTACTGATGGCATCCACCCTTATGTCCCCAAATCGCAGACCTATCAGCAGCTTAGCAGGCACTCCCTGCCAATTCAGTGGCCACTCAGCGAAGAATGCCTGGCTCCGGGATGTCTGTTCATCTTCCCGCTACAGCTGCCAATGTTTACCTTCTGAAATCTGCGGATTGCAACTCCAGCTCGATTCTCCTCATTCTCCAAAGAGGAACTGAAAACATCAACTCCTGCTGCCATGCTCAAGCCCCAGGCTGCCGTCACCTTCTGCTCAGCAGGTCTTGCAGCTCCAGCCCCGGCCACAGCTCCTGCCCTGGCCTCATGCCTCTGCTGGCTCTCCACAACATCCTGGGCAATCTCCAACTAATGAACCTGTGATTCCTTCTCCAGCGTCTGCTCCTATTCCAGGTGAATCTCGCAATCCTGGTCGACCTCCTCTTCCAGCGCTTCCTCCAGCTTTTCCACTGCTTGGTTTGCAGGTCCCAGGCAACCTCTCCCATAGAGCTCTTGATTTCCTCATGCGCGGCTGTAAAAGTCAGCCAGCCAACAGGCCCCCCAAAAACAGCCATAGGGAACCATAACAGCAGCCAGTCCTCTACTCCACTGCTCAAAGGTGGTGGTGGCTCCATGCCGATCTGTATCAAATCCTGCCACAGACTACGCCAAATGTAAAGCCAGTAGCCTGGGTCAGGATCAGAGCCACCTTACCTGTGCAGGTATTTGATTCAACAGATGGTAATGAAACAACGGAGCCAAGAACTGGTGAGCCATCAGCTTTAATTCTAGCTTGCACACAGTGGGCAAGCAAAAACACACACTGGGCTCCAAAACCCACAAATTTTGTGCTCACAAAGCTACTGACTTATCCAAGTTTCCTAGAATCAAAAGGTTTCTAGCTCACCAGACTTATTCACCTGTTTCCCATCTCCTTCTCCAGCACAAACTGCTCAAACTGGCTTCTCTCTCAGCACTTCGCTATCTTGGCTGCTTCTCCTGGTCTCCACATGGCCTTAATCTGCTCTCCTTTCTAATACTTCAGGAACCAAGAGCAAGCAAGCTACTGGTTTGTCCCACTTTATAGTGTAGAAATTTAAACCCTTAATCCAATCTACAAACAAGAATGTCTCTGATACAAAGTCACTTTTCTGAGGCATAATGGAATTCCTCAGGAGAGCGCACCACCCCACATCACCCAATCAGTCAAGGGTGTGGGGAAAAGCTTACTCTTAAAACTAAGCCTTAGGCTATAACGGCCCAGCCTGCCCACAGCCTGTTCCCCATTACACATTAATATCAACAAACTTCCATGTGGGCAGCGCCATCTTTAACAAAGTGAGCATAATATATTTTATCTGCCCAACAACTAACAAAACTAAAACTATTGAGAGAGAAAACTCATTTAAGATAAGATTTTTATGATTACATAAAACTGTTATGATTTCTTTTGAAAGATTCAACTAATATTGGCTTAATTTAGTAACCTTAACATTCAAACTTATCAACATGTACATTGTCTATGAATATCTCTATATGGCTTTTCACACACAGGTACTTCTTTGTGGACACAGAAATGGTTTTGCTGTATTTTGGGTCAGTAAAGATTAATGCACATTCCTTTAGGAAGACTTTGAACTGACAAAGGATGAATGACTGACATCAGTAACAAATACATTTTGTTTTCCTGGACTGACATGTCATTTATAGCAATACCTGTGCTAATTAATGCCACACATGCCTACCAGATGTGTCAGAGAATCATGCTAGACTCTTCACAAAAGATAGCTTAAATGTAGCTAAAACTACATTATAGATATGGAAATACATTCTTTGTGATAAAAAACTGACTCTCTTTCCCCCTCCCCCTTTTATTTACATGGATGCATGCACATATATAAACACACATCATATCGACTACACTTTCCATGATACAGAAAATGCATTTATACACACAATTAGCTATAAATTATCTTTTCCATCAACAAATTTTTTTTTTTTTTTTTTTTTTTTACAAAAAGCAAACTCTACCTTACAAAGTCCAAATACAGTATAATTCTAACCCTGCAAAATACAGTACAAAATGTACTGAAATACTAGCTGGGGTCTTCACAAACTACACTATCATCATGATACTTGACCAAATTACATGAATTTTCTTCCCAGATTCTCTTAACTAAACTGGTAGATCATTAACAATGAAAACTATGTATTAATCATCTTAATTTCTCAGTTCCTTTGGATGGAAATTGGTATGTAGTGCGTACTAGTTTTTTTAATAAAGTTATATTCAGCAAAGTCATTAAAAATTACACTTCTGTTGGTGAATGCAGTATATACAAAGAAGGAATTATTAACTTTGGCAACCAAAACTTTTAGTCATTAAATCAGATAAACTGGTAAAAAAAAAAAAAAACTCATTTTACTGTCTGACAGATAGATAGCATTCAATAATTGTGAACCACAATCAGGCTGAGATTGCATCTTGAGTTGCCTGGGATAGCTATGATTCATACTTACTGAATTTTTTTTTTAAGTGAGAGGAGGAGAGACAGTGAGACAGACTCTCACTTGGACCCCGACCAGGATGCTCCTGTCCCTGCAATCCTTATCTAAGGCAGATGCTTGAATCAACTGAACTATCCTCAGTGCCTGAGTCCAAAACTCAGACCAATCAGGCTATCCTTAGCACCATTTGAGCCACTGGCTACAAGAAGGGAAGAGAGATAGATCGACATAGAGATAGATAGATAGAAATAGATAGAGATACAGATAGAGATACAGATAGAGGAAGAAAGAGAGGAAGGGGGAGAAGAAGAGAAGCAGATAGCAGCTTCTCATGTGTGCCTTGACCAGAAATCAAACCCAGAAAATCCAATACTCTAGCCATTCAGCAAAGCCAGGCAGGGCCTTACTGAAATTTAAAGAGCTATCTCTTTCTTTATATAAAGTGTCCCAGTTTGGATAATAACTTTATACATTCATCTAATGTATAAGTAAATTATTATTATTTCTTTTTATTAAAAATTGTTTTTAGAGAAAGGGGTAGGGAGAGAGGGAGAGAGAAATAATGATTTGTTGTTCCAATTTTTTTAAAATAATTTTTTATTTATTCATTGTTGGTCAAATAAGTTTGTAAATATGATATATATGTTTGCTTGCTTATAGTTTACATTGGGGAAAGGGTAATGCCAGATATATTGGTCTGTGAGGTTGCAGGTTGCCCTCCTGATTGGGAGGGGTCATTGTCTTGCTAATGTTTACTGGAAGGGAGTTTCTGCCCCCACCACTGAGAGGTGCTAGAGGATTTCTCTTTCTCTCCTCTCTGATCCCTTGCCCTCTAAAAGCAGAAAATCTGCTTTTCCCTTGGCTTTGTGTTTTAAATGTTTTTATTATTATTTTTTTAGATTTTATTTATTCATTTTAGAGAAAAGAGACAGAGAGAGAGAAGTGGGAGAGGAGCAGAAAGCATCAACTCCCATATGTGCCTTGACCAGGCAAGCCCGGAATTTTGAACCAGCAACCTCAGTGTTCCAGGCTGATGCTTTTACTCACTGCACCACCACAGGTCAGGCTCCCTTGACTTTTTTTGTGGCTTGTCTGCCTGGGTGTGACACCAGTAAACAGAATGGTCCACCATCCTCCAACTCCACCATTTCTTTACTGTCTGCCCGAATTCAATGAGAACCTGCATGTGAGTGGCCACGATAGTGGCCCCTAGCCATACATTTTTATTTTTAGAGAGAAGGGGAAGGAAGGGAGGGAGAGAAAGAGAGAGAGAGAGAGAGAGAGAAAGAGAGAGTGAGAATGGAGAAGGAGCAGGAAGCATGAACTCTCATATGTGTCTTGACCAGGCAAGCCCAGGTTTTTGAACCAGTGATCTCAGTGTTCCAGGCTGATGTTTTATCCACTGTGCCAACACAGGTCAGACATTGTCCCAATAATTTATACACTAATTGGTTGATTCTTATATGTGCCCTAACTGGGAATCAAACCTGCAACCTTGGCATATCATGATGAGGCTCTGACCAAGTAAGCTACTCAGCCAGGGCCACAAATTATTTTCTTTATTCTCATTTTCTGTGATGTTGTTGCATGACAAAAGTATTTTGTTGGTATTAGAGTGAAAAACAGTTCTATCCTTTTAACACTAATAAATTCATATACTGTATTTTCCCATGTATAAGATGCACTTTTAAAAAAATTTGGGGTCTAAAAACTGGGTCTTTCTTATACAGTGGTTGTAGAATTTTTTACTTGCATTTTCCATTTTGTGCTTGTTTTAGCGCTAATTGCTGAAGACAGTGATTCGTCATCAGACACAGATGAGGACAAGCTAATGGATGGGAGTTTTGACAGTGATGATGAGTTGTATGAACTTTATGATGAATAAAACGTAAGTTCAATAACTTTATGTAATACAGTTTTTTTTCAAATTTTGGGCCCCAAAATTGAGGTGCGTCTTATACATGGGGAAATACAGTAGATGGTCAAAGATTTACAAAATCCACACATCACCGTAGCTAAACATTTTATCTTCAGCATAGAAGTTGCCTCCTAACAAATTTAAATGTGACTATTTTTTAATAGTTTGTTTATTCTTATTGCTGAGCAGTATTCCATTGCATATCTTGTTTATCCATTAACCTCTTAATATTTGGTTTGTCTTCAGTTTGGGGTATTTATTTTAATCTTTGATTTCCTTAACTTCTCTAACTCATTGAATTTTTGTTCACTCCTTAGAACTCTTCATGAGGCTTCTATGACAAAGAAAGAAAGAAAAACATTGATTTGTTGTTTACCTTATTTATGTATTCAATTGTTGATTCTTGTATGTGCCCTGACTGTGGGAAAAAACCCACAACCTTGGCATATTTGGACCACACTCTAATCAAGCTACCCAGCCAAGTCAGACCACCTTGTTAAAGTCTCTGCTAGTTCTTATTTTTATACGTACCTCCTCTATGTCAGTTTACCCCTGACTTCATTCTAGCCCCCTTTTTTAAATTCTGTAGTCTATTTCTTGCATCAATAACCATTTGTTGCAAATGACTCCCAAGTATGTATTCAGTCCATCCTTTATCCTGACCTGCATATTTCAAGTTCCTTTTGAAAATACAATCTTCTTTCAGTCTTAACTTCCTTTAACCCACACTCCACAACACAACCTAAGCATTTTTACTTTTACTTTTTTTTCATTTCTGTCTTTGATTTCTGAAAAAATGTGAATATGACAGTATTATTCCAAGACCAAGAAAGCAAAGGAACATTTAAGCAGAAAGTGAATTCCTGCAGAGTACTCAAAGGTAACAGAAGACAAGGAGGGATTCCAAACCGAGTAGAATAAGCAATCTGTTCATTATATTTCTTTTAAATCCAAGCATGTTTCACTTATATAAATTATTGCATCAAGTGGTTAAGTTTCAAGGCAAATATTAATAGAAATAATAAACAAATTAATAAAACAAAGTTATAGGGTACTCTGGGAACATCTAAAGAGGCGGCTTTTAACTCATTAGATTGCTGTATTTGCTGTATAAAAACACAGGTTTAATCTTGTCAAATATGAATCTTCATGAGAGTCTGGAAAAATTGTTGTGTGTGAAAGAGGGTGAGAGAGAAAGATTCAATTTATTAAATTTAAAAACTAATTTTTAAACTAATTAAAAAATAAATATCAAGAAACTCTATAAAGGGTGCCAGCCATCCCTTTTTTTTAATGTATAGCTTAAATTGATGGGCTAGCTTGTACCTGGAGCCATGTATAACATGGTTTCTTAAGGAAGTCTGGTCTGATTTCTGGACAACCTATAAAAAAATCTTTTAGTATACAATCTGTTTACATGTTGGGAAATGCTTGCTATTTTTTTATTACTGAACAAGCATATAGGTACAATTTATTATCCACTCCTTTGCTCGGTTCTTTATCCTCTATTCCCTCTTAAATATCTTTACTTCAATATTCTGGTTCTGACCCTTCTTCACATTAATATTGGCTTATATTGCTTCAGAATTTCATCTCACACCTTCTCTTCACTCAATAACTTCATGATTTCTTAATACATACCAAAAACTACCAGATGTCTCTAGAAAGGATTTTAACATTACACTCTTAGCTACTTCTACAATGAATCTTTTTCCCAATCCTTAAATGAAAACCTTAAATTCATATCCCTCACATGCACCAATTATCTTCAAACATCTCTCTCTCTCTCTCTCTTTCTCATTAATCTTTGCAGAATATACCAGACCTGGCAAAGATGTCCAAAATTATATATTTAAAATAATTTATTGGCCAGGCATAGTGGGAGGGGTGAAGTACATTAATACCTAAATTCAATAAATTTTACTTCAAATCATGCAAATATATCCATGGTGTCTTTTTTATGAGTATCAATTTGTATTTAACAGGAGGAGGGTCTCCTCAATATTTACCCAATAACCCAAAACTTTAAAAGCTAAGGCCCTTCATCTCAGTATCAGATCTGTCTCTACTTTACTTTGTTCTGCTAATCTTTTCTGCACCTTAGAATCAACCTAAACATACCATGTTTGCCCTTATCATCCTTTAAAGTCTGAATTTGTCCCACCTAGAATATCTCCCTCTTTTCAAATTCTATTTGTTTAAATTATACCATACATTTCAACCCTTAATTCAATTACCATCACCTTCATGAAGCATTGGCTTATTTTTTTATCAGAAGATATCTACTCACATGTTTTTTTTCTATACTCCCTATTGAAAACTGTTCACTTAATCTACCATATAATACATTTGCCTACATGCTTAATTTCTCACATTTCACCAAAAAGTATTTGAAAGTAGGGAATTTCTCATTTATCTGTCTTTCTTAACAACCTGACTTTATTACAAAGATAGTACTAAACTCCTTGACATAAAATGGTGAGCAAGGTAGCAACTGAACTATAGTAGAGCTCAACAAAAGACAGCTATGTTAAACTCATCTTAATTATTAATGTTCATTGATTCCAGAAATTTATTTTCACTACTCTTATTGTTTAATTCTAAATAAACCTTTCAAAAATATGCCTAATACAGTATATCCAAGTCATTATCTAACTCACTTATATAAAAACAATTACTAGACAAACTGTACTAAGACAGTGAAATAAAATAATTGGTTTTAAATACCTACTTTAGCCTGACCAGGCAGTAGCTCAGTGGATGGAGCATCTGACTGGGATGCGGAGGGCCCAGGTTCGAGACCCTGAGCTCGCCAGCTTGAGCGTGGGGCCCATCAGGCTTGGCCAAGAGCTCGCCAGCTTGCACCTGAGGTCGCTGGCTTCAACAAGGGGTTGCTCCATCTGCTGAGGACCCGCGGTCAAGGCACATGTGAAAGGGCAATCGGTGAACAACTAGGGTGTCGCAACAAAAAACTGATGATTGATGTTTCTCACCTCTCTTTATTCCTGTCTGTTTGTCCCTGTCTATCCCTCTCTCTGACTCTCTTTCTGTCACTGTAAAAATAAAATAAAATAAAAAATAAAAGCTTTAAATACCTACTTTAAAGTTCTAAATTAACATTAAAATTTAGAATCTAAAACAAAATTATAGAATGTTTTTGTAAAAATTATATACAGCAACTTGTTTTAAATTATATAATAAAGACCACTAAAGCAATTCTCTGTGTCTCATGGAAAGTAGAATAAAAACAAACTGGGGTGACCAATGAAGTTTATAAGAGTTAGAAAGAGAAATACAAAACTATAATCCAAATAGTAATTGTATTAGCATTAATTTGTAGAAAATAGAATATTTATACTTGAATTATTTTATGGGAGAGAACTTACCCACATAAACTTTAAGTCAAGCATGATGCCTGACATATGATGAACTGTCAGTGAATGACCAGAGTCTTCTAACTGGGAAGACCCATTGCATTTCTGAATCACCTCCAACCTCTAAGGAGCAATTTATAAAAGAAACTAATTTACTCAAGGTCTCAGAGAGCATAAATAGCAGAAATAGGACTTGAGCTCAGCATGTCTGTTCTAGCTTAGTAGCCTATTCTTTTGAAAAGACTAAGTAAAATTTGCACAGAATTTAGTTAATATATAAATATACACAAATAATATTTAGTTTCTTTAACTATATTTCAAAATAACTAATTTCCATTGATTAACATGTATTCAAAAGGAGAAAATGCTAATATTCTTCGTATGTATTGTATACAGTGTATGTTTATTATAACACATTTAGTTTCACACTAAACATATTCACTTCTGTAGTACATATATATTTATAACTACAAAGTCAAATAAAGATATCAGGCTTTCTAAACTAATACCTTCCATTCTCAAAAGGGCTCAACCAATATCAGCATCAACAGATTCACATTGAGAGGACATCTACTCATTTTATGAATAATTTCTAAGTAGTTGATTATATATTAACTTATTTGTAAGGTGGGAGAAAAAAATCTCAGAACAAATAAGCAGCAAAGGGAGGAGAAAAAAACAACTCCCTTATCTATATTGCCCTAACAATTGAGTTTGGACAACAGTATTTTCTAATTGTAACCTATTCAGGGCTGGATATGTAATTACCTTCAGTTCATAGTCTAGACATTAATGCTTTCATAGTATTTAAGACTATTTGTAACATGCTCGCAGTTTTAAGTAAGCAAGGATAAATCTTGACCAGATAAATTAGCAAAAAATGCAATAAAAGCTGCAATAAGGAAACTTTATGCTACAAACTTTCAAGTTGCTGCTAAATGAGATTTCTTTGAGATGTAAATCAGTTGAACTAGTTTAGTGAATTTTAGCTCCTGTCAACATCATAACAAAATACAAATATAATTGTTCACTGGCCTTATCTCCATGCTTCCATCTGCTGCCTTGTTATTTACTTTCCCTGATTTACTATGCAGATCTAAATAAGGTATAGCCTGACCTGTGGTGGCGCAGTGGACAAAGCGTCGACCTGGGAACACTGAGGTTGCCAGTTCAAAACCCTGCACTGGTTTGGTCAAGGCACATATGGGAGTTGATGCTTCCAGCTCCTCCCCCCTTTCTCTCTCTCTCTCTCTCTCCCTCTCTCTCTCTCTCTGTGTCTCCTCTCTAAAATGAATAAAATAAAAAAAAAATTAAATAAGGTATATCAAGGAGGGCTTACAGCACAATGGCTTCTTAAACTTTACATCAAGGTATTTGAAACTGAAGCCAGAAAAGGGCTGCCATCAAGACATATCTCTAATGAACTTCCATATCAGAGAAGGTTTGGTATTTAATACTGCTGTGAAAAGAAAGAGCTACAAATCAGAATGGCCTATGAAAGATAATGCCCACAAATCTTGATGAGATTAGCACCTCTGAGAATTAATATCCCAATAAAAATGATGTCTGGTACCTTGAAGAGTTAACTTCCAACCTTTGCAAATATAATGCACTGTGTCAAGAGCAGAGAAATCATTTGACAAGGTTAAAAGGTCAAGAAAGAATTTTTGATTTTTCTTCCAAAGCTAGAGAATAGTATTTTTTACTCCTGCTTATTATAAATTTGTCAGAATAAAGACAATTCAACATAATTAGCACAATTAACAAATGTATAACATTCCTTTCTATGTCATATGCATTTTGCACTATTTTTCAAAAAGGGAAATTAGGAGCAACTTCACAGTAAAATAATGTAATCTAAAATGACAGCAGGCAGCATTTATCAATTCTAATATGTCCCTTTTCTCCCTCCCAGCAATCTATGGAAACAGAGTAAAATTTTTTGTCATTTTGTAAATCCTTAGGTGCCATTTTATGGAGTAAAGAAATAGTCTCCTTCCATCTTCTCTTCCCCCCACAGGTTCCACTTCCACTTTTATTTCTAATGTGCCTAAGCTGAAGAAGACTATAATTTACAAACATTAGTGAAAGTTTCCATCAAACTCTGCCTGTATTACTACTTGACAATCTTTCCCATAAGCAGTAAGGTCTATAAACAAATGATATTTTTTTTCCTAAAGAAAGCACTTTAATCATTTATTTTATTCCATAGCAAAGGGAGATCCCACAAGCATGTTCTGTTCCGTGGATCAATCAGCTCCAAATCAAAATAGACAAGTTGTCGACTCCAGGCCTGGAAATCCTACTGCAGGCGTGCCCGATGATAAAAACCAAGGTATGCAGTGCATGGGGGCCCCATATGGCATTCAGTAGCTTCTGGGCATGTCAAACTTCACAACTACCCTATAGTCAATGACAGAAAACACCTTCCTTGTTCTTGTCTCCAAATATAAACTTGCTTCTCTATCCTCCAAGTTATGGGCAGTCTTCCAGAAACAAGCCCCCAACAAAAGCTACACAACAGAAATCACAATTGCCTTTCTGCTGCATTTCATTTTTTAGTTACAACCACAAGAGACTGTTATGGCTTTTTGTTTAATGAAATGACAAAGTAACAGATTTACATATACAGAAACAGGTACTGTAACAGGTTTGACTACTTTTGACCTGAAGCATGTAAAAGAGGCTTAGCTGCAACTGCTGTCTCAAAGGTACTACTAGTTAGTTCTCTGATGGGCAGTCAAAACTCCACTATCTGTAAAACTGTGTGTTCAGAATGACAATATAAATTAAAAACCCATTGACAGACCTTCCCTCATCTTAATATATATGTTGAAATCCCAAGATGTGTATATATTGGGCTATTTTCCCATCAGTTCCACATAAGATAATTAAAATAGAAATTTTGACATGAAAAAAATAGTGTTAAATCGATCATTTTAGGACAATTCTTTTCACCATGTTGACATACTGAAGATAACTAGATACTACATTTTAATGATAGTGTTATTTTAGAGAGCAAAGTTTTCACAGGGGTAATGTTTCTAATTGCAGGGATAATAATCAAGTAATTATTGGAGTTTTGTTACCCTAGTTGTTCTCCTTAGCTATCTTTACATTCAACTTTTATTTTTAGATCTTAAAGATAATAAAATTCTGTGTACGGGTTTCTTAATATTTCTTACTTTTAGCTTTAATTTAGACAGGTACATTTTTCTACTGAGATTATAATTTTCTTTAAGATAAAAGGCTACTTTTTTATTGCATGTTGAAGTAAAGAAGTTCAGTGAGTAGTAAAGAAGACTACTCACTGAACAGAAAGACTTGTTTTAGACTTATATTTGCAGTAGGTAGCACCATATGCCCCAAGCTCCAAGTTGGATGCTCTTTCTATGGTTTAATTTGCTTGACAAAAGATGTTACGATCACAAACCGACAATGTCTAGATAAACTTAAGATTGCAGGGGAAAAAAATGACAAAATATTTTCCTCACTTTCTTTAGAAATAATTTTATCTCAAATAAATACAAAGGTTATAGAGTTCAAACAATATTTGAATTATAAATATTCAAATTTGGTGTCACATGATTGAACAAGAGAATATAACATACACACATACACAAACATACATAACATTAACAATCTTGTCTCCTTTTTGAAAAAACAGAAGCAGCTGAAGTGCAGTTTTCTATTTTAAAAATAGTAAATTGCTTCATATACCAAAGTTTCACAGAGACCAAATTTAAGTCAAACCGCAATTTATTATGAAAATTAACATTTCAAATTTGAGTGAAGTACATCCATTTACTTTAAATGTTTTTGCAATTTCAACTGAATATGTTGAAATTCTGTTTTACTCACCAGGAACCTTAAAATTTTGTTATAATAGTATTATTTTGCTTGTTTGAGATTTAGTTTGTCTATTTGTTTTTTATTCATGTTGAAAAGATGGTATCTGATCACAGGAAAGAAGAATGAAATCTACACCTGAAGGCCACTGGTTTAATTTTTTCCTTTGTGTTTTATTTTCTCTCTGTTTTGTTGCTTAAACACTTAAGAATTAAAATATCATTTAGAGAATAATGCAAGGGTGTTCAGTGGCTATTTCTAGCAACTAAGATATCATTATGACCCCTTCAAAGCCTTTCCAATTTTTTAAAAACAAAAATTATTTATTCAATAGGTTGTAACTGTCTTTTATGAGTCACAGTAATCCATCATGTGAATAAGTATTTAGACAATATTTTAAATGTGTACAATGTACTTGAAAATGCTACAATTCCAGGCTGTCTGATAAATACAATCTGATCTAAAACATTCTGCTTGTACAATAAAAGTCCAGATAAACATAATAGTTCAGCCAAGGACAGAAAATTGATATATATCTAGAAAAGCTTCAACAGCATAAAGTGACCACCAGCGACATAAACCATTGCAATGTTAAGAAGTTTAAAAGGTTGTTTTTGTTAAAGTAGACACCATATAAAGAGTATATACCTATTTTGAACAGATATTAACAGTTACCATTTGTAATTAAAAATATTTCTATAATAAGCAACAATGAAGCCCTCCACACACACAAAAAATAATAAAGTGGCACTATATATACTAACAGGGAACATTTCCAAAAGCAGAATATAATCAAAGTGCATATTAACATCTGTGAAAATGACATTGAGAGAAACATGTTTACATGTACATCAATATTTCTAGACTAAAACCAAGAACTGGTTACTGTGATTGCTTCTTGGAAAGGGGAAATGGATACTTAAGGTAGTGCTTCCCCAATTTTTAATGACTACTTACATAGAAGTCAATACCAATTATATGGCATGTGGGGAGAGCGAGGGGTCAGTTGTCCTGCTCCACCCTATTTTGTAAGGGGAGTTCAATAACATGCCTCCCTCTTTACACTCTTCAAGTAACTGAGGCACAGTGGGCTATGATGTGTTATGTATTACTTGTTTTCAATAATTAAATTAACATTAAACAAACCAAATTAACCATGTAAAGCTTATAAGTAGAGAAAGGGAACTTAATATAGCTACTCAATCTATTTGCAGTTGTTTTTAATTAGTACCTGCTAGTAAATTTAATTACATATTAAATGGTGCTCAAGCAATCCCTCAATCTTTCTAATTTAAAAATGCTTCTGCTGATAATATTATAGAATATACATATACCGAAAGTCCTCAAACCACAGTTTCTTATATCATGTTTCACCATAATATGTTTACCATATCCTTAGTATTTAAAAAGATACAAAGAAAATAATTTTTTTCCCTTGAGATAAGAGTACTAAAATTAAGTCAAACATTATCCATGATTCTGCTATCCTTTATTTTTAATTTATTTGGAACATATACAAAGCAGGTAAGTCAAAGGTCTCACTTGGTAGCTTAAGAAGCTCCAGCTGACATTTAGTTTTATTTGATTGAAAAACAAAAGAAAATAATTTATTTTATTACTTTAATAAATAAAATTTGTTAACTAGATAAAAATATTCAAACAACAGTGAAAATTAATAAGAGAAATTTTTAGTTTTAGTTCAATAACTAGTGCTGCTAATGTTATTGTAACCTCAGCAAAATAGCAGATGTTACTGGAAAGAAAATAAGATTTTTTTGTGAAGAAAATAAGATTTGAATTTACATCACCTTTCAGAAAACCATTTTATTTTGTTTTTATAGTGTAATAGCTTTTATTAATTTTTGTATGAAAAAGCTTATGAGGAATTACTTATACATTTGGCCTTTATTTCTAATATGTGATGAAGTCAAGGGATCCAAGGATAAAGGAAGAAGTCAAGGCAAGTGATCAAAAAATAACAGGAAAGAATGGAACACAGAAAAAATATATAAGAAGAAAAAGCTGTGGGTTACTAAAAAATAAATAAAAAATTATGTGGAGTCAATAATTTCCCAAGGGGAGAAACATCCAATATTACAGGAAAAACATAAGAAGCATTCAGGGGCATTGGGATATTTAAGGAATTCTTAGTAGTGATCCCATTTTGTTTCTAATGTCTCATCATTAAAATTTACACATACAGCATGTCCAGATACAGTGCTCAACACTAGGAATCCAATGATGCAGTCCCTCAAGCTGTGTACAAGCTGGGGGCAAGGGATAGAACTGGGGAAAAACCCACATCAAATATTAATTTCATGGAAAGAGAAACTGAAGAAACCATAAGAATAAAGATGAACAAAAAGTGATCCAAACAAGAAAGAATGAAAATCTGAACAAGGACAGTAACAGTGGAGGTGCTTATAAATCAGTGTCTATTTTACTTTGTGATTGATTAAATTAGGAGAACTAAAGGGGGGGAATTGAAAATGACTTTCAGGGTTTTTGCCTTTGTTATGTGTGATAGATACCCATGTCTTTCAACAGGACAGGAATGTAATAAGGAAGGCAATCTACTGAGTTTTATACCTGTGGTGGCAGTCTTCTAGCTGGCTCCCTGTGAGTCTCCCTCTGGTATCTCTAGTTGGAAAATGTAGTCCCTTCGAGTATGGGCTGGACCTACTGCCTTACTTCTAATAAGTGAAATATGGCAAAATGATGGAATGTCCTTTTCATGATTAAATTTCAAAATACCCCTTTCAAATGCTCACTATTATGGAACCCAGTTTTCATGTTGTAAATTGCCTTATGGTTAGGCCAGTATAAATGTCCAAGCAACAGGCAAACAATTTTCTGTGGATAGCACAAAAAATTTAAAGAAATATTCTTCCAAGATTCAAAAACTATAATCTGGTTCAAAAAAGGAGTCACTTACAGAAATTGTAAATTAGTTAAGTTCCAATGCACATCTTTGTTAATTTACTCAACTCTTTCTACTCTGCATAAATAAATTGTCAATCAATATTTATACTGGAATAAAAATTATTTATTCATCAATTACAAACCTAAATTGGATACAAAAATCAATGAAATACCTAAAATTTTGACATGGGCCTTGAGGATTTTTAGTTAAAGTATTTTATAGCAGCAAAACATCATCCCTTACATGTGTATGTGTTTCTGCCTTTATATGTCTTACATACAAAGCTTCTGGATAGTTTCTGGAGAGTGGTAAATTTCACTTGCTTTATAGTCAATGAGTAAAATAAAGTAAACCTTGTCAATTTACCAGGATTCTGATACTAGCCATTTTTGGTGGTGGATTAAACTGGATACTATGTAAACCAACTGATAATTGTTTAAAAAACACAAGTCAAATTTCATGAACTGATTCCTATATATTTACTACCCTGATAGCTAGAAATATTCTAAATCTTGAAGAGTGACATGAGCAGCATGATGGTATGAGAGGACCTCCAGGTCTCTATTCTTGAAGTTACAAGTTGGACTGTAAGTCAACAAAAGATTCCTTCTCTACATGGACACACGAGTAACCCACACACTGAGAAATCTGAAGGTGGCTGTATCTGAGCAAACAGTAGAGACCCAATGGTAGAAGGAAAGAGACAAAAGCCATGTGCCCCAGCTAACATATCTCAGTGCTCATTGGGACAACCAGAAAAGCAGAGAAAGTAATCAGGCCAGAGGAGGCTGGCATACATTAAGGTTTGGCACAAGATCAGGGCAGAGCAGTGGGTGAAAAAATAGTCAATTATCAGTAGGCATAGGGTTCTGCATACCTGGAAACTGGCCCATCCCATTCTCCTATAACCCACCCAGAATTAAAACCTTTACTCAGCAGATCATAAAAGAGTTGAAAAAACCTTTCCAGTAAGGGGTTGTGGCTAAACCTACTGGAGAAAACAGAGCTGCTGACATGCAAACTGCTTTCCCTTGCCCACAACTCTGAAATCTAACATGGTTTAGCCTAGAAGAAGCAGCTCAGTCAACAAAAACAACTTCACCTGTAGCTTCTGGCTAAAGAAAGGCAGTGCTGAGAACACACAGGAGACCTTGCCTACTGCTTCCAATCTTTGGGAGTGGGGTCCTAAATCAAGGCAACAGAGGCATAAAGGTACTAATTACCTCCTCAAGAAATATAGGGCCATTTCCATGGACAAGGTGACACCTCCTTACAGAAATTCTAGAAGCCCCATCAAAACAGAAAGATAAAACCAAAATAAAAACTTGTGCTTCTGTATGACCTACTTGGAAAAAAATGAAGGGGGGGGGGCTCTACATATCAACCTCCTATACACTGAAATGTAATACTTTAAGAAAGAGAAAGAAAGATGTTTTCATTCCCGCACATGCTCAGGAGAGGGCCTGACGAACGAAAGTGAATAACCAAACACAATAATTGAGAATAATGAATAACAAAGGTAAAAAGGGAATTCAGAAATAAAATGCAAAATCAACAGAAAATAAACTTAGAAACATGGAAGACTGTGCTTTAAAACGAGAGATCTCAAGTTTGCAATTGTGAAAAAGAATCAACAAGATTCAAGAAAACTCAGAAAAGCAATTCAATGAGCTCAAAACTAAAATAAACACCCCAAAAATTACTTTAACAAAGAGGTAAACTCATAAAAGAACCATACAGAAAGTCTGCAGCTCAAAAGAACTCAATAAATGAGCTGAAATATAAACTAGTGAGCTTAGAAAATATAGCAGCCCAGATGGAGAAAAAAATTATTGACACAGAAGACAGAAACCTACAAAAGCCTCAGGTTGAAGAAGAGAAAGAATGGTGAAGTAAATAAAATGAATACTCTACAAGAACTATGTGACTCCATTAAAATGAGCAATATAAGAATATTGGGTATACTAGGAGAAGAGAGGGGGAAGGAAACAAGGAGCTTTTTTAAACCAATAATCAATGAGACGTTTCCAAACCTATGGAAAAAATTGGATCCCCAAATTCAAGAAGCTAACAGAGTACCTAGTTATCTCAATCCCAAAAGACCTTCTCCAAAATACATTATACAAAACTGCCAAAAAGTAATGACAACGAAAATAATTATCAAGGAATCCAGGGCAAAGAAGACAACAACATAAAAAAACATAGGAACTAAACTCATGGACCTTGACTGCAGAGAATAATTTATAAATTGGACCTCAAAGGCAAGGGAAATAAAGGCAAAAATAAATGAATGGGACTATGTAAAGCCAGTAGTCATGGCCACCATCACAGCTGCCTGGCCTGTGCAGGTTCATATTTGATTCAAACAGATGGTAACAAAACAGCAAAGCCAAGAAATGGGGGGCCATTAGCTTTAATCCTAGCTTGCACCCAGCAAGGAAGAAATACACACACTGGGAGAACACTTCCCTTTCCATTCAGGGCTCCCAAAGCCACTGACTTATCCGAGTATTCTAGAATCAACAATTTCTACCTCACCAGCCTTATTCACCTCTGTTCTCCATCTCCTTCTCTCTGCACAAATTCTGTACAAACTGGCTTCTCCTTCAGCACTCCACCATCTTGGCTGTTTCTGCTCTCTTCCATGTGGCCTTTCTCTGTTCTCCTCCAGCATGGGTTACTCTGTTCCATTTTATAATGTAGAAATCAAAACATTTAATTCAATATACAAATAAGAAAGTCTCTGATACAAAGCCACTTATCTAAGGCATAAATGGGATTCCTCATGAGAGTGCACCACTCCACATCATGCAACACTCAAGGAAGTGGGGAAAAGCTTAGTCTTAAAACTAAGCTTTATGCTATAATGACCCTGCCTGCTTAGAACCTGTCCTTCACACCCAATGCAAGCTATAAGCAAGCAAACATATATATCATATTTACAAACTTATTTGACCCACAGACTCTATCAAACTAAAAAGCTTCTATACATCAAAAGAAACTGACAACAAAACAGACAACCAACCAAATGGGAGTTGATATTCACAAACAACAGCTCTGATAAGGGGTTGGTATTCAAAATATATTAAGAACTTACAAAGCTCAGCAACAAACAAGCAAACCATCCAATTAAAAAAATGGGGAGAGGAACTAAACAGACACTTCTCCAAAGAAGACATACAAATGGCTGGCCTGGACAATGTCAGCCTCCCTGTTACCTTTCAATACCATTTTCTCCTCATGGCAGTCAAAAGGCAGAAGGCCCAGGTGAGGTTTGGGCTGGCTGGGTTGGTCACCAGAGCAGGAAGAACATCGCTTGTGTTTAGGGCTATGCCTAGTATACATCATAGAAGATCCCCAACCTGATGGACACAGTCCCTTCTGGGAGGAAAGGGGCAGGAGGTGGGAAAAGGTAGACCCATGGCCAGGGCAGTAGACAGAGCTCTAGCTGCCAGCACAGAGAGAATGGTGGGGGCCTTGTGCGTGGAAAGAGCAAAAGCCTGGGATAAACATGTCCTGCTCTGACATTAGTGACCACGTGACCTCCAGCAAATCTAATGTCTTTGAGCTCCACTTGTTCATCTATTAATTACTACATGCCCTGGTCCTAACCCACCTCCTAGAATGGGGGTAAAAATAAAATGAATTGAATAATGTGGCACACATAACCTTTCCACTACCTTGTGAGAGAGAGAAGTTGGGAAGGAGAAGGCAAAGGTTGGGATCAGGATTGGCCTGAGAAGGTATGAGTTGTGGCATAGGGTAATGGGGAGTAGGGGCAGGTAGGTGGAGCCTTCAGTGTTGGCTCTCTCTGGACATGGCTCAGCCACAAAAGCAAGGAAGCAAGCTGATGACAGGGTAGTGGACACTGACGTAAGTTTGGGTGGGTTCTGGGGATGCTGTGTTCAAGTTGAATTGATATTGGGCCAACCTGAAAATGGGGTGGGAAGGAACCTATGGAGGGCAGCAGTCCTGGAGAGCCAAATGGCTATTCCTAGGCAGGTCAGGAGGAAGGGAGTGGAGACTGCTGTCCTTGTGGTTCCCAATGTCAGCTGCAGTTGGGTTCTCCTGGGTGGCTGAACCTAGGAAACAGGGAAACCACCCTGGGCTTCTCCTATCTCTCTCCATTTCCCAGAGGACAAGAGCTGTTCTTTGGCTGGAAGAGATCTACCAGGAAGTGGTTAGAGCCAACCAGGACACAAATGCAGCTCAGAGAAGTAAATGGACCAGGTAGGGGGCAGCTGGAGTGAAAGGGGAGGAAGGAGCTGCAGGCTCAGCAGTAACCCAGATAATCAGGCAGCCTCTCCAGTCACCTCTATCCCCCTTTGTATCTCTGTTGGAAAGTGGACCAAAATCAGAATAGGAGGGTTGCTGCTTGGCCCCATAGGATGGATTTCTCAGCAGTGACAGGGTGAGACAACCTCAGGAGCTGAGAGTGCATTGTCTACCCACTGCTTCCTTCTGTGTGAGCACTTTCCTCCACACTGTGACTATGTGAAATGAGGTGGGGCCAAAAACTCATCTTATTTGCTACTGGTAGCTTGTTTGGGTTCCAGCAATCAACTCTGGGTAGAGAATGTTTAGTCTTGAGAGTAGAGAAGAGGAATTGGTTTGGAGGACAATTATGTAGGATCAGTACCAGTAGACACAAACGTGTTAGTCTGTGTCTGGAATCCCAATGTCCATCTGTTTGTGAGTGACTAGAAGGCAGGTGCTACATCAACTACCTCTACTTTTTTTACTTTATTCTCCTAAAAAACTTTCCTGAGGCCCTGGCCATGTAACCCAGTTGGTTAGAATGTCATTCTGACATTCGCAGTCAGAGCACACACAAGAATCAACCAATGACAATATGAATAAGTGAAACAACAAGTCAATGTCTGTCTGTCTGTCTCTCTCCCCACTACCTTCCTTTCTCTCTGAAAAAAAATCAATAAATTAAAAAAAAAATTGTCCTGAGGTTCTGTACCCTATATCCTGCCTTTGACCTTCTGAACAAGCTGACTTTCCTCCCATGCTGTCCTCCCTCAGAAAGCCTTCATTGACTGCTATCTTTTCTTCCAAGTACACTTTCATACTGCTTCTGTTTGTTTGTCTGCATCCAGCCTGGTATGTTCCCTGTCCTCTCCATCATACAGGTTGTTTTTTATGTCCTCTGAATTCCTCCCTAGTAGACAGGATAGGGTCCATGGGAGGGAATCAGAGAAGGATTGACCACTCCTTTTTGATGCTCCTGCCAGTGGCTCTTGATGTGGCTGCCATCAATCAGGCCATTAAGGAGAGCAAATCAGCCCAGACAGAGCGGGTGCTAAGGAGCCCCACTGTGGCTCTTCGAGGAGTAGTTTCTGTGTGTGCCGATGGCTACCAGCGATTCCTGGAAGGCTCCATGGCAAAGAATAGGTGCCCAGGTAGTCCCCTTATCTGACCTTTGAACTCTGCCTGTCCTGTCTTCTTCTTACCTTCACTGACCGTTCTCTGCTTACTTGGCTTCTGCTTAGAGGACACAGCTTTCTGGGTTCAATATGGCATGAAGGATGGCACTGCCTACTACTTCAATCTACAGACCTTCCAAGGGACCTAGGAGCAACCCTCTGGCTGCTGCCTTAACATCTTCCACCTGACTCGGGAGAAGATTCATGTTGGCAGGGCCCCTGCAAGGGCAGGGACCATGGATGAGGGACCCCTGTGAGAGAGGCTCTGACCCACCAGGGTATCAGAGGGTTTCTCTTATTTTTTCACAGTCAGCTGTCACTAAGGTCACTTCTGCTCATGAACGCCAACAGCTCTGGAAGGCCAATGTTGGCTTGGTTGTCCAGCTTCAGGCCTGTTCTGTGGCTTCCTGGTTTGGCAGAAATTTGCTGAGCATTTTGTACTTTCTGAGAACCTGGCTTCCAGCAGTCATCAAGGTCCAGGTGGCAGGCTCTGGCCTTCTCAGTCTTCAGTGCCTGGAGTTAACTGAGCTTCATGGTTCCCTCTCTGCTTTCTATTTTGGTGAGTAGGTTTGGGATGATCTTTTGGCGTCTGAACATACTAGTTAAAAGCATGGATTCTGGACACCAGACTACTTGGATTTGCATCCCAGCTCTATCACTTATCACAAGTGACTCTGTTTCTTCATCTGGAAAACAGGAATTTGTAAATTGTAACACCCAATTTACGGGGTTGTGAGGATTCAGTGAGATAATGTCGAAAATGCTTTTAAGCAGTTCCTGGCATATTGCCAATAACATGGCATAAGTGCTAGTTACTGTCACCACCACCACTATACTGAGGGTATGAAAGCTGCTTGTGAGCTTCCCCATGGGGAGAGTGGAATAAGATTTAGGGAGACATTAGGGTTTAGAATCCAGGAGGCCTCCCAACCAGAAGAGAAGTGAACAGAGGGTGGTGGTTAAAAAGAAGAGGGTGGAATATCTCTTAGGAAAAGGACTTCTCCTCTTTCTCTTCAGCTGTTCCTTTCTAGTTTTACTCTTACCAGCTATGGCTGGTGCAGTGTGGTCTCTAAGATTGATCAACAAGTAACTAGGACTTAAGGCCAACCAGAAAGATAGGCATCAGGCCCGGGCACTTTACAAGCCAGGAATGATAGGAATTGAACAAACATAGAACTTCCAGGTAGATGCTGTCTGGAGGGTTTCATGAAGATGTTGGCAATGTAAAGATATTTTATTTAATAGACATATCTGAATGCCTCATATCTGGAAAGGCTGCAATTTGGCAAGGGTGGGAGATGGGTATGAGATACAGCTGATTGATCATATCTCTTTTCCTCACAGAAACTAGAACATAGCTGATGTTAAACATTGTGATAGTATACACAAAGACAACTTCAGAGCATCCTAGTGAGACAGATGCACAGGCTGAAATTGGCAAATGAACCTCAATTATGGATTATGATCTAGGGCGTGTGAGTGGTAATTAAGAGTTTAGGCTTTAGAGTGTGAGACTGGAGTTTGCCTCTTGGTCCTATTATTTCTGGTTCCTATGACTTTGAGCACCCTACCTAATCCCCCTTCAACACTGAGTTTCCTCAGTCGTAAAGATGGTACTCACCTCATTTTAGGATTAAGTAGAAAAATTACATGTATCATTTAGTGCAGTCCATTGGTTCTAGCCATTATGAGTTGCTCAATTTCAGAACATCTTTTCCAGAGCTCAATACAGAACCTTAGTTAACAACATTTAGTAATCTGAATCATAGGGATTCCTATAAGTCCAGATTGGGATTTCAAACTGACTCTTATGTTAGAGACAAAAAGCCACAACAATGGTGGGAGGAGAATAAAGACATTTGCTATCAGGACTGGTGCTGTGCAGGCTCTGGCCTAGCTCCTGGGAGACAGGCAAAGGTGGCGCAGAGCCTCAGACCACCTGACCTCCAGTTGTGGAGAAGGGAGAGTCAGAAATGAGCCACCTTCAGTATGTTGAGAATAAGCTCTCTTGAAAGCTTTGACCTTGGCTAGTACCCCAGTTAGAGTTCTAAATTCCAACAAATCCAGATTGGGAGACCGTACTTTTTTTTTTTTATTCAGTGAGATTAGGGGAGGCAGAAGCAGACTTGGCATGCACACCAACTGGGATCCACCTGGTGAGTCCACTAGGGGGCAATGTTCTGCCCATTTGGGTCATTGCTCTGTTGTTCAGCAACTGAGCTCTTCCTAGACTGAGGTAGAGGCCATGGAGCCATCCTCAATGCCTGGGGTCAACTACATCCAGTCCACCCATGGTTGCACGAGTGGGAGAGCGAGACAGAGAAAGAAGTGAGAGGGTGAGGGGTAGAGAAGGAGATAGGTGCCTCTCCTGTGTGCACTGACCGGGAATCGAACCCAGGACATCCACACACTGGGACCAAAACTCTATCACTGAGCCAATTGGCCGGGACCTGGAGACCCCTTCTCTAAAGAGTAGACGTGAAGTACGAAGGTGCAAGAGCAGAGAGGAGACCTCTCTGCCTTTCACTGTAGCAGCTGTCCAGAAGGTATGACAGGCAGTACCTAGAGTAGGAGAGTAAGGAGTGCTGAGGAAAGACATGGAGATGGGGCCTCCTTGTCCCTTGCTGTTTAGCATATAGACATCCCAGTTCTACAGCCGGTCAGGGCACACGTGAGAAGTGATCATCTGCTTTTCATTCCCCTTCCTCTCCTCCTTCTCTCCCTCTTCTCCTGTAGCCAGTGGCTCAGTTAGTTCAAGCATTAGCCCCAGGCTCTAAGGATAGATAGCTCTGTTGGGTCTGAGCATGTCAGCCCAGGCACTAAAAATAGCTTAATTGATTTCATCATTGGCCCGAGGCAGGGATTGCTGGGTGGATCCCAGTTGGGATGCATGCAGGAGTCTGTCTCACTATCTCCCCACCTCTCACTAAAGAAAGAGGTGGAAAAGAGGGAAGAAAAGTGAGGGAGGGAGGGAGGGAGAAAAAGATGCACTCGTGAGGGAGGGAAGGAAAGTAGGAAAGGAAGGATGAAAGAAAAGAAGGAAGGAAGGAAGGAAGGAAATAGAGAGAGAGAAAGAAATAAAGGAAAGAAGAAAAGGGGACCTCCTGACCTCTAAGGTTTCCAAGGGAGACATTCAGCTGTTGTCATGGGACAAGCAGTCTTACATCCTGTCCCAAGAGAGCAACAATGTAAATCTCAGTCTAGGGAAAGCCTGGCCAGGACAGATGGCTTTAAGAAGGGTTGGGAGGACAGGACAGTTGACTGAAAGGGCATGCTCGTAACCCACCAAACTGAGATATTGTCAGTGTTGGAGTGTACTCCAAGGCTGGAGCACCCGGGAGCTATTTGACATGAGTCCTAAAAAAACAGAAAGGAATTCAGAGGGCAGAGCATATTTAGAAGAAAGTGAAATATGACTAGATTCCTTAATAAGGTAGGGACCAGTGGAAAGTCAGATGGGAGTGTGGGATAAGATGGTTGAGAACTTCTGTAACTTTGGGGCTGAGAGACATTGTCCTAGTAATTTTTTAGGAAAATTAATCTCACACAATCTTGGGGTGAAAGGGAAGAGGCCCCTAAGGAGAAGACCAGAATAGAAGGGAGCTATGAGATTTGTCTTCGAGACCAAAGGGAGTGTGCATCCTGGAGGAGATGGTCACTTGAACCCTTTGTAGCAGACCAGTCAGGGGAGGCCATCAGACTGACTGCTGAATTATGGGGACTTTGGGGAAGATTTGCTTAAAACTTGGGTGGGGAGCTGTATGTTATAGTTGTAAAGAGAAGCATGTGTTATGAGAGCATTAGTGACCTGCTGTTCATTGGTAGAGATAGTGGCACCAACTCTGTGTCTGTGCAGACCTTCTGTCCATGCCACCGTGCACCTCCCGACAGTGCATGTGAGGGAAGATGGATTGTGTGATATGGTGTGAATGAGTGTATTTGGGGGGAATATGGTACATATCAGTGAAGTTGATAAGTAGATATATGCTTTATTTATTTCTTTTAAGCTATCTTTTACTTGAGTGTTTGTGAGGAGGTGTTGGTTAGTTTGGGTGTGTGTGCTTGATAGTATAGTACACATGTGTGAGCTGGTACCATGGAGTGTGGCAGAGGGCACAGTTGGCTATGTGCAGGTGTTTGGTCTTCCCCATGAAAATGAAACTTCTTTGAGAACAGGGCCAGTATTCCCTCCCCTCTCCACATTCCTGCTCCCACCTTTCACTGGTGAGACTGAGACAAGGCTTTTCCACAAGCCTCTTAGGCCAACAGGAACCAGCCAGGGTTACTTCTTTTTTACTTCTGATGTGCAGGCTCATTGGCGGAGTTACAGGTAGCAGAAGAAATACTTGGAACGGTTGCAGTATTTAAAAGGCAAGGTAGATCCCATAATTAAGGTAGCTATCATGATTTCGGCAGGTTCCTGTCTGTCCTGATGGATCCACTGAGAACAACTTTTCAGTCCTCTCACAAATTTGTGATCTTTGGAGAGGGCTGAGTTGTCCTGGGTCTGAGGGCAATATGTCTCTTTTCCCAGATTCAGGCTTGAGCTCACATGTGGGAGCTCGGAGGCAATACCGGAGGCATCTGGGTTACTTCCAGAAGAATGTTAGTGTCATCCTGTCTTCAGTCCCTATACCCAACCGTTACCAGGGAAAGGGTAGCCCAGTGGCCTTTTTTCATCTGTGTTCATGGCAGGTCAACTCTGTTATGAAGACCCAGGCATTTTTCTGAGCCAGGAAAGACCGGGGTGAATACCGGATGTTAGGTAAGCTACCTGGTCTTTCTCTGCATGGTGAGTAAACTGCTTGGTTTCCCTTCTCTGTCTGTGTCAGCTGTGTGAGCCTGATAGGAGTCAGCAAGGAGGAAACTCACACCACCCCATAACCTACAAAGTGGGACCTTGGAGAAGTTTTCTGGCTTTCTTTATCCCTTTTCTCTCATTGAGAGCTGGTATCTCTCATTGAAACCTTGAGTATGTCTAAGGACAGAGCAGTGAGATGTACTCTGCTTTTGGGGTCCCCCAGTTTGATGGTAGAGATAGGGATCCCTCAGAGTCAAGCACATCTGGATATTCTTTCTGAGGCTGCATGGTAGGTAAGGGGGAGGTACAACTTGTCTGCGCAGGAATGTTGAATGGGCAGTAACAAAAGCCACCCTGCCTACACCAGTAACAGTAAGCCTGGTCACAGAGTCAGATCCTCTAACCAGGTTCATTATATACCAGGCTTCAGTTATCTTCCTACTGCTGCCACCAAAGCCACAAAAAAGGAAAAAGATATCCTTTTATGCTCCCTTGTGTTCTAGCTATTTCCCACTTGGGTCTTTCCTGCCTCATGACTCCTCTACCTCCCGACCTCTGTGGTACAGCACACAGGGAACCAGGTGACGCTCATGGAGTCCTTTCTGCAGTGCTGGGAAACTTGAAGGAGCCCCATCTTCCTGCCCCACAGTTCCCAGTAGTGGGACATTCATTTAAAGCCTTAATGAGGTTATTCTAGATTTTATTTTTATTAACTTTAATGGGGTGACACCAATAAATCAGGGAACATATGTACAATGAAAACATCTCCAGATTATCTTATCATTCAATTGTGTTGCATACCCATCACCCAAAGTCAAATTGTCCTCTTTAACCCTCTATCTGGTTTTCCCTGTTCCCCTCCCCTTCTCCCTATCCCACCCTTCCCTAACATCCCCCCCCACCTTAACCACCACACTCTTGTCCATGTCTCATAGTCTCACTTTTATGTCCCACCTATGTATGAAATCATGCTGTTCTCAGTTTTTTTTTCTGATTTACTTATTTCACTCCGTATAATGTTATCAAGGTACATCCATTTTGTTGTAAATGATCCGATGTCATTATTTCTTATGGCTGAGTAGTATTCCATAGTATATATGTACCAAAGCTTTTTAATCCACTTGTCTTCTGACGGACACTTGGGCTGTTTCCAGATCTTCGCTATTGTGAAAAATGCTGCCTCGAACATGGGGGCGCATTTCTTCTTTCCGAACAGTGTTATGCTGTTCTTAGGGTATATTCCTAAAAGTGGGATAGCCGGGTCAAAAGGCAGTTCGACTTTTAATTTTTTGAGGAATCTCCAAACTGTTTTCCATAGTGGCTGCACCAGTCTGCATTCCCACCAGCAGTGCAGAAGAGTTCCCTTTTCTCCGCATCCACGCCAGCACTTATTCTGTGTTATTTTTGCTGATGAGTACCATTCTGAGGTGATACTCATTGTGGTTTTAATTTGCATTTCTCTAATGATTAGTGATGTTGAGCATTTTTTCATATACCTTTTGGCCATCTGTATGTCCTCTTTGGAGAAATTTCTATTCATTTCTTTTGCCCATTCTTTGATTGGATTGTTTGTCTTTCTAGTGTTGAGTTTTATAAGTTCTTTATAAATTTTGGTTATAAACCCCTTATCAGACGTGCTGTCGAATATGTTCTCCCATTGTGTGGTTTGTCTTTTTATTCTGTTCTTATTGTCTTTAGCTGTGCAAAAACTTTTTAGTTTGATATAGTCCCATTTGTTTATCTTGCCTTTTATTTCATTTGCCCGTGGAGATAAATCGGCAAATATATTGCTGCTACAAATGTTGGAAAGCTTGCTGCCTATGTTTTCTTCTAAGATGCTTATAGTTTCATGGCTTACGTTTAAGTCTTTTATCCATTTTGAATTTGTTTTTGTGAATGGTGTAAGTTGATGGTCGAGTTTCATTTTTTTTGCAAGTAGATGTCCAATTTTCCCAGCACCATTTATTAAAGAGGCTGTCTTTACTCCATTGCATGTTCCTTCCTCCTTTGTCAAATATCAGTTGTCTATATAGGTGTGGGTTTATTTCTGGGTCCTCTGTTCTGTTCCATTGATCAATGTGCCTGTTCCTATGCCAGTACCAGGCTGTCTTGAGTATAATGGCCTTGTAGTAAACCTTGATATCCGGAAGAGTGATACCTCCTGCTTTATTCTTTCTTTTTAAGATTGCTGAGGATATTCGTGTTCTTTTTTGGTTCCATATAAATTTTTAAAATATGTGTTCTATATCTTTGAAGTATGTCATTGGTATTTTAATTGGTATTGCATTGAATTTATAAATTGCTTTGGGTAATATAGACATTTTAATGATGTTTATTCTTCCTAGCCATGAGCACGGTATATGCTCCCACTTTTTTGTATCTTGCTTGATGTCTTTTATCAATGTTTTATAATTTTCCGATAAAAGTCCTTAACCTCCTTGGTTAAATTTACTCCTAGGTTCTTTATTTTTTTTGCTGCAATAGTGAAGGGGATTGTTTCCTTAATTTCTTTTGCTGACAGTTCATTGTTTGTATATAGAAATGCCTCTAATTTCTGAGTATTAATTTTATATCCTGCCACCTTGCTGAATTCATTTATGAGGTCCAGTAGTTTTTTGACTGAGACTTTAGGGTTTTCTAAATACAATATCATATCATCTGCAAATAGTGACAGTTTTTCTTCTTCTTTTCCAATTTGGATGCCTTTTATTTCTTCTTCTTGTCTGATTGCTATAGCTAGGACTTCCAGAACTATGTTGAATAGGAGTGGTGAAAGTGGGCAACCCTGCCTGGTTCCTGATCTTAAGGGGATTGCTTTTAATATTTGTCCATTTAGTATGATGTTTGCTGTGGGTTTGTCATAAATGACCTTTATCATGTTAAGGAATGTTCCCTATATTCCCACTTTACTGAGAGTTTTGAGCATGAATGGGTGCTGGATTTTATCAAATGTCTTTTCTGCATTTATTTAAATTATCATGTGATTTTTGTCCTTCGTTTTGTTTATGTGATGAATCACATTGATTGATTTGCGAATATTGAACCAGGCTTGCCTCTCCAGAATAAATTTCACTTGATCATGGCCTACGATTTTTTTCAAATATTGCTGGATCCGGTTGGCTACCATTTTGTTGAGAATTTTAGTGTCTAAATTCATCAAGGATATAGGCCTATAATTTTCTTTCTTTGTATTGTCTTTGCCTGGTTTTGGGATCAGAATTATGCTTGCCCCTAAAATGATTTTGGAAGTCTTCCTTCCTCTTGAATTTTTTGAAATAGCTTGAGGAGGATAGGAGTTAGTTCTTCTTTGAATTTTTGATAGAATTCACTTGTGAAGCCATCAGACCCAGGACTTTTCTTTTTTGGGAGTTTTTTGATAACTGTTTCGATCTCATTTGTTGTAATTGGTCTGTTTAGGTGTTCTGATTCTTCCAGATTGATTTTTGGAAGGTTATATGATTCAAGAAATTTGTCCATTTCATCTGGATTGTCTAATTTTTTGGCATAGAGCTCTTCATAGTATTTTCTTACAATGCTTTTTATATCTGCTGTGTCAGTTGTTATTTGTCCACTGTCCTTTCTAATTTTATTTATTTCAGTCCTCTCTCTTTTTATCTTGGTGAGTATGGTTAAAAGTTTATCAATCTTGTTTACCTTTTTAAAGAACCAGCTTCTGGTTTCATTGATCCTCTGTATTGTTCTCTTAGGCTCTATGTCATTTATTTCTGTTCTGATCTTTATTATTATTTCCTTCTAATGGTCCTGGGTTTTATTTGTTGTTGTTTTTCTAGTTCTTTTAGCTGCAGGGTCAGGTTGCTTATTTGAGCTTTTTCTAGCTTCTTATGATATGCCTGTAGTGCAATGAACTTCTCTCTCAGTAATGCTTTTGCTGTGTTCCATAAATTTTGAGTTGACATATGCTCATTTTCATTTGTTTCTAGAAACTTTTTAATTTCTTCTTTGATCTCATTGTTAATCCATTCATTATTTAATATCATGCTATTTAGTTGCCAGTTGTTTGAGTATTTTTCAGTTTTTCTTTTGTGGTTAATTTCTAGTTTCATGGCATTGTGATCAGAGAAAATGCTTGATATGATTTCAATCTTCTTAAATTTATTGAGACCATTTTTGTGTCCTAACATGTGGTCTATCCTAGAAAACATACCATGAGTGCTTGAGAAGAATGTATATTCTACTGCTTTAGGGTGAAAAGTTCTAAAGATATCTATTAAATCAAGTTGAGCTAGTGTATTTTTTAAGTCTGCTGTTTCTTTATTAATTTTCTTTCTTGTGTATCTATCCATTGTTGTTAGTGGGGTATTGAAATCCCCTACTATGATAATATTGCTGTTAATCTCGCCTTTTATATCCATCAGAGTCTGATTTATGTATGTCGGGGCTCCTATATTTGGTGCGTAGATATTTATAATAGTTATATTTTCCTGTTGAATTTTCCCCGTTATCATTATGTAGTGTCCTTCTTTATCTCTTTCTACAGCCTTTATTTTAAAGTCCATTTTGTCAGATATAAGTACTGCTACCCCAGCTTTTTTTTCATTTCCATTTGCATGAAATATTTTTTTCCATTCATTTACCTTCAGTCTATGTGCATCTTTTGTTTTAAGGTGTGTCTCTTGTAGACCGCATATGTATGGGTCCTGTTTTTTTATCCACGCACCTACCCTATTTCTTTTGATTGGATCATTTAATCCATTTACATTTAAGGTTATTATTGATATGTAGTTGTTTATTGCCATTTTATTCTTTAAAGCTGTATTTTTTTTTTTTTTTTTTTGCTATATTCTTTCCTCCCTTTCAACTGTTCACAACAGGCCCCTTAGTATCTCTTGCAGAATTGGTTTGGTTTCAATGAATTCCCTGAGGCTTTCTTTGTCTGAAAATCTCTTTATTTCTCCTTCAATTTTAAAGTTACCCTTGCTGAATAGAATAGTCTTGGTTGTAGGTTCTTGTTCTGCATTACTTTGAATATATCTTGCCATTCCCTTCTGGCCTCAAGTGTTTCTGTTGAGAAGTTTGAAGTCATCCTTATGGGGGTTCCTTTGTAGGTGATAGCCTTTTTATCTCTAGCAGCTTTTAAGATTTTTTCTTTATCCATTAGCTTTTGTATTTTGATGTGTCTTGGTGTAGCTTTCTTTGGGTTTCTCTTTAATGGAGTTCTGTGTGCTTCTTGAACGTGTGGAATGTTTCCCAGCCTTAATTTAGGGAAGTTTTCTGCTATAATTTGATTGAACCAAGTTTCCATTTCCTGTCCTCTTTCCTCTTCTTCAGGCATCCCTATGATGCGAATGTTGTTTCTCTTAATGTTGTCAGAGAGCTCCCTTAGAGTTTCCTCACATTTTTTGAGTCTCTTTACCTTTTTCTTCTCTGCTTCTGTGCCTTTGTTTATTGTGTCCTCTAACTTGCTGATTCGATTCTCAGCGTGATTCATCCTGCTTTTAATTTCTTCCATTGCGGTCTTCAGTTCTGTTACTTTATTTATCATTTCTGTGTGATTCTTTTTTATTATTCCAATTTTGTTTTTTATACTTGTTATCTCTTTATTTAGTTGTTCATAGTGACTATCCATTGTTTCTCTAATTTCTTTGAACATCCTAACTATCATTATTCTAAATTTTGCTTCTGGTAGTTTGGTTTTATCTGGTTAATTCAGGTCCTTCTCTGGGGATTTCTCTTGATTCATTTGGTTTGCATTCCTCTGCCTTCCCATTTTGTCTGTGTATAAGCAAGTTGTGGCCACTTGAGTCCAGTAGGTGTTGCCTTTGTGTTCTCTAGGTGTGGACTGTCTGCAGGCCTGCCACCCCCTCTGCCGCTGCCTAGGGCGGTTGGGTATGGGCATTGCCAGCATCAGCCTCCTGTGGCTGTTGCTGTGATTTGCACCTCTCCTCCGCGGGAGGGGCTGTCACTCAAGCCACAAGCCTCAGCACCAAGGGCAGAGTTGTGCACCTTTGCTCAACTGCTGACACAGCCTGTTTCCGTGCTTACGCCCAGCACCCGCAGTCAGAGCCTGCTTTCCAGTTTCGCGGGTTGGTTGGGGCTTTTGACGTGCTCTCAGCTGTGAGTCTTTGCCCGTCCGGTATTTAGCTCCACCCTCGTGGCCAGGGCCCTCCTGTGCAGGGTCGCAAACTGCGGTTTATTTGGCCGGGCATATTTGCTAGTGAGAGCTCAACTGCGAGCTTCTGCTCGTCCCGGGCTCTTCCCTGCCCCCACGTTCGGAGCCCGATCGCGCACATAGGATGGCAAACCTTGGTTTCTCCGGCCGGGCGGGGCTGGTAGCGTGAGCTCAGCCGCATGCTTCTGCTTGTCTCGGAGTCTACCCCACCCCCCCGTTCCAAGCCAACTCATGCACACAGGATGGCAAACCACGGTTTATTGGGCCGGGCATGTTTGCTGGTGTGAGCTCAGCCGCAAGCTTCCACTCTTGTCTTGAGGTCTACCCCGCCCCCGCATTTGGAGCCCGCTCGTGCACGCAGGATGGCAAACCGTGGTTTCTCCGGTGGGGTGGGGCTGGTAGCGTGAGCTCAGCCGCGAGCTCCCGCCCATCTCTGGTCCCAGCCCCGTCCCCGCAGTCAGGGCCGGCTTGCGCAGGGTCGCAGAGCAGATCTCTGCCTGTTCCTTGCCTCCCGTTTTTTCCCACAGGTGGGATTTCAGGCGGGCTCTCAGCTGCCAAACCGCTTTTGCACGTCCCCTCTGCCCCTGCTGGGCTAGACCGAGCTCACATCGGTTGTGCCTCTGCCCATGCTGACAGGATCGTTTTTCAGTGTCCTGCCGCCACCATCCCTTCAGCAACCCTCAGTAGAGATGGAAGTGCCCTAAGTCTCCATACTGTAGGCCTGGAAGTTCCCTCTCTCTATGCAGCTCTGCTCTAATTGCCACGGGATAGCTTGTTTGGCTAGTGTCATGTCTCCCTTTGCTGGTATTGCTAGTTCCAGGGGAAATATTCATTTTCGTTTAGGGAAATGACTTAGCCCAAGGGTTAGGGTGCTGTCCCTCAGAGTGTTTGTTCCTGTGCCTTCAGTCCACACTCTGTTCCCACTGCTCTGTTCCTCTCCTCTGTCCCCGTTCCCCGGAGCCCCGGGTGCATGGTTGTGAGAGAAGTTTTCTGCGCTGTCCCTTTCAAAAGAATCTTGGGTCTGAGAAAGCTGTATCTCTCTCACAAAGAGTATCCTCACTTGTTTCACAGCTCAGTACTTTCCAAACGCCTCTTCTAGGCTCTGGGACTGCAGGCTGGGGCTTGGTTCCTGGGACCCAGGTCCCTCCCTTTTTGCCAAACTCTCCTGCCGGCACGCGGGTCTCTCCGGGCTGCCATTTGCTCCGGGGAGCTGAGCAGCCCTCTTCGCGTTTTTTCTATTCCTACCAGTCTCAATGTGGCTTCTGCAGTGTTCCTTGGTTGAAGAGTCCACTTAGTTTAGTTGAAAGTTGGTTTATCTATAGGATGGTTTTTAAAATTGAGTTATAATCCACTTTGGTTCTGGGAGTTGGAAGTTGGTACTTCTGCCTACTCTATCGCCATCTTTGTTCTCTCTAGATTGCTTTTATCCAAAGTACAGAAGCCCAGCCTCGGAGGTTTTCCTTGTGAGGTAGACTGGTAATCTGTGTCCAGATTTTCCACTGTCCCTTGGATTCCTGAACAAGTTGATTCCTTTGTGGACCTGAAGATACTCTCCTGGGCTCCAGGTTGGACATACTGATCGGGAGTCATCTTGTTCACTTCCTAAGCACCCAGTCTCACCCTGTCATGCCTACAGGAACACTGCCAATCCCCTCTGGCCATGGACCCATGGCCTGCCTGCTTCTGGGTAGCCAGCTGATTTTCCTCCATACTTTCCCCAATCTGCCCCTTTCTATTTTTTCTCTTGCTGTCTGTGTGCTAATGACACTGCCCTGGCCATCCTTTATCTTCTTTTTCTTCTCTTTAGTTTATACTTTTCCTTGAAGTACTTTCTTTTCCCAGTTATCTCCCAGTTTCATTATCCCAGGACCCACTCAACACTACCTCTTACTAGCCACTTTGCATTTTTTTAAAGATTTTATTTATTGGTCCTTGGCTAGTGGCTCAGTGGATAAAGTGTCAGCATAGCATGTGGACATCCCAGGTTCAATTCTCAATGAGGGCACACAGAAGAAGCGATCATCTGCTTCTCCCATTCTCCCTTTCCCCTTTCTCTTCTTCTTCCCCTACTCCAGCCAGTGGCTCGATTATTTCGAGTGTGGCCCTGGGCACTGAGGATTGATCTATTGGAGTGCAACAGCTTTAGGCACTAAAAGTAGCTTGGTACTCATGCATTGACCCCAGATGGGGTTGCTGGTTAGGTCCCAGTTGAGGTACACGCCTCACTATTTCCCCTCCTCTCACCTAAAAAAAGAAAATAATTTTATTTATTGATCTGAGAGAGAGAAAGAGAAAAAGGGTAGGAGTAAAAGCATCAACTCATAGTAGTTGTTTCTCACATGTGCCTTGACCAAACAAGCCCAGGGCTTCAAACCTGCGATCTCAGCACTCCAGACCGATGCTTTCTCTACTGAGCCACCACAGGTCAGGTGCCACTTGACTACTTTATTTTCATAGTGTTCTGATTTATAAAATGATGATAATGACAGTATCAATCTTTTTCTTAATCAATTAATTTTAGTGAAATAGGAAGGGTAAGAGAGAGAAAAATCAATTTGTTGTTCCATTTACTCATACATTTATTGGTTGATTCTTGTATGTACCCTGACTGGGGATTAAACCCACAACCTTGGTGTATTGGGATGCCACTCTAACCAACTAAGGTTATTTTGAGGATGAAATGAGTTAATGCACAAAGTTTATCAAATCCAAGATGCCATCAATTGTCTTTGATTCCACCATTCTGGGGGCTTGCTGGTAGATCTCACTTAGGGTGCATGAGGAAGTCTGTCTATCAGCCTTTCTGCCGCTCACTTAATAAAAATAAAATAAAATTATTCCACCATTTTTTACTTTAAGTCCCCCTCTCCATGAAGTAACTAGATTAATCCATAAAACTTGTCTATGTGATATGGTCACTCTCCTGTTTAAATCCTGTCAGTGAATCCCATTGCCCAGGGCAGAAGGTCTAGTCTGCTAATGACAGCTTTCAAGGCTTTACGTGGTCCAGCTTCCGCTGGCACCTCTGGCCTCACTGGCCTCTGGCTCTGTTGCCCACAACCTACACTCTCTGCACTGCTTCAGAAATGAGGGATTTCTTTCTGGCACTTCTTAAAACAGCCATATTTGCTTGCTTTCACATCCTTTTCACAGACATCAGCTTGAGATCCTTACATTCTCTGGGAAGCCTTTCTTCACTTACCAGGTGGGTTTGGGTGGCCTGTTTTTGTTATCCCAAAGGTCTGCATGTTCTGAAAATACTAACCATTCTGTTGTGAGTTGTGCTTTGTCTAGTTCCCTTACTGAAGAGGGGCTAGTTTTATTTGTCTTCCAAATCTTTTTGTGTGTATGTGTGTGTGGCAGAGACAGAGAGAATGTGAGAGAGGGACAAATAGGGATAAACAGGAAGGGAGAGAGATGAGAAACATTAATTCTTTGTTACGGCTCCTTAGTTGTTCATTGATTGATTTCTCATATGTGTCTTGACCTAGGGGCTGCAGCAGACCGAGTGACCCCTTGCTCAAGCCAGCAATCTTGGGTTCAAGCTGGTGAGCCTTGCTCATATCAAATGAGCCTGCACTCAAGCTGGCAACCTTTGGGTCTCGAACCTGAGTCCTCCACATTCCAGTTTGATGTTCTATTCATTGCGCCACCACCCGATCAGGCCCATATCTGACTCTTCATTACTAGCTGTATAAACTTGGGCAGATTGCTTCCCCTCTCTATGCCTCAGTTAGCTCATCAATTGCTCTTTGTATACTGACCTCACAGGATTGTTTTACATATGTAAAGCAGTTTCTGTCTTATATTGAATATTATAGGTAGTAGTTGTTGTTATTCCCTGTAAATTGGTTCAGAGGTCTGTCTTTGCTCAGATACCCATTCCAAAGAGATTCCAGGAAAATCACCATCTAGATCTGACCTCCCTATATTACAAAACCCATTGGACATCACTTCAGCTCCTGCTCCTCTGTGTACAGACACTCCTGACAAAAGAGGATTGTATGAGAGGCATGCACCTAGGGCTGAGTAGAAGTTGATAGGTGGATTAGAACTTGGGATGAAAGATGAGAGAAAGTTGGTTCAGTAGAAATGGGTCATTAATCAGAATAGTAGGGCCTGGAGGGACCGTCCAAGGGAGCTACGGCTCTGACTTTGGTGTGTAGGTCACTGAGATAGGCTCCGGTTGAGGGTGAACTCACAGTCTGGGGAAGGGCAGCTCTTGTGTCATATCTGGTTATAAGACACAGAGCTCAGGGACAGGACTGGCTGGGAGGCTGCCCATTGTCATCCATCTAGAAGTGGACTGGGGTTTGGAGTCCTGCTGGCCTCAGAATGAGGACTGAGGGTAGGTTGACTAGGGTTGTGGGTGGGCAAGGAAGACCCTGGTGAGGGCATGCTAGTCCTGATGCCTCTTTTCTTCCTGCCATTGCATGCTCCCCATCCCTCTTTCAGAATGCTATGCAGATTTGTCCATCTCTTCAATCAAAGCCAACTAAACTTCTTGGCTGAGGCCAAGCTACTAAAGCTCCAGGAAGAGGTGGTCAGGAAGATCCGGTTGAACCAGCAGCTGGAGAAGGACCTCAACCTCATGAACATCAATATTGGTCTGCTGGTGAAGAACCGGATTACCCTGCAGGTAAGAGTCCCATCCGTCCACCCTTTCCCCAAGCTTATCTCTTTCTGGAGTCACGATACTGAACATTGTCTGGTTATTAGTCCAAAGGGTTTTTTTTTTCTTTTACAGGGACAGAGAGAGAGAGTCAGAGAGAAGGATAGATAAAAACAGACAGAACAGAGAGAGGTAAGAAGCATCAATCATTAGTTTTTCATTGCTCTTATGACACCTTAGTTGTTCATTGATTGCTTTCTTACATGTGCCTTGACCATGGGCCTTCAGCAGACCAAGCAACCCCTTGCTGGAGCCAGTGACCTTGGGTCCAAGCTGGTTAGCTTTTGCTCAAGCCAGATGGGCCCATGCTCAAGCTGGCAAGCTTGGGGTCTCAAACCTTGGTCTTCCACATCCCAGTACGATGCCCTATCCACTGCGCCACCGCCTGGTCAAGCTAGTCCAATGTTTTTAAATGTGATACTGAACATTGTCTGGTTATTAGTCCAGTGTTTTTAAATGTCTAGATTTTATCACCTGGTTCAGGTCCTTGTTCCGGGAGTCTTCTGTTCTTGTAGGTATTTGTTGGGCACATGTGATATGATAGAAAGAGCACTGGTCTTAAGATTAGAATGCCTAGCTGCTAATTCTTAGTGAAGGTGTTATGGGTTGGTCATTTAACCCCTAGGTCTGTTTCCTTATTAGTAAAGTGGGAATAATGAGAGGGCCCAGCTCACCAGGCCAAATGTAGAGATAGATATGAAAGTTCCTTAAATTGTAAATTATCATACCAATGTGCAGAGATGTGGTAGAAATAATATTGCCAATTAAATTTGTACAACAGTCCAATAAGAACTAATAGGGGAGCATTTTAGGTCTTGTTTCCCTGTAATTGGTGTCAGTTTGGGTCCAAATAAGCTCATAAAAATTACAAAAATAAAAACTAACAGCAAAACCAGTAGAAATGATGTTTCAGCCTGGCAACCTAATTTCTCTTGGGAACTCACCCAGTGAGAGCAGGGGTGCCAGGTGGAATTTCAGGGCAATATGGGGGGCCATTTCTCACCCTAGAACTGCTCCTCTCCCTTGGTTCACCCTTGAATACCTTGAACAGCAGAAATCCCTGGCTCTTCCAGGCACTGATTCAAGACCATATGTTCTGTGCTCTGGGCTGTTCTGGGCTAGTTGTATCACCCACTTCCCCACCTCTGCAGGAGGTAGTCTCCCACTTCAAGAAGTTGACCAAGAGGACTAAAGAACAGCTGTCAGTTATGATGGTTGTGGACAAACAGAAGGGATTAAAGTCGCTGAACAAAGAGAAATGGAGGTAACTAGAAGCTTACCAGCACCTCTTTTATCTGCTCCAGGTGAGCAGAGGACTTTGGAAGAAGGTGTCTCCACCATCTCTTGAAGGTCTGGAACCTTGAGGCCTTCCTGTTTGTGCTTTTACCTTTATGTGAGATATCCCTTCCCAAAATCATAATACCTTACCACCTGATAAAGAGACTGTTTCCTACCATTTGTCTGAAATGTTTCCAGTACCCCTGGGAAAGTATGACAGTGATTTTTCCATTCCAAGGTCCTATCAGGAAAACCTTCCTTTATCTGATCACTAATCCTCACTGTGCATGAGCAGCCATTTCTCTCTCATCATTGCTTGCAGACTTAAAGTATCTATCTGGCCAAACTGATCTTTCAGATGCCACAGAACAAAACCACCAAGTTCATGGATTCAGTGATTTTCAGTCTGTACAAGTATACCTCTAACCACCGAAACAAAAAAAAGAGAAAGGAAGAAAGAAAAAAAAAAGACAAAACAAAAGAAAAATGAAAAGACAGAAATAAATTAAAAAATGAAAGAAAAGAAAAAGCTAAAAAAAGAAGGAACAAAAAAAATAATGAAAGTAAAAAAAATAAAAACTAAGTGAAAGATAATAAGAGTAAAAGAAAGACATAAAGAAACAAAGAAAAAATGAAAATTAGAAGAAAAGAAAAGAAAAAAGACTTAAAGAAACAGAAAAGAAAATGAGAGAATAGAAAGAAAAAGAAAAAATACAAAACAATACAAAAAGAAATACTGAAAGAAAAAGAGAAAAACCAAAAATTTAAAAAGAATGGAGAAAAACAACAAAAAACAAAAAATTGAAGAATAAAGAAAAAGGTAAAGGAAGGAATGGAAATAAAGAAAAAGAAAAAAGATGAAAAAAATAAAAAGAAGAAAAGAAAAAATGAAAAAATAAAAGAGAAAAAAGAAAAACAAGAAAGAACAGAGACAGGAAATGAAAAAAAGAAAGACAGAAACTAAGAAAGAAATGAGAAAAAAAATTTAAAAAAAGGAAACATAGGAAGGAAGATAAAATAAAACAAAGAAAAACAAAAACAGAAAAAAGCAAAAGAAAAAAGTAAAAAAGGAAGGTAGGAGGGAAGAAAAAAGAAAGAAAGAAAAAAGAGAAGAAAAAGAAATGACACATAAATGGAAAAAAATTAAGAGATAAAATGACAAAGAGTGTAAGACAGAAAAAAAGACCAAGACAGAAAAAAATATAAAAAGGTGGGTCCCATTAGTGGATGCAAATTCAAACACACAATATATATGAGAAAGGGTTCTCTTTACATAAAAAAAAATTATAATAACTGGTATCAGAACAACCATAAGAGCCTGACTAGGTGGTGGCGCAGTAGATGGAGTGTTGGACTGGAACGCCTTGGACCTAGGTTTCATACCTTAACATCACCAGCTTCAGACGGGCTCGCCTGATTTGACCAATGCTCACCACTTTGAATACAATGTCTCTGGCTAGATTAAGGGTTCACTCAGTCTGCTGTAGCCCCCAGGTCAATGCACATATCCAAAAGCAGTCAATAAAAAACTAGGATGCTGCAATGAAAAATTGATGCTTCTCTCTCATTTTCAGTCTGTCTGTCTCTCTTTGTTCCACTCTATCACTCTTTGTCTGTCACAAAAATAAGTAAATAAAATAGGAATTAAAATTATAGCCATTGCCGAAAACAAATGGCACCCCTACATCCTGCCATCTACTGAAATCACTTCCTTCTTAACATTAATATTTATCATAGACTAAAAGAAAACCCTGAAACTGCCTACAACATAAAGGAGCAAGACATGAAAAGAATTTAAAACGACAACCAACAGAATTTTAGATGATATACAGTAGATTCTAAGGCAAAAAATGATCCTACAAATAAAGAAAACTAATTTACTCTAATAAACTCAGTACACCGGGAATGTCTACATTCACATGCAATTCTTAACAAAGTAAAATTATCCACCACCAGCTTAGGAAGCAGAATTGAAATATTCACAGCTTCAGAAAGAGATTCAACACACCTCTTTGTATCGAAAATGGAGCGTTGTTTCAAAATTGATACAAGCAACCAAAAATTCTGTAACATGGTAAAAAGAAATAAATAAGCTAAATGGTTCATAACATTTAGTATACATAACGGCTCCAAGATACCTTAAATATTCAAATCTACTTTACAAGAATGCTTGCAACTTTTAAAAATTTACTCTATGAGACAATAGGCAAACTCTATACATTTCAATACACTAAAATTACCTAAACATTCTCTGTAACTTTGATGACTCTCCATGTAGACCCCTTTAAAGAAAGCTGACTATATCATTATATAAACATGTTTTCTAATGAACGTCAAAAAAAGCAAAACCCTAAATAAATCTGTGCCACCCTTAAAAAATAATTTCAGCCTGATCAGGTGGTGGCTCAGTGGATAGAGGGTCGAACTGGGATGCGGAGGACCCAGGTTTGAGAACCCAAGTTTGCCAGCTTAAGCGCGGATTCATCTGGTTTGACAAGGCTCACCAGCTTGAACCCAAGATCACTGGCTCAAGCAAGGGGTCACTCAGTCTGCTGCAGCCCCCCAATCAAGGCATATGAGAAATCAATCAATGAACAACTAAGGAGCCGCAAGGAAGAATTGATGTTTCTCATCTCTCTTCCTTCCTGTCTGTTTGTCTCTATCTGTTCCTCTCTCTCTGACTCTGTCTCTGCCACAAAAAATAAAAAATAAACTTAAAAAATAATAATAATAATTTCAAAGGAATGATGATAAAAATTTTATTTCCAAGCCTAGATCGTTCGAAATTTCCCTGCCACTATTTTTAGGACCAAAGGTGAATATGTCCCGAAGGCATATTCGGCCAATATGGCCATACATAATACTTTTAAGGGAGTGGGATTTAGCTTGGGCATTATTTCCAAGCAGTGAGTACAAGAAACAGCTGCTCAGGAACACTTGCAAAGTACAGCATGTTCACTCAGGACAAACATGATTCTGCCCTTAAAGCTCAATAGTAACCAAAAGACAAACAAACCCTACTCTACATTATACTGGATGAAGTGTAACTAACATAAAATGCTACTAACAGTAGGTCATGTTGCTGTTCTTAGATCTCAAATAACATACCTCTTTTCATGACCCACATGAAAGCTGAAACTTACACAATAACAATAAGCACAAAGGATTCATCTTGCGATTCCTGCAGTGTGCTGTCCCAGGCTGAGAACACTCAGGAAAGAGGCGAGGAGAATCAACTGAGGAGAATTATTCTCACTGTGATGAACCACACTGCACATGTCCACCGTGCTGCTTCTTTTCATAAATCATAAATCACTCATTCATCACTGTTTATTAACATCACTTACACTCTTTTCTGTTTTTACTTTCCACATTGTACCTTCTAAACTTTTCTTTGATGAAACAAAGACTCTTGCCAAATTGTGATCCCTCTCTCATGACTTCACAAAGCATGTGATGACTTACTGTCCTTAGAATTTCCACACCTAAAATCCCCACTTATAATAAATTGAACATAGCTTGTCACTACTCTATTTCATCATTAATGAACTTAAAACTTACAAAACGGATGTTGCCAACACCTCACATGTCCTCATTTCTTCCTTTATTTTCCAAACTTTAATGATTTTTACATCTCTTTCATAGGTACAACCACAAAACAATCATTATTGCATGTCATATACCTTGATGACAATGACAATCACCTGAATTCTAGTGCAAATTAAAGAATTAAGTAGAGGAGAAATAACATTTGTACATGACTATACTATTTGGTACAAAACTATCAACTGTGCCTTGCCAGGCTGGCTCTGTGGGTACAGGGCAGCCACAAAGCTGACATCTAGGCTGGCTCAGTGGGTACAGGGCAGCCACAGAGCTGATTCCCCAGGCTGGCTATGTGGATACAGGTCAGCCACAGAGCTGACGTCCAGGCTGGCTTGGTGGATACAGGGCAGCCACAGAGCTGATGTCCAGGCTCTATTGAATTGGAGAGGCTGACCATTAGTGGAATACCTGATAAACAGTCCATCTGGAATTCTGAGGTTGCAGGTTTGAAACTCCTGGCTTTGTCCACTATGCTAAGATAGATATGGGAACTGGCCCTAGACAGTTTGCTCAGTTCTGAAGTATCAGCTCAGCATGTGGATATCCTGAATTAAATTTCTGACCTGGCAACACATAAGAAGCACCCATCTCTCTTCTCCACCCCTCCCACTATCACTTTTCTTTCTTACTTGTCCTTCCTTTCTTTCTTCATTCCATCATTTTTTCCTTTCTTTTCTTTCTGTTTCTCTCTTTCCATCCTGCAACTATATTTTGTTTAGAACATTCCATGTATGTTAGAATCCATCGGAGTCTGAAAGGATCAGAGTAACAGGCTTTAATGAAAGAAAACCTGCCAGGCTGTCTCATAAGGGATAGTCATGCCAGGTACAGGCTACAACTGGGTTTTAAGGGTATAAGGGAGTGGGAGTGGGAAGGGTTGTGTGGCATTTGCTGATTGGCTACTAGACAAAGGATTGTCTTTTATGGAAGTTTGAGTCTGTTTAAATTCTAGTGGTTTTCAATCATCCAAAACTTCTTGAATTGTGACATCAGACATTCATTTGCAGTTGCTCATCTGCCACAAGCCCTAAAATGAAAGTTACCAGCAGGGTTAAAAAATTAAAACCTAAGATTCCCGAATATTTGATATATAAAGAAGAAAGAGAGTGGTTCCTAGAGAGGCCTCAAGGGAAAAGGGATGGAGGTCATTATCTTCAGTAACTTCTTCCTGCTGAGTAGGGGTGGTGAGGGTTATGGCCTCTCTAAAGATTCCTCTCAGTAAGGGGTAGATAGGTACAGTGTTGGCTTCTTTCGGGTAGAGGTGTACTTATAGGGTTCCAGATTTTTTGTTTTGTGAGGACAGATTCCAGGGTTGGTGTGAAGGGTTAGGTAGAATTTCCAATTTTCTGATTGGTGAAGGTCTGCATGCAGCCCTTTAAAAAACTAGTGAACAAACGTAGGAGGCAGAGCCTAAAAGTTAGAAAAATAAAAAGAAGACTGAGTGGACCAGTGAAAGGCAATAGTCAAGACACCCAGTTTATGCAAAACCATTGATTTCATGACTTAGTTTGTTTTTTATAAATTCGCTGGGCTCCAAAGAGAGAGAGAGAGAGAGAGAGAGAGAGAGGAAACAAGACAGGGCAGTGGCCAGTCCCTCTGCCCCTATACCTATTTTTTTTTGGCCCCTAGACCTATTTTTATAGAATTTCTTAAAGCAACAAGAAGAGTAATTACCTGTATAGCTTGTTTGTTCCTTAGATTGATGGGTAGTGTACTAGGAACTGGAAGAGGCTCATGGGGTGGGATTAGGTTGATATTTGGGGTAAGATAGATTAGGGTACAGGTTTCTGTTCAAATAGTAGGGAGACACATATAGGGGTTAGTCCCACACAAGTAGAAAGGCCCTAATTGGGAGATACAGGATGGGAGATGAATAAAAAATTAATGGAGAAGGGGTTGGTTTCATCCGATCGACTCTAAACTCCAGACGGTCAAGGTGGAGGAAAGTGCAGCCTCGACTGGGGGAGAGAGACATGGTTATAGGACTGCTTTGAGCATTGCAACCATGTGGTAGGGGTATTAAGCCAGGGATATAGCTGAGTGGTAGGATAAAAGTATTTATGTTGTGAAGCTATAAGAGTAGAGGGTCCTGTGAATCGAACGAGATTAGAAAATAATCCATTTGTTTTTGGAGAAACTTGATAGTTGACTCAATGATTGTGATGGTTTTGGGGGGAATTTGGATAGTTATTGTGGTGTTGTAGAGGTTAGAAAGAAGGTGATGCATTGGGACAGTACCTTGAGCAGTAAAGCATAAAGGGGCAGGTGAAAGCAGGGGAGTATTCAGGGTGACTGGTACCTGGGCAGGAAGAACTTGAGGTTTTAATTATTTTGAGCTGGGAATAATAGGTTAAATACAGTTTATTTGCTCGGTTGGCAGCTGAAGTGGGATAATTCCCTATAAGAGTGTTGGCTCTCTCAAAGGAGGAAACCCCTTTTTGGGTTTGGTATATGAGAACTGTCCATAGAAATTGGGTGTTGTTGTTTGGGACAAGAAGGGCAGAGTAGGCTGAGGAGGACATAGACATACACATCCAGCAATTAACTGCATAGGAAGAACTAACTTTAATTAAAAGTTTTTGAGTGAGTTTAAGTGAGTGTTCTATATATGTGGCCTCTCGGAGAGAGGAGATGGAGGCGGCAATGTGGCACCCAATAAGAGGGAAAGTAGAGCGAGCTGGTGCTAAGAGATCAAGAACTGGGGGCATGGTGGTTGGGCTTAGAGGTGATTAAAAGAAAGAGAAGAAGAAATTGAAAAGCCGCTGTTTCTTTGGAGAATATTTCAGTAGAGACCCTTGTCAGGCCAAGTCCTATATTTAATTGAGGAGTTTGTCAATTTTACTGGAGTGAGGCCTAAACCAGTAGAGGTCCTCGGAGGCCTGAAGAAGGAAGTAGAAGACTCAGGCAGGGTGGTAATTGGCAGTTGCCTGTTGTGAGTGGCTGCTGGGCTGGGCAGTATGGCAAAATACGGCTTTTTGGTGGAGCATTGTGAGATGGACTGGTCTGATTCTTCTTGGGTAGTGGAACATGTGAAGATTTTGAGAGACAGAGGACCTGTGGAAGTGGAGATGTTAGTTTTAGGGGTATTGGTGGTATAAGGCTTAATGAGGGAGAGGTGAGTCCAGTGTGAGTCTTCTTCCTCTTTGATGGTGGTAGGGATGGAGAGGATAACAGTATGGAGCACTGTCCAGGTAGGCTGGAGAGGGTTTTTTTCCTTGTATCCTCCTGTAGATATGGTCAGCAGGGAGGACTGATAAATGTGAGTCCTTGGTTGGAAAGTGCCATGGAAGGAGCTTGTTAAACTGGAAAGAGTAGGTTTACTATAGCTTGTTTGCTTAGTTTGTAGCTGAGGTGAACTAATGTCCTATGAGAGTGTTGGCTCTCTCACAGCAGGTGGCCCCTTTCTTAATTTTGTATATAAAAGTGGTGTGAAGGAGATGAGTATTATAAAGAGGAATAGGGAGTTAAGTAAGCTGAAGATGATAATGAGAGACATATTTAGCAGTTGGCTGTATAGAAGGAGTTAGTCTTGATTACAAGATTTTAATTAAGATTAAGAGTTTTTTTTAATGAGAAGGTTTTAAGAGGGAGAATATGGGAGAAGAGTATGCCTTTAAGGGTAAGGAGATAAGAAAGAATAGAACAAGCTGTAATCTCCATCCTGTCTGTTATTCAAGGGTAATAATAGTTACAGCTCAAGATGTTCTTCTTCTTCTGAAATTTTAGTCAGACTGACCTTGGTGGGCCTTTTTAAGCTTTTTAAGATGGCAGGGAGTAGTCAGCCCAGAGGGGAGGAAGAGAGGAAGCAAATGAATGGACAGCATCAACAGCTGGATGGAAAGAAGAAGAGTCAGAGTCTGCAGCTGGAGGAGAAGGAGGAGGTTAAAGTGCTTGTAGTAGTGCCAAGTGGTCAGAGGAGTCAAAATGATTTGAACTCTGAGGAGAGGAGAGGTGAGGGGACAAGGAGGAGAGAAGCCTAGTTGCTTGTGAGGAAAGGGTAGGTGAGGAAGAAGAGAAAGGTACCACCACACCCTTGAGAGGGGAGGAGGGGTTGAAGAGGAGAAACACATTTGCAAGTAAATGAAAAATGGGATTCGCAAAGGGAGGGGGCTTTCTGGAAAGAAGACACTCAAGTGCAAGAGATCTGTAGAGGGACCAGAGAGGGGTCTTGAGAGAAGGGCCAATACAGCAACATTTTGTATTATCAAGACCATAAGGCATGGGTGTTAATTGCATTTCATAAACTGGAAGAACAGATAGAGGAGAGCGCTTACAATGCAGAGCCATTCACCTAGGACAAACACTGATCCGCCACCGAATATCTCTGCAACTCAGAAGACAAACCATACTGGCTTGCAACGAACTTTTGTGTTTTGTGTCTCATTCACATAAAAATGCCCTGGAACTATTTACAAATATGAATATTTGTCTTACCAAAGAAAATTTATTGACACTTTATAAAAATAAAAACAACAAAGAACACCACCTCTTCACAAAATATAAACATGAGCCACCACATGGGAAACATTTTGAAATGCAAAACCTGAAAACGGAATATGCAGGTTTTAACAGAAATGGTCTGAAAATTTTTATGGGTTAAGCTAAATAAAAATTAATGGTCATTCTATGAAAAATAATATACCAATTTATAAATTGAAATAAGACAATTATTTTTTTTTCCTACTCAGCACTGAAAACCTGCTTCAAAACCCACGTGTATGATTCAAACTTCATACAAATGTACCCTATAAAAAACTTACAATGCCTGATGCCAAAAACAATGGACAGGACAACAAACGGCGTTTTTTTACCATTCAGTTGAATGGACCCGGGAGTTCCTATTTTTCATACATTTCACATAAACTCTGTAACAGAAACTTTCAATGACATAAATCAGACCTACAACTAAAATTACAAAAATTCGTTATTGTACTGGAGGAATCACACCTCTGTCATTTACAGGTGGAGAGTCACTCCTACACAAATGATAGACAACCCACCCTTCAAAATACTCGGCCATGAGAAAAAATATTTACTTGAACGAAACACAAAACACCACTTTCCTAGAGGATTTTGCTCTACTGAAAGTTCTCTGTGCTCATTTCCTAAGTTGTCTTTTCCAGAGATGTCCGCATGAGAGCGCAGGCAATCGTGCAGATGTCAAGTTTAAAGGTGACCATCTTTTACTCCATTCTTGGGGTAACAAGTACAATTACAAAACAATTACAATGGAATTATTCTAAAAATACTGCATTAAAATATTTTCAGATTCCAGAAAGTTTCCAAACTTCCTCCACACTAGTTTCTGCTCCAAAGGTGTCAGTTCCCCCAGGGCATTCTTGCCCAATATGGTGGCGTTTCACATTGTGAACAGCTGTGGGGCTGACTGAGAAGTGGAGACAGAACAGGTGCTCCCAAACTTGGACTATAAAGACCAAATTTACCCAGGACACAGAATGATCTGGCCCTAAACATTAATACTACACTAAGAGAAACCCTATTTTTCAGTAAGCAAGAAGGGTCAAGTATAATACAAACACCTGGTCATTTTGTATCCTGGATCAAAAATGCTGCCATTCAATTAGCCACATGGAAGATCATACAGACAGAATAACACAGACAAAACCACACATCTTCAACAATTCAGAGGAGAGCCCTAGGTGGAGAAGACAGCCCACTAAACTGCATGCTCACCAAATATATTACAACTTCAGACACTTAATCTCACGTTCATGAGCCAGATTGGGTCACTCAAAGTCACTGCAGCTTTTCACGAACCATCATCCAGTCTTTAATAACTTGTTTTTATATCACATAGAATATGTATTCTTACTCTCTTACATTTAAGCATTCACTCTCTAAACTTGTATTATTCTTTTTTGTTGAAATCATGAACAAACTGATCTCTAGAAATGCACTTCTTTTTGGTAAAACTTTTAATATACCAAAAATGAAAGTTGGTACTATGCTCAAAGACCTTCATTTCCCCTACATACTAAACCCAATCATAAAAATGTCAATATTTTGGAACCCTTAACCTTCACCCTCACTCAAACTATACTACACCACATGGTATCATTTACATTTTACAAAAAGAACTTTTTCTACTACAACAGTCATATTATACTATAGCTTTGGCTGTTTTGTTGCTCAACAACACACTCTCTCACCTTCTTTCTCCCGAGAGAATGCTGAGGTACACACAACTATTTCAGTGAGATGAAATTATCTGCATCCCTGTGAAGTGTACCTGGCACACATCCGGAGAAGGTAGACCTTTCCTGGCCTTCAGCTGCACTTCCAGATCATGGGACAAAGAAACGAGCATCACATGCTCACAGAGGACACTTAAAACCCACCGGCCTGCATGCTCAAAACAAAGACTGTGAAACACATTAGGACAGTGAGTCACATGTGAACCACAAGATGTTTCAAAGCATCCTTGCTTTCTCATGACAACCTCTGTAACACGGCTTCAATAATTTAACTGATCATTGATCACCCTGGCTTTTTACTCTCCTCAATTCAGCATCTATGGGTTTCTCTTTCAATTTTTGCAAAATTGCCAGTAGAACTAAATGGAGCTCTACTTCACTGCAAAATACTCTGTTTTTAGAACACCTTTCACATAGAACCTTCATTTCCAATACTAACTGCTCTCATTCTATTTTCTTTCTTAATCAATCTAAAAACAATTTTACATAAAATCTCTTCCCATACCTGTTTATAAACTTATTCTGTCACACGTAAAAACAACATCCATACTTTTAATAGTGCTATTGCCTAAGTTTTATTTCAATTATTAAAATACCAAGTACAGAATATTTATACAAAAAGCAAAAAATGGAATAAACCCAGACTGCATTAAATAATTTCTTGTAGCATTTAGCTACTAAAATAAACTGCTGCGCTAACTTTTCATCATGAAACCTAACAGTCTCATTGGTCACATTAATGTATTCTAATTTGAACACACAATATATATGACAAAAGGTACATTTTATATAAAAAAAATATAATAACTGGTAAAAAAAAAAAAGAACTATAGGAGCCTGACCAAGTGGTGGCGCAGGGGATTGAGAGTCTAACTGATACGCGGTGAACCCAGGTTCAAAACCCTGACATCACCAGCTTAAGGAGAGCTAGTCTGGTTTCAGCAAAGCTCACCACCTCGAATCCAATGTCTCTGGCTAAAACAAAGGGTCACTCAGTCTGCTGTAGCCCTTGGGTCAATGCACATATCCAAAAGCAGTCAATAAGAAACTGAGACGCTGCAATGAAAAAATGATGCTTCTCATTTCTTTCCTAGTGTGGTTGTCCCTTTCTATTGCTCTCTGTTTTTGTCACAAGAAAATGAATAAAATAAAATAGGATAAAAAGAAGAAGAATAGGCAAAAGTAAATGGCACCCCTTCATCCTGACATTCACTGAAATCACTTCCTTCTGAACATTAATATCCACCCTCGACTAACAGAAAACCCTGAAGGTGCCTATAACATAAAGAAGCAAGGCATAAAAAAAATTTAAAAAAACAACCAAAAAAATGTTAGATGACATACAGTACATTCTAAGGCAAAAAATGATCCTACAAATAAAGAACATTACTCTTATAAATTTAGTATAACGGAAATATCTACATTCATATGCAATTCAAAGAAAGTCAAATCATAGAACACCAGTCTAGGAAGCAAAATTGAAATATTCACAGCTTTAGGACATTCAACACACCACTTTGCATCAAAAATTGAGCTTTTCTTTCAAAACTGATACAAGCACCAAGAATTCTCTAACGAGGTAAAAGAAATAAATAAATAACCTAAATACCCCATAACATTCCATATACATAACTGATCCAATATACCCTAAATATTTAAATCTACCACACTTTACAAGAATGCTTGCAACTTTAAAAACTAACCCTAAGAGGTAATAGGCAAACTCTACACATTTCAATACACTAAAATTCTGTGAACTTTCTGTATAACTCTCTACATAGACCCCTGTAAAGAAAGTTGACTATATCATTACAGAAATATGTTTTCCAATGAATTTAAAAAAAAAAACACACAACAAAAATCCTAAATAACTCAGTGCCACCTTTAGAAAATAATTTCAAAGAAATGATGATGGAAATTTTATGTTCAAGCCCAGGTTGTTTAAACATTCCCCAGCAATATTTTCAGGACCAAAGGTGAATATTTCCCGAGGGCATATTCGACCAACATGGCAGGATATAATACTTTTAAGAGAGTGGGGTTTCACCTGGGCCTTATATCCAAGCAGTGAATACAAGAAACAGCTGCTCAGAAATACCTAAAATGCACAAGGTGTTCACTCAAGACACACATGATTCTGCCCTTCAAGCTTAAGAGTAACCAGAAGACAAACAAACCCTACTCTACATTCCACTGGATGAAGCATATCTAACATAAAATACAAACAGCAGGTCATGTTGCTGATCTTAGAACTCAATTAACATATGTCTTTTCATGACCCACATGAAAGCTGAAAATTAAGCACAGTAAAAATACACACCAAGTATGCATCTTGCAATTCCTGCAGTGTGATGTCCCAGGCTGAGAACACTTAGAAAAGAGGCAAGGAGGATCTCACAACTGAGGAGTCTCATTTCCACTATGATGAACCACACTGCACATATTCACATCGCTGCTGCTTTTCATTAATCATAAATCACTCATTCATCAGTGTTTATTAACATTACTTACACTCTTTCCTCTTCTTTTACATTACACATTGCACCCTCTAAGCTTTTCCTTGTTGAAAACAAAGACTCTGACCAGATTGTGATTCTGCCCCCATGACCTCCACAAAGCATGTGATTACTTACTTTCCTTAGAATTTCCACCACACCTTGCTTCTCTTCCTTAAGCCAATTGGAAATTAAAACATAGCTGTCACTACTTTATTTCATCATTCCTGAACTTGAAACTAATAAAACAGATGTTGCCAACACCTCACATGACCTCAATTCTTACTTTTACTTTCCAAACTCTAATAATTTTTACATCTCTTTAATATCTACAGCCATGAAACAATTATTATTACATGTCATATACCTTGATGACACATGACAATCACCTGAAATGTACTGCAAATTAAAAAATTATGTAGAGGAGAAATAACTATCGAATCTAGATACAAAAGTATCAACTGCACCCTGCCAGGTTGGCTCAGTGGATACAGTGCAGCCACAGTGCTGACATTTCCATCTCTATTAAATGGAGAGTGAAGAGGTGTGACTGACAGTGGCACACTTGATAAACCATTCACCTGGCATTCTGAGGTTGTAGGTATGAAACCCCGGCTTTGTCCACCCTATTAAGATCCATATGGAAACTGGCCCTGGTCAGTTTGCTCAGCGCCGAAGTATCAGCTCATTGTGTGGATATCTTGAATTAAATTTCTGGCTAGGGCACACATGGGAAGCACCCATGTTTCTTCTCCACCCTTTCCACTATCACTTTTTTTCTTCCTTTTTCTTCTGAAACCATGCCTTGTTTGGAAAATGTCATGTACATAAATGCTCCACTAGAATCCTGAAACTAAATATGAAAGCTGATGTTTAAAAACATGTCAAACATTTTAAAAATAAATGACGGCACAGAACAATAAAACAATTTTATAACAATAAAGAATTCCAGAAGTTGCAGAGACAGTCCTGGTGTCTCTTATCACCTTCCACCTACAAACCTGTAAGACAAGGTCATTACAGTATTATTATACTAATGTTTTTTCAAATCAACATCTAATAAATTGCCCCTAAATAAATCACTACTACAGTTAGAAAAACTTATCAAAAGAAAGGTAACAAAACTGCTTCATTACGAACATTTCTGATTTTGCAAATGATAAAGCCTTCAGCTTCAGTGATTTTTGTTTCTTTTGTTTTGATTCCTAGACCAAATGTGATTTTTCTTGAGGGCCTGTTTGGCCAAGATAGCCAAGTTGCACATTCTCTGTTAAGGGTTGAGGATGTTGGAGATGAGCATTACTTGTCAGCAGTGCATAGAATAAACACGAGCCCCTATCACCTATGATACAGGGGATTTTTACTTAGGACAATCACGCTGAACTGGGATAAATGGCTTATCCAAAGCAAGAGAAAAGAATGGTGCTGTATTTATATCCTTCACTTGTGTTGCCTCAATTTGATTTGCCATCATGATCGTGAACAGTTCTTGCCGACAGAGGTATGTCTTTTATTTGTTTGATTATCTTGTCTTTATTCATAAAGTCGTCAAAAAGTTCATTTCAACATCAAGCATGAATCTTTTGGCATACTTCCCATCTGTGAATGGTTTTCCATTTCTCACAATTGCTAAAGCACCAGCAAAGCTAGCTGAATTCCAGTCACCTTGTTGGGTCCAAACATGAAGTTGCTGCTGACTAGCTTGCACTCTGCACAGTAGCTCTTGACATGCTTTCTTCCTGCTGTGCCCCCACTGGATATTTCGATGCAAATGTAGTATGGTGTGTGTCAAAGTGCCGCTTTATATTTGATAGTTTCATTGATGCAATTTTTATCATGGCATATTAGACACAATGCAGGACCTGCTCTCTCCACAAAGGCAAATTTCTCTGTCCATTCCTGCTAAAAAGTATGATACTCCTCACATTTTTTTTCTTTTAGCCATCTTCTTTGTAAAAAGGGCTTCTGCAATTAGCTAGCTGACTACTTGATTAAAAGGTAGGAAGTTTACTTCCTGACCTCATAACAACCCGTATACATTACGTATTATCCATTAAAATTTTGGTGTTGTCCTGGAGGACAGCTGTGATTGGCTCCAGCCACCTGCAACCATGAATATGATCAGTAGAAAATAAATGGATTGTAATACATGAGAATGTTTTATATTTTTAACATTTTTTATTAATGATTTGTCTGTGAGCCAGATGCAGCTATCAAAAGGGCCATAGGTTCCTGACCTCTGTTCTACAGGGTGCATGTGTCTTTACATACCAATGTTTTTGAGTTTTTGGGTAGATACCAGTTAGAGGGATAGCTGGGTCATATAGTGGTTATATTCTTAATTTTTTGAAGAACCATCATGGTTTCTTCCAAAAGGGCTGTACCAGTTTACATTTCCACTAGCAGTAAATGAGGGTTCCTTTTTCTTCATAGCCTCTCCAACATTTATTATATGTCTTCTTGATATTAGCCAATTGAACAGGTGTGAGGTGATATCTTATTGTAGTTTTTCTTTTTTTACAGGGACAAAGGGAGAGTCAGAGTAAGGGATATATAGGGACAGACAGACAGGAACAAAGAGAGGTGAGAAGCATCAATCATCAGTTTTTCATTGAGACACCTTATTTGTTCATTGATTGCTTTCTCATATGTGCCTTGACCGCAGACCTTCAGCAGACTGAGCAACCCCTTGCTGGAGCCAGAGTGACCTTGCGTCCAAGCTGGCGAGCTTCTGCTCAAATCAGATGGGCCCACACTCAAGCTGGCGACTTGGGGTCTAAAACCTGGGTCTTCCGCATCCCAGTCCAACGCTCTATCCACTGCGCCACCGCCTGGTCAGGCTTATTGTAGTTTTGATTTCCATTTCTCTACTCGGTAATGAAGATGAACATCTTTTCATATATTTGTCAGTCATTTGTATGTCTTCTTTGGAGAAGTGTCTGTTTAGTTCCTCTCCCCATTTTTAATTGGATGGTTTGCTTGTTTGTTGCTGAGCTTTGTAAGTTCTTAATATATTTTGAATACCAACCCCTTATCAGAGCTGTTGTTTGTGAATATCAACTCCCATTTGGTTGGCTGTCTGTTTTGTTGTCAGTTTCTTTTGATGTATAGAAACTTTTTAGTTTGATAGAGTCTGTGGGTCAAATAAGTTTGTAAATATGATATATATGTTTGCTTGCTTACAGCTTGCATTGGGTGTGGAGGACAGGTTCTAAGCAGGCAGGGTCATTATAGCATAAAGCTTAGTTTTAAGACTAAGCTTTTCCCCACTCCCTTGAGTGTTGCATGATGTGGAGTGGTGCACTCTCATGAGGAATCCCATTTATGCCTTAGATAAGTGGCTTTGTATCAGAGATTTTCTTATTTGTATACTGAATTAAATGTTTTGATTTCTACATTATGAAATGGGCCAGAGGAGCCCACGCTGGAGGAGAACAGAGAAAGGCCACGTGGAGAAGAAGAGAAGCAGCCAAGATGGTGGAGTGCTGAAGGAGAAGCCAGTTTGTGCAGAATTTGTGCAAAGAGAAGAAGATGGAGAACAGAGGTGAATAAGGCTGGTGAGGTAGAAATTTTGATTCTAGGATACTCGGATAAGTCAGTGGCTTTGGGAGCCCTGAATGGAAAGGGAAATGTTCTCCCAGTGTGTGTATTTCTTGCCTTCTGTGTGCAAGCTAGGATTAAAGCTAATGGCCCACCATTTCTTGGCTTTGCTGTTTTGTTACCATCTGTTTGAATCAAATACGAACCTGCACCAGCTAGGTGGCTGTGGCTACTGGCTTTACATAGTCCCATTCATTTATTTTTGCCTTTATTTCCCTTGCCTTTGAGGTCCAATTTATAAATTGTTCTCTGCAGTCAAGGTCCATGAGTTTAGTTCTATGTTTTTTTTTTATGTTGTTGTCTTCTTTGCCCTGGATCCCTTGATAATTATTTTCGTTGTCATTACTTTTTGGCAGTTTTGTATAATGTATTTTGGAGAAGGTCTTTTGGGATTGAGATAACTAGGTACTCTGTTAGCTTCTTGAATTTGAGGATCCAATGTTTTCCATAGGTTTGGGAACTTCTCATTGATTATTTGTTTGAAAAAGCTCCTTGTTTTCTCCCCCCTCTCTTCTCCTAGTATACCCAATATTCTTATATTGCTCATTTTAATGGAGTCACATAGTTCTTGTAGAGTATTAATTTTATTTACCTCACATTCTCTCTCTTCTTCAACCTGAGGCATTTCTAAGTTTCTGTCTTCTGTGTCACTAATTTTTTTCTCCATCTGAGCTGCTATATTTTCTAAGCTCACAAGTTTATATTCAGCTCATTTATTGAGTTCTTTTGAGCTGCAGACTTTCTGTATGGTTCTTTTTATGAGTTTACCTCTTTGTTGAAGTAATTTTTGGGGTGTTTATTTTAGTTTTGAGCTCATTGAATTGCTTTTTTGAGTTTTCTTGAATCTTGTTGATTCTTTTTAACAACTGCAAACTTGAGGTCTTTCATTTTAAAGCACAGTCTTTCATGTCTTCTAAGTTTATTTTCTGTTGATTTTGCATTTTATTTCTGAATTCCCTTCTTACCTTGGTTATTCATTGTGCTCAATTATTGTGTTTGGTTATTCACTTCCGTCCTTCAGGTCCTCTCCTGAGCATGTGCAGGAATGAAAATATCTTTCTTTCTCTTTCTTAAAGTATTACATTTCAATGTATAGGAGGTTGATATGTAGAGCTCCTCCCCCCATTTTTTTCCAAGTAGGTCATACAGAAGCACAAGTTTTTATTTTGGTTTTATTTTTTCTGTTCTGATGGGGCTTCTGGAATTTCTGTAGGGAGGTGTTACCTTGTCCATGGAAATAGCCCTATATTACTTGAGGAGGTAATTAGTACCTTTATGCCTCTGTTGCCTTGATTTGGAACCCCACTCCCAAAGATTGGAAGTAGTAGGCAAGGTCTCCTGTGTGTTCTCAGCACTGCCTTTCTTTAGCCAGAAGCTACAGGTGAAGTTGCTTTGTGTTGACTGAGCCGCTTCTTCTAGGCTGCTCCACGTTGGGGTTGTGGGCAAGGGAAAGCAGTTTGCAAGTCAGCAGCTCTGTTTTCTCCAGTAGGTTTAGCCCACAACCTCTTACTGGAAAGGTTTTTTCAACTCTTTTATGATCTGCTGAGTAAGGGTTTTACTTCTGGGTGGGTTACAGAGGAATGGGGTGGGCCAGTTCCCCAGTATGCAGAACCCTATGCCTACTGATAATGGACTATCTTTGCACCCACTGCTCTGCTGTGACCCTGTGCCCCACCTTAATGTATGCCAGTCTCCTCTGGCCTGATTACTTTCTTTGCTTTTCTGGTTTTCCCTGTGAGCACTGGATTTTGTCTCTTCACTGTAGTCTGTTAGCAGGGGCACATGGCTTTTGTCTCTTTCCTTCTACCATTGGGTCTCTACTGTTTGCTCAGATACAGCCACCTTCAGAATTCTCAGTGTGTGGGTTACTCGTGTATCCATGTAGAGAAGAAATCTTTGGTTGACTTACAGTCCAACTTGTAACTTCAAGAATGGAGACCTGGAGGTCCTCTCATACCATCACACTGCTCATGTCACTCTTCAAGATTTAGAATATTTCTAGCTATCAGGGTAGTAAATATATAGGAATCAGTTCATGAAATTTGACTTGTGTTTTTTAAACAATTATCAGTTGGTTTACATAGTATCCAGTTTAATCCACCACCAAAAATGGCTAGTATCAGAATCCTGGTAAATTGACAAGGTTTACTTTATTTTACTCATTGACTATAAAGCAAGTGAAATTTACCACTCTCCAGAAACTATCCAGAAGCTTTGTATGTAAGACATATAAAGGCAGAAACACATACACATGTAAGGGATGATGTTTTGCTGCTATAAAATACTTTAACTAAAAATCCTCAAGGCCCATGTCAAAATTTTAGGTATTTCATTGATTTTTGTATCCAATTTAGGTTTGTAATTGATGAATAAATGAGGTTTATTCCAGTTTAAATAGTAATTGACAATTTATTTATGTTGAGTGGAAAGAGTTGAGTAAATTAACAAAGATGTGCATTGGAACTTAACTAATTTACAATTTCTGTAAGTGACTCCTTTTTTTGAACCAGATTATAGTTTTTGAATCTTGGAAGAATATTTGTTTAAATTTTTTGTGCTATCCACAGGAAATTGTTTGCCTGTTGCTTGGACATTTATACTGGCCTAACTATAAGACAGTTTACAACATGAAAACTGGGTTCCATAATAGTGAGCATTTGAGAGGGGTATTTTAAAACCTAATCATGAAAAGGACATTCCATCATTTTGCCATATTTCACTTATTAGAAGTAAAGCACTAGGTCCAGCCCATACTCCAAGGGACTACATTTTCCAGCTAGAGATACCAGAGGGTGACTCACGGCGAGCCAGCTAGAAGGCTGCCACCACAGGTATAAAACTCAGTAGATTGCCATCCTTAATACATTCCTCTCTTGTTGAAAGACATGGGTATCTATAACAAAGGCAAAAACCCTGAAAGTCATTTTCAATTCCCCCCCCTTTAGTTCCCCTAATTTAATCAATCACAAAGTAAAATAGACACTGATTTATAAACACCTCCACTGTTACTGTTCTAGTTCATATTTTCATTCTTTCTTGCTTAGATCACTTTTTTATTCATCCTTATTCTTATGGTTTCTTCAGTTCCTCTTTCCATGAAATTAATATTTGACATGGATTGTTCCCTAGTTCTATCTCTTGCCCCCAGCTTGTATACAGCTTGAGGGACTGCGTCATTGAATTCCTAGTGTTGAGCACTGTATCTGGACATGCTGCATGTGTAAATTTTAATAATGAGACATTAGAAACAAAATGGGATCACTACTAAGAATTCCTTAAATACCCTAATGCCCCTGAATGCTTCTTATGTTTTTCCTGGAATATTGGATGTTTCTCCCCTTGGGAAAGTATTAACTTTACCTAATTTTTTAGTAACCTACAGCTTTTTCTCCTTATATATTTTTTCTGTGTTCCATTCTTCCCTGTTATTTTTTGATCACTGGTCTTGACTTCTTCCTTTATCCTTGGATCACGTGACTTCATCACATATTAGAAATAAAGGCCAAATGTATAAGTAATTCCTCATAAGCTTTTTCATACAAAAATTAATAAAAGCTATTACTTAGTTTCACTATAAAAACAAAATAAAATGGTTTTCTGAAAGGTGATGTAAATTCAAATCTTATTTTCTTTACAAAAATACTTATTTTCTTTCCAGCAAACATCTGCTATTTTGCTGAGGTTACAATAACATTAGCAGCACTAGTTATTTAACTACCACTAAGAATTTCTCTTATTAATTTCCACTGTGGCTTGAATATTTTCATCTAGTTAACAAATTTTATTTATTAAAGTAATAAAATAAATTATTTTCTTTTGTTTTTCAATCAAATAAAACGAAATGTCAGCTGGAGCTTCTTTTTTTATTTCTTTTTTTAATTTATTCATTTTAGAGAGGAGACACAGAGAGAGAGAGAGAGAGAGAGAGAGAGAAAGAGAGAGAGAGAGAGAGAGAGAGAAAGGGGGGAGGAGCTGGAAGCATCAACTCCCATATGTGCCTTGACCAGGCCAGTGCAGGGTTTTGAACTAGCGACCTCAGTGTTCCCAGGTCGATGCTTTATCCACTACGCCACCACAGGTCAGGCCAGCTGGAGCTTCTTAAGCTAACAAGTGAGATCTTTGACTTACCTGCTTTGTATATGTTCCCAATAAATTAAAAATAAAGGATAGCAGAATCATGGATAATGTTTGACTTAATTTTAGTACTCTTATCTCAAGGGAAAAAATGATTTTCTTTGTATTTTTTTAAATACTAAGGATACGGTAAACATATTATGGTGAAACATGATATAAGAAACTGTGGTTTGAGGACTTTTGGTGTATATTCTATAATATTATCAGCAGCAGCACTTTTAAATTAGAAAGATTGAGGGATTGCTTGAGCACCATTTAATATGTAATTAAATTTACTAGCAGGTACTAATTAAAAACAACTGCAAAAAGATTGAGTAGCTATATTAAGTTTTCTTTCTCTACTTATAAGCTTTAAATAGTTAATTTGGTTTGTTCAATTTTAATTTAAATATTAAAAACAAGTAATACATAACACATCATAGCCCACTGTGCCTCAGTTATTCAAGAGTGTGAAGAGGGAGGCATGTTATTGAACTCCCCTTACAAAATAGGGTGGAGCAGGACAACTGACCCCTCATTCTGCCCACATGCCATATAATTGGTATTGACTTCTATGTAATTAGTCATTAAAAATTGGGGAAGCACTACCTTAAGTATCCATTTCCCCTTTCCAAGAAGCAATCACAGTAACCAGTTCTTGGTTTTAGTCTAGAAATATTGATGTACATGTAAACATGTTTCTCTCAATGTCATTTTCACAGATGTTAATATGCACTTTGATTATATTCTGCTTTTGGAAATGTTCCCTGTTAGTATATATAGTGCCACTTTATTATTTTTTGTGTGTGTGGAGGGATTCATTGTTGCTTATTAAAGAAATATCATCTTTATTTACAAATGGTAACTGTTAATATCTGTTTTAAAAAGGTATATATTCTTTATATGGTGTCTACTTTAACAAAAACAACCTTTTAAACTTCTTAACATTGCAATGGTTTATGTCGCTGGTGGTCACTTTATGCTGTTGAAGCTTTTCTAGATATATATCAATTTTCTGTCCTTGGCTGAACTATTATGTTTATCTGGACTTTTATTGTACAAGCAGAATGTTTTAGATCAGATTGTATTTACCAGACAGCCTGGAATTGTAGCGCTTTCAAGTACATTGTACACATTTAAAATATTGTCTAAATATTTATTCCCATGATGGATTACTGTGGCTCAGAAAAGGCAGTTACAACCTATTGAATAAATAATTTTTCTTTTTAAAAAAATTGGAAAGGCTTTGAAGGGGTCATAATTATATCTTAGTTGTTAGAAATAGCCACTGAACACCCTTGCATTTTTCTCTAAATGGTATTTTAATTCTGAAGTGTTTAAGCAACAAAACAGAGAGAAAATAAAACACAAAGGAAAATATTAAACCAGTGGCCTTCAGGTATAGATTTCATTCTTCTTTCCTGTGATCAGATACTATCTTCCCAACATGAATAAAAAACAAATACACAAACTAAATCTCAAACAAGCAAAATAATACTATTATAACAAAATTTTAAGGTTCCTGGTGAGTAAAACAGAATTTCAAAATATACAGTTGAAATTGCAAAAATATTTAAAGTAAATGGATGTACTTCACTCAAATTTGAAATGTTAATTTTTATAATAAATTGTGGTTTGACTTAAATTTGATCTTTGTGAAACTTTGGTATATGAAGCAATTTACTATTTTTAAAATAGAAAACTGCACTTCAGCTGCTTCTGTTTTTTCAAAAAGGAGACAAGATTGTTAATGTTATGTATGTTTGTGTATGTGTGTATGCTATTTTCTCTTGTTCAATCACGTGACACCAAATTTGTATATTTATCATTCAAATATTATTTGAAGTCTACAACCTTTTGTATTTATTTGAGATAAAATTAATTCTAAAGAAAGTGAGGAAAATATTTTGTCATTTTTTTCTCCTGCAATCTTAAGTTTATCTAGACATTGTAGGTTTGTGATTGTGACATATTTTGACAAGCAAATTAGACCATAGAAAGAGCATCCAACTTGGAGCTTGGGGCATATGGTGCTACCTACTGCAAATATAACTCTAAAACAAGTCTTTCTGTTCAGTGAGTAGTCATGTTTGGAGTGGACTTCTTTACTTCAACATGCAATAAAAAAGTAGCCTTTTATCTTAAAAAAATTATAATCTCAGTAGAAAAATGTACCTGTCTAAATTAAAGCTATCCTAGGTGAGACAAATTCAGACTTTAAAGATTGATAAGGGCAAACATGATATGTTTAGGTTGATTCTAAGGTGCAGAAAAGATTAGCAGAACAAAGTAAAGTGGAGATTTGATACTGAGATAAAAGACTTTAGCTTTTAAAGTTTTGGGTTATTGGGTAAATATTGAGGAGACCCTTTTTCTGTTAAATACAAATTGATACTCATAAAAAAGACACCATGGAAATATTTGCATGATTTGAAGTAAAATTTATTGAATTTAGGTATTAATGTACTTCACCCCTCCCACTATGCCAGGCCAATAAATTATTTTAAAAATATAATTTTGGACATCTTTGCCAGGTCTGGTGTATTCTGCAAAGATTAATGAGAAAGAGAGAGAGAGAGAGAGAGAGAGAGAGAGAGAGATGTTTGAAGATATTTGGTGCATGTGAGGGATATGAATTTGAGATTTTCATTTAAGGATTGGAAAAAAGATTCATTGTAGAAGTAGCCAAGAGTGTAATGTTAAAATGTTTTCTAGAGACATCTGGTAGTTTTTGGTATGTATTAAGAAATCATGAAGTTATTGAGTGAAGAGAAGATGTGAGATGAAATTCTGAAGCAATATAAGCCAATATTAATGTGAAGAAGGGTCAGAACCAGAATATTGAAGTAAAGATATTTAAGAGGGAATAGAGGATAAAGAAACCAGCAAAGGAGTGGATAATAAATTGTACCCATATGCTTGTTCAGTAATAAAAAAATAGGAAGCATTTCTCAACATGTAAACGAATTGTATACTAAAAGATTTTTTTATAGGTTGTCCAGAAATCAGACCAGACTTCCTTAAGAAACCATGTTATACATGGCTCCAGGTACAAGCTAGCCCATCAATTTAAGCTATAGGTAAAAAAAGATGTGGCTGTCACCTTTATAGAGTTTCTTGATATTTATTATTTGAAAATTATTTTTAATATTAGTTTTTAAATTTAATAAATTGAATCTTTCTCTCTCACCCTCTTTCACACACAACAATTTTTCCAGACTCTCATGAAGATTCATATTTGACAAGATTAAACCTGTGTTTTTTACACAGCAAATACAGCAATCTAATGAGTTAGAAGCCACCTCTTTAGATGTTCCCAGAGTACCCTATAACTTTGTTTTATTAATTTGTTTATTATTTCTATTAATATTTGCCTTGAAACTTAACCACTTGATGCAATAATTTATATAAGTGAAACATGCTTGGATTTAAAGGAAATATAATGAACAGATTGCTTATTCTACTCGGTTTGGAATCCCTCCTTGTCTTCTGTTACCTTTGAGTACTCTGCAGGAATTCACTTTCTGCTTAAATGTTCCTTTGCTTTCTTGGTCTTGGAATAATACTGTCATATTCATATTTTTCAGAAATCAAAGACAGAAATGAATAAAAAGTAAAAGTAAAAATGCTTAGGTTGTGTTGTGGAGTGGGTTACAGGAAGTTGAGACTGAAAGAAGATTGTATTTTTAAAAGGAACTTGAAATATGCTGGTCAGGATAAAGCATGGACTGGATACATACTTGGGAGTCATTTGCAACAAATGGTTATTATTATTTTTTTTTTAAATTTCTTTTTATTTTATTCATTTTAGAGAGGAGACACAGAGTGAGAGAAAGAGAGAGAGAGAGAGAGAGAGAGTGAGAGAGAGAGAAAGAGAGAAAGGGGGGAGGAGCAGGAAGCATCAACTCCCATATGTGCCTTGACCAGACCAGTGCAGGGTTTTGAACTGGCACCTCAGTGTTCCCAGGTCGACGCTTTATCCACTGCGCCACCACCGGTCAGGCCAACAAATGGTTATTGATGCGGGAAATAGAGTACAGAATTTAGAAAAAGGGCTAGAATGAAGTCAGGGATAAACTGACATAGAGGAAGTACAAATAAAAATAAGAACTAGCAGAGACTTTAAGAAGGTGGTCTGACTTGGCTGGGTAGCTTGGTTAGTGTGTGGTCCTAATATGCCAAGGTTGTGGGTTTGTTCCCATAGTCAGGGCACACACAAGAATCAACAATTGAATAAATAAATAAGAGGAACAGCAAATAAATGTTTTTCTTTCTTTTTCTCTTTCTTTCTTTTTCTTCCCCTTACTCTTTCTTTTTCTTCTTCTCTCTCTAAAACCAATCAACAAATAAAAAATTAAAAAACAAGGAAGTCTGAGCAGTAGACAGGGAATTAGAAAGAGGTGATGTCATAGAACCCACACAGAGAGTTCTAAGGAGTGAACAAAAATTCAATGAGTTAGAGAATTTAAGGATATCAAAGATTAAAATAAATATCCCAAATTGAAGACAAACCACATATTAAGAGGTTAATAGATAAATAAGATATGCAAGGGAATACTACTCAGCAATAAGAATAAACAAACTAATAATAAAATATAGTCACATTTGGATTTGTTAGGAGGCAACTTCTATGCTGAAGATAACATGTTTAGCTACACTAATGTGTGGATTTTGTAAATCTTTTACCATCTATTGTATTTCCCCATGTATAAGACGCACCTCAATTTTGGGGCCCAAAATTTGAAAATAAACTGTATTACATAAAGTTATTGAACTTACATTTTATTCATCATAAAGTTCATACAACTCATCATCACTGTCAAAACTCCCATCCATTAGCTTTTCCTCATCTGTGTCTGATGACGAATCACTGTCTTCAGCAATTAGCGCTAAAACAAGCACAAAATGGAAAATGCAAATAAAAAAATCTACAACCACTGTATAAGAAAGACCCAGTTTTTAGACCCCAAATTTTTTTAAAAGTGCGTCTTATACATGGGAAAATACAGTATATGAATTTATTAATGTTAAAAGGATAGAACTGTTTTTCACTCTAATACCAACAAAATACTTTTGTCATGCAACAACATCACAGAAAATGAGAAAAAAGAAAATAATTTGTGGTCCTGGCTGAGTAGCTTATTTGGTCAGAGCCTCATTATGATATGCCAAGGTTGCAGGTTTGATTCCCAGTTAGGGCACATATAAGAATCAACCAATTAGTGTATAAATTATTGGGACAATGTCTGACCTGTGTTGGCACAGTGGATAAAACATCAGCCTGGAACACTGAGATCACTGGTTCAAAAACCTGGGCTTGCCTGGTCAAGACACATATGAGAGTTCATGCTTCCTGCTCCTTCTCCATTCTCACTCTCTCTTTTTTTCTCTCTCTCTCTCTCCCTTCCTTCCCCTTCTCTCTAAAAATATAAATGTATGGCTAGGGGCCACTATCGTGGCCATTCACAAGCAGGTTCTCATTGAATTCGGGCAGACGGTAAAGAAATGGTGGAGTTGGAGGATGGTGGACCATTCTGTTTATTGGTGTCTCACCCAGGCAGACAAGCCACAAAGAAAAGCCAAGGGAGCCTACCCTGTGGTGGCGCAGTGAGTAAAAGCATCAGCCCGGAACACTGAGGTTGCTGGTTCGAAACCCTGGGCTTGCCTGGTCAAGGCACATATGGGATTTGATGCTTTCTGCTCCTCTCCCACTTCTCTCTCTCTGTACCTTTCTCTAAAATGAATAAATAAAATCTAAAAATAAAAAACATTTAAAACACAAAGCCAAGGGAAAAGCAGATTTTCTGCTTTTAGAGGGCAAGGGATCAGAGAGGAGAGAAAGAGAAATCCTCCAGCACCTCTCAGTGGTGGGGGCAGAAACTTCCTTCCAGTAAACATTAGCAAGACAATGACCCTTCCCAATCAGGAGGGCAACCTGCAACCTCACAGACCAATATATCTGGCATTACCCTTTCCCCAATGTAAACTATAAGCAAGCAAACATATACATCATATTTACAAACTTATTTGACCAACAATGAATAAATAAAAAATTATTTAAAAAAAATTGGAACAACAAATCATTATTTCTCTCTCCCTTTCTCTAAAAACAATTTTTTAATAAAAAGAAATAATAATAAATTACTTATACATTAGATAAATGTATAAAGTTAGTATCCAAACTGGGACACTTTGGAGAAAGAAAGAGTTAGTTCTTAAAATTTCAGCAAGGCCCTGCCTGGGTTTGCTCAGTGGCTAGAGTATTGGATTTCCTGGGTTTGATTTCTGGTCAAGGCACACATGAGAAGCGGCTATCTGCTTCTCTTCCCCTCCCCCTGGCTCTCTTCCTCCCTCTATCTGTATCTCTATCTATTTATATCTATCTATCTCTATGTCTATCTATTTCTCTTCACTTCCTGTAGCCAGTGGCTCAGATGGTGCTAAGGATAGCCTGATTGGTCTGAGTGTTGGCCTCAGTCACTGAGTTGATTCAAGTATCAGCCTTAGATAAGGGTTGCAGGGGCAGGAGCGGTTGGTCGGGGTCCAAGTGGGAGTATGTCTCACTGACTCTCCTCCTCTCACTTAAAAAAAATTCAGTAAGTATGAATCATAAGCTATCCCAGGCTCTATGGAAGAGGCTGCCTGCGACCTGCAAACTGAGCAGTGGAAGGAGCTGGAGGAAGCGCTGGAATAGGAGGTCGACCAGGATTGCCAGGTTCACCTGGAATAGGAGCAGACGCTGGAGAAGGAATCACAGGTTTGTAAGTTGGAGATTGCCCTGGATGTTGTGGAGAGCCATCAGCATCATGAGGCTGGGGCAGGAGCTGTGGCCAGGGCTGGAGCTGCAAGACCTAATGAGCAGAAGGTGACAGCAGCCCGGGGCTCAGCCTGGCAGCAGGAGTTGTTATTTTCAGTTCCTTTTTGGAGAATGAGAAGAATCGAGCTGGAGTTGCAATCTGTAGACTCCAGAAGGTAAACGTTGGCAGCTGCAGTGGGAGGATGAACAGACATCCCGGGAGCCAGGCATGCTTCTCTGAGTGGCCACTGAAATGGCAGGGAGTGCGATTTGGGGACATAGGGTGGATGCCATCATTCTTCCCAGAGCAGAGATGGAAATGCTGACTGCCATTTCCACATGCTTCTTTTCAGGACAGTGTGAGACCTGCCATGATGGCAGAAATGAAGGAGGAGTCTAAAGCCCTATGTGTGTGGACTGATTTCCTGGACTATGACTGGATGGGCACAAGCTCCTTTGCTGAATGGACTTACAGATTTTGGACAATGTGAAATACCCTGATGGGGGTGGATATGGCTTTGCTGGAGGCCCTCTTGCCCCGGGAAGCTTTTCTCATGGCTAGAAAGAAGGCTGAGGACATTTTGCACTTTTGGCAAACTGCTCAGAGACTGGTGAAATGTACCTTTGTAATTGTTGAAATTGTATGATTTGTCATGCTGTTGTAATTTGTGTAATGTGCCTAATTTCCTTGTACAGGGATGCCGGTGGTGTAGATTGGGGGTAGTAAAGTGAGCATAGGGGTGGATTGTTGGGCAGATAAAGTATATTATGCTCACTTTGTTAAAGATGGCACTGCCCACATGAAAGTTTGTTGATATTAATGTGTTATAGGGAACAGGCTGTGGGCAGGCTGGGTCGTTATTGCCTAAGGCTTAGTTTTTTTAAATTTTATTTTATTCATTTTAGAGAGGAGACACAGAATGAGAAAGAGAGAGAGAGAGAGAGAGAGAGAGAGAGAAAGAGAGGAGTAGCTGAAATCATCAACTCCCATATGTGCCTTCACCGAACCAGTGCAGGGTTTTGAACCAGCGACCTCAGTGTTTTCAGGTCGACGCTTTATCCACTGCATCACCACAGGTCAGGCCTAAGGCTTAGTTTTAAGAGTAAGCTTTCCCCACACCCTTGACTGATTGGGTGATGTGTGGTGGTACACTCTCCTGAGGAATCCCATTTTGCCTCAGATAAGTGACTTTGTATTAGAGACTTTCTTGTTTGTAGATTGGATTAAGGGTTTGAATTTCTATAGCAGTTCTTGGCTTCGTTGTTTCATTACCAACTGTCCAAATCTAATGTCAACCAGCACTGGCCAGGCAGCTATGATGGTGGCCTTGGCCGCGACTACTGGCTTTAGAGTAGTCAAATTTGTGTTTTTGTTTTATCTTGAAATAATTTTGATATATGCCAGGTAAATGGTTGCAAGTTTCAGTTACAATGGTTAACAATTGAAGGGGACCACATAAGTATCAATTTGTGATCAAACTGATGACTTAATAATCCCCAGTGTAATAGTTTTAAGTTTTGAGCAAAAACAGGCTTTAAAGTGCTAGCACACACATTTCCACAAAACATCTATATTTTATTTTTAGTGTTTCTCCAAATTTTCCCCTACATTCTGATTTATAACTTAAGGGTAAAGAAACAATATGAATAACTTTAAGGTAAAGCAAGAAGGTATATCCAGGGCATGGCACAAGTTGAAAATATTTATCTTGATTATTAATATTTTATTGTAGTGAGACAGAAATTATCCATTATTAGAACCCTACATTTGATAAAATTTGGCATATTTAATTAAGTCTCTTAAAATTGTGAATGTATTTACCACAAGAGGTCAGATAGTCATAAATCACATTTCTGTGTTCTTGTAAGGGTAGAGTATGCTGCATTTCTGTATCTCAATGTTAGAGAATTAACAGAAAACCAGAATTAGGATGTACAAATGTTGTATACTCCCATTTTACCAGAATGTCTTGTTTGAGTCATTATGCCAGCTTTTGTGCCCTCTTTGAGAGTCTTACTCCAGATCTCTTGCTCTTCCCTATAAACTCTCTGTCATCTCTTTCTGGTCTGTTTCATGCTTTTGAAGTCATCTTTTTATATTATTCCATTAACAATTTAAAAAATGAACTTTTCTTTATACTTTTCTAATCATCCCATAATTTTTTAGCCCTAAGACATTAAAATGAATGACTAAAAATATTTGATATCTAATCATTTTACCAGTCCATTAAAACTTATGGATTTGCAAAATTATGGTAAAGTCTTTTAAAAATACATTTGAGCAGGCTTTTGCAGTCATTTGTATTTTGATAATTAATTTTTTCTTGCTATGCTGCTTAGCCATAAAAATGAAAAAGAAGATAGATGTGGGTTTCTTTTTGTCTTGTTAATTTAATGTACTTGATTTATTATAATATTCAACAATGGCAATTTCTATTTTTTCTGTTCACTTCAAATTCAACAGAAAATAATGAGAAGCCCCCACTTCCAACACAGTAAGGAAAAGTTTGATGCATTTTATAATAATTGGTTAAAAGTATAATTTTCTTCTAGATCAAACAAATAATAGAAGTCTGTTCAAGCTTTGTCCTGAACTATTCTGTAAGTAGAAGAATACCCTAGAGAAAGGAGTATTGTAAGCAGAAAGAATAAGACTCCTCAATCCTGGAAGAGAGAATTAAAGGCTAACCCTCAAAATGTAAGTCATCTGTACTTGATATTTTTTATTCCTCAGTTTTTGTGGCTATTCAGGTATTAGTAGAAATATATATGGTGACAATATTATTTGGATTTTAATCTTCACTACAAAATATACAATGCTTTGGTGGTAAATTTTAAATTACTATTTGTGTTAATATTGTCTAACTCATATAGTGATGCTTTACAATAATAATATTTAATGCAAAACAGATTAATTTTAATTTTACTTTCTGATGGAGAAACATTAAGAACGTTGAGATTATTCTGATAAAAAGAAAATGGCTTCCTTTGATGTAATATCTGTAGTTGTGCCATCATGATCCCTTTTTGCTCTAAACTTTGGTTCTATTTTTCTTTCATATTTCTTCATATCTAATAGATCTATTTAAATCCACCTTTCAGTAAGAGAGACATTCAGTCCTTTCCTCATTTTGCATGTTGAAATGGAATTGGACTGAATTTATATTTATTGTCTACTATAAATGTTATACATTTTGTCAGCTCAGTGTACTGGGAAGACTGATTTCCTGTCTTGTCAGAAAAAACTTAAAAATATTTGTGTTAATTATTACATAGACACTCACAATTTAGTTGCTGTTTAGAAATTGGAAGAGAGAATGATAATTAAAGGCAATATGTTTTTAGAAATATTATTTGGAAAGAAACTTCTTGTCACTATCACTTTTATCTGGAAGTTACTTAGTATATCATCCTTGTGATAAGGCGCTTGATTTTTTTTTTTTTTACAGAGACAGAGAAAGAGTCAGAGAGAGGGATAGATAGGGACAGACAGATAGAAACAGAGAGAGATGAGAAGCATCAATCATCAGTTTTTCATTGCGACACCTTAGTTGTCCATTGATTGCTTTCTCATATGTGCCTTGACCATGGGGCTACAGGAGACCGAGTAACCCCTTGCTCAAGCCAGCGACCTTGGGTCCAAGCTGGTGAGCTTTGCTCAAACCAGATGAGCCCATGCTCAAGCTGGCGACCTCCGGTTCTTGAGCCTGGGTCTTCTGAATCCCAGTCTGATCTTTTATCCGCTGCACCACCACGTGGTCAGGCTAGGTGCTTGATATTTGATGTTAAGTTTATCTGCCAGACATTTGACTTTTGCTTAACAATTGATATCCTTTTTATATTTCTCACTGATAAAATGTTGTTTTGTTTTTAAAAAGTCCAAATTACAGAGCAGGAAATTAATACTTATTGAAGTTTAATATATTTAAATCATGTATTCTTCCACTTATCTCCAGATTGGAAACATGAATCTTTACAGGTTTTGAATGTGATATTTGTATTGATGCAGCATCTGCAGTAACATAGTAGTATGCAGCAAGAGACCTCAAGAATTTCAAGGATTATGTTTAATATCATTGTTTGGAACTTTCTGACAGAGTTACAAAACTCTGTGACCATTCTTGACAATCTATAATTGTGCCTTAGGATTCATGAATTTAGCAACAACTGTGCATAAAAATAAATTTTGTTGAATTCAATTTAGATGTTCAGTTCAAAATTTTGATAAACCTTGAAGAAAGACCACAAAAATTATCACTCATTTCACTGACATGAAAAAATTACTCTTCACTTAAAACTTTCATTTTTATCATTTAAAAGTGTGATAAACTTAAAATTGTTATTTAAGTTTGTTAGGTCTGTAGAGAACTATCATTTATTGGTTGGAAGCTGAAGGACTGGAAACTATTATTATTCACAAGAAAATTTTGCTGTTTCTCTGCTCTACAATATTGATAACCGGTAAAGTATATCAACAATAATGGCCAATTCTCATAAATATAAGGTAGAGTAAAGCACCTTAGCACAAAAGAACAATACTGTATTTCTTTTAATAGAATTCCAAAACAAGACTACATATATTGTTTAGTGTTACAATAAATGATTACAACTAAAGTACATAAAGATAACGGTTAAATTGTACATAGGAGGTGGAATTTGGAGTGCAGGTTCTCATAGCTTTTGGTGTTGCAGCAAAATTTTGTTTATTCAGTGGGCTGGTGGCTGCATGGATATTTGTGTTATGAAAAGCCATTGGTGAGAAACTAGATGCTTTCCTGCTAAGATCGGGAACAAGGCAAGAAAATCTCCTCTTGTTACTGGAAAGGGGACCTGGTCTTTTGAGTCTATCTAGGGACAGCAGAAAGTGGTGTGCTTTCTTGACTTTGTGCAGAAAATATTTCACAACATGAGGCAAGGTGATTTTAAAAGTAGGTTTGTTAAATCTGGAAATAGTGAAACAAGGAAGGGCCTAGGATAAAAGAAGTTACGGGAGAGCCTGGGCAAGGCTGCTCTGGCTCTCTAGAAGCCTTATGGGAAGGAAATGACCCTACACAGGGAAGTCAGAGAAAAGGGGCCTTGGAGACAGGTTCAAAAGTTTGATCTGGGAAAAGTTGCTGCTGCCCACAGCTCCTCTGGCTTCAAGTCTGGTGAAGATCCTTAAAGTGTAGGAGATATGGCTGTTGGGGCAAAACAGGAAAAGAGAAGAGGGAAAAGTGCCAGTGTGCTTCAGGGAGTAAGAGCACTCTCTGTGCTCCAGCTCCTTTGTTTTGAGTGCTTTCAAGGGCTGGGAGTTTAGGGGAGATTTCAATAGAATATTCCTCAGCTTTTCTAGGTCTGCCCTTTCCAGATTGTTGTCTCTACTGATTGGTCAATCCTAGGGTGGGGGGCGGGGGCATTAGTCATGGCAGCTGGTCCTGGGTTACCCACGCGGTTTTTCCTGCTTTTCTGGGCCTGGAGTTAAAATACAAGTGAGGTCTAGATGTTGTCTCTAGGGAGCTGACCTTGAATATCTGGCTGCAAATTGCTGGGCCAACCTGTGCAGCTCTTTATCTCACTTTCCCCATTGTGCTTACCAAGGAGTTCTCCTAGCTTCTTCTTATCCTGCCTCACTACTGTACACCTGTTAGAATAGCAAATGTTCCCAAAGAACGACAAAACCAAATGCTGCCAAGAAAGTGGAGCAAAAAGTACTCTGATTTATGGTTGATGTGAGTGTAAAGCAATATAGCCACTTTGGAAAACAATTTGACAAAAGCTAAACATACATACAGTGCACTACTTACCATAAAAACCAGTAATTGCATCTTTGGGTAGTTAGTTACTCAGATGAGTGAAAACTTTTGTTCTTGAAGGAACTTGTGCAAAAATGTTTTTGGAAGCTTTATTCATAATTGCCAAAACTTGGAAGCAACCAGGAGTTCTTCAGTAGGTTAGTAGATTAAATAAACTGTGATACATTCATACAAAGAACTTATTGTGATAAAAAGAAATGACTTATCAAGGCACAAAAAGCAATAGAAGAACCTTAAATGAATATTACTTTGTGAATGAAGCCATCTGAAAAGGCTAAAACTGTATAATTCCAACTCTGACATTCTGGAAAAGGCAAAACTATAGAGATGGTTAAAAGATCAGTGGTTGCCAGAGGTGCGAATGCGGGGAGGGAGGAAGGAAAGGATGGAGCACAGGGGATTTTTAGGGCAGTGAAAATATAATGTAATTATTGACCTAGCATAAACCCATCTTTAAGGTAGATATTTCAGGTTTGACTTTAAAAATAAATAGGTATTTTTATAATATAACCAGAACCCATTCTATAGCAATGAACTGTTCATCTTTATTGCATTATTATGTGGCTTCTTTCCTTAAATTTTAATACATTTTATATAATTGTCTATCATCTCTATAAACATTTTTCTACTGAAGTGGCACTTTAATTTGTTAATTTTAACATTAGTATGTTTCTTATATTTAACAAATTACATTTAATACAGTGAAATTGATCAATAAGTATACATGGCTTATAGGTAAACATCTCTATAGCACATTTTAACTGTTGATTATGTTGTGTACCCATCACCCGAAGTCAAATCGTTTTCTGTCACCTTGTATTTGTTCCTCTTTACTCCCTTCCCTCCATCCCCCCACCCACATAACTTCTTCCTTCTGGTAACCACTTCATTTTATCTATGTCCATGAGTCTCAGTTTTATATTCCACCAATTTATGAAATCGTAAATTTCTTAGCTTTTTCTAATTTACTTTTTTTACTCAGTATATTGTTCTTAAAGTCCATTCATTTTGTAAATGGGAATATGTCATTGTTTTTTATGGCTGAGTAGTATTTCATTGTATATATGTATCACATTTTCTAATATATTTTTTATTTCTCTTTCTTTTTTTCTTTCTTACTTTCTTCTTTTTTTTCTTAGCATATTCTATTTTTAATTTTCTAAGGAGTGAATATAATCATATTTAACTGATTGACATTAACAGGACACTGGAATTTATTACTTCTAAGAAAAAATATAAAAATATTGCCTTTTCTTTTTTTCTCAGATGTCTAAGGGAGAATGCAACTGTTGCTCTTGCATTTATTGTTTATTAACTCATTAAAAACTTGGTTTTTGTAAGAGATCTGTGATTTTGATTTGTCTTGGATAAAATCCATATTATCAAAAAGTTACATTTTGAACATATTCAGCTAAGAATTATGTTTTCCTTTGCCATATTGAAATTTG